>OY804596.1:66026408-66710391 GCA_963680895.1 Fragum sueziense | reverse complement strand
TTTTTTAATTTGATTTTTGACAAGGCTTTACGATTAACATGAACTTTTATTAATTCTAAATACGTCTCAGTGCAATAACATTGGCATATACAAATAAATTAATACTAGTCTATCGTTCAGCAGTTACGCTTGACGAACGAAATTTTTTTGTTCATTTAATATTTATAAATCTTGATATGAACTTTATTTATAAAACCGGAAACACTTTATTTATTTAAAAACCGGAAACAGTAATCCCGCAATTTATAAGATTGAAAATCCTTTATTCGCACCTTCTTGTATAGCTTGCCGGCATAGCCGAGAGGGCTAAGCAGTTGATTTGTGAAACACCAAGTCCTGCTAGATTTGACTTAAGAAGGTGGTTCAAATGCCATGTATGCATTACCAATGAAAAGCACCTCATGTATATCATTTTATTTTCTCTTTTTTGCATGTCTGTTCTATCTTACTAATCTGATGTTTCATTTCCAAATAATTCTTGCGAATGCCACATCAATACGTGCATATACTAGAAAATAAACTTTATAAAACATTGAGGCAAAAGAATAAATGGTGATTATCTGCACTTTTCTCAATTTTCCAGTGTTATACTTCACACTATTCCTTCTTTTAAATGTCCGTGTTGTCGTTTACATCAGCTACAAAATTGGAACAGTCGGGATTTTTGTCGTTTGTGAAAGGGTTGTATGGTAACAATGTGAATACGTCAGCATCTGATAGAACGTATAGCTCACAATAAATGACCTGGAAGAGCATCTCTAGGTAATAGCTAAAGTTGATACGTCAGTTCATTTATTGTGAGCCATATCCCCTATATGTGCCTTATCGCCTTTGAAGCATATTGAAGCCAAAGACAGACTGGACATTTAGCCTTTATTTAATACTTTCACAAGCAAAGGCAATTTTGACGCAACTAATAAAAATGGTTAAGAAAGCTTGGGAAAGCAATGAGACAAAACAAGAAAATGCTGATTATTAGCATTTCCTTTTGTCTCAGTGTTTTCTTTGCTACACTGTACATAAAGCATATAATTACTAATATAAATTTTGCTGATTTTAAAAGAATTAGGAAGTTGTGTTTAACATTTACTTGTAGCCCCTATTTTATTTTAGGCTATTGACGTATGGATGGCCATTTTTATGTGTTTCGTCGTAGCCGCACAACTAAAAGACGAATTCGTGAATGTACTACATATTTCATTTGACCTGACATTAACCTTTTGTCAAAATATGTTCATATTTCACATATAGCGTAACAATCTTCAAAAAAAATTGTATCATAGTACACAGATTTAACAGGTATACAAGAAAATATTACTGAGATGTTATTTGAAAAAAAGCTCAGGCATGTTATTTATGATAATAAAAGCTAAAGCTGCGCCATGTGAAATAAAATCTGTATTACTAGCTTGAAACTGACCTTCTTACATGATATAAAATTTCTTTCCAAATAATGCCTAGTTTTCATGTCAGTAATAAACATAGTTTAAATTGGGAAAATATTTAGAAAAAAGAAGAAAATGCTGATAACCAGCATTTTTCTCAATATTTTCCTTACTGTTTCATACAGGTCGACTGTTTGGAAGATTTTTTTCTCCTTCCGATTAAGTACAACCTAAATATTTTCCCCTAAGGAAAATGTTTGCTTCTCTATTCCAGGCGATCGATGTATGGATGGCCGTATGTCTGTGTTTCGTTGTGGCTGCCCTATTCGTGAATGTACCGTCTCCAAAATGCCCTTTTTAAATGTTATTTAAATGTGACCCGTCATGCTAAAAGGGACCTTAAAGGAAGTGTGAAAAATATCGACCCTAGTCCGTCTGCACAGTCCGCGCAGCCAGACTAGGGCCGACACTTTTCACTTGTATGTAAGTTTCTAAATCCGGAATGTTTTCCCTATCTTACTATATGGTCATTTTTCGTTTATGGGATCTGGTTGACATTGCTGAGTCTGACAAGTTTGTCAAACATGGGATTTTTTGGAGTTCGGATAAGGTCCCTTTTGGCTTGACGGGCCACAATTTAATGTTAACACGTCTATTTTAGGCTATCGACGTATGGATGGCCGTTTGTCTGTGTTTCGTCGTGGCTGCTCTACTGGAATACGCCTTCGTGAATGTGCTGGCTAGAAGTCGAAAAGTGAAACTTGAGAGAGTCAACGGCCAAAATATTGAGACAAAAGTCGGTCTGGTACGTAGTGTTTTTTTTTTGTCATTTGAAACCAACAACATTTAAACATGGTCCGTACAATGAAGCGTACACAATATTGCAAAGGACATAATGTAGCTCTTTTAACAAATGTCTGAAAAGACGCATATTAAGGTATTTCAAACCGTTTTTGATGCATATCAGTTTGACTGCAGTCTTATTAAGATCCGTGCTGCTCTCCGAGAGTAACTTCATGTGATGAAGAATATAGTCGCTTTTCATCAAAAACCTCTAAACCTCGTAAGTGCGTAGGCATAGACTGGGCTGGATCCTCGTTTGTCTCAAATGTCATTAGCTAGTAGCTACCTTCTTCTTCTCCGTTCGCAATATTTGCACATATACATTGATGTATTTGATCTATTCTAGATCGAAGGAAACATCAAAAAGACGCCAGAAATGATGGTTAAGGACCAGGCCCAGTTTGTCGACAACCTCTCCTGGATCCTGTTTCCAGTGGCAATGGCCATTTGTTTTGCTACTTTAACGTAAAACATCATGGCTCTTGATCAGAATGCGTGTATACGCAGGCTGATCTTGATCAATGTTGTTCTCACGTGTCATTAAGTCCCATTTTATACATTAAGTCCCATTTTATATCCGCTTTCCTATATGTGTCTATATTTCTATTGTAGATCGAAGGCAACATTAAGAAGACGCCAGAAATGCAGGTTAAGGACCAAGCCCAGTTTGTCGACAACCTCTCAAGTAGCATTCGCGGCGTTTGCATTTTTAATGTTATGGTAGAACACCATGGGTCCTGAACAAACTGTGCATATGCGCAGGCTGATCCCGATCTACGTTGGTCTAATATGCCATTAGCCTTCTTTCTTATACTCCATTCGTAATATGTGCATATATATTTTTCCATTGTAGATCGAAGGAAACGTCAAAAAGACGCCAGAAATGATGGTTAAGGACCAAGCCCAGTTTGTTGACAACCTATCCCGGATCCTGTTTCCAGTGTCAATCGCCCTGTTGTGCTCTTTTAATAATAGAAAACAACAGATCCTGATCAGACTGTGCGTGTGCGTAGACTGATTTGGATCCATGTTGGGCTATTATGCCATAAGGCCGATTTTCAGACCATTTCTGAATTATTTGTCTATTTTCTATTGTAGATCGAGGGGAATATCAAGAAGACGCCAGAAATGCTGGTTAAGGACCAAGCCCAGTTTGTCGACAACCTATCCCGGATCTTGTTTCCAGTGGCGTTTGTTCTGTTTTGCCTAACCTACTCTCTTATCTATGGGTCAATGGACGACGAAATGGATGTTCAATAAAGCGGGAAACTTTCTTGCGTTTGAAATAATGAACAAAAGATTCGATCGATATTGAAATGGACAAGATCTATACGTTTTCAAAACAGTGACGAAATCGCTGTTTTCAACAAAAACCTCGTAACTGCAGCTTGTTTAAAGATTTTTGTTTGAAAATTGACGCAAAAGTGCTTGGTTTTCGCGTTCAATCTGTTGCACGATGACAGACTAACTTGCATCATTGTCCCTGTGTCATTTGCCATATTTTGCCTAACTGCTATTTTGTGAACGGAACCTTGCACGATGAAATTGATGCTAGATAAAGTTACAAGGTTTACGAACTGAGAATGAAAACACCACTTTCTAGCCATACGAAATGCATCAAATTACACACACTTGTAAATACACTTCACATTAGGTGATTCACCTTGCCGGATTTCAAGATTAGGTTTCAAGAAGAAAATAATGGACAAATATTATTTTTCTCTATATTCATATGCAAGGGAGGTAATTTTGAACATTTTTGTCAAACATTTCCATAAGTATGCATTAATTCAAAATTCTAAACCATACAAAATGCTTATGTTTGTATTTGGAACGGAAATGTAACACAGTATCGGAATTACTGGCACTTTTCAAATTTCGCCTCTGGCTCTACATTTCATTCTCAGTTCGTAAACCTTAATTTAAGCGAACGACGATAAGCTTCCTTTTCAAAAACGGACATTGTGAGCTTTTTCGTTCAACCTATGTGAGACTTGTGTCATTTTATCTCGTACAATACGCCATATCTTGCCTAACAAACTCGTTTATTTATGGATCCATGAACGATGGAATGGACTTTCAATAAAATGAGGACGAGCAAAAGTTTCAAAACAGTGGACAAGTTACTTATTGAAGTTGTACGAGCCATTAACAAACAATCAATTCCATATGGCCGTCTTTCCCGTGTCATTTGCCATATTGATTCTTCGCTTCTGAACAGATAAAAGGAAGATGTATTTTAACCCTTTCCCAAACGACAAAATTTAAGGTGATCCACTTCAAAAACTGCAACAAATGACAAAATGGATATTAGATCTACTAAAGATAGGATTTGTGTAAAATATGGCACAAAATTTTGAGACAAGAGGAGAAACTGCTGGTTTCAATATTTTCCCAGGCCATTTCTAATAGGGACGTCAAAACCATGTCTTATTTGGGAAAGGGTTAAAAGAAAGTCAGACAACGTTGTAAATGTCTTAACTTTGGTGTCGAGCGGCGGACCCCATTTAAACATTTGTCTTGTATCATTTCTCCATATCATTTGCCGTATCTTGCCTAACCTGTGGGAGGTGGGTGATCTCTTTCACGTTCATGAGATTATGGACAAACTTCATAATAGCGATGGTGAGCTTTTTCATTCAATCCAGGCGAAAACTTACACAGTATCGTGTTATCCGAATTATTCATCTTACTCTGGATCTAAATGGCATATGGAAGACAAAATGATCAAAGGGAGACAAAGTGGTCATTCATTAATGTGACGGTCTTCTTCGTTGGGAAAAAATTATTCTTAAAGAAATGACTAACTTTTATTAGGGGGTCGCCGAAAGATGTCACAGTCTTTGTCCTTCAATACGAAATTTTTTCAGAAGTATTGTGCAAGTAAGATAACGATTAATAGGAATTCATTATTGTTTCGCCATGATATTTGTACATACAATAGTACTTCATTCAAACTATCACTTTAACCATTATTGTATTTGGGGTGATCCAAACGTTCGTGGACACAACACGTGAAATTAACAACTATGATACGAATCACCCGAATTTCTAAAATGAAACTGGATTAGGCTATTAGATCTATCAGTCAAAAACAGTTTAATAAAGATTGCGCCAACTCAGCGAATAGTAACGAAATAATTCCTGGAACTACCGCGGTATTAGCGTGATTCACTTTATAATTCTTTATTTTATGCACACAAAGTGTCCATGAACTTTTGGATCACCCCTCGTGCTTGTACATCATATTTATTGCCATAAAATATTCAACTATCATTAAACTTTAGCCATTCCCCTGTGCATAGCTGTGTACATCTAAGATATGTGTTATGTTATCTGTCAATGCATTACACACGGGTGGTAAGCAGAGAAACTAGCTCAAAAAAGGGGTAGTTGTATAGGGCGAAAATTTGTAGGTCACGAACACATTTTCTAAAGTTATTTCTTTTTAAGCGAGTTTTTGAGAAATCCGACGATGCTGTAATATGAAGAAATGGTCGAAGTTTGTTGTGCACGAGAGTATACGGTATTAGTAGCAGGGTTTTAGTACAATCGTTGAAAAACATTTCAAAATCGAAAGTAAAAAAGTTTTTACTTTCGATTTTGAAATGTTTTTCAACGCTTTTTATTCAAACTTTGCATACTAACACTGTATATTCTCGTGCACAACAAACTTCGACCATTTATTCATATTACAGCATCGCCGGATTTTTCAAAAAACTCGTTGTAAAATAAATAATTGTAGAAAAAATGTGTTCGTGACCTACCTTTGTTTACAGATTTTCGCTCTATGCAACTACCTCGGTAGAGGCCGGATGTCACGAGGCAACGAAATAACGTTGACTCTTTTTGGAGCTAGTTTCTCTGTTTACCACCCGTGTTACAAGTCTATTAGTAATAAATGTTCCAGTCGTAATATCTTTTAACCCATTACCACACAGACTCAGTGACTCTTTTTTTACTCCTTACTAGATAATGTCTTCTGAAATCATTGTAGAAACTTAAGAAATTGCTTGTGACAAAAAATTTCTTCATTTCCCACAATATTTTCTATATAAAAGATAAAAAAGTATAAAACTTCATCCAATTTCAATTGCCGTCTGCAACATCTTTGAATTTGGACAAGTCGTTTGGTAATGGGCATATGTCTGGAGGAATCAAACCATGGTGGTTAATTATGTGACTCAGAATTTCAGAAAGTTATCAATATTTTTTTGTTAATTGGCCTACTTGAACAATTTGAATTCGATTTGAAGCAGAAAATGTAGAAATATACCAGGAATAAGTTGGACGTGGTGGACTTTTGAAAAATCATTCGATAAAAAGTTATTGAAGATCACATTTTGGTTGATCTTCAATATAACTTTTTTCATCAGCTGACTTTTCAAAAATCCACCATGCCCATTTAATGCGTGATGTCTGTCGACCTTTTCTGTTTCGGTCCCGTGTTAACAAAATTATTGAATATTTTCTGAAATTGCATCACGTGATTATCCATCGTGATCATCTGATCTTTGAATTTCTGTAGGAACCAAGCATCACATACTGTCGAAACTCGATGTGTCGAAGTCGTATGAGTCTTCGTTTTTACCTCGAGATATCCGGAGTGCGACTCATCCGATTTATCGTCGCTTTTCGTCAAAAACTTCGTAACTGCAGCTTGGTTTAAGCTTCAGTTACGAGGTTTTCGTTGAAAAGCAGTGTTATGTTAAGATTCGATTAAGATGACATTTAACCTTTTTCATGGCTCATCAAGAACATTCACGATTGAAAAATTGTAGGAAACGGAAAGTCCTTACATTTTCCCTACTATAATTCAATGCCTATATCAATTTCAAAATAATTTTCCTCAAACGTGTCTCAGTATACAGTATAGCTCACATAAATTACTTGGCAGAGGACTCCTAGCAAATAGCTTAGGATACTCTGCCGGGTCATTTATCGTGAGGTATAAAAAGGCTCGACTTAACCAATGTCGACATAATGGCTGTCAACTGCAATTCGTCTTTTTCAATCAATATCGCTGTAAAACATTGAGTGAAGAAGGAGAAAATGATGTGATCAGCATTTTCTCCTTTACTCTTAAATGTTTTCAAACGGCGTTCCGTTGAGTTCGTCAAGATGCGTTATTAATTGGGAATTGAATTTTACTTGAAGAGAAAAATGATCAATAAATGAAATTTTGTCATACTATTAATGTGACATCAATTAAATTCATAGTTTTAAAATTGCATGACTTTGTATGGCAATGTCCCTTTGAGAAAATAAAAAAATGAAGTAATCATAAAAGTCTTTTTGTAATAATAAAGCCTTAAATACTGTTTTCCAAATGTCTTTTCGTCATAATGCGTCATGGAATTTGTTAAATAAATTGATAAGTAAAAATTATGTTATTGAAATGTTTGTGTCATACTTTTGAATGTCATATCAATGTATAATAATTTTATTATTTCATTGTGAATTACATGTATGATAATGTCCCTTCGAGAAAATAAAAAGTTAAATTAATAATTATCTTTTTACGTGATATAAATGCCTTGAACCTGTCTCAAATAATCACTTGTGTCGATGTACCTTATGGCGAAAACAATGAAAACATTTAGAGGAACGCACGAGATGCTCTTGGCCAGTATTTCCTTCTTTTACCCCAATGTTTTCTATGCTACTTTAGGACTACAAACATTTTCATACACTGTAATTCAAACTTAGTTTTCTGTAACCCCATTTTATTTGAAACCAGCCAATAATTTTTAATTCTTTCCCAAACAGCAAAAACTGTGGATGGTCCGAATTGAAGGATGTTTCAGAGGACGAAATAAACACGGTGTAGGCATACAATCACGTGACTCAGAATTTCCGATAATCTTCAATATCTTTTTAATACTTAACCGATTTGAATTCGGTTAGAAGCAGAGAATGTGGGAAAATGCCAGGAATAAGCTGGACGTGTTGGATTTTTGAAAAATCAACTGATAAAAAGTTATTGAAGATAAACCAAAATAATCAACTGATAAAAAAGTTATTGAAGATAACCCAAAATTTGGTTTATCTTCAATAACTTTTTTATCAGTTGATTTTTCAAAAATCAACCACGTCCATCTAATGCGTGACGTCTGTCCACATTCTCTGCTTCAAATCGAATTCAAATCGGTCCAGTATATTACAAAATTATTGAAGATTTTCTGAAGATATTTGTATCACCGTGATAAATGTTGATACGGATAGAATTTACGAAAGATCTAGATCACAGGAATTATGAAGGCAAAATGGGAAAATTTTTATTGTCAGTAGTTTTCTTTTCCTTTAATAATTATTTTCATAAGGTTTATCCATTAGAATCTTTAGAAGTTGTCGCTGTTAAATGTTTGTGAATGGGGAAGGGTTAACCCTTTCCCAAACAAGGCCTGGTTTTGACGTCCTTCATTGATGAGGCTTTGGAAAACATTGAAACAAAAGAAGAAACTGCTGATAACCAGCAGTTTCTCCTTTTGTCTCAATATTTTCTATGCCATATTTTATACAAATCCTATCTTTAATAACATCCATTTTGTCATTTGTGGCAGTTTTTGGCCTTGAAGAAGGCCAAATTTAGCATGCCATTTTTCTCAGGGCGTGCAGAATCACTAGTCGGCCTTATCTTGTGAAAACGTTGAACGCAGATAGATAGTGTTCTTGCGCGATGAAAAGTAGATCGGAACTGGATTAGATCTATACTACTTTATGCAGATTTTGTAAATTCCGACCCATGTACATTACAAAAGAAGTAAATACAAACAAGCGGCGATGAAATGATTTTCATGATTTTTTTTATCCCCGTCTCGATCTGCGCATGGGTTGACCCCCCCCCCCCCCCCTGGAAGCTGATTCCGCGCTTGTATATTAATACGCGTAGATCGACTGAAGACGATGAATCTTCCCGTAAGATCAATTACGGAAATGTATAGCTCTAAGCACTGGGGTTTTGCTTTGTAATGCTTTATTATAGTGGAGCAGCTTAATGAGATTTACTGTGAAAATATTTCAAATGATGATACAAGCATGAAATTTGCACCATATATTCTTCAGATCTTACAGATTTAAAAACAATTTCTGGCCACTTCAATTTCCGCCATTTTCAAGATGGCCGCCAAAATCCAAAATGGCCGCCACTTTGGAATAGGGTATACTCAGTAAATCGGTCATATCTTCGCTTCTGATGGACATAAAACAACAAAATTAGTATCAAATTAAAGCTTAGTTAATTTCTAGTTGTATGGTTAATCCAGTATGCAAATTATCTCATTGGCATATTATGAATATTAATGAGATATGTTCCTATCAATGATGTTAATGCAAAAAATCGGTGAAAAATAAAGAAATAATCAAAATTTGAATGTTGCAGTTTATAGAAAGTGATATATAACAATTGTTCTGACCTTGTCATACTATTAATTATCATTAAAAGATGGCAGCTAAATAGCCATTTCAAGATGGCCGCCATAATGCCAAAAGACGTCCACTTTAAAAGAAGGTATTAGTAGTAAACTAGTTATATCTTCACTTCTGATAGACAAAAAACCCAAAATTGGTATCAAACTAATGCTAAGTTAATTTCCAGTTACGTGGTAAATGTAATATGTGCATAATCCCATTAGCATGTGCATGGATATTAATGAGATGGTATTATAATTAGTATGTTTTATCCATGTTTGTTTTTATTTTTTCAAGCAAAACCCATCGAAATAGAATTTAAAAAATAGTAAAAATATGAATGTTGCCGATTATTATGTGACACATAACAATTGCCTGACCTTGTCACACTATGATATACCATGTCAAGATAGCAGCTAAATAGCAAATATGTATGGACAAACATGTTCAAATACTTTATAAAGCTAAAGTGAAACTGCTACTTAAACTTTAAACGCTTTTTGAAGATAGGCAACCTTGGAAATTCCTAATATCTCAGATAAATTTTGGTAATATATAAACATATTTAGTTCCTAATTGAACCTGAGTTGATGTCATTTTTTCTTGAGTCCAAAGCAAATCAAGTTATTTGCATACTTATGATTATCAGTGATTTACTCATTTTTAATCCCAAAAATTGTCAGCAAGAGCCGTGAAATTCAACTATTTGGTAAGATAGGGTCGATTACAATATCGAAAATGATAACTACCAGAGACTTGTTCTTTGTTATACTTATTCATTCTTGAACACCAGATCTTTTAGTATTTCAATTAATTATATAGATATTATATTATCTTATGTAATCAATGAGTAAAGTACCTCAAAATATAAGTCAATTATAATATTATAGTCAATTATGCCCGATGGCTACCAGTCCATCTACGGGACATGCTTGTCCTGGAGAAATTTCATCCTGGTGTATTCATAGAATTTTGAAGAGGCCGTTTTGCTGTTTGAAAGACCGAAAAATAAATTTTCTATGATTGCTGTTAATAAGCAAGATATTGCAGTTGTTAAAGGCGAAGGAGGTGCTATCGGTTGACCGAAGATAAATTAAGGCAGCTCTTACACGGTGGATGGAACGGACATAAGTAGAACGGTTCACGAATTTCAAGTTTTGTGGGAAGGCAGCAATCTAGAAGGAGTAACAAACATTATTGGGTCATGTTTTATTTTCTGAAGGATATCTTGAGCAAATTCATTAAACTTGAAATGTACTATTGTTGATTTTTAGAATCTTTTAAAGGGGAATCGGCTGACATGGACATGCGCTTGATACAAAAGAAGTAGCAGAACATTGCATTACAGAAAATATGCAGCGGTTAGTTACCACAAGTCAAAAACAATTTGAAAAGTTCCTAAAGGACATGATCCGTGCACAAGAAGCCTTTGTTAAATGAGATTTTTTTCAGTCGTAAAGTTAAACCCGGCCCATTTTAAGCTAAGCATAAGCTGAACAGATTAAAAGATGATAATCATTTATTTTCTAGATTTATTATTTCATTTCAAAGCAAAAAATGTGCCCTGGAAAAATTCTTCCAAAATGACATGCTTTACTCTGGAGTAGAGCCACAGCTACTTCAATAATTATTTGGCATGGTATTGATATGACATATGAACAACTGCATGCATACGCTATTATAATTGATCGAGTAGCTATGATAAATTCAAATACATCCGAGAAAGGAAAACATTTGATGATTATACCACAGATGTGACTGTACCTCATACTGAGTCATGTGCTTGGAAATATTCTAGGGTTGATATTGTCTTCGATATATGTCGTCGAGATAGTCTAAAAGATGAAACCTTTAGAACAGTAACCTGGTGTTTGTCGAAAGAAGTTTTGAATAGCAGAACTCTAAAATTATTGAACAGCTTCTTTCTCAAACCACTGCACAGATACTACTAACAAAAGGAGATGACATTCAATGTAATAAGAACATCTTCAAGAATGATCTATTAACTCCACGTAATCAGGAAGAGGAAGATTCTCGCATGCTTGTTCACGCAAAGCATGCAAACCATGCATCTTAGGTAGAATGTCAAACTCTCATTGTTATTACAGTAATTTTGATAACGATGTTATTCTATTAGTTATAGCAACCAAAAGTGATCTGAATATTGACGCTTTATGGTTAGCCTATGGAACGGGAAACAACTTTTGATGGGTACCGATTTATGTCATTTGCAAGCCTGTTGGTTCCCGTTTAAACGCTGCCTTTCTTCCATGCTTTCTCAAAAAGTGATACTATCTACGCATTTGTTCACAAGGGCAAAAAGTCAGCATAGCAAGCATGATATTTGTTCACCGAAGTTTCATAAGCTTTCCGTAACTTAAGCACGACCAAAGAAAATGTATCACTATAGGAAATGGACATTTGCATGCATGATCGGTCGAGCACATGTTGTAAAGTAGATGATGCATGCTTTGATTTATTTGCTTGACAGCAAAGAGCATATAATACTTTTATCTCAACTCGAGATACTGTTACAGAACATGTCAAGATAGTTGTTTTCCAGGTAGGACATTTATTATGAGGGTCAATCAACAGTATCACAACAGCAGTTACTGCCTCCGTCTGAATCCTAAATGCACGATACTTGCAGCTATAGCGGAATGCTGCAGACATTAAAAATGTAGTTGCAAATAGCAAATAGTTCCTGCACAGGGAACTACAGATGGTATCGTTCAGGCCTTCCACGCATATCTTTGTTCTTGCAACTGGTAAGATTTTGATGCAAATAATTCATGGCTGTTTGTGGTCTAATTCATATTTCAGTCAGTAACTTTAAACCTTGATTATGTTATAAAACCCATTGTCAACTCAACGAAGAGATGAATATTGACTTAGAATGACACAAATGGTGATCTCGTGCTATTGACAAAATCCCCTCAACACAGTCCGTTTATTCTTACGTTCGACAATAAACTATTAGCAATGTCCCAATGCCAATAACCTCTAAGTTATATATAATTTTTTCATAGAGAATCTGATTCCCATACTCGTTTTAGGAATGACAAAAATTTATATGTAAAAGACACTGATAAGTTATTAATGGTAATTTTAAGGAAAGTCATGTGATTAAAAGATATTTGATCATTATTACTTTGTGTATTTAACATGGCGTCAATATTTTCATAGTAAGTTTTACTGAAGAAAAAATACACAGATACTACAGTTGGCGCCACATCGTATGGCATGTGTTTATGTTTTGTTTAACGTTCAATTACATTTGAACAAAATATAAACATTGTGCCATACCATGTGGCGACAACTGTAGTTTATATAAAGCTTTCATATCTGTTAAGTATAGTATCTAATAATGAATGTTTATCAATATGCTCTGCTGCGATCTTTTAATGATACTAATTGAATAGCATGACAAGTTCATTTTTGTATGTATGTATCATTTTCTATAAACTGCCACATTCAAGTTTTGATTTTTTTTTAATTTTACCGAAATTTTTGCTATAAAAACATATGAAATAGATCTCATTAATATTCATACATGCGATGATGCTATTATTTGCATATCGGATTTGCCATCTTGATATGGTACATTACAGTGTGATTGGGTTAAGCAATTGTTACGTGACACTCTCTAAACTGCAACATTCAAATTTTGACTATTTTTTTATATTATATTTCAATAGGTTTTGCTTGAAAAAAAAAATGATAAGATATAATATATTACCTCAATTTATCTCAGTAATATTCATACATAATCATTTATTTTGCTAATGAGATAATTTACATTATTATTGCATTTACCACATAGCTCAAAATTAACTAAACTTTAATCTAATGTACAATTTCGGTGTTTTTTATCCATCAGAAGCGAGGATATGACGAATTTATTATTCATACCCTCTATTAAAATGGCGGTCATTTTGATTTATGGCGGCCATCTTGAAAACGGTTACTTAGCTGCCATCTTTTAATGATACTTTATGGTATGACAAGGTCAAAGCAATTATTATATATCACTTTCTATAAACTGCAACATTCAAATTTTGATTTTTTCGGGGTTTTTTTACCGATTTTTTGCATTAAAATCATTGGTAGGAACATATTTCATTAATATTCATAATATGCTAATGAGATAATTTGCATACTGGATTAACCATACAACTAGAAATTAACTGAGCTGCTTTAATTTGATACCAATTTTGTTGTTTTATGTCCATCAGAAGCGAAGATATGACCGATTTACTGAGTATACCCCGTTCCAAAGTGGCGGCAATTTTAGATTTTGGCGGCCATCTTGAAAATGGCGGAAATTGAAGTGGCCAGAAATTGTTTTTAAATCTGTAAGATCTGAAGAATATATGGTGCAAATTTCATGCTTGTATCATCATTTGAAATATTTTTACAGTATCCCGCTCCACTATTATGGGTACCTCAATTTGTCATTCAACCAAATGCATTTTTAAAACACTCAACGTATTGCGGCATATTGTAATCTCTTACTATGCTAATTATACGCCCGTCGAAGACGGGACGTATTATGGGATCACCCGTGACGTCCGGCGTCCGGGCGTCCGGCGGCGTCCACTTCTTTGTCCGGAGCATAACTCTTGTAACCTTAAGTCCGATTGACTTTAAACTGGGCAGTTATATTCTTCTCATCAGTACGGAGTGCAGTGCACAAGAACCATAACTCTACCTGGCTTATTTTTTGAGTTATTGCCCTTTGTTGTTTTTCATACTTGAATCTTGTCCGGAGTATATCTCAAAAAGTATAATAGCTAGGATAATGAAACTTCATGGGTGTATAGATCTTAATAAGGGGGAGTACAGTGCACAAGAACCATAACTCTACCTGGCTTATTTATGAGTTATTGCCCTTTCTTGTTTTTCATACTTGAATCTTGTCCGGAGTATATCTCTCAAAGTATAATAGCTAGGATCATGAAATTTCATGGGTGTATAGATCTCAACCAGGGGGAGTGCAGTGCACAAGAACCATAACTCTTCCTGGCCTATTCTTTGAGTTATTGCCCTTTGTTGTTTTTCATACTTGAATCTTGTCCGGAGTATATATCTAAAAGTATAATAGCTAGGATCATGAAACTTTATGGGTGTATAGATCTCAACAAGGGGGAGTGCAGTGCACAGGAACCATAACTCTACCTGGCCTATTCTTTGAGTTATTGCCCTTTGTTGTTTTGCATACTTGAATCTTGGCCGGGTTTGAGTTTATTGGGGTTTTACGCCGTTTTCAACTACCAGGGTCATATCGCGGCGACTGGAGCACCTAACCGTGGGTTCCTGGTATTTCTCGCACCAGTACAACCACAATATCCAAACCGAGCCTCCAGCTGCTCTCTCACATAGATGATTCACACCCATTGGTGAGAGACAAATGACTTTTGTCAAATGTCAGAATGGATACAGGCCGAGCCGGGGTTCGAACTCGAGACCCCTGGATTGACAGACTCCGACGTAACCGACTGAGCTATCCGGGCTCGGCGAATCTTGGCCGGAGTATATCTCTAAAAGTATAATAGCTAGGATCATGAAACTTCATAGGTGTATAGATCTCAACAAAGGGGAGTGCAGTGCACAGGAACCATAACTCTACCTGGCCTATTCTTTGAGTTGTTGCCCTTTGTTGTTTTTCATACTTGAATCTTGGGCGGAGTGTGTCTCTAAAAGTATATTAGCTAGGATCATGAAACTTCATGGGTGTATAGATCTTATCAAAGGGGAGTGCAGTTCAAAAGAACCATAATTCTACCTGGCCTAATTTTTGAGTTATTGCCCTTTGTTATTTTTCATACTTCATTTTTGTCCAGGGCATATCTCGAAAACTATAATAGCTAGGACCATGAAACTTTTACCAAGCTGCTCCCCCTTTCGACATAAAGCAGTGTTACGGGCGTATCTTGTGACAGTTTGACACCTTGTTAATATTTAAAGAAACTCGTTCATTGCAAAATTTTCCGTAAATGTTCGTTTTTCCCCCGCGAAAGAACTATTGGGTCCATAAAGATACCGGAACACCATGGAACGCATAGTAATTACCGGAACACACGGAACGCGTCAGTGATTACCGATACACACCTTAAATATTTGGTTTTCCAATACCGTAGGTAATAGTAACGATTTGTTATTCTTTAATCTGTCTTAAAACTTTGTTATTTATATATCTACATGTATGTATTTGTATGTGTTAGATAGTTATGTTTTAATAGGCAGATTCATGATTAAATACGGTTCTAAATGATATATTGTGAAGATATATAGAAATAACATCACGATTTGTCGGCAATGATTTAACTTCATTTAATAAATCGTTATCCAATCCATTACTTCGTCTTGATTGTTTGAACAAGATATGAAATATGGAATTTACCATTATCTCACCCATTCCAAAATGTAAAAACTTTTGACTTGTCAAATTCCAAAGCTAATGCAGACGACATAATGGGCATTAATAAATTTGGAAATTGTGCTCAATATAGAAAAAAAAAAAAAAAAAAATACAGAGCAGAACGTACATTTTCTAATTATGCCGCATTGTTTTCCAAAAACATATTTTACCAGAGGTGTAAAGAAATATTACAAGATATACAGTTGATCTATTGTCAAGGTCATCTCCAATCTTTCTCTAGAAACAGGTATTGTCCCCAAATATTAGAGAAGTAAAGCAGTAGCACCCGTCTATAAAAAGCTGTCCAAAGTATAAAGCCAGAAACTATAGGCCAATCTCTTTAATCTGCATAGCATCAACAATTATGGCGCGCATCCTGATAACAAACATCATGGGCCACTTTGATAAGAATAATCTACTTAGCCAGTACCAGCATGGCTTCAGAGCAAAACATACCTGTGAATCTCAATCGATTAGCCTTACCCAAGAAGCATACGACAATCTTGAAAATGGTCAACAAGCGGATATATACTTGAAATGGATTTTAGTAAGGCATTTGATTTGGAACCACCTTCCTATAGCCGTCTCAGATGCTACTACGCTCAGGGGCTCAGGGTCGCCCTACCACAGCATGCTGCGGCCCTACCCAGTAGCAAGTAACCGGTCGATGGGTGTACATGGTTTTAACTGTACCGTATATACTTTAAGCTGTACATGACCAATGGAAGTGGTGATTGTCTCATCCCATCGTAGGTCAAATATACATTCTATGAAGAACCCTGACCTAAACCGGAAGAAGAAGGTTGATCACAGCAATTAAATATCCAAATTGAATAAGCTGGGCTATGATGGATATAATCCTTCTAAAAGGATCGTTCTAAAAGAGTAGGTATTGATGATCACTCATCAACTACTCTACCCGTTCTCTTAGGCGTCTCTCAGGGTTCAGTGCTCTGTCCATGTCTTTTCTTAGTCTATATAAATGATCTGCATGTGTTCAAATTCTTCAAGGCCTTCAGCGCTTTCAGCGCTTTGATTTAAGAGGATCACCCTAAAATTTTGACTTTTGAGAAAAGGTTAAATACCCAGACAACGCGAGACGCTTTCCGTACTAAGCGAACACGCGTTCAAAATGTTTGGAAAGAAGAACTGACTTTATTGAACTGTATTTCGATTATTTCCATCCAAAACTTCGTAACTGCAGCTTGTATTAAATTGCAGTTACGACATTTTCGTTGAAAAGCAGTGATGTGGTCCAATTCTTTCAGTTTTACTTGATGGATTTGATGCAGAATACATTTATCCAAGTTTCGTCGCCTACAGCCCCCACCCCCCAATTTGAACGTGCATATTTCATGTCGGAAGTGTTGGGGCATAAAGTGGACGTGACTACCAATCTTTCTTTTGTTTTGAGTCACATTTAAGGTAGAATACCCGTAATGTTGCCATTTTGAGGTTCATAAAACATCGGCTTTCTCAAGCAGTGTCGTTACGTATCCGAATTTATTCGAGCGGGGTCGTAAACATTCGGCGGCGGAAAGTTCCACCGCCGAATGTTTCCGATCGCGACCGAATAGTTCCGACGTCATGCGAATTGCATTAGGGGTGGTCTACCTTATCCCTAATGAGATTCGCACGACGTCGGTATTATTCGGGCGACATTCGGCGTTGGAACTTTCCACCGCCGAATGTTTACGACCGCGCCCGAATAGATTCGGAAACGTAACGACGCCGCTGGAAAAACCGATCTTTTATTACTCTCAAAATGGCCACATTACGGGTATTCTATTTAATTTTCTCACTCATGTTAGGGCATATAATTTATATAGGGGAATCGCGTGACATTACAGATTTAGAAAACCGTCGAAAAATTCTAATAATACGTGACTAATCTGAACTCGGTTTAAAGCAGAGAAGGTGGGAACATGTCAGGATTTTGCTGAATGTGGTAGATCTTTTAAAAAGCAATTGATAAAAAAGTTATTGAAATCTAGTAAAATTTCATTTGGTCAGCAATAACTTCTTTAATAGCTGATTTAAAAACTCAACCACATTCAGCATTTATTATACTGCAAAGAAAATTCTGGCATTCTGATTGGTTAATGCTGATCTGATAAATATTGATATTAACGGCTTCTGCGGTATGATATCAAATTTCCCCTAAGGCGCCTCGCCGGTAACATACACAAAAAATCGAACTCATAATGGCAGCCATTTTTTCCCACGCTTCGTTCATAACGCGACCCGTGTTTACACATTATGCGACAGTAAAAAGCAAACTTTCTCTATGCGAATTTCCAAAATAAACAAATTTAACCTAAATATTGTGCGTTTTTGTGTTATTTTTCTTCGATTACTTTACACAATATGTATATGCAGTACGTGTATTACAGGGTTAAGGTCGCTGCATACTTGTGTACTGAATGAAAGCTGAAGGTACCGACCAAATCCTTTCCCAGACTGACAAGACCTTGTTTTGACGTCCCTAATTCAAAAAGCTTAAACAATAAGAAAACATTGAGACAAAAGAATAAAAATTCTGAAAATGTGCCTTCAACATGTGACTGATCATCACAAAAGATCCTCTCTACTGCTGGGAATCGAACCCTGGCCTTTCACTCTTGGAGTGAGTGTTCTTCAATGAACCTCAAAGAGTGGTGATCTCAAAATACACAATGCAGTCAAATTTAACGAAGAGATATTTAAAGAATTCTCCAGACAAATGCTCGACAAGACTATGCACGATCCTAAAAAAATCATATGCCAATCTGGGAAAGTGTCATGCAGCCAGTGTGCACAAGTAAAATTCGTTCATTAGTTCACTTTCTTAAAAAATCTGTGTATATTTATTGGAACGAAATGTGCATAATAGGACACAAATAAATGTTAATATAAAAGATAATAAATACCTTTCAATTTTGTTTATTTATCTATTTTTAAAAATACCACGGTCCGGGTCAGACAAAAACACATTGACCTATTTCGCGGAACTCAGTGACGTGTCGTGACGTCACTTTTTGTTTACTTTTCCTTTGGGGCGCATTAGGGGAAATTGGTACTTTCGATAAAATAATAGGGAACGATTTTATCAGGTGAATCGTGACTTAATTTCGGACAAACAAATAGTATTTCGTAGGTGTTGTTATAAAATCTCGTAACTAAGAATTGATTCAAGTCATAGTTACGACATTTTATAACAACACCGACGGTTTATCAAAACATAACGGTAAACCCAGTTCACGGCCTAACATGGACAAAAAGACAAATAAGTCGAAAACTTTGTAGTATAATAAATTCGTTATACAGTTTCTTGCCTGGGTATATGACGATTTATTCCCGGCTGGAAAAATGATGTCAACCCTCGTCTGCGACTCGGGTGACATCATTTTTCCAGCCGGGAATAAATCGTCATATACCCCGGCAAGAAACTGTATAACTAATAATATCCCCGGCGTATTTCCACTTACTCTGCTTCAAACCATTTTAAATCTATAAAACATTAACAAAAATATTTTTTGAAAAAAAAAATCTGCAATAATTGATATATCACGTGATTCCCCACTGTGATAAATATAAGTCTAAAATTATGTTGAAACGTTAAACGTAAGGCTTATTTAGATAAAAAGCGTCGTATTTGGCAAATGATCATAAATGAACCGGACGTTACGTCGGACGTCAAGTAACACGTCATCGACGTCATTTTACGTTGGCAACGTCGCTTGGAGACGTCGCAACTGACGGTCGACACGGCTTTACACGTTCATTGCAGAATTAAGGCTTTTTAAAACAAATGCGTTAATATTGACGTTATTGCCGACACAGACAATGAGTTCGCCGGTTTACAACCTCGCTAACGCCAGACGTACACCGTTACCAAACTTCAAGTCGTCAGCACGTTGGACGGCAGAACACGGTGAGATGAAACTAACGGCGTACCAGATCAAGGAATATCTAGCCAGATATCCGACAATACTCGACGAATTTCTGCTAGAATCATCCTCTGTTGAGTACCTAGAAGCGATGATCGAGAAACTGAGGAAACGTAGACGTCAGTCTGCCGGTATTTGCACGACACTAAGCCGTAGACCAACGCCGAAAATTAGCACGTTGTATTCCGAAATAGGCATCGAAGAATTATGCAGAAGAATAATGCAAAGTACGACAGACGGGCAGATATACGAGAAAATTTACGATATCAGTAAAATCATAGCCAACGCTGTTGACGCTGACGACGTCAACGTTTACGTTATGGAATCAACGGAAGCTGATCTATCCGTTTTCTGTCCAGGAGCGAAGAAGAGACTCCAGCACGTGGGGCCCGTCGGGTACAGAATGACGGTATCCGCGCACGTGTCCGTGGAGAAAAGGGCCGTTAACGCACGTGACATCCAACAAGATTCCAGATTCCCGAAAGGTGTCCGTCTCGGTGATGACGCAGTCCATCACGTGATGTGTCTGCCTGTGTTACTGGAGTGTGGAAGCGTGTACGCGGTAATTGAGTTTACTCGAGGCTGGAAGGCTGATCCGTTCTCGGCGGGTGATTTTGAACTGACGACCGCCATTATGAGCTGGATCACCGCTTGTGTACAAAAGATGAAACTGAATAAGGTACATCAGAATTTGTATGCCGTCGTTTATTCTACAAAAACCTCGTGACTGCAGCTTGTCTTAAGCTGCAGTTACGAGTTTTTCGAAGAAAAGCAACGATATGGTCTTCGGACTTTTTCTCTTATATAAAAAACCTGACTATTGATATATCTGTAGGGCGTGATATTGGCAACAAAGCCTTAAATCGAAAAGCACTGGCATCGAATCCTTGCTACAGTGTCAAGTTTTGTATCAAGTTTTGTGTTATAAAAAGAGGAATTCGAAACATTCTCAAAAATAACGTCATTAAGTATTTCAATACAATTCAAACCAAATTGAAAATAAAGTCTTTAGAATTAGCCTACGTCATATCGTAAATTATCAACATCGTATAATGACTATTTCTATTCCAGCTGTTGACAATACAAACCAAGATGAACAGTTATCTGTTGGAGTGCACCAAGGTGATGTTTGATGACATGGACAATATAGACGGGCTCGTCACCAACATTATGCAGTTTACAAAGGAACTCGTGTCTGCCGATAGATGCGCTCTGTTCTTGGTCGACGAAGACAGGTAAACTTATTTTAAAAAAGAAAACAAGCTCACTTTGTACGTGCGAAAAGTTTCGATTGTGGTCAGACTGCGCGAATTGCGCAGGCTGACCACATTTGATACTTTTCGCAATACACAAGAGGCTTATTGTATTTTGAAAGTGCACCTAGGTTATGTTTGACGACATGGATAATATAGACGGTCTAGTCACCAACATTATGCAGTTTACCAAGGAACTCGTCTCCGCTGATAGATGCGCTCTGTTCTTGGTCGACGAAGACAGGTAAACTTATTTTAAAAAAGAAAACAAGCTCACTTTGTACGTGCGAAAAGTTTCGATTGTGGTCAGACTGCGCGAATTGCGCAGACTGACCACATTTGATACTTTTCGCAATACACAAGAGGCTTATTGTATTTTGTAAGTGCACCAATGTGATGTTTCAATGACATGGACAATATAGACCGTCTAGTTACCAACATTATGCAGTTTACAAAGGAACTCGTGTCTGCCGATAGATGCGCTCTGTTCTTGGTCGATGAAGACAGGTAAACATACTTCAAATAAAAAAACTTACTATGTACGTGCGGAAAGTTTCGATTGTGGTCAGATTGCGCGAATTGCGCAGGCTGACCACATTTGATACTTTTCGCAATACACAAGAGGCTTATTGTATTTTGTAAGTGCACCTAGGTTATGTTTGAAGACATGGATAATATAGATGGTTTAGTCACCAACATTATGCAGTTTACAAAGGAACTCGTGTCTGCAGACTGGTGCGCTTTATTTCTCGTTGATGAGGACAGGTAAATTTCTTTTAAAAAACTCACTATGTACGTGCGGAAAGTTTCGATTGTGGCCAGACTGCGTACACTGCGTAGGCTGACAACATTCGATAGGCCTACTTTTCTCAATTCCCAAAAGGCTTATTGTATGTTGTCAGTGCACCAAGGTGATGTTTTGATAATATGGACAATATCGACGGTCTGGTCACAAACATAATACAGTTTAAAAAGGAGCTTGTGTCTGCTGATCGTTGTGCCCTGTTTCTCGTGGATGAGGATAGGTAGGGATATAGGCTACCTTAATTTTTTAATGTCAAAAATTATGAGCAATTCAAACTTTTTCAATATTGTAAGGGTAGAACGATAGCTAGCATATAATTTGTAAACTCTATAAAGTAGTTTGCTGTCAACAAACGGATTGTCAAGTCTGCTGTCAACAAACGGATTGTCAAGTCTGCTGTCAACAAACGGATTGTCACTGTCAGTAGAAATATCGATTGAATAACCATCGAGTTTGTTAAATAAAGTTACGCGTACATCTCCGAAAGTACAGACCCGTAGAAACAAATTTCATAATAGAGAGACTCAAGCCCCTGTCCGGGACAACATTTCAGTGTACAATAAGGAAACAATTCTGCATTGAACAATTTTAGGGGGAGGCTTAGCCCAAAGCCCCCTCCCCCCACTCCCCAACCATTCATATACAAGGGAGGTGATTTAGAAAAAAATATTTCCATAAGTATGCATTAATTCAAAAATCTAAACTGTTCAAAATGCATATACATATGAGCCGGGATCTGGAAAAACGTCCCTTAAAGCATTTTTTTCAAAATTGAGTTTCAAGATCAGCCTGTTGTAAAATGGAGTCCAATATGCATCTATGCTACTCTCTTTAAGTTACTATAGGTCACAAAGAAGCTATAAGAGAACAACATGGATCCTGATCAGACTGTGCGTATGCACAGGCTGATCTGGATCTATGTTGGGTCAAAAGCTTTAAAGGACGTTTTTCCAGATTCTGGCTCATATATTTGTATCATTTGGAATGGAAATGTAACAAAGTTTACGATTTACTAGCACTTTAATGCTAATGATGGTTTGCGTACCTTAAAAGCGGTCTATAATGGACATTGTTTTCATCTTTTCTCAGGAAAGAGTTGTTTGCTGACTATTTCGACGAGGGCCGAACATCGGATGAAGGAATTCCTCTCTTTACCAAGAAATCTCAAATTCGTTTCCCTGACAACAAGGGTATTGCGGGATATGTCGCAAAAACCGGAGAGGTGTGTATATCTTTGTTTCAAGAAAATTCAATTTCTAAAATCATACATTTGATTTCATTTGTAGTATGCCTTTATGTCGATTTTTACGGACAACATAGATTTCTAGACACATCTTTGCTTTCGTGAGACGACTATCAAGGCATTCACAAAGGTCTCTGAAAATTAAAGAGCACAAAGAATACATATTGTAGATATAAACACAACTATGAAAACATGCATTCTCATTTTGCATTTTCGATTATGAAACATCACTGATGCCCCATATATATTTCATGCGCGGATTCAGACATTTTTCCGGGGGGACAATTTTGCAATGGGGTATGGG
Organism: Fragum sueziense; assembly: GCA_963680895.1. Lineage (NCBI taxonomy): Eukaryota > Metazoa > Mollusca > Bivalvia > Cardiida > Cardiidae > Fragum > Fragum sueziense. The sequence goes on along the minus strand of OY804596.1, from coordinate 66,686,798 downwards.
GGCACTGCCTTGGTGCATCCACAAGTACTTAAAATCGTTGTGGTAAACATTTTTTTTACATATTCAAAAGGGACCAAAACCTTCGTATCGCCCTATGGATCCGCTCATTTTGACTTCTCTACCAGTTATATATTTGGACCAGCTGAAATATCTGTTGTTTGTACTATTTTAAGAAAATAATGGCATTTTTAAATTTTAAATACCTACGACTATATAGATGCTTTTCAACAAAAATCTCGTAACTGCAGCTTAAAACAAGCTGCAGTTACGAGTTTTTTTTATTGAAAAGCGTCGATGTGTTATATTTTAGGCGGTGAACATTAAAGACGCATACAGTGACGACAGATTTAACCGAGAGATCGACAAAAAGACAGGCTACCATTCCAAACATATTATCTATATGCATATTGTCAACTATATAGATACTTTTCAACAAAAATCTCGTAACTGCAGCTTAAAACAAGATGCAGTTACGAGATTTTTGTTGAAAAGCGTCGACATGTTATATTTTAGGCGGTGAACATTAAGGACGCATACAGCGACGACAGATTTAACAGAGAGATCGACAAAAAGACAGGCTACCATACCAAACATAAATATTTATCATTCTGTGCATGCCCATTGTCAACTATATAGATACTTTTCAACAAATATCTACCAAACATATTCTGTGCATGTCTATTGTCAACTATATAGATACTTTTCAAGAAAAACCTCGTAACTGCAGCTTAAAACAAGATGCAGTTACGAGATTTTTGTTGAAAAGCGACGTCGATATGTTATATTTCAGGCGGTGAATATTAAGGACGCATACAGCGACGACAGATTTAACCGAGAGATCGACAAAAAGACCGGCTACCATACCAAACATATCCTCTGCATGCCTATTGTCAGCAAGACCGGGGTGCTAGGGGTCGTGCAAATGATCAACAGGTACTGGGTTTGTGTTAACCCATTACCACACAGTGACTCTTTTTGACTCCCCACAAGAAATCGGCCTGGAAAAACATCGTGGAAAATGAAGAAATTGCTTGTCACAAGCAATTTCTTCATTTCCCACAACATTTTCCAAACGAAAATACCAAAGAATGAAAAGATTCTTTCACTTTAAATTGTCGTCTGCAACATCTTTGAATTTGGACAAGTCGAAAATTTTGCCGTTTGGTTATGGGTTAAAATACGAGAGAGGCTGCATTCTTTTGTCATACAGCAGTGGAATTGAATATTGGGTCGTTAAATTCAGTAAATGAAAATATGTTTAGTCCGAACCATGATTAGTAGGTCTATCGTAGGATATTTCGTTCTAAAAGTAAAAATCCACAAGTTCTTTGTTTTGCCTTAATATTTTCCTTTAAAATATCGTATGCAACTTTTTACGTAAACTATCAAGATGCATTTTGTGATCTTTAGTAGATTTCAAAGTTGAACAGTCCAAATTTCTGCTGTTTGGGAAAGGGTTAAACAGAGTTTGTGTAGTATATCATAATATATTCAGATTGAATGGAGACAACTTTACCCAAGAAGACGAAGCCTCATTCAAGTTGTTAGCAATATATTGTACACTTACTCTACATTACGATAGAATCTACAGGGTGTCCCAAAAAAAAACGGGACCCATTTTTGAAAGTACATTTCTCATGTATCAGGCAATATTTCTACACCAAATTTACATATGCAATAGCAACGACAGTTTTCTATAAGCAGTTAAAATTTGGTCGAAAAATAATGATTAGTTTTGAAAATATTGACATGAAAATGAATATACCCGGAAAACCATTTTAACACGATATCGATCTTTTCGTTTTGCAGCGCGCGCCTCGACTCATTGGATAAATTGACGCTATACAATTGGTTAATATATTCAAAACAATACAAAAATGATTTTGAAACATTGTATTCACAATAGTGCATTTTCATTTCATATTTTTTGCTAATAAATAAACAATTAATGCTGCGAGCTGCGATGTAACTAAACTGAATGCAAACAAAATATCCAAGTGCATCACATACTCATGAATAATAGGCACTTATTTCATTTCTGAACAACATGCCGGTCACCGCTCAATTTAAAGTACTACGGGTTTCATTTAACCTGACACACACTGACGTTTATGCAAAACACAAATAACAGAAAATTCACAAAAAAGAATTAAATCATAGTCCACAGAAATGTATACTATGCAAGCAAATTAAGGCTGGACTAATTTTAGGAAGCATACCAAGCTGGTAATTTATGAAAATAAAAGTTAAAACTGCGCCATGTGAAATGAATCACATAATAATTTGAAATTAATTCAAACAACCACCCTATGTACTCAATTTGAACGTACAGAACGTATACATATCAAATTTTGAGAAAATCGGTATATACATGTACAACGATACAGAATTCATTAGCTGACCGTTAGTGTGCTTTCACGAACAAACAAGACGCAAAAATCAATATCATGTCAGATCGGTTTTTTAGTGTCATTATTAATTTGCTTATAACTTTTGAACCGATGCATATTTTTAAGTGAAATTTGGACCACAAATGCAAAAATAATGTATCTTCAGTACTTCAAATTCAAAAATTAGATTTTTTGCTTATGCTTTGAAATATTTGACTTTGAATTAGGGTTCCGTTTTTTTTGGGGGGACACTCTGTACAATAATAATGTTTGCGTAAAGGTCTCGATAAATGATCGGACAGGGCCTCTCTAGTTATTAGCTAGATGTGCTATATACCAGGTCATTTATCGTGAGCTATATTGTATTTTTTCAGATTGAACGGCGATCACTTTACCCAAGAAGACGAGTCTTCATTCAAGTTGTTTGCAGTATACTGTGCGCTGGCTCTACATTATGCTAGAATCTACAATATGTTGACGCACCAACAAGCCAAATATAAGGTATCTAACATTGATTTTTGCATAGAAACAGTTAATCTTAATTCATTATTCCAAGGCGACAGACTGGTTATGTTACAAAAACATGTGTGTACTTAATACATGAAGAGTTTGTTTTGCTTGAAGTAATAGATCCAATAAATGTAGCCCATATTATCGTAAGTGTGCCTTTTGGTCGGGAAAGATTTTAGTTAAATTATTATGATCGCAATCTTACAAAAGGTTCGAACACAGTCATGATCAAGATCCACGATGATCTCATATAGCTTCTCGTCGGTGTAAATGCAAAACCTCGTATGTCGATTGGTGCGATTTTCAAAGTACAAACTTGTGTGCCCTGTGAGGACGATTCTCGCAGGTTTTGAGATATTTTGACCAATCAGTATTATTGACACATTATTTGAGAACAATAAGTCCAAATTTCAAGTAAGACATTTCAGTTTGGGAAAAGTTACTACACTTTTTCCCTCCCCTTTGAAATTTTCCAAAAACCGAGATGCGAGGTTTTGCATTTACAACGACGTTCTTCAACGCCTTTTGCAACTACAAACGTCATGTTTCTCATAACCAGAATACATAATTGAAATAAGGAACGAGTTGCATCTTAAAGTCTGTAAGTAGTCTACCATTTTCAGGATCCTTACATGTGTACCTCAACCCTAATGAAATTCACCCGACGTAGGAATTATTCTGGCTGCGTCGTAAACATTCGGCGGTGGAACTTTCCACCGCCGAATGTTTATGACATAGCCCGAGTAGATCTAGCTTCGGATACGTAACGAATGTTAACGACGTCACACGAAAACGTCCGACGTCGCATGAATCTCATTAGTGTTGGACTACCTTAACCATGATTCTCCATTACAGGTAGCCATGGAAGTGTTACAGTTCCATCTAGCATGTAAAGAAGACAATCTTACCGAGATGCTTGAGAATCCAGAACTCCCTGAAGACAAAGTACCTGAAGGCTTCGACAGATACGATTTCTGTTGCTATGACCACGACGAACTCCTTCCGAAAATGTTTATCAAAATGCTTTCGGACATGTTCGGTAAAAACACATTCGAGTTCGAGAAGCTTTGTCGTTTTACTCTCACTGTCCGGAAAAACTACCGTCCGATTACTTATCACAATTGGCAACATGGCTTCCACGTGGCACACTGCCTCTGGGTGATGTTGACGAATGTAAACAAGTACTCCTTCAGTCGTCTGGAGAAAATGGCGTTCTTGATTGGTGGAATCTGTCACGACCTTGACCATCGGGGTTACAACAATGATTTCTTCAAGAAGCTGAAGCTCCCCCTAGCGGCGCTGTACTCTACGTCAACAATGGAGCAGCATCATTATAAACAGACGATTACGATTCTACACTCTGAAGGTCATGATATTCTGTCTTTTCTGACATCAGCCCAGCATAGGATGGTTCTTGAGAACATCAAGTAAGCTGCTTTCTTTTAATGACCATGCCTTCACCATTTCAAAACTGCAAAACCTTTAGACTGTTCCAATATCACACTTACTGCAGACGGCAAAGTACGAGCCGATAAAAATATTACAAGACAGGCTAGCATAGGAAATATTAAGGCAAACGGAGAGAATGCTAATTATCAATTGTAAAAAACTGTATCCAGACAATTAACTAGCTCTGAATTGATGGATGGGTAAAATCGAAGCTTAAATAGAAATCTAGATCTGCTATTTTTATGTAGATCTAGATCCATGTGTATAAAAAAAAAACGTTTTCACAAATTATCTAGGAAAGCTATGGTCCTATCTATAAGCCGAGACACTTTGAATTTACAATTTTATAATGACATGGAGTGTCTTGTCTTATCAGATCCGCCAATTTGTCTATGGCACTTCCGCGAGCCGAAAGTTTCGGAGGTTTAGCCATCAATCTAATACCTATGAAATCGAAATTACTGTCTAAAAATGGTATGGATAGAAAGATAAATCATTAGTTTTTCACTTCATAATAATTAAAAAAAAATAATTCAGCTTGTTATATTTAGATCTAAATCCAACCAAATTTCCAACAACCCTAAAAAAAGCAAGATGGCCGACTGGCTTGCCAATTGAAATGAACACACGTTTCAAAGGCATAATTCAAAATACTAAGAAATATTTTAGTAACATGAAGGTGGTTTTAAACATTATGTAGTTATTTTTCATTGTAAATTTATGCCAGATTTTACATTGAATAGGGACTTTGAATTATTTTACATTTGCTACACAGAACAATCACAACCAGCTTGGACCAGGAAAGCTAGCCATTGGAATCGAACAGCATTAAAGCATTTCGGTCTTGGAAATCTTTGTAAATTCATTTTTCTATTGATAGGTAGCCTATATTCTAACATTTGTCATTTTACCTGCTTCTGTTGCGATTAAACTTTTTTCATCGAAGCGTCAGAATGACAATTTGCGTGCATATTTTACCGGTATTTTTTTCAGAGCTCACATCCTAGCAACGGATCTAGCGCTGTATTTCCCGAACCAGAAATTTCTGGCCAAGCTGATCGCGTCGGAGAGTTTTGATTTCCAAGAACCTGAGCACAAAGACGCGTTGACCAGCCTAATGATGACTGCCGCGGATCTGTGTGCCATACCCAAACCATGGGAAACACAGAAACGTACTGTAGAAATGCTGTATGAGGAGTTCTATATGCAGGTCGGTTATATCTTGTTGCCTTCTTCATTTTGTTATTTCATTTTGGCAATTTCTTAACCCAAGCAGTGACGCCTTTTGGCACCCCACAAGATAAATGCTTTAGAAAACATTATGGAAAATGAAAAAAATGCTTGTGAAAAGCAATTTCTTCATTTTGCACGTCTTTTACCCTGAACCCCCCTCCCCGATTAGATAAGATGCAATGAAAAGGAAAGAAATATTTTAAGTCAACATGGAATTAAACGTTTCAAGATAAATCACATCTTCGCTAGCCAAGGTTGAACCCACCTACCTTTGTATTCAGAATACAGAAACGACGTTACGCCGTAGATGTCATCCTTGGCGTGCGGAGATGGATAAATCGTGACTATTTACATATAGCGTGAATTCGTAATGCCATTGAGTTTAAAATAGATGCACATTAACCCTTTCCAAACAACATCTGATAACCAGCATTTTCTCCTTTTATCTTAATATTTTTGAGCTGTATCATATATGAATCCCATCTTTAACAACATAGCCTACATTTTGCCGTCTGCAGAAGCCTTCAAATTGGACAATCCTAAAATATTGCAGTTTGGTTAATGCCGACCTTTCCATTCATTTATTTTTCATTTGTATAACTTGCAGGGTGACGAGGAGAAGAAGCGAGGTATGACACCTATACCTATGATGGACCGAGTAAACAAAGATGATATTCCAAAACAGCAGGTGAGACACCGTACTTCTGTAAATGGTCCTTATTTTGTTGTCGATCTTATTAAACTGGTTACCTACCACCTTTAATGGGAGCTCATTTGAAGCAACAGAAAATTCATACAGAGAATGCACATTGTGTTCCATTTAGATTCTAGAACATTGTCTTTTCTTCCATCACGAAAGTATTTTGGCGATCTCGAAGATTGTGTAAGGGACCCTTTTTTCTAAGTTGCAGCTTCTCTGCTTTTTAAATGTGACCCATCGCGCTAAAATCATTAATGGACCTTATAGGAAATGTGATTTTTTTTTACTTATGATAAGGTCCCTTTTAGTGTGACTTTCTGTCATCCATGAAATGATGATTCCACCTCGACGTTTTAGTTCTCTTTATTCGTTTCCATCAAGGTTTGCCAGGCATTTATTTAATAGTGCATTCTAAATTTCAGGTCGGTTTTGTGAACTTTATCTGTCTACCCCTCTACAACACTCTCGCCACTCTGCTACCAGAAACATCCGACCTCCCTAATAGAATAGGCATGCGGAAACATTGAGGTAAAAGAAGAAAATGCTGATAATCAGCATTTTCTTCTTTTGTCTCAATGTTTTCTTTGCAATATAATTTACAAGTTTTCAGTAATATTCATTCTGTCATCTGAAGCAGTGTTCAAATCAAACAACCCTATACTAATTGTTTTGTTTTGAACGGGTTAAAGTCTCTTTATCGTTCTAATGTGTTTGCTTTTCCTAATTCTGCAGAAAATTCACGAATGTTTGGAAAATATGATTGTATATTAGAGTGCATTCTAAATTTCAGGTCGGCTTTGTGAACTTTATCTGTCTCCCCCTCTACAACACTCTCGCCACTCTGCTACCAGAAACATCCGACCTTCTGGAAGGATGCAAAGCGTGCAAGGAATCATGGGAAACATACGCACGCGAAAACGATACCAAGAGGACTACGCTACACGTTGAATAAATTCTGAAATATGTTTATGAACTTGAAATGTGATATTTTCAAACAATATTTTAGTTAAGTGTTTAAGGTTATTTTATATAAATGTTTGGTTGTTTTATATAAATGTTTTATACGTTATTAAAAACGTTTTTAAGAGGCGTATTGTCTTTTCGGAACATTTAAATCCAGTAGAGCGTGGTTTTCATCAAAAGCCTTCCAAGTGCAGATTGTTAAAGGCTATACTTACGAGGTTTTAGAAGAAAGCACCGATATCATAGAATCGAAATGTTTATAAATCAAAAGCATAGCTTTAGAGTGCATAGATACTGTCTCAAGGTAGTCAACACTTAATGAGATTCACAAGACGTCGGAATTCTTCGGACGACGTCGTTAACATTCGGCGATGAAACCTATCTCCATCGAATGTTTACGTCGCCTGAATAGGATCGGATACGTAACGAATGTGAAGACGACGTCATACGAAAATTTTCAACGCAGTGTGAAACTAATTCGGGGCGGACTATCTTAATTTTCTAAATTGTCTCCGTATCACCTGATTAAGCCTTATAAAGGGGACGGTATAATCTGTCAATTTTGACAAGCCTTAACTCATTACCACACAGTGATTCTTTTTGACTCCCCATAAGATAATGGCTTTGGAAAACATTGTGGAAAATGAAGAAATTGCTTGTGACAAGCAATTTCTTTATTTTCCACAATGTTTTCTAACCCAAAATTGAAAGAATTTAGTAATAAGATTTCATCAACTTGAAATTGTCGTCTGCAACAACTTTCAAAATGGAGGAGTCCAAAATTTTGTCGTTTGGTAATGGGTTAATCCTTTCACATACAAGACCTGGGTTTGATGTCTAGAATAGAAGATTTTGGAAAACATAGAGGCAAAAGCCGAAAATGCTGATAATAAGCAATTTCTCAGTTTGCTTCCATAGTATTTGCATCTTGGTGTACATAAATTGCATTTAAATGTATTTGGTCTTCACATCAGTTTCAAATTGGAACACACTAATTTTTTGACGTTTTGGAAAGAGTTAAGGTAGAACCGGATACTTTTAAAACTTTAAGGTACGGTCATAAATTTGATATCTTTGGAAACTAGAAGCTATTTCTGGTTCAAATCCGATATTCATTTCCTCGTCCATGTCGTGACGACGTTACCACGACGACGTCAACATAGGCACCTCGCACGTTTTTTACGTCGAATTTCTATAGCCCGGAAATGCACAAAATTGCGTTTTGGTCGGGCAATTTCAACGTCACGATAATTAAAATTACATCGATGGAAAGATCTTTTCAAGCCTAATAAAATGATACAAGAATCAATTACTTCGGACTGACGACGCAGAAAAAAGCGACGAACTTTCATCTTTTTTCCACGTCAGATTTCGAGGAAAAACTAACTTTAGAGCAGAATTTCGTAAAATTGGCCAGAACGATTTTTGCCATTTTTCCTTATTATATTGCACGCTCATATTTTAAGCATTTGGCAAGAAATCAGAAAAATTCCCCGTACCGATTTTTAATAAAACATATTCAAATATTGTTGGTATGCGTCAAAGTTATGCAGTCGGGCGTCGGCAAATTTCGACTAAAAATCACTTTACGACGGATTTTCGTAAAATTGACTCGAAGGACTTTACATTATTTCATTTTACATCCATATTGTAGGTGTCATGCAAAAAATCAGAAAAGTTCACTGTATCATTTTCTAATAAAACGTGTTTGAATATATTAGGTATCAATCAAAATTTACTCAGTCGGACGTCGACGTCGATTTTGAAACTACGTGCGTTGATGAGCAACAAGGATGTAGACGCGCCGGGGTTTGCAAACTGCTCAAGGAGACCACATTTGTGTACTCAATTAGTCGGACAGCGAAAGTAAATCTCTATTGTATAAATAAATACCTAGCAAGAAGTACAGAATTGGGATAACAGTCGACACTCTCACGAAAACCTATTCGAGGGGACAACGAAAACGGGATTGAAATGATTCTTTCGAAAAAGAATATGCGGAAAATATTGGTAACCAACAGTAAAAAAAAATGTCATAGAATAAATTAACCGCTTCTGTTCGCCTGATGTGGCAAAATAGAAAATGCAAAAATAATAAAATGAATAAAATAAATAAAAATTAATGCGAATATATATAACAACGTAATATCAAAAATTAATGTCTTTCGCATTGCACCAATTTCTATAGGATACTTTTTGTTTCATTTCTGATATCAAAATCGCAGTAGTAAATACAGCTTATTTAATATCTCGTTAAATGTTGTCATCGATGAAAAATAAACGACTCTATCATATATATATTATGTTTATTAAAGTCTCATTCATGTTTACACAAAGACATATCTACAATTTAAAACATACAACATATTTAAAGCATGACCGTTCAGATTGAACTATAAGAGACTGGTTATTCCAATTCTTTATTTTAGTTTCTCAAAAGCTATCCTTTGATTATTTTTTGGTTGATACCTAATATTCCATAGCTTGAAAGACATTGTGATACAAATAGCTGGTTCTACATAATAAAACCATCTCTTTCTACCAGAATGGCTTGGCAATATTATGTCTCTTTGCTTCTTGTAAAATATGGTAGGAAACATGTTTAATGTTAAATATGAATAATTAATAAGAATGATTGTTATGTAAAATCTTAAAGAGAAGAGAAAAGGAAAACACTGAGAGTAAGGCAGAGATTGGTTTCCAATCTATTCCCCCTCGCAGCATCTTCTTTTCTCCTCTTTTTTTTCTGTTTTCTGTTTTTTTTTTCATATGCACAGTCAGACTTTATAAATGTTTTACTTCAACCCATATGTTACAATTGACCATTATCTAATAACGATGTGATTTTGACGTTCCGACCAAAATTGATTTGGAAAATGTTAAGAGAAAAGAAGAAAATAGCGACAGTCACAATTTCTCTTTTTTATTCAATATTTCTCATAAAATACACGAATTCCAAGTAAATGCATTTGCATAAGTTTTTTTTCTTGTGGAGCAGTTTTAAATCCCGGCGTGTGTTCATCCTTGTTGCTCATCAACGTACGTAGTTTCGACGTCGACGCCCGACTGGGTAAATTTTGATTTATACCTAACACATTCAAACACGTTGTATTAAAAACTATACAATAGACTTTTCTGAGTTTTTGCATTTCACCTGCAATATGGATGCAAAATGAAATAACATAAAATCACGGTGGCCAATTTCACAAAATTTCTTCATAAAGTGAATTTTAGTCGAAATTTGCCGACGCTCGACTGCATAACTTTGACGCATACCAACAATATTTGAATATGTTTTATTAAAAATCGGTACGGGGAATTTTTCTGATTTCTTGCCAAATGCTTACAATATGAGCGTGCAATATGATAAGGAAAAATAGCAAAAATCGTTCTGGCCAATTTTACGAAATTCTGCTCTAAAGTTAGTTTTTCCTCGAAATCTGACGTGGAAAAAAGATTAAAGTTCGTCGGTTTTTTCTGCGTCGTCAGTCCGAAAGAATTGATTCTTGTATCATTTTATTAGGCTTGAAAAGATCTTTCCATCGATGTAATTTTCATTGTTATGACGTTGAAATTGCCCGACCAAAACGCCATTTTGCGCATTTCCGGGCTATAGAAATTCGACGTAAAAAACGTGCGAGGTACCTATGTTGACGTCGTCGTGGTAACGTCGTCACGGCATGAACGAGGAAATGAATATCGGATTTGAACCAGAAATAGCTCCTAGTTTCCAAAGATATCAAATTTATGACCGTAGCTTAAAGTTTTAAAAGTATCCGGTTCTACCTTAAGGTATTCCACACGTGCAACTTAGGGCGTCAGTACCACTCGGCTATTGGCGTTGTCACGGATGACACCCGAAAATTGACGAGCGTCAATTATCGTTGCCATGGATACACCGTGACAAAGTATTTGGTGCCGAATCCTATCTGTACAAAAATCGAACTCATCCGAGAACTTATGTTCATACATGTTTTTACAAAGTTTGGATAATATCTGTGGATCCTAGAGTGTTCACGCCAAATTGTGCACAGACTGACGGACATGTGACAGACAAGTGACCATGATATCTCGTCTTGGGCAGTTCCTATTCGGGCGAGCTAAAAAGAGACCATTCAGCATTTGAGAACAAAAGCCTTCGCATAGGGCCTACACATATTCTGAAAAACATTCGAGCTGTTCTTTACATAAATTATTTGTACGATGAGTGGCTTTGATCCCATCTTCACTAGCCAAGGTTGAACCCACCTGTACGTTTGTATTCACCCTTGTCGGATTTAGTTAAACAAATGCAATGCTTTTTCCCGCCCGATGTCATGAATTGGTTACTTAAAACAAATGAGCCGGGATCTGGAAAAACGTCCCTTAAAGCATTTTTAAAAATTGAGTTTCAAGGTCAGCCTGTTGTCAAATGCAGTCCAATGTGCATCCAAGCTGCTCTCTTTAAGCTACTACAGGTCTCGAAGAAGCTATTAGAGAACAACATGGATCCTGATCAGACTGTGCGTATGCACAGGCTGATCTGGATCTATGTTGGGCTCAAAAGCCTTAAGGGACGTTTTTCCAGATCCTGGCTCAAATGTATCAGTCGACAATCTGATTGGTTCCAGCGAGACCTCGCTGTAACCAATGAAAACGCTTTCCAGGACACCAAGAAAATTGGACTAAATACGCCAAGGGTGAATACAGAAACGACGTTACGTCGTATATGTCACCCTTGGCTTGCGAAGATGCTTTGATCCAGACACAGAGACACAGGCTCATATATGCTGATTATCCGAACAAACAGAATAAGGATCAACCCTTTCCCAAACACAACCTGGTTTTGACATGTCCAATTCATAAGGCTTGAGAAACATTCAGACAAAAGAGGAAAAATGCTGAAAATCCGTATTTTCTCCTCTTGTCTCAATATTTTCTATGCTATATGGCAAAAAATCCCATATTTATCTACAACTATTTGGCGTCTGCAGCATCTTTCAAATAACAGTCTAAATTTCTGTCGTTTTGAAGAGAATTAAAAGATTCATACAAAAACGATCCAGACCTAAGATAAAGGAAGCACTTTATTTTCCTTACCCAAATACAATTAACATTATGTAACATATGACATACACTGTACATCTAAAAACAAATGATCAAATCACTCCAACAAACTGGATCGATGTATGTTTTTTTTATTTTTCAAACATTATCACGGTGGATAATCACGTGACACAACAATTTCAGAAAATCTTCAATAACTTTCTTAATATGTGACCTATTTGAATTCGGTTTGAAGCAGAGAATGCGGACAGACGTCACACATTATATGGACATAGTTAATTTTTGAAAAATCAACTGATAAAAAAGTTATTGAAGATAAACCAAAATTTTGGTTTATCTTCAATAACTTTTTTATCAGTTGATATTTTTAAAATCTACAACGTCCAAGTTATTCCTTGCATTTTCCCACCTTCTCTGCTTCAAACAGAATTTAAATCGGTCCAGTATTGACAAAGTTATTGAAGATTATCGGAAATTCTGAGTCACGTGATTATACACCGTGATTATGGTCCGGACACAATATTATGGGGCACATGTTTAGAAAATGTACCTATGGAAACAATGCAACATCAAACTCCAAACTATTGTACATAATTTTGCAGGTTATGGTTCCAATCTTGCAGGTTCACCTGCAAGATTCGAACCAATGCATGCAAAATTGTACTGAAAGTTAAGAACATTTTCCCTTGTTTTCATAGGCAAATAATAATTCATTTGCTTGCATATGCCAAAATATCGTAAGCAGACAAACGATTGCTCAAACGGAAAAGTTTGAAACTGATTTTGATCAACCTTTTCAATACAATAAAATTTTATACCGGTCTAAATTGAATTGGTATGCAGGTGAGAAAATAATTATTACTAAAGTATAAAGCTATTAGCTGAAACTTAGAAACGTTGCTGATTATCAGCAACAACTTATTTTCTTTCAAAGTTTTCCAAAGCTTACTGGTTAACCATTTAGCTCTTTTTGATTTGGACTAGTTTAACTGATCTCATTTGGTAAAGACTTTTGACCACGGATTGTTTTGAACAAAATTGTAAATTAAACACAGATCATAAATTATGAAGGGATCGGGGCTGGCACAAAGCAAAATTCATGGCTTAGTGAAAATATTATAAATTTGAGCCAGGATCTGGAAAAATGTCCCTTACAGCATTTGAAACAGTCATGTTTCAAGATCAGCGTGTGTCTAGGTGCAGTCTGGCTGGGACCCATCCTACTGTCATATGGATGCTGCAGACCATGAAGAAGATATTAGAGAACAACATGGTTCCTGATCAGACTGTGTGTATACGCAGGCTGATCTGGAACCATGTTGGGCTCAAATGCCTTAAGGGACCTTTTTCCAGATCCTGGCTCATTTGTAAACATAAAGAAGTATAAACATTTGCAATAGTTTTAGGTTAACCTTTTCCCAAAAAAGACCTGGCCACGGTTTCTCGAAAAAACTTAAGTACGTTCTCATGCTCAAATCTGAGCACCGTGCTCAAATTGCACAAAATCCATGTGAACTTTAATCAAATACCCTTCAATGTTGGAGAGTATCCCTTTAAGTTGAGCAAGTTCTCATGAGAATATACTTACGTTTTTTTCAAAACCGGGGCCTGGTTTTGAAATCCCTATCAGCTTGGGAAAACAATGATTATCAGCATTTTCTCGTTTTGTCTCTTATTTTCCATCCTATAATGCACACAAATTCAAAAGTTATCAATATCCATCTAATGATCTTAAAAAGCTTTTAAAAAAGACCGTCTTTTTGCCATTTGGAAAAGGCAAACTCCTTCAATTGACCAATGGATGTAGTCCAACATATACATTACCAAATATACCACTTCCTAGCACTTAACATAATTAACCCATAGCCGAACAAGGTGTAGTTTAGACGTCCCGAATGAATACAGCATTGGAAAACGTTGAGAGAAAAGAAGAAAAATATGAATTCCAGTATTTTCTCCTTTTCTCTCAATACTTTCCATACTTTAAATAAAAAAATATTATCATAAATATTCTGCAACAAGTTGTCAATTAAGAATAGTCTAAAATCATGTCGTTTCGGAGAGGGATAACCCATTACCAAACGACAAAAATTTACACTGATCCGAATTCATGTTACAGGCGACAATTTCAAGTTGAAGAAATTCAAATTTTTTGGGTCTTTTTTTTGGGAGAAAACATTGTGGGAAATGAAGAAATTGCTTGTAACAAGCAATTTTTTCCTTTTCCACAATGTTTTAAAGGCAAATATCTTTTGGGGAGTCAAAAAGAGTCACTGTTTGGGAATGGGTTAATTTCAGGGGCTGCATAAAATGGCACTGGCCAGGAATTTTATCACAATTCATTTAAGCACTATAAATGTACAATTAAGTGGGGGTAAGAGAATTCTAACCCATTACCAGACAACAAAATTTCAGATTTGTCCAAATTCAAAGTTGCAGACTACAATAACAAATGCATGGAAATATACATTTATTGGTGTTTTTGTGCATGGAATTATACATTTATTGGTGTTTTTGTGTAGAAAACATTATGGTAAATGAAGAAATTGCTTGTCACAAGCAATTTCTTCATTTTTCACAATGTTTTCCAAAGTCATTTTCTTGTAGGGCATCAAAAGGCGTTATTATGTGGTAATAGGTTAAAAGGCAAAATATTCTTATCAAACCCTAAACTTTAGATATTTATTCGAATAAAGGTGATTAAAATGAATGCTCACAACATAGGGTTTGGAATTTAAATAACAAAATCAGGCCCCGAACTCTCAACATGCTCAACTTCAAAGGGATAATCTCTAACATTGATGGGTATTCAATTGAAGTTCACATGAATTTCGTGCGATTTGAGCACGGTGCTCAGATTTGAGCATGAGAACTTACTTAAGTTTTTTTTTGAGAAACCGGGGCCAGAACACGATAACCCCCTTGCATCTGTTGGTCTGGCATTATTATATGGAGATTGGAGATGCATCAAGACCCCTTTTCACAGCCTGGATGTTTTTATAAGTCTATAAACATCAGCTCACAGTTGATCCAGATCAGCTCGCCATTGACCGCTGTTCTTTATACCAGTCCACAAATTCATCTAATAACACTGGCCCTGTAAAGTACATTCAAAACAAGAGCCGTCAGAGACGGACAATGCTTCCCGAATAAGGCATTGTCACAATAAATGTAAGCCATGGAGAGCTAACATAAAGCTAACAAATTTTAAGCCCCCTTTTTCCATGTCATATTTTTTTTACCCAAATTTCAATTAGTTTATTGTCAAGGGCATCTGATTTGCTACTCAAATATGAAATTTCATCAAATTCTGACAATTAGACTAGGAGAAATTAGAGAAAAACTGTATTTGACCTTAAGTCCCCTTTTCCCATGACGAGGCCTCAAATCCAAAAACCGGGAAAGGTACATCGGCATTATGTCATAGGGAGTTCACATGGTAAGTTTCATTTGATTTGGCCCAAGGGTTATGGAGAAATAGCTTCGGACGGACGGACAGACGGAATGACGGACGGACAGGACGAACGGACGGACGGACGGACAGACAGACAAAGCGGCGACTATATGCTCTCCCTTCGGGGAGCATAAAAATAACAAGAGCTGTCCGAAGACAGCGCGCTCGACTTTCTAAGTTGCTTAGTATAAAGAAGCTTAACTCCAAATATAGTGGAGCCAGGGTCATGGGCCCTGGTAGTAAAGTAGAGGGTGTGATGGTGAATAAGTATTCCAAGTTTGGGTTGAATCCCTTTGATAGTATGGAAGTTATTGATGTTTGAAAAAACTTTAACCTTTGTTGCAACGCCGACGCCAATGCCGAAGCCAACGCCCGGGTGACAGTATAAGCTCTCATTTTCTTCGAAAAGTCAAGCTAAAAAATACACAAGGTGTATAGACAAGAGGGCAGGGTTCGTTCATACAGACAGCCAATGCCAAAATTCAAGCACTTTTTAAGCACTTTTTAAGCACAATTCCATTTTTTTCAAGCACATTTCTTCATACACCAGTCACTAATGATGGTCTCCAACAAAGAGTGCTGCGGTCCCAACATACACTGCCCTGCCAAAATTCTTACTCTCAAGGGGGATAATTCTTGAAAAGAAGTTTGAGGGGGAGGAAGAATTGCAAATATAGCTTGTTCAAGATCGTACTTCTACTTTTTTCATCAAAATAATTCTTGAGTGCAGATATTTAAATCATCTACTTTTTACTATGAATTTAATCATTCAATCATTTTTAAGCACATTTTTGACAAATTCAAGCACTTTTTAAGGACTTTTTAAGAGAGGGATCAAAATCAAGCACTTTTAAGCACTATTTTTAAGCACTTTTCAAGAAACAGGCTCAAATTCAAGCACTTTTCAAGACTGTGCGAACCCCGGAGGGCCGTTGGCCCTAGGTCGCTCACCTGAGATGGGGTTTTATAACAGATCAGATTCCTTACAGGTAATGCAATAAAGGGTCAAAGATCATATGAACGCCACAATGCGATTTCAAACCATAGAAAACCCAGAAAACTACCTTAGTGCAATATCATATGTAACTCAAATATGAAGTTTCATCCAATTCGGCTATGTGGTTATGGAGAAATTGCTTTGAACAGATGGAATTAAAATAAAACATACAGACTGACAAACAAACAGAAATTTACAAATAGAACTAGATCTATGACCTTGAACCTACCTAAATATTTATGTCAAATAGAACATCTGCTCATGATAAAGAACACATTTACCCATACATTTTTTTAAATCCATGCATAAATGTAGATGCTATGCCCCTGATAAGCAGATTTTTACAAGAAGTCCCCTTTTTCTGTGACAAGGCTTCATATTGAAAAGCAAACAAAAGTACCTCTTAGCATATCATAAGCAATGCAAATATTAACTCATTTCCGAACAACAAAATTTTAGCCTAGTCCAAACTCATAGGTGTTGCAGACGACTAGTTCCATTGAACAAAATTTAACATTTTTTGGTCTTTCTTGGTAGAAAACATTGTGGGAAATGAAGAAATTGCTTGTCACAAGCAATTTCTTCATTTTCCACAATGTTTTCCAAAGCCTTTATTTTGTGGGGCGTCCAAAAGCGTCAATGTGTGGGAAAGGATTAAGTTTTGTCAAATTTGGCTGTGCGGTTATTGAGAAATTGCTTCTGACAAATTTCATGTAATTTCTCTTTTTCTGTTGCCATGGCAACCAGAGTTGTTTTTTTTTAATAAATTACAATTCTGTTAGCAATTTTTTTATATGTGACCTCCTAAGGAATATTTCTGCCTAGTTTGGTGGAAATTAGCCCGTTAGTTTAAGAGGAGATATCATTCAACAATGCCATTGAGATTTGGTGGAAAATCTCCTTTTCTGTTGCCATGGCCACCAATTCTTTTAGCAATTTTTAAAAGGAACCTCCTAAAAAATATTTCTGCCAAGTTTGGTTGAAATTGGTCAAGCAATTTAGGAGGAAATGTTGTTCAAAGAAATTATTGAGAATTAGTCAAATTTCTCATTTTCTGGTGCCATGGCAACCAGAGTTTTTAGTCAATTTCAATTCTTTTAGCAATTCTTTGAGAAGACCTCCTAAGGAATATTTTTGCCATGTCTAGTTGAAATTGGCCTGGTAGTTTAGGAGATGTCGTTCAAAGATAGTATTGAGATTCAGTCAAATTTCTCCTTTTCTGTTGCCATGGCAACCAGAGTTTTTTACGGATTTCAATTTTTCAGCAATTCTGAAAGGGGGTCACCTAAGGAACATTCCTGTCAAGTTTGGTTGAAATTGGCCGAGTACTTTCGGAGGAGATGTCGTCCAAAGATAGTATTGAGATTCATTCAAATTTCTCCTTTTCGGTTGTCATGGCAACCAGAGTTTTTTATGGATTTCAATTCTTTTAGCAATTCTGAAAGGGGGTCACCTAAGGAACATTCCTGCCAAGTTTGGTTGAAATTGGCCCAGTAGTTTAGGAGGAGATGTCGTTCAAAGATAGTATTGAGATTCAGTCATATTTCTCCTTTTCTGTTGCCATGGCAACCAGAGTTTTTCATGGATTTCAATTCTTTTAGCAATTCTGAAAGGGGGTGACCTAAGGAACATTCCTGCCAAGTTTGGTTGAAATTGGCCAAATACTTTAGGAGGAGATGTCATTTAAAGAAATTGTTGACGGACGACGCACGACGCACATACGCACGGACGCCGGACAAAAGGTGATCACAATAGCTCACTTGAGCACCTTGTGCTCAGGTGAGCTAAAAATGCTTTGGCATGAAAGTCCTAAACAAGTGTTCCACAGTCACAATATAGACCACTAGTTTGCATAAGCTCCTTTTTCTGTGATGCAGCGCAAAATCCCCAATAAAACAATGTAAATATACCAGGTCCGGTTACTATGAACATGCTGTGAAAACTCAATCCAAATCCACCCATAAATGTAGAGGTTTCCTTCACAAGAGGTGGATGTATGTTCTGACTGAGGGACTTACAGGTCTTTGGAGATGATGATTCCAATATACATATATATTCAGCAAAGTATTAAACTAGAAAGACCTGAAGGTCTTGAGTCGCTCCACAGGCCTGAATTTCTTGTGGTTTACTACAAAAAAATTGACAAATTTATCTAATTGCTTAAACTTTATAATTATTACTTTCTTGTGGTTCTTAGAGCGAAATCAAAATAAAAAGAAGCAATCATATGGTCAAAGCGAAAAGAAGGTAAATAATTGACCAATATTTTGGGGATTTTTAGAGTGATGATAAAGTAGAAAACTGTAATTATGCCAAATTCAAGGGCACATAATTCAGTATGTGAGTTTATAATCAAGCTGAAAAATAAACTTGTGCAAGATCTTATGGTCAGCATCATTCTGTCCAAATTTTATCATTAAAAGTCCATAATCGTGGCTGCAAAAGTGAAAAAAAGTGTCGAAAACTGAAATTTTGTCATTTTCAAGGGCACATAACTCAGATTGTAGCTTTGCAATCATCCTGAAAATTACACAAAAGCAAGATTTTGTTGTCAACTAGATTCTGTCCAAATATCTTCTTGATTGGTTTACAATTATGGTTGTAAGAGTGAAAACAAAGTCAAAAATGGCAATTTTGTCAAATTCAAGGGCAAATAACTCAAGATGTAAAATTCCGATTAACCTGAAAATTACACCCAGGCAGGATATTATGCTGATATATATTCTGTCCAAGTTTTGTCTTGATTGGTAAATATTTGTAGATTTTAGAGTAAAAATAAAGTCAAAACCAGCTATTTTTGACATTCAAGGACAGATAACTCAGGTGATTCTGGTTCAATCCAAATTCTTTGAAGGAATCTGAGAGAGGGTCACCCAAGGATCATTCCTGTGAAGTTTGATTGAAATCCATCCAGTAGTTTCTGAGGAGAAGATTTTTAAAGAAAAAGTTTACGGACGCACGCACGCACGGACGCACGCACTGACGCACGCACTGACGCACGACAGACACATCGCCATGACAATAGCCCGCTGGCCTGAAAGGCCAGTGGAGCTAAAAAGGAATAAATGGCAGGTTACATATTCTTTAAAGATTTAGTTCTATTTCAATTTTTCAGGCTTTATGAGAAAAAATATGTGTTTGTGAAATACCAACTGATATTTGACCATGACTTTGAAAACGACAGCTTCACTAAGCAGGATATGGTATAAAGAGTCTTGTCAACTTATTTGGGTTTTCTTTTTCAATTCAAAGACAGATAATTTGCCAAAGATAAGAGTTATCTGAATTTCAAATGTGACATGCACATCATGTTAATTATTTGAGGCAAGTTTGATCAAATTTAAAGTCGCAAACTTGTGTACAAAATTTCAAATCAATAGCATAAGTGGGTGAGGAGATACAGAAAATTGCTCTTAAACCTTTACTAAAACAAATGCAAATACCAAAATCAACGCCTGTGTGACTGGAAAAAGCTCTCATTTTCTTTTAATGGTTGAGTTAAAGATAACTTACATGCACCGTCCTCGTCGTAATTTGTAAGATCTGGAGATATACTACGGCTGAATTCTAAAATGTTGCACCATTGATCTTTGTTTATCACTTTATACTTGGATTGCTGAAAGGTAAAAATAACAAATAAATGCTAATCAGCAAAATATTTTTTTGATAAATTACTGAGCTTTTTAGAAAGATTTATCAGTCCATAGATACGGACAAGAGTATGCTCATCGACCTATCTAAATTAAGGATAAAACAGCAGCAGCTTTGAATTTCAACTAACTTCGAGTTTTGAAGTTCGCAAATGGGATCAAGAAAAGTGAAGGTTTTACAAAATCATTCAAGGAAAGTTAAAACAAAACAACTTACATCTAAATATTGATGGAAAGACCCAAACAAGGGCCATTTTTTGCCCAATAATAATGCTAACATAGCTTTGGCTGTATCAATGTCCATACTCCTCTGATCTTTATCCTGTAAGTACAACAATATATTTGTGACCCTTCATACTAAAAGGGCCCTCAGTGTTCTCCCAATAAGCTGCATCGGCCCCACTACAGCTTTATGTAAATAAGTATAATGCCCCTACAGCTTCAAAATTACCCCTACTGGCCCTACAGCTAATGTCTTCAAAATGGTCACCAAATAGAGACATTCTAGCTTATTCATGATCAAGAGGTTCTTAGTTTGATCCCCAGTAATGGAGCTTGATTTCAGACTTTTATTTCACCAATAATTTTGAAAAGAGAACTAAATCAGTTTCAAGGAAGTAATCTTGAAATGCATAACAGTTTGGGGCAATAAGGAAATATCATATTTTTTCCTTTCTTTGCAAGAACTTATATATCAGTAAATCTATTGTTCTTATGTCATAGAATCAAATCAAATAACAGAAAATGGAAATTTACCCTTGCAAAATCAAATGCAAATCTGTAAATATTCTTAAACTGGACAACATCTTCTAACAAGGATCGGAGGTAGTCTAACTTGTGCTGGACCTTCTGAATGCTATCACATCTGTAAGAATACAAGAGCCGTCATAGACGGATTATGCTCCCCGAAGAAGTGTTTGTCACAAAATAAAAACTATCATACATTAAGCCCCCTTTTCCCATGACGGATTATTTGTACACACATTATTTATTGAATGTGGTCTAGAACATGTCATAAAATACAAAATTACAAATTTCATTAAATTCTGCCCATTAGATGAAGAGAAATTAGAGAAAAACTATTTTTACATTAAGGCCCCTTTTTCCATGACACAGCCTCAAATTGAGAAATAGAGAAAAAGGTCAGGGCTAGGGATTATCCAAGGGAGTCCACATGTAAAGTTTCATTGAATTTGGCCCAAGGGTTGCTGAGATCTGCCTGTGGATGGACACACGGACGGACAGCATGGCGACTATATGCTCCCCAGATTTTTTTTCGGGGAGCATAAAAACACCAAATACATTAAGGGTGAAGTTCAAAAAAATGAAGTTTTTATTAAAATCAGAGCCTGAATGAATATATTCTTAAGAATAATGTTCTTTTTGGATTAAAACTATGCATTTCAATGGTGTTAAACAGCATGGAAAATTTCGTGAAAATCGAACCATCCAAACCAAAGTTACGGCGAAAAATATGCCCAAAAATGTCCCAAGTGCAACGTAAAAAGCGTGACATTTTGATACATTCATCAATTTCAAATGTTGTTTTAAGAAAAGCGTGATGCTTCATGTACCTAAAAGATCCTGCAATTGGAAAGTCATCAATTAAACTCAAGGTTCTAATGTAATTCAGTTATGTGGCACTATGTTTGCTGGTTCAAGTTTATGCATTAATGATGATACCCCCTGTGAAAAATGTATCCTCCCGAATAACAAATTTGGAATTTGATCAAGTACATTTCATAATGTATCATCAATATACACTTTGAAAGGTATCCGAGGCATAGCAGTATGTCTTATGATTAATTTTCAATTGCAAATAAACTAATCTTGAGCAAGATATTTCAGAAAATAACATTTTTAAACTGCTACCTGAATTTGTCCCAAGTGCAACGCTTTGAGGTTTTAGATCCATAAAAGAAGCATTACCTGCGTAACATGTTGATTTTCCTCATTTTTCAGATAAGCAAGTCAGAAAACATAATTCACTGGCAATTATTTGCAATTCTTTGCGTGCTGCCTTCCTAAATTTTGCCGAAAGTGATGTCCCAAGTGCAACGCGTTTTTCTAAGCAAACTCAGAGCATTGTTAAACTTTAAAAACAGACTGAACTTGCCATACTTTGGTTTTACCTTATTGTTAAAATATACATCATACTATAATTTGAGCAACGTTTGTCTGTTTGTCTGTTTGTCTGTTTGTTCCCCTACTCCTCCCAGGTCCTTGGGCCGATCTTCACCAAACTTGGAGGGAAGGTGGAGGGCGGCCCCGGATATTAGCTTGAGGGGTTCATTTTTTGAAAGGTCAAGGTCATCGAGGTCAAAGGTCAAATTTATCGTTTTTACGGGTTACGGGACGGGATTGCTTACGGGTTACGGGACGGGATTAGGTGGAGTGCAGCCCCGGATAAGGTCATCGAGGTCAAAGGTCAGCCTCGGATAGGTCAAGGTCATCGAGGTCAAAGGTCAAATTTCGAGACGGGTAAAATTGCTAGTCTATCAAATAACAGCATTGGAAAAACTTTGTTATGCCATACGGAGAAATTATTTGGAAATGAATAGCTTATTTTGGCGAAAAATGTATTCAGTGGAGTTTTTTTCAGGACTCAAAAGTTGCAAAACAATTTTTTTTGCTTTTATTTATCGCTTATTCAATTTAGCTGTCAGTCGCAACAATAACTTAAGTTTAACTGTCTTTTGACATGTTTGAGTAACTGTTTTACAACGAACCTTAAAACGTTGCACTTGGGACAAAAAAAATCTAAAATAAGAAAATCCATGCTGGAATCTTTATTTTTCCAAAGAAATTGCGCTGATATGCAAAGAAAATGAAGAAACTAACCGTAAAACTTCCCTTTAAAGGAAAACAAGTGAACACTAAATAACAAAACGAACCAATCAAGACAAATATTTGATTCATGTTAGGTGTGTGCCTGCTTAGAATGAAACAAAAGTCTATTCATGGTGCAGAATATGTTTTAAATGGTGTAGATTATGTTTGGTATTTCTGATGCTAAGAGATAATCTCAAAGGAACACAGTTGTTACTGTTTAGAAGGTCAATACAACTACAGTTAGACCGTTGCACTTGAGACATAATTGATATTTATGCTTTTTACTACTTTCAGTACAGAATTTATCAATCTTATCGATTGATTCAAACTTTGTCGTCAGGTCATCAAATTTGTCCTATTTTACTATATTATGATGTCAATTACTGTGTCATATTTGTTATTTGGCATTATCCATTGAAAGTCTAAGCCAATGGTAATCACATACTCTGAGTGACACACATCCAAACATTTAAAATCATCCGATGAAATCAAATTTTCTTGTTCGTCAAATCAAACAATTTACTTTTATTAGTTAACGGCGCCACAGGAGCTTTATAAACCCAGTAGGAAACTGTAACAGACTTTTTAATTTTTATTCCATTGACAGCTTATGACTCGACAATGAAATCTCTTACTGATTAGGCGAATTTGGCATTGGTTAAAACGTTGACTGATGTGCAGAGAGTACCTTTTTTTACAAGTCCAAGTCTGTAAAATTACAGAACTTTTTATCAAAAACCAGAAAAACGAAGCCTTTAAATCGATTTCAATTCAATTTCAAGAGATTTCAAAATATCTACAATACACAAACCTCAAATTTAAGAAACGCTTTTAAAGAATACTTTGCATGGTACCAAAGTCAACCTAAACTGGCATTATTCAACAGCTTACATTTATCATGGTGTTACCCTCACTCATTGTCATGTTTATATAAAACATAATTATGATCTCCTCTTACCAGGAAACCTTAAATTCGAAGAATCTGATTTTTGTCCCAAGTGCAACATTTTATTTTATTAAGATATGTTAATAACCAGTCTTAGAATTTTCTGAGGTTCAAGGAAAATATCAAATTTACAATATTATGACTTATTTCTTTGATTTACTATCATTTTCAAACCAATGGAAAACAACCAGCGTGATTAGAATACATAAACTTTAGCATTCAATTCTAAGGGACTGAAGTGTGCTGTTTTGAATATTTTTCATGCTCAAAGTTAAAATTTCTTACATTTATTAGTTAATCGACATACATATGGCACATAAGTACTAAAATATTAAGTGAAAAATGTTCTTTTTTACTCCAAGAAGCCTTATTGACATATTTTTGTCCCAAGTGCAACGCAATGAGGAAAAAAGGGCAGCTTTTTGAAGGTCATATTTTACCAGATTTAATCATAGTATCGCTTCGAAATTTTCAGAGCTGTTTTGGAATGTATTGAAGTTAGATAAAAATATATTAATTGCAATATATATGTAGACATCAAATGAGTGGGATAACTTTTATGGGTAGAAACAATATATTACAGGTGAAATGTATGAAAAAATGGCGAAAAAATATTTTTTCAAGGAATTTGCTAAAATTAACGCTTTAGAATTATGCACCAAGGTATATTCAATTGAACTTGACAAATGTTTAATTTCAACTTTATGGCGCTCTGCTAAAGAAGTACTGTGGTTTGAAATAAAGTGCCGTTAATGACAAAACCATATGAATTGCAGAAACATGGATACTTTCAGAGAGTGATCGCTATTAATTTCTGAAACTTCAACATCTTTAGTAATGATTTATACCGAAATTAAACAGCCACAAGGCTGTTTGATTTTTTACCTCAATGTCACACTTTGACTTCATTTTTTTGAACTTCACCCTTAATTCAGAGAGTCATGAAATATTACCCTCGCAAAAGTGCTATTTTAATATTCCTTCCTTACCAGGCAACATAGTTTACAATCAGGCTTTCATTATGTATTTTCAACACATTACCAAACGGACACATTTGAGACTCATCCAAATTCAAAAACACTTTCGAAAGAATGAAATGTTACATTTTGTGGTATTTTGGGGTAGAAAACATTGTGGGAAATGAAACAAGAATTGTCCGCGGACAATAAAGCTCGCCCAAACGAGAGCTTGTCACAAAGAAAAGTCATTTCCTAGGTCAAGGTAAAAAGGTCATGGCCCAAAATGAAATTTTGTAAACGTAGGTCAAGCTCCATGGTCAAGGTCACAAGGTCACAGGTTATGGTCAAATGTGAACTGTGTTGGAATGAGGTGTCTGTGTGTGAAATATCAAGGCTGTAGGTGTAAAAGGACATGAGTTATAGGCCAAGTTAAAGTTTTTTGAAAGTAGGTCAAACTCCAAGGTCAAGGTACAAGGTCACCGTCAAATGTGAACCGTGTTGGTAGGTGTCCATGTGTGAAATATCAAGGCTGTAGGTGCAAAAGGACATGAGATATAGGCCAGGTGAAAGTTTTTTAAAAGTAGGTCAAACTCCAAGGTCAAGGTCACCATGTCCAAGGTCATGGTCAAATGTGAAAAGTGTTGGTAGGAGGTGTCATTGTGTGAAATATCAAGGTTGTAGATGTAAAAGGACATGAGATAAAGGCCAGGTTAAAGTTTTTTAAAAGTAGGTCAAACTTCAAGGTCAAGGTCACCAGGTCCAAGGTCATGGTCAAATGTGAAAAGTGTTGGTAGGAGGTGTCATTGTGTGAAATATCAAGGCTGAAGGTGTAAAAGGACATGAGATAAAGGCCATGTTAAAGTGTTTTAAAAGTAGGTCAAACTTCAAGGTCAAGGTCACCAGGTCCAAGGTCATGGTCAAATATGAAAGGTCTTGGTGGGAGGTGTCCATATGTGAAATATGAAGGCTGTAGGTGTAAAAGGACATGAGCTATAGGCAAGGTTAAAGTCTTTTAAAAGTAGGTCAAACTCCAAGGTCAAGGTCACAAGGTCCATGGTCATGGTCAAATGTGAATCATGTTGGTAGGAGGTGTCCATGTGTGAAATATCAAGGCTGTAGGTGTAAAAGGACATGAAATATAGGCCAGGTTAAAGATTTTTAAAAGTAGGTCAAACTCCAAGGTCAAGGTCACAAGGTCCAAGGTCATGGTCAAATGTGAATGGTGTTGGTAGGAGGTGTCCATATGTGAAATATGAAGGCTGTAGGTGTTAAAAGACATGAGATATAGGCCAGGTTAAAGTTTTTTAAAAGTAGGTCAAACTCCAAGGTCAAGGTCATGAGGTCAAAGGTCATGGTCAAATGTGAATGGTGTTGGTAGGAGGTGTTCATATGAGAAATATCAAGGCTGTATGTGAAATAGGGCAAAAGATATAGGCCAGGTTAAAGTTTTTTTAGGCCAGGTTAAAGTTTTTAAAAGTAGGTCAAACTCCAAGGTCAAGGTCACAAGGTCAAAGGTCATGGTCTCAAATGAAAGGTCTTGATGAGAGGTATCCACATGTGAGATATGAAGGCTGTAGGTGTAATATGGCATGAGATATAGGCTAGGTTAAAGTTTTTTAAAACGGTCAAAAAGTGGGTCAAACTCCAAGGTCAAGGTCACAAGGTCAAAGGTCATGGTCTCAAATTGAAGGTCTTGGTTAGAGGTACCCACAGGTGAAATATGAAGGCTGTATCTCTAACAGGGCATGAGATATGGGCCAGGTTAAAGTTTTTGCGGACGCTGACGCCGACGCTGACGCCGACATCCGGGGGTATGACAATAGCTCTTCCGAGACTATCGTCCCGGGCGAGCTAAAAATTGCTTGTCACAAGCAATTTCTTCATTTCCTACATTGTTTTCCAAAGCCTATATATTGTGGGGAGTCAAAAAGAGTCACTGTGTGGTAATGGGCTAATGTACAAAGTTACAAATAGAACATGCTTTGTATTTCAAAAGAACTGAACTTCAGTAGCAAATGTCTTAAGTTATCATAATCATCATAAAAATAAAGTTCAATGATTTTAAACTTTATGCCTCTCTTACAACCTGTCATGCGAATTTATAAATCGCACGTTTTAAAACATACAATTTATAAAGATGCACCAGGCTCGAAGAATTCTTTGCTATGTGCTGTCTGTGTCATGGTTGCGTCCACCAAACTCGTATGGTGCATGCGCGTGCATCGCACGTCTATGCCTACGTTTTAGACGCAGACCGCACACAGGAGCATGTAGGACTGGTTTGTTAGAGAGGCTTCAGCTGTACTTAAATTTTCATCTTACATGGTTTAGATACAGCCAGAATTAAACAATAATGGCTACAAAGATGAAATTGTGTTGAACTATATAAAAGAAAAGTGAACTTACTGTAATTCGGTCATTCCTTTCAACCATTCTGCTAGCGTGAAAAAACCCATAGTTTTTGCATCTAATTTATAGGCTAAAGACAACATTACAATCTGAAAGAAAGCAAATGAAAAATCAAGTCAAACCACTAAATTTAGTGCAACTTGAAAGCTACTGCAGATGTCAATTGAACATTGATAAAGAATTTGTGCACAATTTGTCTCAGAAAATATTGAGTTCTTTTGCCTCAATGTTTTTCCAAGCATTTTCTATGAGAAACATCAAGACAAGGTTTTGTTTGGGAAAATATTAAATGACACAATGGCATAATGTTTATCTTTCTAAGATTATTAGAAAGGATTGTGTATTCAAAAGAGTAAAGATGATTAAATCTCAAACTTGCTTCCTGAATATTAACATTTCAAAACTAGGTGAAGACCAAGATCTTCCCACAAAATAGGCTTATTGTTTATGATTTTTTGGTTGTCTCTAGACAGAGCTCCAGATAAGAGGGGGTGATGACTTTTTAAATTGCAATAATTCAGTCATTGTTCCTCAAACCCTATATTGTGGGTAATCGTTTGTATCCTCTTGTCGAGATGATTCAATAAGTACCCACAATATAGGGTTTGGAAATTAAAGAAGAAAGTTAGAATGTCTTCACCCCCACTTATCTGTAGCCCTGTCTAGACATTAAAGATCTTAACACATTACAGCACAGTGACGACATTTGACTCCCCAAAAGAAGATTCTTGGGAAAACATTGAGGTGAATGAGGGAATTGCTTCTGATACGCAATTTCTTCATTCCCCACAGTGTTTTCTAACTAAAACAACCAAATATTTTAAAATGTCATTCTCTTGAAATTGTCGTCTGCAACATCTTTGAATTACAAACAGTCCAAACTTTTGTCGTCTGATAATGGGCTAAATGTTACTAACATTTTCTGGTTCTACGCCAATATCTTCACAAAATTTCTCCATCCCTTCTGGTCCAAATGTGTCTTCATCTGCATCTATAATCATTACATGTAACATAGAATTGATTATTTGAATATATACCTCACGATAAATGACCTGACAGAACAGCCCATGCTAATTGAATGAGATGCTCTGCCAGGTCATTTATCGTGAGGTATACCTGTACTTGTTGGAATATCAACTGAAATATGAGCCACAGAGTTGTAAATGGTCAGGATTACAACTAGACTTTATAGACTTCAATTTTTTTTAAATAAATCGGATGACCATCTTTTGAGTGAGACTTTAACCCATTCCCAAACTGCAAAAACTTGGACTATTCCAATTTGAAAGCTGCTGCAGACAACTAATTGGAAGATAAGATTTGTGTATAATATAGCCCTGAAAATATTGAGGCAAAAGGAGAAAATGCTGATTATCAGCATTTTCTTCTTTTGCCTAAATGTTTTCCCAAGCCTTTTCTTCAATGGATGTCTTATTTGGGAAAGGGTTAAACTGGGGTTCCTTCTCCATATGACCTACGCTGTTGAGAGGGACATAAAAGTTGTGCCGCGGCCATGGCGCAGTTGGTAGCGCATCTGCCTCTCATTCAAGAGGTCCCGGGTTCGATACCCAGCCGCAGCAAATACCCTTATGGACAAAAATGTCACCCATCAATGGTTTGATATCGTGAACCTATGTGGGGGAGCAGCTGGAGGCTCTGTAAGGGTGTTGTGGTAGTACTGGTATAGGAAACGCCAGAAATCCATAGTAAGGTGCTCCAGCCACCACGATATAACCATAGAAGTTGAAAATGGCGTAAAACCCCAATAAACAAACATTTAAGTTGTCGAACTCCATTACATTCAATCTAATGAAACAGTCAAGATAATTTTAACATACAAGAGTTTGCTGACACACACAGATAGATAAAATACAACGGCTGTTTTAACCCTTTCCCAAACGACAACATTTTAGACCAGTCTGATTCAAAAGCCGCTGTAAATGACAAAATGTATGTTCAAATAGATTGGATTGTGTACATTGCAGCATAGAAAATATTGAGGCAAAAGGAGAAAATGCTGATTATCAGCATTTTCTTCTTTTGCCTAAATGTTTTCCCAAGCCTTATCTATTAGGGACGTCAAAACCAGGTCTTGTTTGTGAAAGGGTTAATACTATCTGATCAGCACTAACTTTTATTTTGTCTAAATGGGGCCAACTTCCCCATCTCATTGATTTCAGCAACAAGCACAAAAATGTTTTTGGGGTCATATTTGGGGTCATATTGTAGGATATTCTTCTACATTATTATCAATTTACACACAGCGTTTTCTTAACCCTTACCAAAGCGGAATTTTTTTTTTTTTTTTGGGGGGGGGGGGGGGGGGGGGTTAAATTAAAAAGCTGTTGCAAACCACAAAATAGATGTTCTCAATGGTAGAATTTGTGTATAAGATGGCATAGAAAATATTGAAACAAAAGGAGAAACTGTTGGTTATCAGCAGTTTCTCCTTTTGTCTCAATGTTTTCCCAAGCCTCAAAACCAGGTTTTGTTTGGGAAAGGGTTAAGGGACAAAAGTCATCAAAAAATGCAAATTACATAGTAAGACAGTCAATTGCTTTCTTCAATGATCTCCTTGTTGATTATCTACCTACCTGTATACTCGTGAAACCATGCTATACATTGTTTACTGCTAAAACTTTCTGATGGGTTTCCTCTTCTAGGCCTGAAAATTCAATACAAATTTCGTTAATTTATAAACACAAACAATATCTTCATCGTTCATTTTCCACAATATTTTTACCAATTTTATAGAAGGGTGCCAAAAAGCGTCAATGTGTTGGAATGTGTTAACCCTTTCCCAAACAAGAAAACTTTAGGGTAAACCAACTTGAAAGCTACTAGAGTCGGTCAAATGGATGTTAATGAAGGTTGGATTTGTGCACAATATACCACAGAAAATATTGAGGCAAAAGAAGAAAGCGCTGATTATCAGCACTTTCTTCTTTTGCCTCAATGTTTTCCCAAGCCTTATCTATTAAGGACGTCAAAACAAGGTCTTGTTTGGGAAAGGGTTAAGCAATGAAATTTGGACTTTTTTGATGTTTATTCAGCATTATCCAATGAAGTCTACACCATTAGCCATTATGCGCACCCTCATAATTACACTCATACAATAATTTGCAAATTTTAAAAATTGTGGTTCTTTCATTTGGCTTGTATGTTACTTCCAATAAATCTCATTATTCACATTTTCAAAACCTATCGAAAATGTTTGATTTTCATTTGTTATGGCATTTTAATTTTAAAACCAAAGACAAAACCTCGCAGAAGACGCACAGTGTTCTCCCCAGCCTAATAAGCTGTATCGGCCCCACTACAGCTTCATGTAAATCAATGTATTGCCCCTACAGCTTCATAATTACCCCTACAGCTTAATTTCTTCAAATGGTCACCAACTAGAGACATTAAGGGGTATTTCATGTCAAAAACTTAAAAATAATGCATTATAGTCAATCAAAATGTAATAATTCTGTATAAAAACATTATGAGAAAAGAAGAAATTGCTCAAATTGAGCAATTTCTTCTTTTCCCATTATGTTTTTATTCATGAACACAATGATTTTCAAGGTTTACCAATACTTATAATTTGCCACTACGTCTTCAAATTATTCTGAGGAGAACCCCGACGCAAGAATAGAACTGAATCAAACTTTGTGATGACAGAAAAAAATCGTTTAACCTTTTCCTATATGACAACAAGAGTTGTCCATAAGACTTTTTTAAGTTGCTTAACCCAGAATTTCTAAGTCAACAAGAGCTGTCACTGTAAGATGACAATGCCCCCGACACCGCTTTGATTTTAAATTATGGCCAATCTATGTTCAAGGTCAAGGTCATCCAGGGGTCAAGGTCACCAAAGTATGTGCCTACAGAAAGGTAATGTACCAAGGAATGTTGTGGTAAAGTATGAAGTGAATATGTTAAGTAATAAGGAAGTTATGGCCAATGTTAAAGTTTTTGGACGGAATGACGGACAGACGGACGGACGGACAGACGGACGGACAGACGGACGGATAGACAAGTCAAATTTATGATGCCTCCCTATCGGGGGCATAAAAAAGGTTAGAATTCCAATAAATTAAATGTGAGAGTAATGAATCTTTGCCTCGAGGCTAATATTATGGTCACAAAAGCATGTGCAAAGTTTCAGAGCAATAGCATAAGTAGAAACAGATGTTTGAAACTAGAAGACCTGAAGGTCTTGATTCGCTCCACAGGCCTGAATTTCATGTAATATTTAATCCAAGTTTTGATTAGATTGTTCAATGCTTGTGTTTCATATAATAGAGCTAAAAGAAAGTAACAAAACTAGATTGTTCAAAATGTGTGGTTCTTGAAGCAAAGAAAGTAAAATTACATGTTTGCCATTTGAGAAAGGGTAAAAGGAAATGGGAGAACATTTTAGCTTAGGATGTCACAAGCAATTTAAATTTTCCTTCTTCCCAACAGATCTAAATTAACAGAACATTGATTACTCCAAAATATTTCATATTTCTAAAAATAGATTTTGAGCTAAAAATAGATTCTTAGGAAAAAAAACCTTTTCCAAAAATAATGCAAATGGCTGTCAATTAAACCTGAATTTCTTGTTATATCAAGTACAAGTTTTCACTAGATTTTCAATATGTGTTGCTCTTAAAGCAATTACAAAGTAACTAGAAACCTGAAAAAACATTCATATAAGATCTATTAGTTACCAAGCTTTGCAACAGTCTTTATTAGAGTGACTTTGGCTGTTAGAGTGAAAAAAAGTCACATTTAGCAATTTTGTCAAATTGAAAGGCATATAACTGAGGATTTTATATTCCTTTCTAGCTAAGAATCACACTAAAGCAAGATCGTAACTTCACCTACATCTTGTTTAAGTTTTGACCTGATTATTCAGTATTTGTGGGTGTAAAGAGTGTAAAATCAAAGTCAAAAACAACAATTTTGTCAAATTCAAGGGCAGATAAATCATGATTTAAGATTCATATGAAGCTGAAAATTACACCAACACAAGATCTTATGGCAAGTAAGATAATGTGAAAGTTTTATGTTGATTGGTGAATATTTATGGTTGTTTGAGTAAAAATAAGGTCAAAAATGGTAGTTTTGCCAATTTCAAGGGCACATAACTCAAGACGTAATATTCAGATCAAGCTGAAAATTGCACTCAGGCAAGATCTTATCAGCACCAACATTCTGACCAAGTTTTATTTTGATTGATCAATATTTGTAGTGGCTAGAGTGAAAACAAAAGAAAACAGCCATTTTTAAATTCAAGGGCAGATAACTCCAGACTTTATGGTTCAATCAGAATTAATTGAAGGAATCTGATAGAGGACCACCTAAGGATCATTCCTGTGAAGTTTGATTGAAATCCATCAAGTAGTTTCTGAGGAGAAGATTTTTAAAGAAAAAGTTGACGACCGGACGCACGGACGGACGCACGCACGCACGACGGACACAACGCCATGACAATAGCCCGCTGGCCTGAAGGCCAGTGGAGCTAAAAACTTTAACCTTTGTTGCAACGCCGATGCCGACGCCAACGTCGACGCCCGGGTGACAGTATAAGCTCTCATTTTCTTCGAAAAGTCGAGCTAAAAATGATGAGTGTTCCAAATTGAAAGCTGCTACGGACGAAAAAATTGATGTTGATAAAGATATGATATGGGTGTGAAATAGCAAAGAAAATTTTGAGGCAAAACCTTGGAGAAAATGCTGGTTAACAGCATTTTCTTCATG
Organism: Fragum sueziense; assembly: GCA_963680895.1. Lineage (NCBI taxonomy): Eukaryota > Metazoa > Mollusca > Bivalvia > Cardiida > Cardiidae > Fragum > Fragum sueziense. The sequence goes on along the minus strand of OY804596.1, from coordinate 66,653,527 downwards.
TGCATCAGTGCTTTTCAAAGCCTTTCTATTAGGGACATGAACACCGCATCTTGTTTGGGAAAGGATTAAAAATAAACAGTGATCGATGTTAGAAGAATATTTACCATTGTGACTGTGAATATTTGGGTTTCTTCGATCTTGATTCCTCCATGGTGGGCGAGTTCCGTTTCCGTCTCCCGGGCATGTCTGAGGACTCCGAGCTACTGCTACTGGCGCAGTCAGCCAATGGGGCACCGGTCTGGTCCGTTAAACTCTGTCACAGTTGTAAAATATTTTTGCTTTTCAGTAAAAACCTCGTAACTTCAATGTAAAACAAGCTGCAATTACCAGTTTTTTTTGTGAAAAGCATTGATAAATTGGTTATGTTGATACAACAGCATGTATTCCTTTTCCACAATTTCATCTTTTCTATTAAGGACAGATCCTCCAGTTGTTACTGCGCAACTTACTGCTCATATCCTAAATAGCGAAATAAAGCTGTCTCAGTAATTGGCCTTTTTCAGCAAATGTATTTTTTACATTTAGTTAATGTTTGGTTGATAAATGACAAGACCCTTTTCGGTTATTTCAATTTTCTCTGTTTGGTCAATCAAAGTGTAATAGTACTCGGATGGTACATTTCGCTTTCGGTTACGCGTTCAAAATGTGGCGTTAGCGATAGGAAACGGAGCAACAAAAGCAAAGTGGTGTCTTTATGAGATAGTCCGCTTCAGATGGACACAAAAGACGACACTTTTTATTATCTAAAGCTGGTAATAAGGAAGAAAATGGATAAAAGTAGTGAAACAATTTCGGACAGAGCTGTAAAAAGTAAACCAAATTTTACTTTTAACTAAGAAAAACAATTGGTTTGATATATTTTTCTTTTTTTGTTTTTGTAGGTATGACAAAGCACTATGTCTATACCGAAAAAGAAAAAATTCTTACCGCTGGAATATTTTTCATTATCAGAAACGTTGCGAAAAAAGAGCAATTTCAGCTACTTTTGAAAGAATTTTTTACTAAAAAGTTCAAAATCATCACTAAATTTTCCCAAATTGATACTCATTTAGACAGAATAAAACATATTGAACATAATAAAGACTTATTTATGTAATCCTAGTCATTTCGAACACCTTTTTAGTGGGTATTTAAGTGACACCTTATTTTTGAACTTTTAGACAAAGTAGTCTCCCTTGAAATTCAATAACTTTTTAATTCGCTTGGTGACCTATAGTTTTTAAGTCATTTTTTTACTTCTCATATATTTAGATATCAGTACAGAAAAAATAAAAAAATTCTTACCGTGGGAAATAAATGGAGGATCTGTCCTTAAATAGCTTTTTTATTATTTACAAAAGTGAAGTTCAACTTTTTCCATAAGGCTGTGAAAGTTCTGCCAAACTGGGACTTGGTATTTAATCTTGTATTGTGGTACAACACATACCACACACATACATAGATAAACTTAGAAATAAAGGGTTTGAGTTTATTCAGGGTGCCCAGCGACTTTAAGGACAGATCCTCCATTTATTTCCTACGGTAAGATTTTTCTTATTTTTTCTGTACTGATATTTAAATATATGAGAAGTAAAAAAATGACTTAAAAACTATAGGTCACCAAGCGAATTAAAAAGTTATTGGATTTCAAGGGAGACTACTCTTGTCTAAAATTGCAAAAATGAGGTGTCACTTTAACACCCACAAAAAAGGTGTTTGAAATGACTAGGATTACATAAATAAGTCTTTATTGTGTTCGATATGTTTTATTCTGTCTAAATGAGTATCAATTTGGGAAAATTTAGTGATGATTTTGAAATTTTTAGGAAAACATTCTTTCAAAAGTAGCTGAAATTGCTCTTAATTCGCAACGTTTCTGATAATAAAAAATATTCCAGCGGTAAGAATTTTTTCTTTTTTGGTATAGACATAGTGCTTGGTCATACCTACAAAAACAAAAAAAGAAAAATATATCAAACCAAGCGTTTTTCTTAGTTATAGGTAAAATTTGGTTTACTTTTTGCAGCTCTGTCCGAAATTGTTTCACTACTTTTATCCATTTTCTTCCTTATTACCAGCTTTAGATAATAAAAAGTGTCATCTTTTGTGTCCATCTGAAGTGGACTCGCTCATAAAGACACCATTTTGCTTTTGTTGCTCCGTTTCCTATCGCTAACGCCACATGTTGAACGCGCAACAAAAAGTAAAATGTACCATCCGAGTACTATTACACTTTAATTGACCAAACAGAGAAAATTGAAATAGCCGAAAAGGGTCTTGTCATTTATCAACCAAACATTAACTAAATGTAAAAAATACATTTGCTGAAAAATGCCAATTATTGAAACAGCTTTATTTCGTTATTTAGGGTATGCGCAGTAAGTTGCGCAGTAACAACTGGAGGATCTGTCCTTAAGTGTCAAAAATATAGGTATGTCCCAAAATTATAGGTATTTATTAGCCAGAAATATAGGATAATATAGGTTGCCTTTACTATGAAGAAAACGTTAAACATTACTTCAAATGTTTCTCTACCACCACCACTACCTTCCAGCTCTCTCTCTCTTGTTAATAAGTTGAAAGCAGAAACAGACAAGATGACAATTAGCTATTATTTTCTGTTCTCAATATTCAGTAACATTAAGGTGTTCCATGAACACCATATCAAGATAAGAGAGCCAAGAAGGCCATTTATCCCTCACCTTACAGAACATTGTGGTTTTGAGGAGATGATTGTATAATTCGTTTCATCCCAGACCTATAACTTCCTGCCAATTTTCACTACAGGAAGGCAATGTAAAACATTTTGGCAGAGATTCATGCTGCCATGAAACATGCAAAATATTAGTCATATTAGTAATACTAAAGTCATTAGTATCTGACAAAATGATGTCACAAAATAATTTGTCAGGGGAAATTTGCCCCAGATTTCCTGATAAGTTTTCAATTTGAAATCGGGTATTCCACAACATTAGGTCAAATTTTATACTACTACAAAATTTTTAAGTCTTTTGTCATGGAGGGCCATGAGGCAATCCCACACATCAATTTTCAGTCATTGATTCAATAATTCAGATGTAGAAGATATATGGCAAATTTCATGGAACCAAAAACTTTGAAGTGCTTTGGTAGAGGGGCCATTAAACAATTCTAAACAGAGGCAAAACAGTTAAGGAGTAGGAGATTGTGCAAAATTGCCTTCTTTGTCTCTTCGGAAATCTAATATCCCACAACATAAGGCCAAATTTCATTGAACAATAATTTGAAGGATATTGGTAAAGGGCCATGGGATGATTTAGGAGTAGAAGACAGTATAAGATTTTCTTCTTTGTCTCTAAATGAAGTCTGATACCGAACACACAGGGCCAATTGTCATTGTACCTCCATAATTAATTCTACACACCAAGTTTCAAAGCTCTAGGCAAAACAGTCTAGAGGAAGATTGCACAAAATTTTCTTCTCCGTCCTTATATGAAATCCAACACCCAACAACATAGGGTCAGTTTCCATTGTAAAAAATAATTTGTAAAAATATGTATTTTGGTAGAGGGTCCTAAGACAATATAACATACCAGTTTCAAAGCCATAGGCCAAATAATTCAGAAGATTGTCCTCCTTTGTCCATATATATGAAATGCGATACCACAGAACTAAGGGCCAATTTTCATGAAACCACAATAGTTTGAAGACTGTATTTCTGTATTGGGCCTTTGGATGATGCTACATACAACAATTCAAGACTCTAGGCTGTATGGCTGTGTCAGCAAGATGAAAACAAAATTGTGTTTGTGAAACATGATTGCCCCTAAAACGGCCCATGTTAAAATTTTGGACAGACGAATGGAGAGACGGACACAGGTTAAACAATTTTCCGCCCTGGGAGCATAATCAAATTAATATCTACCTAAATTTAGCCTCTAAGGTCCAAATTTCTGAGCTTACAGACTATGTGATAACTTAGAGACAGAGAGTTGCACTTAGTTTTGTGTGTAACAAGCAAAACTGTCATGACTCTTTCAAGTTATAATTTTTTTTCCCTGCATTTATGTAAAGAAATCAAAACTCACTTGCCAATAAGTAATACTTACATAGAATTGACCAAACGCCGACTGTCAATCAAAACCATCGATTAGCCAATGGTCGATCACAAAAATGTCATGCCCCAATTGTTCATCGTTGCACGTGGTTTTGTATCGATTTATCGACTGACAATCAAAACAATCGACATACCAATGGCAAAGAATCTTGTGCTAACAGTAGACTAGGTTCTACGTTATGTTTTGATAAACCGCGTTGGTGTTGTTATAAAATCTCGTAACTACGGCTTAAATCAAGCCGTAGTTACGAGATTTTATAACAACAACTACGAAATACTACTTTGTCCGAATTTACGTCACGATTAACTGGATAAAATCGTTCCCTATTAACGACCACATGCACATTGTTTGCCTTAAATTCTATGTTGGGCGGAGCGATCTGTCGATTGGTGTTTGGTCAATTATTTGAACACAACTTTACTGTCCATAATGGAAACTTATCTACTAAGTAAAAGACGACAAAAATACATGCAAGCTTCTTCAACAATGATAATTATTATGTTTGACAAGTCTTTCCCTGGCATTTCATTTTGAAAAGGACTATTATATTGATAGATAATTGTTCACTTCTTAACAATGACAGTTTTGCTTGTGACATACAAAAAACTAAGTATTTAGGCTTTAGCCTTTTAAATTCCCCTTGCACTTGTACATAATTCACCTTTGAGCAAAAATGCACCAGAGGAGTCCGGCAAACTACTCGGAAAAAGAAGAAAGCTGTTTTTTCTAAAAGTATTGTTTTAATTTTGCTTACCCAAGACACAAAAATATAGGTATTTATAGGTATTTGGGCAAAATGGGTGAAATTATAGGTTTTTATAGGTAAGGTCCAAAAATATAGGATAATATAGGTATTTATAGGTATTTATAGGTTACTGGGCGCCCTGTTTATTGGGGTTTTACGCCGTTTTCAACTGCCAGGGTCATATTGCGGCGGCTAGAGCACCTACCCATGGATTCCTGTTGTTTCTCAAACCAGTACTACCACAACACCCTTACTGAGCCTCCAGCTACTCACCCACTTAGGTTAACGATTTCAAACCCATTGGTGGGTGACAATTTTTTCAATAATCCATGCTGTAAATCTAGTGAATTTCCATCCCTTAACTAATGTGAGTCACCAAAAAATGGGCCAGTCAATTACAAAGCGTGGGTAGAATCAGACATCAAAAGACTGTACCGCGGAAGTGTTGGCACTGGGCCAAAAACATTGTGTGAGTTGACCCTTTTCTTTTTTGGATGAAACATAGATGTATCCCTTTACACTTGTCTTTTCTTTATTCAATATATTTGTGGATCTGTCTTAAGTAGTCTGCATTTCTAAAAAAAAAAACTTGCCTACTAATTATGAAAAAAAGTTATCAGTAGCTGTCAGCTTGCTACCATGAAAGCCAAAACATAATACTCATTACAATTTACTCTATGCAATTTTGATATAGATCTACAAAATGGTAGAAAAACTAAAAACAGGGGGAAGGGGGGAAAGGTTAATAAAAGCATTCCAAATCCATGCCATATGTTGTGGGTATTCATTTGAATAATCTGAAGATTGAAAATGTGTCTTATTTTATTCTGAACTTTCGGTCTGACAGAGTTTCATTCGGTCTGACAGATTATAAAGAATTGTCAGTCCGAATGTATTATGTCTAACAAAAATTTCCAGGTCTTCGCCATGTCTGAGAAAGGGTATTAGTCGTGGCCGGGTATCGAACCCCTAACCTCTCAAATGAGAGGTAGATGCGCTACCAACTACTCTAAGGCTGCTGCCCTCGAAAGAAAGAACATTTGGGTGTTTTAAAAGAAGGCATGTCTTGGCCAATCCACAGGCGTCCGTAATTTGAGCCTTGGCACCATATAGACTAATCTTTATCACAAGGCATTTTTCTACGCTCAATCTGATCGTCACACCTCTATCACAAAATACGGTGGAACTTTTTCAAATTAACAGATAATCTGTCAAATCTTTCGTTAACCGAGAGCTAACATATTTTTCTTCAAAGAAAATGCAATTGTTTGGGGGTGGGTAACGAAGTCTGACTGCTACAATGGCTCAAAGTTGAAATTTCCACCGAGTTTTTGCTTCATGGACACTCTGACGTTCAGTCGATTTCAAGATATGAGCACGCTTGATATCGAACAGAGTGCCCTTTAAACTGCATGAACACCAAAAACAAGTCTAAAAATAACTCTAACCTGTCACATTCGTCTTCTCTAATGGCTTAGAATCAAACATTTTACGATTTTTCCGTTCAGCTAAAGAAAGTAGACATCTTGAAAGGTGACGTAATTGGCGAAGAATAATTTCATTGGTCGACTCGTTTCTGTTAACTTGTTCGTACATTCCCCCGAAAATCGAGGGTCCACTACTATCGCTAGCGCCACTAGCTTGACTAAATGTGTTTTAAATAATGTACATTCTTAAATTCTTCTCTTAACTGCTGAAAAAATAACATGAGCGAACCTTTCTAACTTTCCTTTGTCTCCATAAGCTAAATGTTTCAATACCCTCTGGTTCCCGCTCTTACCTCATGAAACTGTTTAAAAATAACTAGAAATCGAGTACCAATCTCGCGCGACAGTGTCAAAACGATAGTCAACCAATGAAATCATTCGCCGCTAATTACGTCACCAAAAACGTGACATCGATTATCCAACGAAATTACCCATCGTTACATGTGACCCAGATTGGCAGTTTCCTTTTGAAAATTTGACAACAAACCTCAAAATCACCGAATTCTCAGTTGTCTGCGTTTGTAGAAGACGAATGTGACAGGTCAGTGTTTGATTTAAACTTGATTTAGGTGTTCGCGCAGTTAGAATGACGTTCTGTTTGATCTCAAGCGTGTTCATATCTTGAAATCGACTGAACGTCAGAGTGTCCATGAAACAAAAACTCGATGGAAATTTCAACTTTGAGCCATTGTAGCAGTCAGACTTTGTTACCCACCCCCAAACAATTGCATTTTCTTTGAAGAAAAATATGTTGGCTCTCGGTTAACGAAAGATTGGACAGATTATCTGTTAATTTGAATAAGTTCCACCGTATTTTGTGATAGAGGGGTGACGATCAGATTGAACGTAGAAAAATGCCTTGTGATAATGAATAGTCTAGATGGTGCCAAGGCTCAAATTACGAACGCCTTTGGGCCAATCAGGTGGATTGTTTTGTGATTTTTAACCCATTACCAGACAACACAATATTTGGGTGGTCCAAATTGGAAGATCCTGTAGACAACAAATTCAAGTGAATGAAATGTTTAATTTTGGGGTCTTTTTGAATGGACAACAATGTGCTAAATGAAGAAATTGCTTGTCACAAGCAATTTTTTCATTTTCCACAATGTTTTCTACAGCCATTATCTTGTAGGAAGTCAAAAAGAGTCATTGTCTGGTAATGGATTGAGGTGTGCTTTGATTTAGACTGGTTGGTGAATACAATCCCTGGTGCATGAAAATACAAATTTACTCACCAGAGAAGTAAGCCTGTTGAAGAAATATCCTGATAAATGTGTATTTTCATCCAGCGTTGTTCTCGATATAAAACTTCACAAAGTAGATTCTATCAACAATATTTTGTTCAATTGTACAGGAAGAAATCTTCACTTGTTTATAAGTCAACTTAACCTGAAAAAGAACAAAGATACAATCTTAACTCTTTCCAAGAGTTTGAACAGCAAATATTTAAGGTATTCTAATAGTTGGACAACCAAACAGATGCCGATAAAGACAGAATTTGAGTACCAAGAAAATATTGAGGCAAAAGAAGAAAATGCTGATCATCAGCATTTTCTTCTTTTGCCTCAATATTTTCCAAAGCCTATTCTATTTGGGACGCCAAAACCCTGTCTTGTTTGGGAAGGGTTAACTTCCTAGAAAATGTTTATCTGATTGCATGAAGATAGACCAGTGGCAGTGGCTTTGATGAAAAATGTCTTTAAGAATCATCATGTGCAATTGGGGTTCTCCCACCAAAATTTGAGCTTTCCCTACAGTAACACAGAGAGTGGGTCAGGGTGTCTGATCACGTAGAAATGTACGTGAATCATGTAAGATCAACAAAAATCACGCACTACTTTTTCACCCAGAACGTCTAAGAACGTACGCAAAATGAATCCTGTATCATGTATAAAAATAAGATGACAACCCCTGTTGTTAACGAAAGAAAAAACAAGTTTGTTAGCCGAGTAATAAAATCGAATCTGCTAATTATAGTCATTTGGGTCCCTCTATTTTTTCCCATAATTGCAGTTTACCAAGATGCTGCGTTTTATTAGACCAAAACGCTTGAAAAATACCACGTCTGCATGATCATGGCATCTAAACAACAGACTGGATTTTTTAAATTTCAAATGCACTAAATCAGAAAGTCAGCATAAATAGGGGGAAATGACGAAGGAAACACTGACTCAGTCTGGACTATCATCCATAGTTGAATCCAAAATCAAAGTTCATTGCTCAGCCAGTTCGGACAGAGATAAGGGAACAATACCAATATTAGAGGCTTGGTTGAAAATAGTTATGAGATCGTAGCCACAAACTTGATGATCTATATCGGTTGACGGTTTGTGATCAAAAGTTGAAAACTGCTTTAGGCTTTTGAAAACAAAATGCCCCAACTCTTTCCCAAAGAGGAATTAGTTTTGACATTCCTGGTAGAAATAGTTTGGATTAAGTTGACATTGAGGAAAAACAGGAGAAACTTCTGACAATCAGCAAATGTATATATTCATTTTTTTTTAGGTCAAACCCTTTTTGTGGGTACTGATTGGATGTCTTGTACCCCCTATTTATTTTTTGTACCCCCAACTTCAACCACCAAGAGGTACAAAAACCCCCAGTTAAAATTTTCAGTGGACACACTGGTGGGTAGAATGCACTTTAGCGGACACATTCCGCCATGTTGTTTTGTTTTCTAAATATCGCATTGCGCATGCCCAGCCAAGTGCGCGTTCGTTGTCAAGGCCAAATTCATTTTGTTTACCGTCGCCATTTTTTCTTCTCGCTTTGCTAAAGCTAAATACAAGCGGGGGTTTGGGAGCGGCTAGCCCACAAAGTAAAAATATAAATGGCCAAAAATATCAAAGGAAACTTACCTAATTGATGATAAAATCATCCAAACTAGTGTTGAGGCTGGTTTGGGTAGGAATTTGGGGTTTTATTGGTTTTAAAATGACTCTCTTCTGGACTGGATACACACGTTTGATGAGGTTTAGGAAGGTCAGACATTTGTCTGCGGATCCATCTGAATGTTTTTTCTGTATGCAATACTCGCTGAAATATGATTCATACAGCGTTTTTACTGTTCCAGTTCTTGGTAGCGAATTTTTGACAGTGTGCCAAGTGCTCTCTATTGTGTTAGTGCAGGCACGGTCCGCACCGGTAGACTTATCCACAAATTCTTTGCTGTGGTTATCATCATCATCATCATCATCGGTGTTTCATGTTTAACATGCAGGTTCAGGAGCATCGTCCACGTTAGTAGGCTCCCTTCCAGGTAACTGGCTCGCTGCACGCATGGCTGTCCTTACACCTGTCCTCCATCTGGCCTTGTCGTGAGGGTCGGTAGTTTTGAGATTCCATTGTTGGCGATCTTTCTCAACTAGCTGCTTCCAAGTTGTTTTTGGTCTTCCCGAACGACATGTCCCATTGACGTTTATGTCATATGCAGTTCTGATAGCCCCTTCAGATCTTTCGACATGCCCATACCATCTCAACCTACGTTCCCTAAGGATAAGTTCCAAGTCCTCGAGACCGAGCTTCTTGCGGAGATCGCATGATCTGGTGGTGCGGATATCGTCTGTTTTTACGCCGCATATCTGTCTGACCATGGCATTGTCATTTCGCTGTAGGCGTTGAAGATTTGGCTTGGACAGAGGCCATGTTTCGCTCGCATATATCATGACACTTCTGACGCAGGTACTGTACACTTTTCCGCGTGTTTGGTATGTGAGATGGCGTGACGTGAGGATTGGCAGTAGCTCTTTGAATTTCCTCCATGCCGCTTTGACTCTGGTCACTGTTGCTTGCTCACATCCACCTGCTGCTGACAGCATATCACCCAGGTAGCAGAAGGATGCTACCACTTCCACCTTGTCCTTACCAACCTGTACTTCAGTCTGCGGTCTACCATCTAGTGGTCTCGCAACTCCCATACAGCGGGCACACTTGTAGTTTGGGTCCTCTTTGATCTTTTTCAATCCACTACATTTCTTGTGGGCCCAATTTCTGCAGCCACTGCATAAGATGCTGTTGCTGCCGACACCAGTACAGCAGACAGCACACGGAAACTTGCCAGATCTCTCTAAAATGTCCAGTCCAGAGCCGCAGACCATGATCTTTGTCTTCTTAGCGTTCACCCTGAGTCCTTTCTTCTCCATACCTTCCTTCCAGGTAAGCAGTCTGGAGACACACTCCTTAAGTGATTCCATGACAATGACTAGATTATATGCATAGAGGTCCTCCCAGGGGACGCCAGTTCTGAATTCTCGTGACAGGGCCTCAAGCACAACGATAAAGAGAAGTGGGCTAAGTACCGAGCCCTGGTGGACGCCGACCTTAACATAGAACTCGTCACTGTATCCTTCTCCTACATGTACGGAACTGCGCGCGTTATTGTACATACCCTGGATGAGACGTACTATCCATTCTTCCACTCCGAGCTTCCTTAGTGCCCACCAGATGACTGCGAGGAACTCTGTCAAAGTTTGATAACAGTTTGATAGGTGTACCCAAGGTCTCCGAGCGTTGAATACGCTTTCCAACAATCGCTTATGATTGTGGTGCCAGGCAGAACAAATTCTTGGATGATGGGGATTAGGGTGTCGGCGGATCTGTCTTCTACAATCTTAAAAAACCATCTCTTGGGCTCTCGTTCGATGCCGCCGAACACCCAAACTCCCTTAACTCTCTTTCCCCGGTGGTATTTCCTCTTTCCAAACTTGGACTCATCGATTTCCACGATCTTTCCCACTCCACCTATCCTCTCATTATCTGTTTCAAGGATGTCATGGCACACTTCTCGGGCAAAATTGAACCAGTCCACAGTTGTGTGGTCACTGCCTAGTCTCAACTTGTGCTGCACAAGTTCCCCTGGATATTTATAAACCCAAAAATATGTCAGTTTTATAATCTATGTCAGAGACAGGTGGCTCTTAGAGAACCAGGATCCTTGGCGAATTGACAGCTTCTTTCTGCAATTATGGTCACTGCATCTCCAACAAACTCCGTCCTGGCTAAAACTTTTATCTATCACTAGCTTTACAGATCCGACGTTGCACTTACTGCAAATACCTCCTAAATCACCTAAAAGTTTGTTCTTTTTCAGCCAATCAATCATTTTTTCTTTATTTTGAGTCAAAATGTACACATCCTCGATATTCATGTGGGTATGTTCAAAAATAATGAAGCAAGTTTTTATTTTTTTGGTGAATTTTAGATACTAAAATAGGACAAAATCTTTGTAAGCATCGTGAAAGAAAATGGTTCAAGTTTGATTAATTACTAGGGCCGTGATGATAGGTGCGAAAATAAATTCACAACTAAGGCTTTGCTTTAAACTTTTAGGTAAAATTTGTGAGGAAAATGACAGTATTTGGAACCTTATTGGAACCATATAAATTATCCAATCAGTGTTTTTTCATTATTTCAAATAAAAATAGGTTATATTCAAAGTTTGCAGTGATAAAAAACATTGCGTAGCTATAAACAAAATTGAAAAATTGAGATTTATAACTTTTTTTACCTACTTTTTTCAAATGTGCACCTCTAAAAGTTTTGTTTATGATTGTCTGGAGTAGAGAAGGATTAAAAAACTCAATGTTAACTAGAGTTTATGATATTCCTGAAAGAAAGACCAAGTTTTGTCAGTGTATATCAAAAGTTGCATCAGATATTGCTTGTTAAAACTGGTGCATAATATGGAGATATTTCGTACACTTGGGACAATTGGTCAAGATAAGAACAATGATTCGAAAATTACACATATACAAGCAACTATAGCACACAAAATTAATATTATTTATACTTGGCATTAGCCATATTCCCATTTTCAAATTATGGAAGGAGCAGTTGTTCTAGGAAATCTTACAATTAATAACAAGTCATCATGTTTTTTGAAATTTCAAAAATGTACTCATCTTTCACTAAAGCCTCCAACAGCAAATAGGCCTAATTGTAAATGTGAAAGTATTTACTCATCTTTATCCTTACTATGCTAAAACAATTAAACATAAGGAAACCTTTAATTATTTTTTCAAGAATATCAAACCTTGTTTGTACACTTGGGACATTTATGTATGGAAAGGCAAAAAAACACCTATTTTAAAAATAAACCTATTATCCTTTTGTTTTGTGATTTAAGTAAAGAATATCTCTGAAATAAATACCAATATACTCACATATACATGGAACAGTGCTTTTTGATTCACCTTTGAAACATCATGATGCTTGAATCATATCATAAAAATATTGACAAAAACAAAGGTACAGATCATCCATTAAATAATTGCCTGACTGACAAATGAGCACCTTTGTTTAAAGTTTGCTACTTACTTAATAGCACTAACTGTACTGTTCCTCTTTTCTTATTTTTCTGACCCTTCTAAACCCCTTCCCTTGCTGTGCAGCCTGGATTGTTTCCAGAGTGGTGGGAATCCCAGACTACATGTTCTGTCTCAAATATCACATGACCAAGACTTTATTTCACTTTTTTTCTCACAACCCCCTGTTTCTTTTGACATCACCTAAAACTCTTTTGTCCTTTGATAAGGTATTCAATCAGCACCCATCAATAGATTTTAGTATATTATGTAACAAGAGCTTGCAAACAGTTCTAAAAGTTAACACAAAGCTACAATTCTCTGTAGGCTTAGCAAAATGTGTATTGACCAAATAAATGTCTATGTTCACAACAAATGAGCTGCATCTCTGAGTTGATTCCTCTGAGCTTGATTCTTTTCCCTGGAAAAGTTCTGATTGTTTGACAGTCACAAAATTGATTGTCATGGACTTGCAGTCACTATAATGTTTGTCAAATTGATCTTGGAATGCTAGGTTAACTTGTTAAGACACATTTTGAGTGTAGAATGGTACACATATATCTTCCACATTTTGCTCTAAAACATAGATAGTTTTCATTACTAGTTAGAACTGCTCATGTCAGACTATAATCTTACAAGTACCCACAATCTGCTTAAACAAATTATTGTTAAATTATTTTATGAATGAAAATTTCATTTTTGCAACTTAATAAATTCCACCTATACTTACATAGGTATGAAAACATCTACATATTTTATTCTAAACAAAGATTGTAGTTCTATAGAACAAAACTGTTATAGCAGCTTTTAAATGCAAAAAAAATCTTAAATATTGATAATATCAATTGTTTTCACAGAAATATTTAATTTTTGCAGCTAAAAAAGAAATAGCATTGACAAACTTTTGTAATGATTTTTTGTCCCAAGTGTACAACAGTTAATAACCTTTATCAGTATCATAAAAATTCAAAATAATTATATATTCTGTTGTAAAATTGATATAATTTGAGGAAGAGAATGTTGTTTTCTTTAGTGGACGCATTCTTCAGTCAAATATCGTTAATTAAAGATACTTCTGGTTAATTTTACCTCTAACCTGAAATATCAGTACAAGATGTTTCAGCAATACGAATTATCAAGCAACCACTTACCAGAAAATGACGAATTCACTGATTGATGTGTAATTTTGATCATTTCTGTAAATTTGCTAAAAAATGTGTGCCTGAAGCTAATGTATTCAGAAATTAGAAGCTGTCAATCAAATGTGACAAAATTTCGTACACTTGGGACAACACAATATAGCATCTTAGATCAAAAATACTCGCCACTATGGCATCAGGGTTTATTACAACTTGTTCTGAGTGACTGTATTGTGAATTAAAAAGTGTAAAACTTTGAATAAATCATTCCTTGAAAAAAATATCTGAAATTTAAAGCAAAATGTACACTTGGGACAAATTCAGAGTGCATTAGGTATATAACTTATATTTATTGACTGTTACAGATTATTACACCAAAACTTGGAAAACCTTGAAGAATAAACATGTGTCTACTGAAAAGTGCAAGTTGTTCTTGTAAATATTCAATCACATTGAATTATTGCACCTTCATTTGTAAACAATGACAAAATTTATGGCATGAAAATGACAAGCACCTCAATGCTTTGAACTGGTATCACAAGAAAACAAAATGTAGACAGACTTTGATATTCCATTTTTCTGAACCTAAATATATATGCCTACTTGATAAACAAAGATAATTTAGTGAAATCCTTCACCTTAAAGTATAGTGAAGGGTTGAAATTAAGGCTTAGGTTAAAATGTCACGCAAAAACCGTACACTTGGGACATTTTTGGGGTGTTTTTTCAGAATATCTTTTTACCTAAGTGAGATATCACAACGAAACTTTGCACTCAAGTTTGCCTCATGGAAACACATCTTTTAGACCTAAATGCAATTCTATTATACCTTATGCTAAAGAAATATATGGATGTTTTACTTTTGCTTCATTATTTTTGAACATACCCATGTCAGAATTACTCCAATGTTTACATTCGACAGCTGATAGTATTCTACAGCCAATAAAAAACGACATAATTACCTTTGACCAATGAAATGGCGTTTTACAAATGGGCGGACGTTCCTTGACAACGTCATCACTCTGGAATTTCATTCATGTTTTCAGTTATCCGACGAAGGATTTTTTTCTATTCCTTCTTTAAATTAATATTATATACTCAAAAGAAAAAGTTTAGTCAGTATTTTTGATGGTCAATTATTCGGCCAAAATACAACATACCAGTGTACAATTCCATAAAATATTTGTTCAATCAATGCTTAACAAACATCTTCAAGTAATGTTGCTAAATTTCAGCTTTTAGCTTTGTGCTAAAAGAATTTCAAAATGTGACAGGTGCACTTGCTGCAGTTAAGGCGCAATTCTTTTTCCTGTATAAATGTATGCAAACCAAAGACAATAGCCCAGATACAAAAAGTCCACAATAAAATTGGTACCAGCTTACATGATTTTAGCACCCTGGCTTAATCAATTTGGCCAAAAAATGACAATGTTAGAAACCATCTACTTAACCTACAAACTCTGGTGGTTTCCTACAGTTTGAACTTGGCAAGCACTTCCAGTTTTAAGCATGGGAGTAGTTGTTGTCAAAAATGGGCACATGCATGAGATTTTGGTCATTGATACCTCTGAGAACAGCGTATCTGGAATAAACGTTAATTGTGACGTCATCAAGTTACGTCACGTCCAATCTGACAAAAACATTGAAAATTGACTATACTGTAACCAATTTGTTCAATAATGACATTTTGTTAAAAAAAGTTTGTCTTTTACTTGCCTGGCTATTTACCCGAGAGTTGGCTTTTCGAGCATTGGCTCAGCCAGATCTCAGGCATTGTTTGACAAATTTTGAATGTCAGGTATTTTTTCTAATTGTCTGTCTACAATAAATAACTTTGTATCAGTGGTAAACCAGCTACTGGTTCTGATAGATCGATTTCTTGAAAACGCAGTAAAATGCTAGGAGCAACAGGTTGGGTGCGTTAGTGACCATAGTCTACTGTGAATTCCATTAAAAAGAAGTTTTCTCACTCAAAGTCAATAAAGAGACTTCTATTCTACCAAGAAATGATACAAAGATCGATTTTTCATGTCAATTGCCAGGAATTTAGACTCTACAAAAATTCACTCCTGAAGCTGTGACTTTTCAATTTGACCCCTTTTGGAATGAATTGTCGAAAAGAGGGTAAACTTAAACATGGATGCCAATTGAATTTCAGCGACTTGTTCTAAATTGGTTGAACATTGTTATAAGTAAAACTGTTGGCATTGTGAAACGTTTTAGACAAAATTATTGTCAAAAAACTTTATACTGACTAAACTTTTTCATCTCAGTATATATATACCTTTCGGTATTACATACCAAAGGTATTAACATAATTCTTCCCGATCTTTTGATTTTGACACTATTTTTCATTTTTAATGCGTTTTTAACCATTTTTTGCTTTTCGTCACGCATCCTCTATATATACAATCAAATGTCACGTGACATTTCCATGAATTTCCGCCATTATGTGTCCGCTAAAGTGCAGTACTCCCCAGAGAGTCTCTGAGGCATTACTTGCCCAGTTGGGAATTAATCCAAGGATGGGGCAACAAGGATTACCCTGGGACTGGTTAATCTGAGTCTTCTCTGATGTAAATACGCTCTTTGATATTTTGGTTTTTCGCTATTTACATCAGAGAGCGTTGCTCTTTGAAAAAATCAAGAAGTTCGCAACAAATTGCAGTGATTTTTTTTCTTAAAAAAATGGTCGTTATTGGGCCCCTTTCCCCTCTCTGAGGAATATACTTTTTTCCCCCATTTCAGAGAAATTTTCCCCTCCTGGAACTCTATTTTTTCTTGCAAAGAAAAATCCAAATCATATTTAGATTCTAGGCATCTCTAACAGTTCTAATGGTTGTTTGAATGTCCCATTATGATATACAAGCAAGTTAGATGCATTTGTAACACTGTATTTGAGAGTATAAGCATGTATTGAAATTTCCCCTTTTTTGGCGTTCACGCGCAAATTTTCCCCCACCTATGAGCCCTGACCGCCTTCCCCCAAAATTAAAAATAAACACTGAATTGTTGCGCATCGTTCACCGTCCGATCTTAAACGCTATCGTTAAAACCCCTGATGATATCGATAAATGAACCATTTATTGTTATGGCTACTGAAAAAATTACGACCAAAAAGTATTTCTAAAAGGTTAATAGGCAATGTTTTGCAACAACCCTCACCTGAGCAGCCTTTGTTTACCTTGACCTTCCATTCAAAACCAAAGGTTATACTCATCCAGCAGGCCGATTTGAAATGAAATTTTTGGTCAGGTATGACAAAAATGATTTATTGATCTATACCCTACAGTGTTTCACCGAGTGATTCGATATGATACACAAAAACAAAGCTTCAAGTTACTTGTAGCGTTACCGAACTTTCCGCTGTTTTCAAAGAGCAACGCTCTCTGATGTAAATAGCGAAAAATCAAAATATCAAAGAGCGTATTTACATCAGAGAAGACTCGGATTAGGGACTGGTGTGCAACTTACAGTGCAAGGCTTGTCTAACCAGGTGGACTTGTCCAGGCTAAACATCCAGATTTAGTGACCTAATCAATTTGGAAAGGATTACTTGAATGGTCACTGATGTTTCTCAATCTTGATCAATCCATGAGTTGTCTACTTTTGGGAAATTGTTGCAAAAGTCAATCCACTACTGGGCCCAGCATCCTTCACTTATGAGACGCTGGGAGGGGGGCAAAAGAATAAAGGCACAAATTCTGTGTAGATATGCACTAAAAATCTTCGGCGTGATGTGCATTTGATCAGGACAAATATATCATAATTAATGATAAATGAATGAATACGGTTAGATAAGGAAATTTGCTTGCTTTTTACTTCTTTCTTACTTTCTAATCTGCGCAGATTCACCGGACGTAGATTCGGGAACCACGACAATGGGACGTTCGCTTCTGAAATCCGGAATCCTTCACTCATGGTTTGGAATAAGTTCTAAATGTTCGATAAATTTGTACTGGGCAGGTATGGGAACATTTTCCCAAATACACTGAATAAGTCATCCCAATTGAAAAGAACCACAATTTCCTTCTTTGCTCCAAAGTCTTATCTTCGTCCACTTTATCGTCTGTGCCAGCTCTCAAATAGGTACAGTCTTTTTTTTTTTATTTATCTGTTTATTTTTCGCCTG
This sequence comes from Fragum sueziense, assembly GCA_963680895.1. Classification (NCBI taxonomy): domain Eukaryota; kingdom Metazoa; phylum Mollusca; class Bivalvia; order Cardiida; family Cardiidae; genus Fragum; species Fragum sueziense. The sequence goes on along the minus strand of OY804596.1, from coordinate 66,635,643 downwards.
TTTGGAGGGTATCATACCAAAACGATAAAAGGGCAAAACGGTCCAAAAGTGAATAACGGCCAAAAACAGTTTTCCAACTTGGTCAAAACGGCCCCAAAACAACAACAAAAAAAAAAGAGATAAAAAATATTTTCCACGAAAATCTATTAGTGGGAGGCCTATAAATACAGGCAGGCCTATGTTTTATACCAATGATATAGGCCTATTTATAATTCACTTTAAAACTTAACCCTTTCCATGTAGGATAAATGCAAATTATCAGAGCTGCCTAATTTGAAAACTTCTGCAGAAAACAAAGTGGTAGATTCTCTAGTTGATATATAAGACGGGAGTTGTTTACAATATGGGCATTGGTTATCAGCATTTTATTCTTTTATCTCACTGTTTTGCATACCTCTTTCTTATATCATGGACGTCAAAACTAGCTAGGTCTTGTTTGAGAATGTGTCAATAAAATTAGTCTTTTAATGGTAGGCCTACAGCATCTATATGCCCCCTAGCCCATTTCCAAACGACAAACTTTTGGACCAGGCCAACTTGAAAGGAGTGCAGACGACAAAATAATTTACATCAAATGAAGAAATTGTGCATACTAGTCTATATAGTGCAGAAAATATTGAGGCAAAAGGAGAATATGCTGATTATCAACATTTTCTTCTTTTGTCTCATTTTTTCCAAATCCTATTCTATTTGAGGCTTCAAAAAGTGTCACTGAGAAACTAACAAGCCTTTTCAAAACAACTAAATCTTATGCTAGTTTCCCACTGCCGTTCAAATCCACTCGATCTTGTCCGATCAAGTGATCGAGTACAGATCGAGCTCGATCGGCATAGATGCTCTGGAAAGGTCGGGGTATTAGTCCGTGGGCTGGCTACACCCTAGGTCCCCCCCTACCGGGATTTTATGACACCTATATCATTGTAAAGCTTGATGAATTCCCTTTCAAATGCAACTTGTTGTTTGATATATAAGTGCTGGATAAGCATATGCGGAACGATTGATTATCTCCCCTTGAATTACAAAAAAACTTGTTTATAACTCACCTTATACACATTCATGGGATCCAAAATAACCCAAATTTAAGCGCAAATGACCAAAATGCTTATAGATTTTATCAATTCATATCGTTAAATAGTAAAAGATTATTTCACACCAAAATTAGCACGAATTATGCCCCTTGAATATGTAAAACAAGAGAAAAATAGTATAGATATTGCCTTTGTTTATATTTACTTTGCATTTGGAAATCATTTCCACAGAGAATAATTGCCAGAATTTTTTTAAAGTGTTTATTAGATGCCTTGTAATAAAAGTCAAAGTGTTGACTATCGACATTTTAGGATATATTCGACATTTCAAATGATTTTGCAAGATGGCCGCCGCAAAATGACCACTTGACTAAATATCGAAATATCACTGCCCTATAATTTGTAATCATGTTCTGTATGTAAATGAGATCATTTCTTAGGAAAATTGAGTGTATTAAATCTAAAAGTGTTGCCATGCTAATAATAGGCTTTTTTTGTCATTTTTTTTTTAATTTTCAAAATGGCCGCCAATATCTCAAATATGCAAAAATGATGTAAATGTTTTTCATTTCTGCAAATCTTCTGCACTTAATATTGTATTTTCAAATGTATTTCACCTTCTTATTAAAACTACATGATTCAACAAGTAAATAAATGACATAACCTTGAAAATATATATTTCCAAAACGGTCCTAATTACCGTATAAATGGTTATAAATCCCCAATCCCATAAATTAAGTACTGAAGAAAATCCAAATTGATTATTTTCTAGGAGAGATAAGCATTTTCCCTCTTTGACAGAAACCACGTACCCGATTCTTTGATAATGAGTCCACATTGGAGTACATCATTGGTATCTTTTTGCATGAAGGTTTTAAGTCTTACATGGACAAGGGACGCTTTGGATAATAGGTGTTATAGAGGGTATAAAGACATTAAGGCTTATTTTGGTCATAAAGCGTTTAAGCTCTTTTTTGTGGGGTGGATATGTTTTATACAAAACACCAATATCAACACTTTTGCCACGCTAAAAATGGCTTCTTCACTGTTAATTTACATGACATAGGATACAATACAATAATATACATGTATTTTATGTAATCTGCCTAAATGCTCAAACACAAGCATGGATCAATGAATAACTGACCTAACTTTTTATGTTTAGATCGACATCTTTTCTCTTGAAATACTTTCCACCCAGGCCTATGCGCTTTGACCAAACGACATGACCATAGCAGTTGAAAAAGAAGTTAAACTCAAATTAATCAACGTTAAAGGTGGTCAAGTGACATCAGTCCAGAAGTAAAGAAGTCCGAGAACTTTCCAAAGAACCACACATAAACTGCATCAATAACTTCTTTCATGAGACTTAAAATTGCAACCATTCGTGTCCTTTTTAGGAAAGAAGTCGATAGCAGCAAGGCCATGTGGATAGGAAGGGTGTGATCTAAATTGATACCCATTTTTCTCGACAGCATCCATTATACTTTGGCAATTGTGTACTAATGTAATTTTCAGTTGCAAGCAGCGGTCACATTTTGAGCGTTTGCCGCTACGTTTCTCACGTATGGTCTGCTTCAGATTGTCTAGCAACTTGGCATAGTATGCTTCGTTAATTGTACCTTTCTTGGGTAATATGTCCAACAAAATATTTTATTGCAACCCCCAATTGTCCCAAAACATTGAATACTGAACGTTGTCTGTAAAACATTGAATAATTTTCTTGGCCCTTGGGATTCCATACCAACGTACCTAGGACTCTGGGACCTGTTTCATCAAAACATTTAAGTCGTATTTTTGACTTAAAACTCTTAAAACTCGCTTAAAACAACAATCGCATAACCCAGCTTTTGATAGAATGGCGATACACTTTTCTTACCCTAAACTTGTCGTAAGTCGTCGGTAAGTCAAAAATACGACTTAAATGTTTTGATGAAACAGGCGCCTGGACCTTTTTTTCGTTCATGAGAATGCAGCATGTACTCTTTGGAATTTTAGACCCAACAGTCTGTAAGTTTGTGCATCCTTTTGCGATCAAGCAATATCTTGAAAAAGATAATGCATGGACAATTTCTTACTTTAATTCGCTCAGCAAGTATATCAGATCTGTGAATTTATGACACATACCATCGACAGTGGTTGCAACTTTGCCTTCAGACCGAGCATCATTTTCTTAAGTTTCTCTGTCGCGTTATAACCCCCGCCCCCCCCCCCACACACACACACACACACCACGATATTTTACTTGAGAATAATAAATCGCGGATTCCTTGGTTGATTGGAAATTGATTTTATGTGTTATTCATAGCTAGCCCTTGTGTTTTATGGATTTTACCTCATCCTGAGGTTAGCTTGTTGTCTTCCACAAAAGTCAGAATTCCAAAAACTAATTTGTGGTGGAGATGTTTGAAATGAATTAAGAAGCATATCTAAAAACTGATAATAAAACGAAGGATTTCAAATCTTCGGCAAGCGACATATTACAACACTAGAAGTTGGAATATGATGTGTTTCCCTCTCATCATAATCAACAGAAATTGTGTTTGCTATTTAAACTAAATCTTTCAAAACAACATTTTGTTACACGAATACGAGGATTCCTCACAAATCAAGTGTCTTCGAAGTACTGGTATCCAACCAATAAGGTACATATGTACAATTTATAACTGTTTATATTATCACATATAAGTATTCTGAATTATAAAGGCGTAAAACGATGTCACTCGAATGCAATTTGATAAAGAAATGAATAATTCAGTTGCTATTATAGGCAATTTTAAATCAACAATTAATGCACATGACAGTGCAAATATGAAATTGACCAGTTTCAACTATCGCTTATTAGAATATATTTGGTAAACTGTGTTCCTGTAACATAGCATTCCAATCAATAGAAGTGGTTGGGAAGATTTCTCTACTGCACAGCATGTCTCCAATAGTATTGTTAAGTATAAAACTTGGAGCAAAATGTAAAAAAAAGCATGCATTACAAGGCAAAAATGGTATAAATCAAAGGTGACTATACATGTACTCCAATGGGAATTCATTATTAAAACGCTTTTTAGTACTTAACTTTTACAAAATAAAGTTTCTTGTGTAAAAGAAAACTGTATTTCAAATAGAAAAAAAAATCAAAGAAAGCAGGTTAAAGTTTTCAGCATGTCATTTGCGCTAAATGGAATTTTATTGCCATTTATACGGTAATTTTTTTCAGAGCATATATTGTTAAGATTCTCCCTTTTAATGGATAAATCATGAAATTTTAGTTTTCAAACACAACAAGTAAACAATTTAGGGGAAAAGATGCAAAAATGAAAGTCATTAACATTATTTGAGAATTTATTTGCCATTTAGAGAAAAGTATGCAAATAATTGTGAATGTGAATAAGCCCGTATTTGCTTGTTCTGTGTAGCTGATGAATGGTTTATGAACTTATTATTGATCTATTAGTGTTCTTATTCATTTGAAACATTAAGTATTATAAAAACGTATCGCCTCAGCATATTTATTCCATAGAAAAGCCTTGTTTCAGCTAATCAAACACATATTTCTACTTTCTCATTAATATTCATGAATATGCAAATTAGCTAAATAAAAATGATTTCAAGAAAAATGTCTATTTAAAATCTTGAAACTAGTCTCATGTTTTATTACCAAAATAAGTATATATCTTAAATAAGTATTTTAAAATATTTTATTGCCATTAATTGATCCAAGTACTGAAACGTAGGAAAATGAGCAGTTGCCATGGTAACAGGCCTACCATTTTCTTATCCAGCAATTTTAAATCAAACAAGAACCTGAATTCATTAATATGTTTCCTGCGCTTCAAGAAAATATAGGTCTTAAAAAATCCCACATGGTGGGAAGGGTTTCTATTTACTAGTAAACTAGTAAAGTCGTCTTTTTGCAAATTAAACACATATTTTCCACAATCTCATTAATATTCATGAATATGCAAATTAGCAAAATTTCTGAAAAATCTTTTGGTTGCGAGAGAAATGTAATGACAACATTTTAAAACTAGCCTCAATGTTTTCTGACCAAAATAAGTAATTTTATTGCAATTTATTGATCCAAGCGCCGGAACGAATGAAAATGGGTGGTTACCATGGTAACAAGCCAACTACTTGCTTATCCAGCATTTTTAAATCAAATAACAAAGTGAATGTATTGAAATACATCATAAGCTTCAAGAAAATATAGATCTTCAAAAATCCTACCTGGTAGGGAGGTTTAAATTCACTAGTAAAGTCTTGTTTTTAGCAAATTAAACACATTTTCTTACTTTCTCATTAATATTCATGAATATGCAAATTAGCAAATTTTCTAAAAAATGTCTATATTGTGAGAGAAATATCTTGGTAATAATTTAAAACTATTTTGAAAGATTTATGACAAGAATAAGTAATTTTATTGCAATTAATTGATGCAAGCGCTGGATTGTAGAAAAATGGATGGTTGCCATGGTAACGAGCCCGCCATTTGCTTATCCAGCACTTTTAAATTGAACAACAACCTGAATTTATTACTATACATCATAAGCTTCAAGAAAATATAGGTCTTCAAAAATCCCGCTAGGGGGGGAGGGTTTCGGTTATGGGCCCATGGACTATATTCGAGATTGATCTGCACCGCTCGGGTAGAAACCTCGAACTTTTTTTACTCAAAACCACGGTGTATAATCACGTGACTCAGAATTTCCGATAATCTTCCATAATTATCTTTTTTAATACTTGACCAATTTGAATTCGGTTTGAAGCGGAGAATGTGGGAAAATGCCAGGAATATACTGGACGTGTTGCATTTTTGAAAAACCAACCGATAAAAAAGTTATTGAAGATAAACCAAAATTTTGGTTTATCTTCAATAACTTTTTTATCAGTGACTTTTCAAAAATGAGCCACGTCCATCTAATGTATGACGTATGTCCACACTCTCTGCTTCAAACCGAATTCAAATCGGTCCAGTATTTACAAAATAATTGAAGATTTTCTGAAAATACTGTATCGCGTGATTATCCACCGTGCAAAACATCAGTGTGCGATCGAATAGAAAATTAATCGGGAAGCGATTTGACTTGTAGGCATGTACTCGAGTGGCTCGCGACCACATCCCCATCAACTCGATCTCTGCTTCATCTTTTCACCCGATCAAATATTATTAAATCGACTGTAGAGATCGGATTGATAAACTAGTATATTTTCTTTGAACTAGGCCTACTACTTCAATGTTATCCGAAGCTTTCATTTACGTTAGCGTCGTAGAAGTCTTAGAAAACAATTGCATTGGGGGAAATGTGTTTCCAAATAGTTTTAAAATAGTAAAGAGAAAAAGAAAGTAGGCTACTGATGATTATCGGCATTTTCTTTTTCCATTCTTTCTTCCAAAGTATTTGTTGACAAGGTCGTCTAATTCTGGGTTTGTTCGGGAAATACTGGAAAGGAATAGCACTCTTCTATAAAAACTCACTAATTTCTAAGAAAAATTTACACATTCCCACACATTGACACCCCACAAGAAATTGGATTTGGAAAACATTGCAGAAAACGAAGAAATCATAACTTATTTCTTCTTTCCCCACAACGTTTTCGACCCAGAAGGCTAACAAACATTTGGACTGCTCCAATTTAAACAGCGTTTCAGACGACAAATTTGAGTATATGTGTAACCTAATATTTTATGGTCTCTCTGGGTAGAAAACAGCGGAAAATAAAGCTTTTATCTTGTAGGGCCTTCTCAAAAGGCTTCATTTTGGGGAAATGGATCAAATGATGCTACGTGTATGTAAACAGCAAAGTTTATGTTTATGAAAAAAGGGGAAATGCAGGTTATCATCATTTTCTTTACTTGCTTCAATACTCCCACCCCATTCCAGATTTTTCCAGAAGCAACAAACTAAACCCATGGCTTGATGTGGGAAATTATGAATTTAAGAGTGTGTCTAGTAAGTTACTACAAAATATCCGGTATAGCCTCTCTTACAACCCGTCGTGCGTCTTTATAAATCATACGTCTTTGGAGATTTTTAAAACGTACGATTCATAAAGACGCACGACGGGTTGTAAGAATGTCTGGTCAATTCTTTGCTGCGTGCAGTCTGCGTCGTGGTTGCGTCCACCAAAATTGTACGTTGCACGTGCGTTCATCGCACGACTATGCCTACGTTTTAGACGCAGGTCGCACACAGGAGCACGTGCGACTGGTTGTGAGAGAGGCTTATGATAGGTCATGGAAAGGAGATCCGATCATAATATGCCCCTCTTTTTGCATCGAGACTCGGAGTGACAGTCCCCTTTATCCACGAGGCAGCGTAATGTGGTAAAACCGCTGACAAAATGCGGATGACTTATAATATTCTGTGAAAAGTTTTATTTCTAAAATTGCGTCCATATATGTAGGAGTTGTGTTTACCTATTCCCACACAATGACTATTTTTGACTCCATACAAAATAAATGTTTTGGGAATTATTGCGGAAAAAGAAGAAATTGCTTGTAAATGCAATTGCTTCATTTTCCACATTTTTTTTTCTTCCATAAAAGACCAGTACATGTAAAATTTAATATACTTGAAATTATCGTTAACAACATCTTTGAATTTGGACAAGTCAATGAAACGGATTAACGTGATGTGGGCACACACGCATGTACATACAGGCGGAATAAGGCATCAATATACGATCCTAATTGGCGGGGTATAAAAAGGGGACCCTTGAAGTTGTAGAATTCGGCAGAACTATTAAAATCAGATAACCTTGTGATTAAGGAAAGTCTGATTTTAAAAGATCCAAGTTGCTCTATCACTGTTAACCCTTTCCCAAACGACAAAATTTTAGGGTTGTCCAATTTGAAAGCTGATTCAGAGGACAAAATGAATGTTACTGAAAGTAATCTTTGTAAATAAATAATACAGCCAAGAAAACATTGAGGCAGAGACAATGCTGGTTATCAGAATTTTCTTCTTTTGTTTCAATGTTTGACCATGCCTTTAATATTAGGGACGCCAAAACCAGAGGCGCGTTTTTTGGAGAAAGCTTTTTTAAGATTTCTTAAGATGTTTTTGATAAAGCGTTTTAATACCTGTATTCTGACCGAGATGTTCAAAACGCTTCATACTTCATACAAATGACGTCATGATTCACAGCAACTGTCGATATTCTCTCTTAGCCTATATTTCTTCTGCAGAGTTAACCGAGGGGTTCCGCACGACGTATAGAATAATGGCATCTCCCATTGAGCGTCTTTAAAATTTTGCTCTAAAGAACGCTTTAACCTAAAACATATTAAGAAATCTCAAGATATCTTGAAAAATCTCGCTCTAAAGAACGCGCATCAGGTCTTGTTTTGGAAAGGATTAAAAAGGCTAATGAAGGTTTTGTGTGGTGTCCGCATCCATGTGTTCTTGATGCTTCTCACATCATAACAAACACAACATCAAATCACAGAAAACAGATGCTCATTCTGCTGAGGCAATCCAATTGCAATTAACCATTTCACGAACAAGACCTGGTTTTGACGTCATTTACAAACAAGAGGGCCGTTGGCCCTAGGTCGCTCACCTGAGATGGGTTTTTATAACATATCAGATTTTTTACAAGTAATGCAATAAAGGGTCAAAGATCATATGCACGCCGCTATGGGATTTCAAACCATAGAAAACCCAGAAAACTACCTAAGTGCAATATCATATGTAACTCAAATATGAAGTTTCATCCAATTCGGCTTTGTGGTTATGGAGAAATTGCTTTGGACAGATGGAATTAAAATAAAACATACAGACTGACAAACAAACAGAAATTTACAAATAGACCTAGATCTATGACCTTGAAACTACCTAAATATATATTTCAAATAGAACATCTACTCATGATAAAGAAAACATTTACCCATACATTTTTTAAATCCATGCATAAATGTAGATGCTATGCCCCTGATAAGCAGATTTTTACAAGAAGTCCCCTTTTTCTGTGACGAGGTTTCATATTGAAAAACAAAGAAAAGTACCTCTTAGCAATATCATAAGCAATGCAAATGTTAAGTTTTGTCAAATTTGGCTCTGCGGTTATTGAGAAATTGCTTCTGACGGATTTCGTGTAATTTCTCTTTTTCTGTTGCCACTGCAACCAGAGTTTGGTTTGGTTTTTTTTTTATAAATTGCAATTCTGTTAGCAATTTTTTAAATGTGACCTCCTTAGGAATATTACTGCCTCGTTTGGTGGAAATTAGCCTGTTAGTTTAGGAGGAGATATCAGTCAACGATGTCATTGAGATTTGGTGGAAAATCTCCTTTTCTGTTGCCATGGCTACCAGAGCTTTTAAAGGATTTCAATTCTTTTAGCAATTTTGAAAAGGAACCTCCTAAGAAATATTTCTGCCAAGTTTGGTTGAAATTGGAAAATCAGTTTAGGAGGAGATATTGTTCAAAGAAATTATTGAGAATTAGTCAAATTTCTCCTTTTCTGGTACCATGGCAACCAGAGTTTTTAGTCAATTTCAATTCTTTTAGCAATTCTTAAAGAAGACCTCCTAAGGAATATTTTTGCAAAGTTTAGTTGAAATTGGCCTGGTAGTTTAGGAGAAGATGTCGTTCAAAGATAGTATTGAGATTCAGTCAAATTTCTTCTTTTCTGTTGCCTTGGCAATCAGAGTTTTTTATGGATTTCAATTCTTTTAGCAATTCTAAAAGGGGGTCATCTAAGGAACATTCCTGCCAAGTTTGGTTGAAATCGGCTTGGTAGTTTAGAAGGAGATGTCGTTCAAAGATAGTATTGAGATTCAGTCAAATTTCTCCTTTTCTGCTGCCATGGCAACCAGAGTTTTTTATGGATTTCAATTCTTTTAGCAATTCTGAAAGGGGGTCACCTAAGGAACATTCTTGCCAAGTTTGGTTGAAATTGGCCCAGTAGTTTAGGAGGAGATGTCGTTCAAATATAGTATTGAGATTCAGTCAAATTTCTCCTTTTCTGCTGCCATGGCAACCAGAGTTTTTTATGGATTTCAATTCTTTTAATAATTCTGAAAGGGGGCCACCTAAGGAACATTCCTGCCATGTTTAGTTGAAATTGGCCCAGTAGTTTAGGAGGAGATGTCATTTAAAGAAATTGTTGATGGACGACGCACAACCCACATACGCCGGACAAAAGGTGATCACAATAGCTCACTTGAGCACCTTGTGCTCAGGTGAGCTAAAAAAGCTTAGGAAAACATTGAGGTGAAAGAAGAACATGTTGATAATAAGCATTTTCTCCCTTTGCTCATTGTTTTCTGAGCTATATTATTAGTAAATCCCATTTTGTTGTCTCTGGCAGCTTTAAATTCGGACCATCCTAAAATTTTGTTGTTTGGGAAAGGGTTAATCCATCGTAGAGAGATAAATCATGCCTTTTGTCAAGTATCAGAAAAGAAAAATGATGAATCAGGGCTCCAACCAACATCCCATAGAATAACACACTCCAATGTCATCAACCCAGTTATCTGGGCTTGACCGGTCGTCTCGGTTTGGAATGTAGATATAACTTTTCTCTTCTATACAATATATGAATTATCTACACATAAAATATCGCTGAATTTCAACTGAAACCTTGTAATTGCAGCTTGTCTCAAGCTGCAGTTACAAGATTTTGGTTGAAAAGCGACGACAAAGGATAACCCAAACACAGAAATACAAATTTTCAAAAATTTAATTCATTATCAGACATTAACAAAATGAACACAAATGGTATGCAATATGCACACATTATTAAAAGTTGCACACTTTAGCCTTTGCACTACCAAAACTTCAACACATTCCCAAATAAGACCTGGTTTTGATGTCTCTAATAGAAAAGGCTTGTGAAAACTTTGAGGCAAAAGAAGAAAAATGCCGAGAACCAGTATGTTCTCCTTTTGCCTAAATACATTTTCTGTGACACACGAATCATCCATTTTGCCTTCTGCATCAGCTTTCAAATTGGACTACTCTAAAGTTTTGTCATTACGGAAAGGATTTTTATGGCTTATTGAGAGAGTATAAAAAGTTTTGGCCATGTCAGTCTGTTAGATACCATTTCTTGTTTGGGATAGGGTTAATTAAAAAGAAAGTTTTGAAAACATGTAAGAGAAAAGAAGGAAATGCTGACAAGGTTAAAAACTTGTCAAACATATCAAACAGATCCCATATCATCAGTACTACTTTAGCAGCATATATTAAGATAAGATAGCTCCAGAGCAACAGATAATAGAGGGGGTAAAAGCATTATAAATTTGTTATTTTTAAGTCCAAACCCTATGTTGTGGGTATTCATTTGCTGTTCATAGGGTTTGATGAGCAATTAATGCACTGACTTGCCTTTTGAAAAGCCATTAACCCCTCTTATCTGTAATTCTGGAAAGCACATATAAATATACTATGTTATTATACTATAAATATAGTTTGCCTTCTTCATACATGTCCTACCTCAGCACAGCACTGGGTAATTGGATATTTTCATCAGCAACACACATTTCTAGTCATTTTCTTACTGCAAGAGCTCATTAACAGACTTAAGTTACTCCTTTCTAATCCACTAATGCTTAATCTTTGCTACTTTGATTACAGCAACATTCTACTTTTCACAGTCAAAACACATCCATTCCTAGTTTATTTGTTTTTATCTAATTTACTTCACTTTCGATAATGTTTCACTAGTTGTATAGGCGGATCCAGAGAGGGTTCAGGAGGTTCAAATGACCCCCTCCCCAGTGAAGCCTGATCATTTCATTTCCAAATAGATCAGAATTGTGTAATCCTAAGCAAACCAACTCCCTTTTTGTATTTTCAAACCCTCTTCATAGAAATCCTGGATCCGCTGCAGCATTGGAAGAGTGCAGAGCTCACTATCATTGTCCATCCCTGAAACCAGATTGGGGCGCTACAGCTTCCTGCCAAGGGATTTCATGTTTCTATCTGACAAGTACCAATATGATCCCAGAGTTCTCCCCAGAATGATTTGAAGCTGTAGTGGCAGTATTGTTGGAAGCTTACAATACAGTGTTGATGCAAATAATTGTGAATAAAAACATAGTGGGAAAAGAAGAAATTGCTCATGTTGAGCAATTTCTTCTTTTCCCATAAGGTTTGTTATGCATATTTATTGTACAAATGCCTTAATTCATCAGTTTATGACATGAAATAACTCAAATTCCTCTATTTGATGACCATTTTGAAGAAATTAAGCTGTTGGGTGCTTTTGAAGCTGTATGGGCCTTACACTGGTTTAGATGAAGCTTTAGCGGGGCCGATACAGCTTATTGGGCTTGGGAGAACACTGGATCCCTATCATTGTGTTAGAAACTGTTCACTTGACCACTTTGCAACGCATGACTCAAGATCACATTAGAAACTCGTCAATATCAAATCCATCATTTGAGTCATCATTTCCACCTCCCTGTTCCTGTTCCTGGAAATTTTGTTCTTTTTCACTCTCATCATCAGAGTCGGACACTTCAAGATCGTTTGTAATATCTGTACTCGGAGCGTCGCCAGCTTGTTTCTGTTCCTCCGCGGCAGCCTGGCTCGCAAGCGTACTGTGTCGGAAAAACTCGGACGGATCGAAGCTGTTCTCATCTTCCATTTGGACTGGTTGTACCTGGAATGTACATTATTTTTGTTTAACCCTTTCCCAAAAAATGTGGAATGTTCCATCTCAAAGCTAATGTATAAGGGATAAGCTTACAATATAGCAATGAAAATATTGAGGCAAAAAAGGAAATACTGGTTATCAGCAAGTTCTTATTTCATCTCAATTTTTTCAGTAGCCATTTTTATAAGAGATGTGAATTCTAGGGCTTTTTGATAAAGGTTTAATCTGTACTTTATACTAATAATGATAATAGATTGATTTATTGGGGTTTGACGCCGTTTTCAACTGTTATTGTCACATCGCAGTGGCTGGAGTACCTAACCATGGATTCCTATTGTTTCTCATACCGTTGCTACCACAACCCCCTCACCGAGCCATTTTTGTCAGAAAGGATATTTGCCGCGGCCAGGAACTTTTATGTAATGAGACAGCAAAGTTATTACTTTTGTTAAGTAATTTACTTTAACCCTTTCCGAAACAAGACCTGGTTTTGACATCCCTAATAGAAATGGCTTGTGAAACAAGAGCCGTCATAGACGGATTATGCTCCCCGAATAAGTGCTTGTCACACAAAAAAAACTATCATACATTAAGGCCCCTTTTCCCATGACAGATTTTTTGTACACACATTATTTGTAGAATATGGTCTAGAACAGCTTAATTATCACACAACTATAAAATTTCATTAAATTCTGCCCATTAGATGAAGAAAAATTAAAGAAAAACTAATTTTTACGTTAAGGCCCCTTTTTCCATGACGCAGCCTCAAATTAAGAAACGGAGAAAAAGGTCTCTAGGTCTTGTCCCAGGGAGTTCACATGTGAAGTTTCATTGAATTTGGTCCAAGGGTTGCTGAGATCTGGCTGTGGACGGACGGACGGACGGAGGACTTACACTGTTTTGCAATAATACTTTGTCGATATGACAATAGGTAGATCGGAACGTGTTAATCCGATAATTGAGAGACAATTACCGTGAAATGTCATTGCCCACGACACGCTTTAGGACCTAGTAAATTAGGTGTGAAAGATACAGCCGGGGCAAGGGAAATTATGTTTGCAGACGACAGGTTTTGTGACCAAACCTCGTTAATATGTGTGAAAAATAGAGTCCGGACCAAGGAAATATGTACGCTATAGCCGATTTTTCGCTCAAACCAATCTCGCGTTAGCCGGTAAAAAACAAAAGGAAAATAGAAGAGAAATGCCAGGGACTTTGTACTGTATTCGTTATAGACGGTATCTCGTATTACCCGAACTCGCTATACATGGAGTGCACTGTATATGCTCACCCGAAATATTTTCGGGGAGCATAAAAATTGAGACAAAAGAAGAAACTGCTGAAAAACAGCAGTTTCTCCTTTTGCCTCAATATTTTCTGTGCTATCTTGTTCACAAATTCTATCATTAACAACATCCCTTTCCTTGTCTGCAGCATTATTAAAATTGACAACTTTGCAATTTTGCTGTTTGGGAAAGCATTTATTGACTTCTGCTCTTATGTTTTTACCTGATATTGCTGTTGTGCCCCCTCAATGAATCCCTGTGCTGGATCATAATTATCGTAAACATCTTGTGATTCTTCTACAACATTGTCATCTGAATCTTCACTTAACTTGCCTGAAAAATGTACAGCGAGAACATATAACAGTGGGTAAAGGCATATAAAATTCATTATTTCCATTTTATCTCATACCTTAGGTAATAATTAGAATTTCTCATAAAAGATTCTTGCACAATATTCTCATTCAAATCTTCACTCCCTTGCCTTTTTAAATCAAAGTACACTGATACTTCAAAAGTTATGTCTAAAGTTTAACTTTTTTCAGACAATGAGAGATAAAGACAAGTCAGTAACTATAAACCTGCAGGTCTATCCATATAGGGACATGAAATATTTCACATTACTGGTATGAATTATTGTGCATCAAAATCAGTCTTGTGAAATATAATTTTACTGCACAAAACCCAGCAATGCGAAGGATCAGAAAATACGCCCACAAAATAATACATGAACCAAGATTTGGAACAAGAGTTGTCCGCGGACAACGTAGCTCGTCTATACGAGAGCTTGTCACAAAAAAAGGAGTTCAAGGTCAAAGGTCACTAGGTCAAAGGTCATGGTCTCAAGGTCAAGGTCATGACATGAGGTATCCATGTGTGAAATATCAAGGCTGTATGTTTAATAGGACATGAGATATAGGCCAGGTTAAAGTTTTTTAAAAGTAGGTCAAACTCCAAGGTCAAGGTCACTAGGTCAAAGGTCATGGTCCCAAATGAAAGGTCTTAGCAGGAGGAATCCATGTGTGAAGTATCAAGGCTGTATCTCTAATAGTGCCTGAGATATAGACCAGGTTAAAGTTTTTGAAGATGCGACGCCGACACTAGGGCTGTGACATTAGCTCCCCGGACATAAAGAAAGTCCCGGAGCTCTAAAAATTGCCCTTCTAGTATTTTGTTTCCAAACAATCCTGCGGCTATGATCTGTCTGATCAGGATCCATGTTGTTATAAGTGTTACACTCAAAAGATATCTGAGATCAACATGAATCTTGATCAGACCGTGTATAAATGCAGGCTGGTCTGGATCCATGTTGGTCTCAAATATGAAAAGAGCAATTTCCAAAATGCCAGAGTTTTTCCAGATTACCGCTAATTTCTATTTACCTAGAATATCTTCATTATCAGGAGACAGAGCAAGATCTTTTTCTACAGCATCTCCAGGTTTCCTCTTCTTTGGTGAAGGCTGAAAATAAAACAATAGAGAAAACTTTAATACAGAGCTCTAGGAATCACATGAACCAACAACAACATTAAAAACAAGACTTGCAAGGGCTGGTTTTGATGTCCTTGCAGTAATGGCATGGGAAAATATTGAGACATAAGAAAAATGTAGTGACATCTGTCTTGAGGTCTCAAGCCTCTTTAAAACTGAATTAAGTCTATTTTTTATTAGGATATAGGGCTACGCAACCTTTTTTGTTATCTTTAACCTATTAACAAACTAAATAATCTATACTGGTCCAAATACAAAGATCTTGCAGACAACAACTACAAGTTAAATAAGAAACTTTGTTTTTTGGTCATTTTTTTGTAGAAAAGATTGTGGAAAATGAAGAAATTGCTTGTAACAAGCATTTTTTTCATTTTCCATAAGGTTTTCCCAAGCATTTATCTTGTTTGGGATTGAAAAGGAGTCATCATGTGGGAATGGGTAAAGAAGATAAGCCACAAAACATGATAAATACCAATACATGTATCATTGCTCCTACCTTCTTTTGTGTAAAAGAATCTTCATCCCCTTCAACATCGACAAAGTCTGAGTCAGAAATATTGAAACTCTGAAAAAGAGAAAACAGAAGTCGCATAAAAAAGGGGGGGGGGGAATACAGTAATGATAGCTCAAAGATAATACAAAGAAAGAAAACTTTCTTACAACAAGAGGACCATGATGGTCCTATATCGCTCACCTGAACCAAAATGATATGAGCCACTGTTTTGTTCAATTCAATTGGTATTTAAGACTGAAAACTTATGGTCAATAACATTGTGTCAAGTTTTGTCTTGATTAGTCACTATTTGAGGTTTTTAGAGTAAAAGTTTGAATGGCAGATAACTATTCTGATTATTCTATAATTCATTTATCCAAGATCTTATCGTAATTAACATCATAATCCAAATTTCGTCTTGATTGTTCATTCGAAACAGCAATTTTGTCAGATTTAAGGGCACATGCATGACTGACCACTTTCTCATTTGATTGCAGAAAATTCAGCTCATGCAAGGTCTTACAATCAGCAGCAGAGTGCCATAGTATTGTCTTGGTTGATCAATAATTGTAGATTCTAGAGTGTAAACAGGGTCGAAAACAGTCAAGAACAGCAATTTTGTCAATTTCAAGGGCACATAACTCTTGACTTTCTGATTCAATCAGACCAAAAATCAAACTTATTTGAGACTTTATGGTCTCCAACATTGTATCTAAGTTTTGTCTTGGTTGATCAATAATTGTAGATTCTAGAGTGTAAACAGGGTCGAAAACAGTCAAAAACGGCAATTTTGTCAAATCCAAGGGCACATAACTCTTGACTTTCTAGTTCAATCTAACCAAAAATCAAACTCATTTGAGATTTTATGGTCTCCAACATTGTGTCTAAGTTTTATCTCGATTGATATATAACTGTAGATTCTAGAGTGTAAACAAGGTCAAAAACAGCCGAAAACGGCAATTTTGTCAAATTCAAGGGCACATAACTATCGTCTTTCTGGTCCGATCAGACTAAAAATCAAACTCAACAGAAATCTTATGGTCCCCAACAATGTGTCCAAGTTTTGTCTTGATTGATCAATAATTGTAGATTCTAGAGTGTAAACAGGGTCGAAAACAGTCAAAAACGGCAATTTTGTCAAATCCAAGGGCACATAACTCTTGACTTTCTAGTTCAATCTAACCAAAAATCAAACTCATTTGAGATCTTATGGTCTCCAACATTGTGTCTAAGTTTTATCTCGATTGATATATAATTGTAGATTCTAGAGTGTAAACAAGGTCGAAAACAGACGAAAACAGCAATTTTGTCAAATTAAAGGGCACATAACTCTCGTCTTTCTGGTCAGATCAGACTGAAAATCGAACTCATCCGAGATCTTATGGTCTCTAACATTATATCCAAGTTTTGTCTTGATTGATAAATAATTGTAGATGCTACAGTGTAAACAAAGTCAAAAACAGCATTTTTTGACATTCAGGGGCAGATAACTCAGCACATTCTGGTCCGATCAGGCCCATAATCGAACTCATCCGAGAACTTATGCCCATACTTACTTTGACCAAGTTTGATCAAGATTGGCCATCTTTTGTGGATGCTAGAGTGTAAACACCAAATTGTTGACAGACGGACAGACAGACAGACAGACAGACGGACAGACGGACGGACGGACGGACGGACGACGGACATTGAGTGACCACAATAGCTCACCTTGAGCACTTCGTGCTCAGGTGAGCTAACAATGGTAGCAAACAAAAATACACATGATCTTCAACAATTCCTTTTCCAAGCCCAAATAGGTCAGTCAAATGACTGTGGAGTCTGCCAATCCAGTGGTTGTGTGTTCAAACCCTGGCTCAGCCAGTATCCATTCTGACATCTGACAAGTCACCAATGGGAGTGAACCATCTATGTGAGAAAGTAGCTGGAGGCTCAATTTGGATATTGTGTTGGTACTGGTGAGAGAAATACCAGGAATCCATGATATGACCATAGAAGTTGAAAAAGGTGTTAAACCCCAATAAACAAAATCAAATCAACACTTGCTTGCCGTTTTCATGCTGAGAATATTAAAGGATTATTTATTAGTACAGATGCACTACTACCTAGTGCTTACTAGTGTTCCTTGTACTCACTAAGCTTTAGGCTTAGTATGATTTGAAGAATCACAGGCGGCAATCATGTGACTTTGTTATGATAAACTTTCCTAACTTATGTAAACAAAAACGCTCGGTAAGTATAGCATTCCCACGATAATGTGATGTTTACAAACAAAGCTATAAATAGAATGAACTCGGCCTACAGGTAAGAAAGACTTGTTATCTACGATTATAATGTTATATTTTACACTGAATTATATAGACATACCCGATAGCGCAGTGGATAGAACACCGGCGCTTCGTCCATTTTCTTTTAGCAAATGTGGGTTCGAGTCTCATAGAACAATGGGTAATTACACATTTTGTTTTACAAATATATTTGGTTTTATCATTTTAGAAAAAAAAAGATGAGAAGAAAGCAGACTCTTTATGAATTTTATATAGATTTATAAGATAATTTCGGAAAATCACGTACATAATGTGCTTTATAGTGGGTATATGGTCTAAGACAAGATTCAAGTCATGAACAAGAATTGTCCGCGGACAATAAAGCTCGCCCTAACGAGAGCTTGTCACAAAGAAAAGTCATTTCCTAAGTCAAGGTAAAAAGGTCATGGCCCAAAATGAAATTTTTAAAAGTAGGTCAAACTCCAAGGTCAAGGCCACAAGGTCCAAGGTCATGGTCAAATGTGAACTGTGGTGGAAAGAGGTGTCCATGTGTGAAATATCAAGGCTGTAGGTGTAAAAGGACATGAGATATAGGCCAGGTTAAAAAAATTTAAAAGTAGGTCAAACTCCAAGGTCAAAGTCACAAGGTCCAAGGTCATGGTCAAATGTGAACGGTGTTGGAAGGAGGTGTCCATATGTGAAATATCAAGACTGTAGGTGTAAAAAGACATGAGATATAGGCCAGGTTAAAGTTTTTTGAAAGTAGGTCAAACTCCAAGGTCACAAGGTCCATGGTCATGGTCAAATGTGAATGGTGTTGGCAGGAGGTGTCCATATGTGAAATATCAAGGCTGTAGGTGTAAAAAGACATGAGATATAGACAAGGTTAAAAGTTTTTTAAAAGTAGGTCAAACTCCAAGGTCAAGGTCACAAGGTCCAAGGTCATGGTCAAATGTGAATAGTGTTGGAAGGAGGTGTCCATATGTGAAATATCAAGACTGTAGGTGGGCAGGTTTAAAAAAAATGTGACCAAAGTGTGACATTTAAATTTAAGAATAACAGCTAATTTTACAGAATATCATCCAGATTTCTTAATTAGGTTGGCTAAAAACTATCCTAAATGGTTAAGCAGTGCCCAAATTACATTTTAAATTCATGTTCACTACTTTTCAGCTAAAATTGTGCGCACAATCTTGCAAAATGACAACAAAAAAGCGTTTCACTCCTGTCTCCTGACAGCATATATATTGCACAATATGAGAAATTGTAACCCACGAATCACTAAAAAGTAGAGTGCAGAATGCCCACAAGGTTGATGGATTCCTAAAAAAAATTGAGTGGTAGATTTCTGGCTGAATAGACAAAAATGAGAACACATTTTGAAAAATAAAAGTGTTTCACTCCTGACATAAAATTCAGAGGGGTATTGTATAAAACAGGCTCCACATCCTAAACCAATGAAGATAAGATAAAAAAGTAATTTTAAGATGATGATGCACATGTTGTTTTATGAGTTACAAGTGCTTATTGTAGTATCCTGTCACTGTCTTTTATTTACCATAGCTTAGAAACTTGGTAAAAGTGTTAAGTGTCACACAAAAACGTTTCACTCCTGACATTTTTGACATGTTTTAATGACATATCTTTTTTATTTGTGAAGCGATTATCTTTAAACTTGGTACCCAGTATATAGACACAATAACGCATCTTTTTAGCTTTGATTGGGTTGAATATGTTTCTCTGTAAAAGCCGTGGCATGTAAAAAGTGAATGGTCACATATTTTTTAAACTTGCCCAGGTGTAAAAAGACATGAGATATAGGCCAGGTTAAAGTTTTTTAAAAGTAGGTCAAACTCCAAGGTCAAGGTCATGAGGTTCAAGGTCATGGTCAAATGTGAATGGTGTTGGTGGGAGGTGTCCATATGTGAAATATCAAGGCTGTATGTGCAATAGGGCATAAGATATAGACCAGGTTAAAGTTTTTTAGGCCTGGGTAAAGTTTTTTAAAAGTAGGTCAAACTCCAAGGTCAAGGTCACAAGGTCAAAGGTCTTGGTCTCAAATGAAAGGTCTTGGTGAGAGGTATCCACATATGAAATATGAAGGCTGTAGGTGTAATAGGGCATTAGATATAGGCCAGGTTAAAGTTTTTTTAAAACGGTCAACAAGAGTGCCATGGTCACAATATACGCCGTCACTTATAAAACTTGAGACAAAAAAATGACATTGACAAGGATTTATAAATATTCACTGAAAAACCTGTAAAAAATGGTGTTCACAAAAAGGTTTTTATAAATATCCAGTGAAAAACCTGGAAGGAATTGCGTTCACGAGGCTGAAATATCATTAAGCCCCAGAGACTAAGATTGAAGGGGGCATAATTCAGGCAAAAATCAATGAACCATAAAATCCTTACTTCATGCACATCTACCAATTAAGGTAATAACATCCACCAAGTTTCATTAGGATCCAGTCAGAATCTTAGGAGGAGTTGCATTGACAAGGCTGCAATTTCAATCAGCCCCAGAGACTAAATTTTAAGGGGGCATAACTCTAGAAAAAATCAATGAACCATAAAATCCTTCTTACATGCACATCTACTAATTGAGGTGATAACATTGACTAAGTGATATTTAGATCCAGCCAGAAACTTAGGAGGAGTTGCATTGACAAGGCTGCAATTTCAATAAGCCCCAGAGACTAAGATTGAAGGGGGCATAACTCTGGCAAAAATTAACGAACCATAAAATCCTTCCTACATGCACATCTACCAATTGAGGTTATAACATTGACCAAGTTTCATTAAGATCCAGCCATAAACTTAGGAGGAGTTGTGTTGACAAGCCTGCAATTTCAATAAGCCCCAGAGACTAAGTTTTTAAGGGGCATAACTCAGGCAGAAATCAACGAACCATAAAATCCTTCCTTCATGCACATCTACCAATTAAGGTGATAACATTGACCAAGTTTCATTAAGATCCAGCCAGAAACTTAGGAAGAGTTGCGTTGACAAGGCTGCAATTTCAATAAGCCCCAGAGACTAAGTTTTTAAGGGGCATAACTCAGGCAAAAATCGACGAACCATAAAATCCTTCCTTCATGCACATCTACCAATTGAGGTGATAACATTGACCAAGTTTCATTCAGATCCAGCCAGAAACTTAGGAGGAGTTGCGTTGACAAGGCTGCAATTTCAATAAGCCCCAGAGACTAAGTTTTTAAGGGGCATAACTCAGGCAAAAATCGACGAACCATAAAATCCTTCCTTCATGCACATCTACCAATTGAGGTGATAACATTGACCAAGTTTCAAGAAGATCTAGCCAGAAACTTAGGAGGAGTTGCGTTGACAAGAAAAGTGGACGGACATACGGACAGACGGATGGACGGATGGACGGACGGACGGACAGACAGAGAAGATGACGCCAATATACGCCGCCGAAACGCCAATATACGTCCGCCTCCGGCGGCGTATAATAAAAAGTGGGTCAAACTCCAAGGTCAAGGTCACAAGGTCAAAGGTCATGGTCAAATGTGAATGGTGTTGGTAGGAGGTGTCCATTTGTGAAATATCAAGGCTGTATGTGCAATAGGGCATAAGATATAGACCAGGTTAAAGTTTTTTTTAGGCCAGGTTTAAGTTTTTTAAAAGTAGGTCAAACTCCAAGGTCAAGGTCACAAGGTCAAAGGTCATGGTCTCAAATGAAAGGTCTTGGTGAGAGGTATCCACATGTGAAATATGAAGGCTGTAGGTGTAATAGGGCATTAGATATAGGCCAGGTTAAGGTTTTTTAAAACGGTCAAAAAGTGGGTCAAACTCCAAGGTCAAGGTCACAAGGTCAAAGGTCATGGCCTCAAATCAAAGGTCTTAGTTAGAGGTACCCACAGGTGAAATATGAAGGCTGTATCTCTAACAGGGCATGAGATATGGGCCAGGTTAAAGTTTTTGCGGACGCTGACGCCAACGCCGACATCCGGGGGTATGACAATAGCTCTTCCGAGACTATCGTCCCGGGCGAGCTAAAAAATGAAACTGCTTGTCATAAGCATTTTTTTATTAAACAAACTGTTTTCTACATAGAAAAGCATAAAAAATGTGAAGCTCATTTATGATCTACTTGCAATTGCAGCATTTTCAAATTTCATTCAGCCTATTTTTTACGTTTGACAATGGTTAATTGAAAATAAAGAATATGTGACCCGTCATGCTAAAAAGGACCTTATCCGAATACCAAAAATCTAAACTTTAACAAAATTTTCAGACTCAGCATAGGTCAACCAGATACTGTATTCGAAAACTGAACGTAAAGTAAGATAGGGAAAACATTCCAGATATAAAACAAGAGCAGTCATAGACGGATTATGCTCCCCGAATAAGTGTTTGTCACAAAAAAAACAAGAGCCGTCAGAGACGGATTATGCTCCCCGAATAAGTGTTTGTCACAAAATAAAAGCTATCATACATTAAGCCCCCTTTTCCCATGACAGCATTTTTGTACACACATTATTTATAGAATATGGTCTAGAACATCCAATTTACAACAAAAGTACAAAATTTCATTAAATTCTGCCCATTAGATGAAGAGAAATTCGAGAAAAACTAATTTTTACATTAAGGCCCCTTTTTCCATGACGCAGCCTCAATTTAAGAAACATAGAAAAAGGTCCCTAGGTATTGTCCCAGGGAGTTCACATGTGAAGTTTCATTGAATTTGGTCCAAGGGTTGCTGAGATCTGGCTGTGGACGGACGGATGGAAGGACAGCCGGACGGACGGAAGGACAGCGTGGCGACTATATGCTCCCTCGAAATTTTTTCGGGGAGCATAAAAATACATACAAGTGAAAAGTGTCGGCCCTAGTCTGGCTGCGCCGACTGCGCAAAATGACTAGGGTCAATATTTTTCCCACACCCGATAAGGTCCCTTTAAGCGCGACGGGTCACATATACATCTATTTACAAATGTGAAAGGAACAAAGACAAAAAAGTAAACGCAAATAAGGGAAAAAAATAAAAAAAGAAAATACACGGCTATGTGTGGAATCGAACCCACACAGTTATAAAAGAACTCCATTTCTAAGGTCAAGCGCCACCTGTTTAACCATTAGACCACAGACACAGGTATTTGGAGAGTCATACTTACAATATAATCATTGTTTTCATTGCAATAATTGTGATAATTGTGTTTTGATCTGTCTTACCTTTCATTCTCAAATGGGTATGGTCTATATTTTTGGCGGGAATCTGATTATCGTTGGAGCACTATACACATTTTCTCAAATCTTAAATCAATCAAATACTTAACACTCAGTATTGAGATAAGTATCATTTGATAATTCGTAATCTCCAGGTTATTTTGATACCAAGATTTTCCCTCAAATCCCTGTCAAAGCTGAGAACATTCATGCTAAGTACAAACACTTCTTAAGAAAATATATCATGGCATTCAAATAATTGTCACGTGATTGCCGCCTGTGAGAAAATGGATCTTGTCATACAAACCTGCATGGTTGAAGGTACTGCAGAACTTTCATCCATTTCATCGCCATCCTCTTTAATCGTAACATTCTCTTTTGTACTGTAGCCATCATTAGATTCTACATCCATACCTAGTAATAGAATACGATCTTATAAATTTATTACATACATTAATACATGTCAGGCAGACAGTGGGACAGACATACTTACAACATAACAAAATGCCCCTAATACTTTAAGCCTTAGATATCAGGACATAAAATTATAATTAGCCATATCCAAAACAAGAGCAGGGATTGACATCCCTAATAAATAAAATTTGAGAAAACATTGAGACAAAAGAAAAGAATGCTAATAGAATACCTTTTGCCTCATTATCTTCTGTGCTATATTGTATATAAAGTCTATCTTCATTAACATTAATTTCGTAGTCTGCAGCTACATTTGAATTGAGCCACCCCTAAATTTCACTATTTGGGAAAGGATTTACTACAAATATATCACTAAAGGAGATAAAAATACCCCTACCAATACATATGTCTGGACAAGCATTTTTGTCAAAAACAAAGGGCAATAACTCAAAAAATAAGCAAGGTAAAGTTATGCTCCTAGTACACTTCACTTCTCCATAGTACGATCTATCTTCACATAAAGTTTCACCATCATAGCTACTTTATATGATCGGGACAAGTATTTTGTACGCAGCCGGACAGACGGAGAGATGGATAGACAAGCTGACTCCAGCATACCCCCTTAAACATTAGTTTTGCGGGGGTATTATAATAAATACTCACTAGCTGTGAGATCATCATGTGTTGAGGTACCAGTCATCACACTTTCTGAGTCGGCAGCATCCAGCGCTGCTTCCTGTGCTGCCTTAATGTCCTTTTCTAACTGTGTTAATGTTTCTTCATGCTGTACAAATGATAGAAAATCAGGTTACATTGACGAAGTATTAGTATTGTGAATTTACCATGCATTCCCTCCCCAAATTTCTGAATGGTCTTGCTGCTTAAATCTTTTACTCAGAAAGATATTTATTGCAAAAGACATCTTCAGACTTGCAATCTGTATGTCTATCGGTTGATGACCATAATTTTGTGTTCAATTATTTTAGCACTACACTTTTGACTTGCTTAAGATGTCTAGTACACTACAATATAGCACTTTATTTCTGCGGGCTCCAAATTCTGTGTTTTTTCCTAAAATCAGCCAGGTTAAATTTCTGCGTAACATATTTCTGCGGTCTCTTATTTTGCCAAGTCAAAGATTTCTGCGCTATGAAATAAGTTTTAGTCAGTATCAAACATATCTTGAAAGACAATGCTTACAAAATATTTGAATTACTCCGTGATGGTCAAGGGATAATCCCATTCACTTATCTATGAAGTCGTTATGGGAAACAAAACCGTATACAGATAGGTTTGAAAAGAAAGACATGTCAAACTGTTACCAATCAGTCAGACTTGTTCAATCGGGATGAACAAAAATGTCTTGTCTACATCTTAATTAAAGATGTAGTTACACTATTTTTGAATGAGAAAGAACTCCATTGTTATGAAATTATGCCTTGTATCAAGGGGAATCTGTTTAACGTTTCCACATACTGACTTAAATTCCAGAACAACAATCTCTACCTTCAGAGTTAATATTCAGCGGATTCTATTTCTGCGGTGTCGTCCAGGACCGCAGAAATAGCAGAAATAGAGTCCCCGCAGAAATAAAGTGCTATACGGTATATTGTCGGTTCAATAATAGACCAATCACAGCTGTTTGACAGCAGTGTGTATGTTCACCATTTCCCTGCTTTTTTGGTTAGAAACAATCTTAACCCTTCCCCAAACAATACAACTTTAGGGAAGTCAAATTTTAAAGTTGCTGCAAACAACAATGTGAATCAATAGGAATCGGTTTATATTATGTATATCAGTGTATATAATAGCACAGAAACTATTGAGATAAAAGAAGAAAATGCTGAATATCATCAGCATCAGCATTTTCTTCTTTTGCCTCAATGTTTTCACAAATATTTTATATTGTGATGTCAAAACCATGTCTTGTCTGGGACAGGTTTACAAATATATTTCAAAATCTTACCTCTTGAATTGCTGCAGTGCATACATTAACCATTTTCTCTGCTGTTTTGGTTAGAGAACTGTCTTTACCATTATATTTTACACTGTTTGTATAAATCAGTTTCACATCATCAGCAAAACTTTCATGATTTTGGTACTGGTGGGTTTGTACTTTCTGTGAAAAGAAAGGGAAAACAAGATGTGTTTGTGAAACATGAATGCTTCTGAAATGGCAATGTTAAGTTTTCAGGTTAAGGGTTGGTAAGGGCTAAGGAATGACCTTGAGAAAGGTCATATTGCATGGAACAGATAAAAATCATTGAAAGAAGGTTACATACAAAATTTGAGCTTTGTATGTTGAATACTTTTAGAGAAAATGCCAACGTTAAGTTTTCAGACAGACAGACAGACAGATGGACAGACACGAGTAAAACAATATGCCCCCAATCTCTCGATACGGGGGCATGAAAAATCAACAATAGATGTATTAGTATTCCAAATTTCTTACAAAACAATCCTACGTTTGAAACCATATTTACATTTGTAATGAAGACCTAAAAAAAGAATGAAAGAACATAAAGACACACAGACAAGATGATACTAAAGTATTACAATAATTCTCTAATAAACAAAACACAAAGCCTACTTTTAATAATGTTGAAAGATCTATTGGGTTCTCTATCACTTCATAGTAGTCCTTGATGAACTTCTTATTTACAGGGTTCAAGAATGGCCAGGCCTGTGTGAATAAAGAAAACAATACACATTATCCATTACTAACAACACCTATCACTCATTGTAATCCTAACACACATGCGCTCTGTCATAAAACATTTTCTCACTAACTCTTTTCCAAACTAGATGGCTTTTCACATCCCGAAAAGGAAAGGCATGGGAAAAAATTGAATCACATGAAGAAAATACTGATAACCAGCATTTTCTCATCTTGTCTTAATATTTTTTTGCTATCAGTACATGAATTCATCGTTGTAAATGCAAAACCTTGTATCTCGTTTTTTGAAAATTTTAAAGGGGAGGGAAAAAGTGTAATAACTTTTCCCAAACTGAAATGTTTTTACTTGAAATTTGGACACACTGTTCATAAATAATGTATCATTGATACTGATTGGTTAAAATATCTCAAAACCTGTGAGAATTGTTTCAGGTGGACACACAAGTTTGTACTTTTAAAATTGCAAGAATCGACATACAAGGTTTTGCATTTACACCATGAATTGCTTTCCGTAGGTAAACCATTTATCTATCTCTAAGAAGTTTGTTGTCTGCAGTAGTCTATACCTTAGATCACCCTAAAATTGTTATAATAATAATAATAATAATAATAATAATAATAATAATAATAACTAAAACTGTCACAGGATGTGACTTGATACCCCCGCACAAACTTTGATTACAAAAAGGGCAATAAGTGTATCAAGCTTAAAGTTGCTAGCACTTATGGTTTAGAAGATAAGGTCTAGACAAAAATGCAAGGGTACAAACAACAAAGGACAATAATTCTCAAAGTTGGCATGACAGAGTAACAGTTCTTTTACATGACACTTCCTGACAATGAGATATAAAAGTGTACTTATTTGGAAGTTACTAGCACTAATGAATGATATGTTCCGGACACAAATCCAAGGGTAAAAACAACAAAGAACAATCACTCAAATGGTATGCATGCCTGAGTAATGATTCTTGTACAAGACACTTCCCCACAATAA
The DNA here is from genome assembly GCA_963680895.1 of Fragum sueziense. NCBI lineage: Eukaryota > Metazoa > Mollusca > Bivalvia > Cardiida > Cardiidae > Fragum > Fragum sueziense. Next base: position 66,608,203 of record OY804596.1, on the reverse strand, counting down.
GATGTATAAGTGTATCAAGTTTGAAGTTGCTAGCACTTGTGGTTTAGAAGTAAGGTCCAAACAAAATGTAAGGGTACAAATAACAAAGGGCAATAACTCAAAAAGTTTGCGTGATTGAGTAGCAGGTATTGTACACGACACTTCCCCACAATGAGATTTATAAGTGTACCAAGTTTGAAGTTGCTAGCACTTATGGTTTAGAAGATATGGTCCAAACAAAATGTAAGGGTACAAACAACTAAGGGCAATAACTCAAAAAGTGGGCGTGACTGAGTAACAGGTATTGTACACAGCACTTCCCAACAATGAGATGTATAAGTGTACCAAGTTTGAAGTTGCTAGCACTTGTGGTTTAGAAGATATGGTCGAAACAAAATGTAAGGGTACAAACAACAAAGAGCAATAACTCAAAAAGTGGGCGTGACTGAGTAATAGTTATTGTACATGAAACTTCCCCACAGTGAGATGTATTAGTGTATCAAGTTTGAAGTTGCTAGCACTTGTGGTTTAGAAGCTATGGTCCAAACAAAATGTAAGGGTACAAACAACAAAGGGCAATAACTCAAAAAGTGGGCGTGACTGAGTAACAGTTATTGTACATGACACTTCCCAACAGTGAGATGTATAAGTGTACCAAGATTGAAGTTGCTAGCACTTTTGGTTTAGAAGATATGGTCCAAACAAAATGTAAGGGTACAAACAACAAAGGGCAATAACTCAAAAAGTGGACGTGGCTGAGTAACAGTAATTGTACACGACACTTCCCCACAATGAGATGTATAAGTGTACCAAGTTTGAAATTGCTAGCACTTGTGGTTTAGAAGATATGGTCCAAACAAAATGTAAGGGTACAAACAACAAAGGGCAATAACTCAAAAAAAGGGCGTGGCTGAGTAACAGTTATTGTACACGACACTTCCCCACAATGAGATTTATAAGTGTACCAAGTTTGAAGTTGCTAGCACTTATGGTTTAGAAGATATGGTCCAGACAAAAATGCAAGGTTACAAACAACAAAGGGCAATAACTGTAAAAGTGGGCGTGGCAGAGTAACGATCCGTACACAGGACACTTGCCCACAATGAGATCTATCAGTGTAGCAAGTTTTAAGTTGCTAGCACATATAGTTTAGAAGATATGCTCTGGAGAAGTATTTTGTCCACAGACAGACATACATACATACAGACATACAGACAGACAGACAGACAGGTTGATTCCAGTATACCCCCTAAAACATTCGTTTTGCGGGGGTATAATAATAATAATAATAATAATAATAATAATAAAGACTTTATTTAACGAGGCTACACAGTTGGGATAATACCCAGCCTTCCCTGTGGGCCTCTAAAATTGTTGATTGCAAAAGGGTAAAAATGCCATAAATCTGTGGAAGATCTGAAAATCTGCATTTTCTCCTATCCCCCCAAAATTTTCTCCTATCCTACATTGTGCTAAAATGCTCAAATATTTTTTTTTGTCAAGATCTAATCCAATACTAAACTGGATGAATTCTATGGAAGAATTCAGATTCAGAGCCTAAAAATAAGTTGAGCTTTTGAACACAATTCATTTTTCAGTTTTTCCTATAATACCTGGATAAAGTCCTGCATTTACTCTAACACCACAAGAAAGTGTTTACTCACATTTTCTACAGCTTTAATCTGGTTAATCTAGTCGCATCAACTTCTGACAGAGCATAAGGTAGAGTTTTTCAAAACATCTTTAAACGTTCACCAAACCATATGTTGTGGGTACTCATTAGAATTGTCTCATTGAGACAATTCTAATGAGTACCGACAACATAGGATTTGGGTATGAAATAACGATCTTTGAATGTCTTTACTCCCTCTTATCTGTAGCTCCGATTTCACATTATATCAAAGGTTTGAAGGCCCTGAAAGTCACCACAAGTAATTTTCACACTCACATTTTCTACAGCTTTAATCTGGTTAACAATATTCTCCAGTATAAATGATAGAGCCACCTGGTCATTGTCATCTAGTAGTGGGTTAATGGCCTTCTCCAGTCGCATCAACTTTAATTAAATTTTTTACTCACATTTTCCACAGCTTTAATCTGGTTAACAATATTCTCCAGTATGAAAGATAGAGCCACTTGGTCATTGTCATCTAGTAGTGGGTTAATGGCCTTCTCCAGTCGCATCAACTTTTCTTCTTTCTGTAAACATAAATAAGACTCGTCAAGCTGAAAGGGACTTTATGGGAAGAGTGAACAAGTTTTGTATTGCTTTGTTAATATGTTTGGTTGTTAAAGTGAAAACTAAGTCGAAAATGGCAGTTTTGTCAAATTCGAGGGCACATAACTCATAATGTAAGATTCCGATGAAGCTGAAAATTATACTAAGACAGGATCTTAAGGTCAACAACATTGTGTCCAAGTTTTATTGTGATTGGTCAGAATTTGTAGTTGTTAGAGAGTAATCAAAGTTTTTCAAATTTTTGATATTCAAGGGCAGATAACTCAAGTTTTTCTGGTTCAATCAAAATTCTTGTGAAGTTTGGTTGAAATCCATTCTGAAGTTTTTGAAAAGAACATTTTAAAAGAAAAAGTTTACGGAAGCACAGACAGACAGACTCACGCATGACGAACACAGCGCCATGACAATAGCCCGCTGGCCTTAAGGCCAGTGGAGCTAAAAATATCAACCCTAGTCAATCTTCTCTGCTCAGCTTTCTCTATCTTACAATATTTTCACTTTCCAAATACAATATCTAGTAGGCCTCTGCTGGGTCTGGTCCGATTCTCAAAATTTGGTTTTATGGAGATTGCACAAGGTCTCTTTTAGCAAGATGGGTCACAAAATGTTGCACATATTTCATTCATAGTTTTGGATATGACATAAAGGTAAAAATAGACACTTAATACAGTAACAGACAATCCAAAACTTTGACAATCCTTAGAAAGGAACTCTTAAGCGCACATTAAGTTAAAGAACATCAATATTGAAACAGTTTCTTAACACAAAGACAAACTCTACAATACCATAAGATCATTTTTGTTGGCTTAATAAGCTCTTAATTCCATAATATACAGCGTATTATGAAGTAAACCAGAATGATAATCAAATTTTACATTTATTTTCAACATGTTATTTTTTTTAGTCTTGTACATGCAAAGACTTTTTTAAACAAACATGAATATTAAAGTGATTCTATACAAATTTCATCAAGTAACAAACCTCAGCTAATTTTCTTAAACAGAAATCCAACATTGCCTGAGCTGCCATTGTAAATGTACTTTTTGGTCCTGTAAAATATAGAAAATGGAAATTACAGTCGACACTCGTTGTGTCGAAGTCGGAGGGACCGTCAAAATACCTCGACATATCCAGAGTTCGACTCATCTAATTTTGTTTGGCTTCGATAAAGTTGATATTTGACCGTTTTCGAAACTAACCAATTACGATTATTATTGAAATATAGTAGGAAAAGGAAAGAAATTGCTCGTTTCGAGCAATTTCTTTCCTTTTCCTACTATATTTCAATAGCTACATTCATTTCGAAATTATTTTATTTGGAAAAAAAATGTCCATTGATGAGGATGGGACCAGATTTGAACTTCGACTTAATTCGACTTATCCGATGTCGACATAACGAGTGTCGACTGTATAAATGAGAGTTGTCAGAGTTGCTTGATGGTGAAAACAAACTTGGTCAGAAAGGTGACAAAATTCTCCATAAATGCATATCAGAGTAATGGAATGATTGATTGAAGTGGGCTTATCACCACTTTCAACTGCTTTAATCATATTTCAGCGGATGGAGCAACTAACCATAGATTCTTGGCATTTCTTTCATCAGTACTACCAAAACATGTAGTCCGAGCCTCCAGCTGCTATCTCACATAGATGATTCACATCTATTAGTGAGAGTCTTGTTTAAGGTCAAGATATTGACTGAGCCTATCCAAGCTCAATAGAGTAATAGGAGTTAATTATCAGTCTTTTCTCTTTCTGCCTCAACATTTTCTTTGCTATCTCAACTTCTATTTTTTTAAACATTGATTATGTTGTTCTCAGTAGTATTCAAATTGCAACAGTAAAACATTTTGCTCATGGGAAAAGCGTTATAAAACTGGCAAAACTTTAAGTAAAACACCCAGATCCCCTACTAACCATTATAGAGTTTACTGTTTTCCACCACCAAATTAACATCAAGTAAAAAATCTTCTCTGGACTTGTAAACTTTCAACCGTAAATTCTGGAAATTAAAAATTGTACAATTCAAATAAAGCTTTATCATTTAAGTATCTTTTTTCTTCCCAAATACTTTTCTCAGTATTTTGTCATTGGAAAAAGGTAAAGGTGTATTACTAATTTCTCCAAAAAGCCATTTTGGGTTCAATTGTGGTTTAAAACAATCTTATTTACATTTAACTCATTTTTTTACACCTATTTCATAATTATTTTCTTCTTTGCCTTACATAGTTTGTAACAAACCTTTGAATTCAAACCAATCCAATCATTTGTCTAAAAGGAAATGTTTAACATGGCCACAGATCCAAGCTAACCTTTCTCATGATATTCATATTCTACTCATGTTGTGACCAAAGCTTTCAAAGACAGAATAGACTAAGACCAGACTGCACAGATGTGCAGTCTGATCTTAGTCAACACTGCCTGCTTTCTATTCAATTATTTGGGAAACAAGAGCTGTCCGAAGACAGTGCGCTCGACTTTCTAAGTTGCTTAGTATAAAGGGGGCATAACTCCAAATATAGTGGAGCAAGGTTCATGGGCCCTGGTAGTTAGGTAGAGGGTGTGATGGTGAATAAGTATTCCAAGTTTGGGTTGAATCCCTTTGATAGTATGGAAGTTATTGATGTTTGAAAAAACTTTAACCTTTGTTGCAACGTCAACGCCAACGCCCCGGTGACAGTATAAGCTCTCATTTTCTTCGAAAAGTCGAGCTAAAAACTTGAACACATTTCATTTAAATTAGCAATTAGTTTGAAACAAAATCTAATGTTAGCAGGAAGAAGGTAAAGGATTGAACCACCAACCTCTCTTATCTTCTGAAGATCCATCGGCCTCTTGATAATTTTGTAGTAATCTGGAACCATCTTCGCATTCACAGGGTGCAAGAAGGGATGGGTCTATAAGATACAAATAATATTGAAGTTAATTTTACATTAAACTGGAAAAATCCATTGGTAGCTTAAGAATTTTATCGTAATCTGGAACCATCTTAGCATTCACAGGATGTAAGAAGGGATGAGTCTGAAAAAAAGAATATATTTTTTAAACATAACAGAAAAGATCCATTGGTCTATTATAACAACATATACTCGCTTCATGTGTACTCGCGGTACATGGGATCTCGCGGTAAACGGTATTTTGCAAGAAAACAAACGGCCACGCCTACTATCGGGTGTTTTCCCGGGATAACCTCTGACGTACAAGTCCACGCTTCACTGATCGCGACTATTTTTCAAAATATTTTCCGTCTGAAAGTGAGTTATCGATGAAAAAAGTGTCCATATGCAGATCAATAGAAGCTGCACCTGCCTATTCAACAGGCTATTGTACCCTGGTCAATTAAAACACATATTCCATGGCATAATCAATAAAAATCCATGCGATTTTGACAGATCTAGGCTCATCTAGCATTGACAAAAAAAAGTGTTCAATATTTTGATCACGTGACATGAGCTCGCGCTTCCCGCCACGAAAAAATAAACAAATAACGCGAGATCCCATAACACAAATCCAAGATGGCGGCGATGCACCTTGCATGAATGAATCCGTGGCTGTCAAATCAGAAATAAACGGAGCATCTTGGTTGTTTTACAGAATGATGCGTGACATTTAGAGTTAAAAAATATAAAAAGATTTTTTGTAATTTTGTTGATGGCTTTCCGGTCTACATATTTTTGCGATAAGTACCGCGAGTATGCATGTTCCCGGGCTAACAGAAACGATCCATTGGTCTATTATAACACTCATTGGTAGCTAAATACATTTTTGTCATAATCTGAGACAGCATTTGCATTTACATGATGCAAGAAGGGATGGGTCTATAAGATACAAGAATCATCTGTGCATAATATGGATACATATCAGAGTTGAAAGCTGAAGAGCTCTGGCTGCCTGAGGCATCAACTTAAGGTATATGACCCATCATTAAAAACACCACTTTCTAGCCATGGGACATGCATCAAATTACACGCACTTGTAAATACACTTCACATAAGTTGATTCACTGTGCCGGATTTCAAGATTATGCCTAAAGAAGAAAATTATTTACAAATATCTTTTTACTCTATATTCATATGCAGGGGAGGTAATTTTTAACAATTTTGTCAAATATTTCCATAATTATGCATTAATTCAAAATTCTAAACCATTTAAAATGCTTATGTTAGTATTTGGAATGGAAATATAACAGAGTTTATGATTAACTGGCACTTTTCAAATTTTGCCCCAGGCTCTTTGGTGCTAATGATGGGTTGTATACGTTAAAACAGCTCCCTTGAAGCACAATGATAGTAAGTTCCAGTGTAAAGTCGGTAGAATATGAATTTGTTTGTAGATACAGACTTAAACCAAGACTTTAATATATTTTTAAGGGTGTCCATCCTAAACCTATTCTGGCAATGTCATAAATATTTGGCAGTAGAACATTCCACACCAAATGTTTACCATGTGGCCTGAATAATTCCGATGCCTCATGAATCTCATTAGCAATGGAATTCCTTAAGAAAGTCAGCATATAAGTATAACTTACATTGGGTAGTTCTCTCATTTCATTCAAGACCTGCTCGAATATAGATGACAGAGTGACCACTGGATCAGCCCTTCTTCTGTTGGCCGACTGCTTAGGTTTCTGTAAAACAAACATTTAGAATTGTAAAGGAAACAAGAGCTGTCCAAAGACAGCGCGCTCGACTTTCTAAGTTGCTTAGTATAAAGGGGCATAACTCCAAATAAAGTGGAGCCAGGGTCATGGGCCCTGGTAGTAAGGTAGAGGGTGTGATGGTGAATAAGTATTCCAAGTTTGGGTTGAATCCCTTTGATAGTATGGAATTATTGATGTTTGAAAAAACTTAAACCTTTGTTGCAACGCCGACGCCGATGCCAACACCCGGGTGACAGTATAAGCTCTCATTTTCTTCGAAAAGTCGAGCTAAAAATTTTACACTATATTGTTTTAAACCATTTTCCAAACAAGACCTACTTTTTATGTCCCTTATAAAGACCGCTTTAACCCATTACGACATAACTATGACTTTGACAACCAACAAGATTAAGGCAATGGAATACATTGTGGTAAATGAAGAAATTGCATGTGAAAAGCAATTTCTTAATTTCTAACAATGTTATCAACCCCAAAAGACTACAAGATGTTAAATTTAATTCACTTGAGAATGTTGTCTGAAACACCTTGAAATTTAGATCAGTCTAAAATTCTGTTCGAATATAGATGACAGAGTGACTATAGGATCAGCCCCTCTTCTGTTGGCCGACTGTTTTGGTCTCTGAAATACATATGCGCAAATGTATGTTTTAACCCTTTACTGGACAGTGACGCCTTTTGACTCCTTCACAAGAAAATGCTTGGGAAAACATTGTGGAAAATGAAGAAATTGCTTGCGACAAGCAATTTCTTCATCTTCCACAATGTTTTCTAACTTAAAATGAAAATATTTTAAAAATTTTATCAACTTGAAATTGTCGTCTGTAACACCTTTCAAATTGGAACAGTTCAAAATTTTGTCATCTGATAACGGTTTAAGATGTTACATATAGAGTGTAAAAAACTGCTCGTGAATATTTATTCTTTGGAAACAAATATCCTCCTTAAAAGCTATTTTTTGAAACTCAGTTCTGGACATTACACATTAATATTGTGTAGTGACATCGCAAATTAGTTTAACAAAGTGACTTAGAACAAAACAGTCATAGTCACAAAATAATTAGCTTTTCTTTCACTCCACCACTTTTTTTGTGACACAGCTTAGTTGAAATATCCAAACTCCAACAATTTAGGAAATTAAACTGTGAAGTACTTTTGAAGCTGTGAGGCCATAAATGGATTTACTCAAAGCCGTAGTGGGCCCTACATCTTATTGGGCTTGGGAAAACATAGCTGTAGGGGCAATACACCAATTTACTTGAAGGCGTAGTAAGGCCCCTACAGCTTCTTGGGCTTGGGAGAACATTGGGGCTATGATAAGTACTTACTTTAAGGTAATCACAGTGTATAGTTGTACCAGCTTTTCTCTTTTTCTTCCCTTCCATAGCTTGCTTTGGAAATTTGAGCACAAGAGATTTTCTCTTTATTTGTTCAGCACTGAAAAAAAAACAAGATAGTACATGAGAACTTTCATTATTATGAAGAAAGGTTTTGATACAAAATTCATCAACTAGATAGATCAAAATGTTGATAATTCGAAACAAATAGACCTACAACAAGCATATCCTAGTCAATTAGCCTGCACAGCAAAAGGATAAATGTACGATATGACACACTAAATATTGAGGCAAAATGACAAAATGCAGGTTTTCAGCATTTTTTTTTTTTGCATCAATATTTACCAAATCTTAACAAGATGTGTCAAAATGTGTAATTCATTGGGAATGGGTTAATACTAATTTCATAAATATTCCTTCTCAAAGAAATAGATTTTCAAAAAATACATACTGCTCCACAAGACTTTTACTCAGTTTAAGTTTGGTCCCGACCACATCCACTAAGCCATGATCAGACAATGTTTCTCCTTCAGCCTCTTCTTGCTCTTCGGTCATTGCCACCTGGACTGGGTGAAGGGACACCATCGTTTTACTAAGAAAATATTGAGGCAAAAGGAGAAAATGCTGGTTGTCAGCATTTTCTTCTTTTGCCTCAATATTTTCTCCCTTACACATAGTAGTGGAGCGGCTTAATGGGATTTACTGTGAAAATATTTCAAACTAGAACTGTCGCAAAGCGGACAAATACCCCCCACTAGCGCCTTGTCACTGAAAACATGCTGTAGGTCAACCGGTTCTTGACTTAGAGCACGGAAACGGATTTTAAACAAAGTCCGATTGTAACCTTGACTTTTGACCTTGGTGACCCAAAAACAATAGGGCACCTCCTTGGGTCATGGGCAACAGCTGTGTATAGTTTCATGATCCTAGGTCAACCGGTTCTTGACTTAGAGCACGGAAACGGATTTTGAACAAAGTCTGATTGTGACCTTGACCTTTGACCTTGGTGACCCAAAAACAATAGGGCACCTCCTTGGTCATGGGCAACAGCTGTGTAAAGTTTCATGATCCTAGGTCAACCGGTTCTTGACTTAGAGCAGGGAAACGGATTTTAAACAAAGTCCGATTTTGACCTTGACCTTTGACCTTGGTGACTCAAAAACAATAGGGCACCTCCTTGAGTCATGGGCAACAACTGTGTAAAGTTTCATGATCCTAGGTCCACTGGTTCTTGACGTAGAGCACGGAAACGGATTTTAAATAAAGTCCGATTGTGACCTTGACCTTTGACCTTGGTGACCCAAAAACAATAGGGCACCTCCTTGGGTCATGGGCAACAACTGTGTAAAGTTTCATGATCCTAGGTCAACCGGTTCTTGAGTTAGAGCACGGAAACAGATTTTAAACTAGAACTGTCGCAAAGCGGACAAATACCCCCCACTAGCGCCTTGTCACTGAAAAAGTGCTGTAGGTCAACCGGTTCTTGACTTAGAGCACGTAAACGGATTTTAAACAAAGTCCGATTGTGACCTTGACCTTTGACCTTTGTGACCCAAAAACGATAGGGCATCTCCTTGGGTCATGGGCAACAACTGTGTAAAGTTTCATGATCCTAGGTAAATCGGTTCATGACTTAGAGCACGGAAACGGATTTTAAACAAAGTCCGATTGTGACCTTGACCTTTGACCTTCATGACCCAAAAACAATAGGGCACCTCCTTGGGTCATGGGCAACAACTGTGTAATGTTTCATGATCCTAGGTCAACCGGTTCATGACTTAGAGCACGGAAACGGATTTTAAACAAAGTCCGATTGTTACCTTGACCTTTGACCTTTGTGACCCAAAAACAATAGGGCACCTCCTAGGGTCATGAGCTATAACTGTGTAAAGTTTCATGATCCTAGGTCAACCGGTTCATGACTTAGAGCACGGAAACAGATTTTAAAAAAAGTCTAATTGTGACCTTAACCTTTTTGACTTTCGTGACCCAAAAACAATAGGGCACCTCCTTGGGTCATGGGCAACAACTGTGTAAAGTTTCATGATCCTTGGTCAACCGGTTCATGACTTAGAGCCCGGAAACGGATTTTAAACAAAGTCCGATTGTGACCTTGACCTTTGACCTTTGTGTCCCAAAAACAATAGGGCACCTCCTAGGGTCATGAGCAACAACTGTGTAAAGCTTCATGATCCTAGGTCAACCTGTTCATGACTTAGAGCACGGAAACCGATTTTAAACAAAGTCTGATTGTGACCTTGACCTTTGACCTTCGTGACCCAAAAACAATAGGGCACCTCCTTGGGTCATGGGCAACAACTGTGTAAAGTTTCATGATCCTAGGTCAACTGGTTCATGACTTAGAGCACGGAAACGGATTTTAAACAAAGTCTGATTGTGACCTTGACCTTTGACCTTCGTGACCCAAAAACAATAGGGCACCTCCTTGGGTCATGGGCAACAACTGTGTAAAGTTTCATGATCCTAGGTCAACCGGTTCATGACTTAGAGCACGGAAACAGATTTTAAACAAAGTCTGATTGTGACCTTGACCTTTGACCTTTGTGACCCAAAAACAATAGGGCACCTCCTTGGGTCATGGGCAACAACTGTGTAAAGTTTCATGATCCTAGGTCAACCGGTTCATGACTTAGAGCACGGAAACGGATTTTAAACAAAGTCCAATTGTGACCTTGACCTTTGACCTTCGTGACCCAAAAACAATAGGGCACCTCCTTGGGTCATGGGCAACAACTGTGTAAAGTTTCATGATCCTAGGTCAACCGGTTCATGACTTAGAGCACGGAAACGAAAAAGTCTACGGACGGACGGACGGATGGACGGACGGACGGACGGACAGACATGGTGAAACCAATATACCCCCTCTACTTCGTAGGTGGGGGGTATAACAAAGTCCAATTGTGACCTTGACCTTTGACCTTGGTGACCCTAAAACAATAGGGCACCTCCTTGGGTCATGGGCAACAACTGTGTAAAGTTTCATGATCCTAGGTCAACCGGTTCTTGAGTTAGAGCACGGAAACGGATTTTAAACAAAGTCCGATTGTGACCTTGACATTTGACCTTGGTGACCCAAAAACGATAGGGCACCTCCTTGGGTCATGGGCAACAACTGTGTAAAGTTTCATGATCCTAGGTCAACTGGTTCTTGAGTTAGAGCACGGAAACGGATTTTAAACAAAGTCTGATTGTGACCTTGACCTTTGACCTTGGTGACCCAAAAACAATAGGGCACCTCCTTGGGTCATGGGCAACAACTGTGTAAAGTTTCATGATCCTAGGTCCACTGGTTCTTGACTTAGAGCACGGAAACGGATTTTAAACAAAGTCTGATTGTGACTTTGACCTTCGTGACCCAAAAACGATAGGGCACCTCCTTGGGTCAAGGGCAACAACTGTGTAAAGTTTCATGATCCTAGGTCAAACCGTTCTTGAGTTAGAGCACGGAAACGAAAAAGTCTACGGACGGACGACTGGACGGACGGACGGACGGACGGATGGACGGACTGACAGACAGACAGACATGGTGAAACCAATATACCTCCCTCTACTTCGTAGGTGGGGGGTATAATGATGATACAAGCATGAAATTTGCACCATATGTTCTTCAGATCTTACAGATTTCAAAACAAGAGATGTTTGTAAAACATATATGCCCCCTTCAAGTGCCTACGTTTGATGTAGGTCAAAGTCCAAGGTCAAGTTAACAAGGTCCAAGGTCATGGTCAAATATGAAAGGTCTTGGTAGGAGGTGTCTATGTGTGAAATATCAAGACTGTATATGTAAAAGTAAAATGAAATATAGGCCAGATTAAAGTTTTTAAAAGTAGGCCAAATGCCAAGGTCAAGGTCATGGTCAAATGTGAAAGGTCTTGGTTGGAGGTGTCCATGTGTGAAATATTAAGGCTGTACGTGTAAAAGGACATGATATATATATGCCTGGTTTAAGTTTTTTTTAAAAGTAGGTCAAACTCCAAGGTCAAGGTTGCAATATTCAAGGTCATGGTCAAATGTTAAAGGTCTTGGTAGGGGGTGTCTATGTGTGCAATGTCAAGGTTGTAGGTGTAATAGGACATAAGATAAAGGCTAGGTTAAAGATATCTAAAAGTATGTAAAAATCAAAGGTCAAGGTCACACAGGCCAAGGTCATGGTCAAATATGAAAGGTCTTGGTAGGAGGTGTCCATGTGTAAAATATTGAGGCTGTATAGGTAACAGGACATGAGATATATGCATAGTTTAAGTTTTTTATAAGTAGGTCAAACTCCAAGGTCAAGGTCCAAGGTCATGGTCAAATGTGAAATGTCTTGGTTGGAAGTGACCATGTGTGAAATATCAAGGCTATATGTGTAAAATTACATGAAATATAGGCCAGGTTAATGTATTATAAAAGTAGGTCAAACACCAAGGTCAAGGTCACAAGGTCCAAGGTCATGGTCAAATGTGAAAGGTCTTGGTAGGAGGTGTCCATGTGTCAGATATCGAGACTGTATAGGTAACAGGACATGAGCAGGGTGCCCAGTGACTTATGGTGTCAAAAATATAGGTATGCCCCAATAATATAGGTATCGATTAGCCAGAAATATAGGATAATATAGGTTGTGTTTATGATGAAGAAAACACTACTTTCAACATTTCTCTACCACCACCACTACGTTCCAGCTCTCTGTTATTAATAGGACAACAGGAGAACCAGTCCTTTGTCTCTATATGGAATCTGATATGGTATCTCTCCACAACATAGAGCCAAATTTCATAATACTACAAAAACTTTGAAGTGTTTTGATGGAGGGTCATTAGACAATTCCACACATCACATTTTGAAAGTCATTGGTTAAATAGTTTTGGAGTAGAAGATGAATGAAAGAAATTTGATATTCTACAACATAGGGCAAATTTCACAGAACCAAAAAAATTTGATGTGCTTTGGTAGTGTGCCTTTACTAAGACAATTCTACAAACCAAATTTCAAAGACGTAGGCCAATCAGTTTCTAAAGGAGAAAATGAATGTGCACGAGTTGCTACTTTGTCTCTCATGAAATAGAATATCAAACAACATAATAATATTATGACCAATTGTCATTGTATCGCAATATTTTGAAGGATATTGGTAGAGGGCCATGGGGTGGTTCTACACCCTAAATTGAAAGCCCTAGGTCAAATGATTCAGGAGTAGAAGATTGTGAAAGATTTCCTGCTTTGACTGTACATTGTATATGAAGTCTAATACTCAAACACACAGGGCCACTTTTCATTGTACCAATATAATTTGAAAAGTATTGGCAGAGGGCCATGAGACAATTCTTTATACCTAGTTTAAAGCCCTAGGCAAAACAATTTTAGATTTTACAAGATTTCCCTCTTTATCCCTATATGATATCTGATACCCCACAAGGTAAGGCCAGTTTTTATCATACCATAATATGTGTTACAGTAGAGGGTCAAAAGACAGTTTCACATACCATTTTCAATGCCATATGCCAAACAATTCAGGAGAAGTAGATTGTCCTTCCTTGTCCATATATTAAATAAGATACCCCCAGAACATACAGCCAATTTTCATAATACCACAATGATTAAAAGTATTTTGGTAGCAGGCCTTTGGCTGATGCTACAAACAAAATTTTAAGAAACTTTGACGTATTATTTGAGAGAATATGTTTTATGGATAGGCAGATGGATGGATGACCATGGTTAGCAATCACAATACCTCACAGTTAGCACTAATTAATAAGGTGATCTGAAATAAATGTTTAATTTTAATCATACTGGCTGTCTCTGACAAACACAACAAAACAAGCAACTCCATGTACAGATTTCAATCAGTCTCTGTGACAGCAAGATGAAAAAAAGGTTCTCTATTCTTTAATCTTCATTAAAATGGAAGACCAGTACTGACTATGTGATAACTTTAGGACAGAAACTCAACCTTAGCTTTATATATCAGAAGCAAAACTGACCTGTTCCAAGTTATACAGGTTTTCCCGCTGCATTCATATAAAGATTTTATAATTCATTTGTCCATTAAGTAATACTTGCACAAAGTTATTTGAACAGAACTTTACTGTTCATAAAAGGCACATATCCACTTTAAAATGGTAAATACCAGTAAAAGATGACAAAACATACATGCAAGCTTCTTAAACAAAGATAAATATTATGTTTGATCAGTCTTATCCTGGCATTAAAGTTCGAAAGAGGCCTGAAAGGAATATTTTCTACTGTATACTGAGAGATAATAATTACTTTTAAATCATAGAAAACTGCTATTTTGAAAGTATTTGTTTTAAAAATTTGAAGTCATCGCTTACCCAAGACACAAAATATAGGTATTTATAGGTATTTGGGGCAAAATGGGTGATATTATAGGTATTTATAGGTAAGGTCCAGAAATATAGGATAATATAGGTATTTATAGGTATTTATAGGTTACTGGGCACCCTGCATGAGATATAGGCCTAGTTTATTTTTTTTAAAAGTACATCAAACTTCAAGGTCAAGGTCCAAGGTCAAGGTCAAATGTGAAGTGTCTTGGTTGGAAGTGACCATGTGTGAAATATCAATGCTGTATGTGTAAAATGACATAAAATATGGGCCAGGTTAATGTATCATAAAAGTAGGTCAAACACTAAGGTCAAGGTCACAAGGTCCAAGGTCATGGTCAAATGTGAAAGGTCTTGGTCGTAGGTGTCCATGTGTCAAATATCAAGGCTGTATGTGTAAAAGGACATGATATATCAGCTAGGTTAAAATTTTATAAAAGTAGGTAAAAGTCCAAGGTCAAGGTCACAAGGTCCAAGGTCATTGTCAAATGTGAAAGGTCTTGGTAGGATGTGTCCATGTGTGAAATATCAAGGCTGTATGTGTAATAGCACATGAGAAATAGGCCCAGTTTATTTTTTTTTTAAAAGTAGGTCAAACTCCAAGGTCAGGGTCACAAGGTCCAAGGTCATAGTCATATGTGATAGGTCTTAGTCGGAGGTTTCCATGTGTCAAATATGAAGGCTGTATGTGTAAAAGGACATGATATATTGGCCAGGTTAAAGTTTTTAAAATGTAGGTCAAACTCCAATATCAAGGTCACAAGGTCCAAGGTCATGGTCAATTGTGAAAGGTCTTGGTAGGAGGTGTCCATGTGTGAAATATCAAGGCTGTATGTGTAATAGGTCATGAGATATATGCCTGGTTTAATTTTTTTTAAAGTATGTCAAACTCCAAGGTCAAGGTCACAAGGTCAAATGTCATGGTCAAATGTGAATGATGTTGATAGGAGGTATCTATGTGTGAGATATCAAGTCTGTATGTGTAAAAATACATGAGATATAGGCAAGGTTAGGAATTAAAAGTAAAAATCAACAAAGGGCAATAACTCCAAGAAGTTGATCGGCAAGGTTATGGTTCTTGTGCACTGCACCTCTCCATAATGAGATCTATCCACCTGTAAAGTTTCATGATTCTACCTTACATACTTTTTGAGTTGTGCTCTGGACAACAATCAAGTTTGAAAATCAACAAAGGGCAATTACTCAAAAAATTTGATCGGCAGAGTTACGGCTCTTGTGCACTGCACCTCTCCATAATGAGATCTATCCACCTGTAAAGTGTCATGATTCTACCTTATATACTTTTTGAGTTATGCTCTGGACAAGAATCAAGTTTGAAAATCAACAAAGGGCAATAACTCCAAAAATATGATCAGCAGAGTTACGGTTCTTGTGCACTGCACCTCTCCATAATGAGATCTATCCACCTGTAAAGTTTCATGATTCTTCCTAACATGCTTTTTGAGTTATGCTCCGGACAAGAATTAAGTTTGAAAATCAACAAAGGGCAATAACTCCAAAAATATGATCGGCAGAGTTACGGTTCTTATGCACTGCACCTCTCCATAATGAGATCTATCCACCTGTAAAGTTTCATGATTCTACCTTATATACTTTTTGAGTTGTGCTCTGGACAAGAATCAAGTTATAAAATCAACAAAGGGCAATAACTCAAAAATTTTGATCGGCAGAGTTACGGTTCTTATGCACTGCACCTCTCCATAATGAGATCTATCCACCTGTAAAGTGTCATGATTCTACCTTACATACTTTCTGAGTTATGCTCCGGACAAGAATCAAGTTTGAAAATCAACAAAGGGCAATAACTCCAAAAATATGATCAGCACAGTTACAGTTCTTGTGCACTGCACCTCTCCATAATGAGATATATCCACCTGTAAAGTTTCATGATTCTACCTAACATACTTTTTGAGTTATGCTCCGGACAAGAATCAAGCTTGAAAATCAACAAAGGGCAATAACTCCAAAAATTTGATTGGCAGAGTTACGGTTCTTGTGCACTGCACCTCTCCATGATGAGATCTATCCACCTGTGAAGTTTCATGATTCTACCTTTAATACTTTTCGAGTTATGCTCCGGACAAGGTTTGGTCTACGGACAGACCGACCGACCTACGGACCGACCGACCGACCGACCGACACTTGCAAATCAATATACCCCCATTTTCTTCGAAAGGGGGCATAATAATTTCTGGCCATTTCAATTTCCGCCATTTTCAAGATGGCCGCCGAAATCCAAAATGGCCGCCACTTTGGAATGGGGTATACTCAGTAAATCTGTCATATCTTTGCTTCTGGTGGACCTAAGATAACAAAATTGGTATCAAATTAAAGCTTACATAATTTCCAGTCGTATGGTTAATCCAATATGCAAATGATCTCATTTGCATATTATGAATATTAATGAGATATGTTCCTACCAATGATTCTAAAGCAAAAAATTCGGTAAAAATAAAGAAAAAATCAAAATTTGAATGTTGCAGTTAATAGAAAGAGATATATAATACAATTTAAATGCTTTGACCTTGTCATACTATTAAGCATCAATAACAGATGGTAGCTAAATAGCCATTTTCAAGATGGCCGCCATAATGCAAAAAGACCTCCACTTTAAAAGAGTGTATAAATAGTAAATTGGTCATATCTTCACTTCTGATGGACATAAAACACCAAAATTGGTATCAAATTAACTCTTTCACTGCCAAAGGCGACTTTTGTCGCTTTACCTTTCCCTGCCATAGGCGACTTCAGTCGACACATTTATGGGAGCAAAATATATGAGTACCCACAACATAAAAAAGTAAAAAATATTGTCATTTCATAAATAACCTTTAAATTTTGGTCACATATAGGTGCTTGATTTGTCTGTATGTCCTGAAAATTTGAAAGGAATCCATCAAATGAGTAAAAAGTTATGCATGATTTTGTGTACAGGGTATCGATACTTGGAAATTTCTTCGAATTAATTTGGCGGTGAGAGACCCCGTCAAAGGTCAATATTTGGCAGTGAAAGGGTTAAAGCTTAGTGAATTTCCAGTTACATGATAAATATAATATGTGAATTGTCTCATTAGCATATGCCTGAATATTAATGAGATATTATAATTAGTATATTTTATCTATGTTTTAATTTTCCAAGGAAAACGCATCGAAATAGAATTTAAAAAAAAAACAGTCAAAATCTGAATGTTGCCGATTATTGAGTGACACATAACAATTGCCTGAACTTGTCACACTATGATATACCATATCAAGATAGCAACTAAATAGCATAATTTTATGTATGGACAAACATTTTCAAATACTATATTAAGCAAAAGTGAAACTGCTACTTAAACTTTAAACGCTTTTTAAAGATAGGCAACCTTAAAAATCCCTTTTATCTCACATTTGGTAATATATAAACATATTTAGCTCCAAATTGAACCTGAGTCAATGTCATTTTTCTTGAGTCCAAATTTGCAAATCAAGTAATTTGCATACTAATGAATATTAGTGAGTTACTCAATTTTAATCCAAAAAATTGTCAGCAAGAGCCGTGAAAGTCAACTATTCGGTAAAATGATAACTACCATAGAATTGTTCTTTGTCATACTAATTCATTCTTGACCACCAGATCTTTTAGTATTTCAAACAATCTTATGGATATTATCTTATGCAATCATTGTGTTAACCCTTTCCCAAACAAGACCTGGTTTTGACGTCCCGAATAGAAACAGCTTGGGAAAAAACATTGAAACAAAAGAAGAAACTGCTGATAAACAGCAGTTTCTCCTTTTGTCTCAATATTTTCTATAGCATATTTTACACAAATCCTATCTTTAATAACATCCATTTCATTATTTGTGGCGGTTTTTGAAGTGGATTGCCTTTAAAACATGTTGTTTGGGAAAGAGTTAAGTACCTCAAAATATGAGTCAGTTATAATCTTATAGTCAATTATTCCCGATGGCTACCAGTCCATCTACGGGACATGCTTGTTCTGGAGAAATTGCATCCTGGTGTATTCATAGAATTTTGAGCAGGCCATTTTGCTGTTTGTAAGACCGAAAAATCATTTTCTATGATTGCTGTTAATAAGCAAGATATCGCAGTTGTTAAAGGCGAAGCAGGTGCTATCGGCCTGACCGAAGATAAGGCAACTTTTACACAGTGGATGGTGGCTGGAACAGAAATAAGTAGAATGGTTCGCGATTTTCAAGTTTTGTGGGAAGGTAGCAATCTAGAAGGAGTAACAAACATTTGGGGTCATGTTTCATTTTCTAAAGGATATCTTGAGCAAATTCATTAAACTTGAAATGTACCATTGTTGAATTTTTGGCATCTTTTTTAAACAGTAATCAGCTGACATGTAGGCGCTTCAGAAGTAGCAGAATGTTGCATTACAGAAACCATGCAGCAGTTAGTTACCACAAGTCAAAAACAATATTAAAAGTTCCTAAAGGAGTCTTTTTCAGTCAAAAAGTTAAACCAGCTAAGCATAAGCTGAACAGATTAAAAGATGATTATAATTTATTTTCCAGATTTATTATTTCATTTCAAAGCCAAACATGTGACTCGGAAAAAATCTTCCAAAATGACATGCTTTTCTCTGGAGTAGAGTCACAGCTACTTCAATAGTTCTTTGTCATGGTATTGATATGACATATGAACAACCGCATGCAGACGCTATTATCATTGATGGAGTAGTTATGATAAATTCAAATACAGCCAGGACAGGAAAATCATTTGATGATTATACCACAGATGTGACTGTACCTCATACTGAGTCATGTGCTTGGAAATATTCCAGGGTTGATATTGTCTTCGATATAAACTGACACGATTTAAAAACGCAAAATAGTACTTTTACAAATGGTATCTCCTGCATCTTACAAAACCGATGTATAGCCATGTAAAATTGTAAATGTTACAATTGTTAACATAACAGGACAGAAAATGACCTTTAAAGCCACGAAAAATGCCTGAATAGACGTCAGATTATGCCAAAATGCACGTTGTGTCAAGAGCCTGGCATTGAACATCGACGACAGCGAACCTAGTGTTTTCACAGGCGATTTATCACCATGTCGCTATGTATAGGCCGCCCGCGATTACCGAACCATAGAATTTGCTGTAGACTGAGCCGTCACAAATCTGTTGCGTTAGTGACGTTGACGTATACAATTATGTTGACGTACAGTTGTTACACGCAGCTGACCGGGACGTGGGTGGTCTGTAAATCTTCCTGTGTCGTTTACACGTCTCATTTACCTTGGAACCGTCGATTCGGCTACATTAAAGCGTCTAGCTTTCTTCATTTGCGAAACACGGTAAATCAAAAGCCAAAAAAACTCGGTTCCTTTTTCGCAAAATAAGCCTCAACATTTTATACACAATTTTCTTTCGTTGTTCTCGTATGTTTTCAATAAGTAAATGAAAGTGGCAATTTGTACACAAAAAAATCTTAGTGATTTAACACGTGGTCTGAATGCACGAGACGCACGAGCATTTAGTGACGGGTGGTTCAGATGTCCGGATAGTTTACAGAAAACACGACAAAATTGCTGGGGCATAAAGCGTATACATTTTCTCATACATGTCCCCAAATATGGTGCCGATCGAGGCAATAGGAAAGGAATGGTTAATGAAAACGTGTTTTGCGTTTTTAAATCGTGTCAGTTTATGTCTTCGAGATATTCTGAAAGGTAAAACCAGTCAGAACAGTAATCTGGTGTTTGTCGAAAATAGTTTTAAATAGCAGAATTTTCAAATTATTGAACAGCTTCTTTCTCAAACCACTGCACAGACGCTAATGACAAAAGGAGATGGCATTCAATGTAATAAGAACATCTACAAGAATGATCTATTAACTCCATTTAATCAAGAAGAGGCAGATTCTTGCATGCTTGTTCACGCAAAGCATGCAAACCATGCATCTTAGGAAGAATGTCAAACTCTCCTTGTTATTACAGTAATTCTGATAACGAGACTGTTCTTCTAGTTATAGCAGCCAACAGTGTTCTGAATATTGACACTTTGGGATGGGAAACAACTTTTGATGGATACCGATTAATGTCATTTGCGAGCCTGTTGGTTCCCGTTATAACACTGCCTTTCTTCCCTGTTTCTCAAGATGTAATAGAGCCTACTGTCTACGTTTTTGTTCACAAGGGTAAAAAGTCAGCATGGCAAGCATATTTGTTCGACTAAGCTTTCCGTAACCTAAACACGACCAAAGAAAATGTATCGCAATAGAAAATGGATATTTGTGATTATCATGCAAGATCGGTTGAGCACATGTTGTAAAGTAGATGATGCATGCTTTGATTTATTTGCTTGACAGCAAAGAGCATAAGATGTTATTATCTCAACTAGAGATGCAGCTATTACGAGACATGTAAAGAAAGCTGTTTTCCAGGCAGGACATGTATTATGAGGGTCAATCAATAGTATCACAACAGCAATTACTGTCTCTGTCTGAATCCTGTCTGCGAATGCTCGACTCTTGCAGCTATAGCTGAATGCTGCAGACAGATTAAAATGTTGTTGCAAATAGTCTTATTGCACAGGGAACTGGTATCGTTCAGGCTTTCCATGCACATCTCTTTGTTCATGAAATTTGTAAGATTTTGATGCAAATAATTCAATGATATTTGTGGTCTAATTCATATTTCAATCAGCAACTTTAAACCTTGATTATGTTATAAAACCGAATGTCAACTCAACGAAGAGGTGAGTATTGACTTAGAATGGCACAAATGGTGATCTCATGCTATTGACAAAATCCCTTCAACACGGTCCGTTTATTCTTAAGTTCGACACCAATCTATTAGCAATGTCCCAATACCAATGATTTCTAAGTTATATATATATTTTTTATAGAAAATCTGATTTCCATACTTGTTTTAGGAATGACAAAAATTGTTATGTAAAATGGCACTGATTAAAATCTACCCCAACGGGTTTACCAGTTTTTACGACCTGTTTGTATATTTTTAGCTATTTGCATTTTCTACAAGTTAGTATCAGTAATTAGTCATATGATTAAAAGATAAGTACTTGATTACTATTACATTGTGTATTAACATGGCGTCAAAATTTTCATATTAAGTTTTACAGTTAATTTGTAGAAAAAATGCACAGATACTAAGTTCATATAACGTTTTCATGTCTGTTAAGTATAAACTGCAACATTCAAATTTTGATTTTTTAAACTTTAACCGAATTATTGCTATAAAACCATTAATAAAATATCTCATTAATATTCATACACGTGCTGATGATATTATTGGCATTATGGACTCGTTATCTTGATATGGTACATTATAGTGCCATTGTGACTAGATTAAGCAATTGTGACGTGACACTCTCTAAACTGCAACATTCAAATTTTGACTATCATTTTAATTACATTTCAATGGGCTTAGCTTGAACAAAAACACTGATAAGATAAAATATATTACATCTATTTATCTCATTAATATTCATACATGATTATCTATTTTGCTGATGAGATAATATACATGTACATAATACATAATGATTGCATTTACCATATAGCTCAAAATTAACTAAATTTTAATGTACAATTTTGGTGTTTTATGTCCATCAGAAGCAAGGATATGACAAATTTACTATTCATAAGGTCATATCCTCTTTTAAACTGGCGGTCATTTTGTTTCATGGCGGCCATCTTGAAAATGGATATTTCACTGCCATCTTTTAATGATACTTAATAGTATGACAAGGTCAAAGCAATTGTTATATACCACTAACTATAAACTGCATAATTAAAGAAAAAATCATTTTTCTTTATTTTTTATCGATTTTTTGCTGTAAAATCATTGATAGGAACATATCTCATTAATATTCATAATATGCTAATGAGATAATTTGCATACTGGATGTACCATACAACTAGAAATTAACTAAGCTTTAATTTGATACCAATTTTGTTATTTTGTGTCCATCAGAAGCGAAGATATGACCAATTTACTGAGTATACCCCATTCCAAAGTGGCGGCCATTTTGGATTTCGGCGGCCATCTTGAAAATGGCGGAAATTGAAGTGGCCAGAAATTGTTTTGAAATCTGTAAGATCTGAAGGATATATGGTGCAAATTTCATGCTTGTATCATCATTTGAAATATTTTTACAGTATCCCGCTCCACTATAGTAGTATGTTGTCTTTGTGAAAATCCATATTGTCGTCTGCAGCAATTTTTAAAGCAGCATAATCCAAATTTTTGTCATTCGGGACAGGGTTAAACTTAATCAATCAATACATACTGTTCAACAAGACTTTTACTCAGTTTAAGTTTTGTCCCAACAACATCCACAAGCCCATGGTCTGACAATGTTTCTCCTTCAGCCTCTTCTTGCTCTTCAGTCATTGCTACCTGGACTGGGTTTAGGGACGCCATCGTTTTACAAAGAAAATATTGAGGCAAAAGGAGAAAATGCTGGTTGTCAGCATTTTCTTCTTTTGCCTCAATATTTTCTCCCTTACACAAATAATGTCTTTGTGAAAATCCATTTTGTCATCTGTAGCAATTGTCCAACTAGAACAGTCCAAATTTTTGTCATTCGGGACAGGCTTACCGTAAACTCAATAAATACATACTTTTCAACAAGACTTTTACTCAGTTTAAGTTTCGTTCCGACAACATCCACTAGTCCATGATCGGACAATGTTTCTCCTTCAGCCTCTTCTTGCTCCTCAGTCATTGCCACCTGAACTGGGTGAAGGGACGGCATTGTTTTACAAAGAAAATACTGAGGCAAAAGGAGAAAATGCTGGTTGTCAGCATTTTCTTCTTTTGCCTCAATATTTTCTCCCTTACACATAGTAGTATGTTGTCTTTATGAAAATCCATTTTGTCGTCTGTAGCAATTTTTAAAGCAGCATAATCCAATTTTTTGTCATTGGTAACAGGGCTAAACTTAATCAACAAGAGGACCATGATGGTCCTATATCGCTCACCTGAACCAAAATGATATAAGCAACACTTTTCTTCAATTCAAAAAATATTTAAGACTTTAAGACTGAAAACGAACTTATGGTCAATAACATTGTGAAAATCAAACTCATCCAAGATTTCATCATGCCCAACATTGTGTCCAAGATTTGTCTTGTTTGATAAATAATTGTAGATTCTGGAGTATAAACAAGGTCGAAAACAGCCAAAAACAGCAATTTTGTCAATTCAAGGGCTTATAACTCTCGACTTTCTAGTCAGATCAGGCTGAAAATCAAACTCATTCGAGATCTTATGATATCCAACATTGTGTCCAAGGTTTGTCTTGATTGGTCAATAATTGTAGATTCTAGAGTGTAAACAAGGTCTAAAGCAGCCGAAAACGGCAATTTGATCAAATTCAAGGGCACATAACTCTCCATTTTTTTTATCAGATCGGACTGAAAATCAAACTTATCCAAGATCTTATGGTCTCAAACATTGTGTTCAAGTTTTGTCATGATTGATAAATAATAGTAGATTATAGAGTGTAAACAATGTCAAAAACAGCCGAAATCGACAATTTTATCAAATTCAAGGGCATATAACTCTCATCTTTCTGGTCAGATCAGACTCAAAATCAAACTCATCTGATATCTTATGGTCTCCAACCTTGTGTCCAAGATTTGTCTTGATTGGTCAAAAATTGTAGATTCTAGAGTGTAAATAAGGTCGAAAACAGTCAAAAACAGCAATTTTGTCAAATTCAAGGGCTCATAACTCTCAACTTTCTGATCAGATAAGATCAGAAAATCAAACTCATCTCAGATCTTATGATCCCCAATATTGTGTCCAAGTTTTGGATTGATTGATCAATAATTGTAGATTCTAGAGTGTAAACATCGTCGAAAACAGCCAAAAATGACAATTTTGTCAAATTCAAGGGCAAGTAACTCTCGACTTTCTGATCAGATCAGACTGAAAATCATACTCATCCGAGATCTCATGGTCCAAAACATTGTGTCAAAGTTTTGTCTTGATTGATGAATAATTGTAGATTCTAGAGTGTAAACAAGGTCAAAAACAGCCGAAAATGGCAATTTTGTCAAATTCAAGGGCACATAACTCTCGTCTTTCTGGTCAGATCAGACTGAAAATTGAACTCATCCGAGATCTTATGGTCTGCAATCTTATGTCCAAGATTTGTCTTGATTGATCAATAATTGTAGATGCTAGAGTGTAAACAATGTCAAAACTAAGTATTTTTCGCATTCAAGGGCAGATAACTCCCGACTTTCTAGTTCGATCTGACCCATAATCGAACTCATCCGAGATCTTATGGCCATACATGTTTTGACCAAGTTTGGTCAAGATTGGCTTATATTTGTAGATGCTAGAGTGTAAACACGAAATTGTGGACGGACAGACAGACGGACAGACGGACAGACGGACGGACAGACGGACGACGGACAAAAAGTGACCACAATAGCTCACCTTGAGCACTTCGTGCTCAGGTGAGCTAATAAATACATACTGTTCAACAAGACTTTTACTCAGTTTAAGTTTTGTCCCAACAACATCCACAAGCCCATGGTCTGACAATGTTTCTCCTTCAGCCTCTTCTTGCTCTTCAGTCATCGCTACCTGTACGGGGTTTAGGGATGCCATTGTTTTAGTAAACATTGGACATTCTTTGTTTGTTCTCATATGACCGGATTGTCCACATGCCCCACATTTCATCTGTAATGAAAACATGTCGCAACAAAATATTGGATTCTTACTTAACCCATATTATCATATGGAATTAATATTATACAGGTCAAAATTTAAAAATGATGAATATGAAAGTTTAAAGAGAATGTGATTTTTGGTCCTACTGGGTATAAATATTGTGAGAAAGGAAGAAACTGCTTGTCACAATAAAATCCTTTCTGACATATTGTAGCATTTTGACACGCTTTAATTGTTAACAAAAAATACTGGATTTTTACTGCAACACAAGAGGGCCAAGATGGCTCTGCATCACTAATGTGAGAAAGCCTCAAGAAATACTACATGAAAAGTTTAGAAGCTCTTAGATTTCTTAGACAAAATTTACTTTTTCTAAATAAAAATTCACACAAATTGAGCCAAACAGGGACCTTTATAGCCAAAATAAGAATTTAATTACATTTGATATTTCAAGACCCACTATTCAACATTCCAAAATATTTGACAGTAGTTGAGGTGAATTTGGACCTCCTGATCTAATTAATGTTTGACCTAATGACATACTTTGCTCTTTAGAATCTGAATTTCTTTCTCTTTCTTCTTTTTCTTCTTCTCTGACAATGTGGGGTTCAGTTTTTCCTTTTCCTCATTTCTTTTTATCCTTCTCAGCTGCTCTTGTAATCTAGAGTGGCATGATAAAGGAGGGCTTATTAACCCTTTCCCAAACAAAATCTGGTATTGACATCATTTGCAGAAAAAGCTTGGGAAAACACTGAAGGCAAAGGAGTAAATGCTATCACTAGCATTTTCCTCTTTTGCTTCAATATTTTCTAAGCTATAATGCACTTGAATCTATTCTTTATATACACCTATTTCATCATAATTTCATTGTCTGGAAAAGGATTATAATTATAATTGTATATTTTCAATTTGCAATTATCATTTAAGGTAGCTTAACTTTAATGAGATTGATGTGACATTCTAATAATTCAGGCAAAGTCCTAACATTAGATGGTGGAACGTTCCACCATTGAATATTACCCATGTTGCCAAAATAGGTTTGCATACATAACAAATCTTAACGATGTTGCAAAAAAAAATAATGACTAGGAGTGTACCTTTTAACTCTAAGGTAATTTTCCTGAACTAGATTGTTTATCATAATAATTATATTCAATTTCCAAACGCGACACCTAGTTGACGCTGGTAAATCTGATACATATCTCAAAATTTTGCTTTATGGGCTTCCAAGAAGGTCGCTTTAACCCTTTCCCAAACAAGACCTGGTTTTGACGTCCCTAAAAAAAACATGTTTGGGAAAACATTGAGACAAAAGAAGAAACTGCTGAAAACCAGCAGTTTCTCCCTTTGCCTCAATATTTTCATGGCTATAACATCAATATTTTCTCCTTTTGATATAATTTATTTTGTTGTCTGCAACCCCTTTGAATTTGGACTAGCCTAAAATTTTGTCGTTTGGGAAAGGGTTAATTAAGAGTGACAGGTCACATATTTTTATATAGATGAAAGAAATCAAGGAAATGTATAGCACTAAGCAAAGAGATTTATAACTATTTCTTATTACCTTCTTCTTTCCTTCCTCATTTCTTCTTTAACAGAATCATCCATGGTTGCAAACTGTTTGCTGAAAATTAAAGATGTGTTTGTGAAATACAAATGCCATCAATAAAGATTTCCTCTTAAATCTTCACATCAAGATATGAACAGATAGACAGACAGATGGATGAATGGACAGATGGATTGACAGACTGACAAAGGTAAAACAAGATGTGTTTGTGAAATATGAATGCCCTAGAAATGGCCAATGTTAAGTTTTCAGACAGACAGACAGACGGACAGACACGATTACAACAATATGCCCCTAATCTTTCAATATGGGAGAATAAAAATATGCCCCTGAGCGTGTGATATAATGGGCATAAAAATTGAACCTGATTTTGTCAAAACTGAAAACAGATTTCATAACTAAGTAACACATTTCAATTGAGAGAAAATCTTAAACACTTACATAAAATTTGGATCTTTAGTTTTCTGTATTTTGACATATGCATCTATAACTGCTGGTTTAATGACCCACTCAACTCTTGTAAACTCTTTACCGTTATCGTCACAAAATCTGCGGGTGATCTTGAGTTTTCTACCAGCCTGAAATAAATTACATCATTAGAAGTGTTAACACAAGAGTTGTTACTCACTATAACAGAACCTTATCAACACAAACATTAGTTTGTTGACAGATTACCTTGCTTCAATGAAAAAGGTCCAACTCCATGGTCAATGTTGCAGGGTGTAATGTCATGGTTACAAATGAAAGGTCTTGCTAGAATACCAAGACTTTATCTCTAATATAAGGATACAGGCCTGTTTAAAGCTCTTATAAAGTAGGCCAAACTCTAAAATCATAATTTCTACGCAGGAGGTATCTGTAAAATATCAAGGCCATGTTTTATTTAGTCAAAAACCCAGAGGTAACTATAAATGTCATATTTCCTCCTTTTACAGCAAAGATGTCTATGATTTAATTGTAGATTTTCTTCTTTCAGTAACATTTATTTTGATAACTGCAGCAGCTTTCAAATTGAACTATACTAAAATCAATTGAGATGTTTGGGAAAGGATTCCACTAACACTATTAGCCATAGGATCTTCCTCCTGTTTGTCCCCTTGTTTGTCCCCTTATTTGTCTATCACTCTTACACTAGATGAACAGATCACTTACAATATTAGCCATAGGATCTTCCTCCTGTTTATCCCCTTATTTGTCTATCATTCTTAAATTAGATGAACAGATCACTTACAATATTAGCTATATGATCTTCTTCCTGTTTATCCCCTTATTTGTCCCCTTGTTTGTTCCCTTATTTATCCCCTAGTTTGTCTATCATTATAACACTAGATGAACAAATCACTTACAATATTAGCCATAGGATCTTCCTGTTGTTTATTCCCTTATTTTTCCCTTGTTTGTCCCCTTATTTATCCCCTTGTTTGTCTATGATGAACAAATCACTTACAATATTAGCCATAGGATCTTCCTGTTGTTTATTCCCTTATTTGTCCCCTTGTTTGTCCCCTTATTTATCCCCTTGTTTGTCTATGATGAACAAATCACTTACAATATTAGCCATAGGATCTTCCTCTTGTTTATTCCCTTATTTGTCCCCTTGTTTGTCCCCTTATTTATCCCCTTGTTTGTCTATGATGAACAAATCACTTACAATATTAGCCATAGGATCTTCCTCTTGTTTATTCCCTTATTTGTCCCCTTGTTTGTCCCATTATTTATCCCCTTGTTTGTCTATGATGAACAAATCACTTACAATATTAGCCATAGGATCTTCCTCTTGTTTATTCCCTTATTTGTCCCCTTGTTTGTCCCATTATTTATCCCCTTGTTTGTCTATGATGAACAAATCACTTACAATATTAGCCATAGGATCTTCCTCTTGTTTATCACCTTGTTTATCTTTCTCATCTTTTCCTTCCATCATCATTTTCTGTAACTCTCGTCTCTCCGCTTCTTCTCTCTCCATTCTTATCTGTAATGATCATCAAGAAAGTGAAAATCTCAAAAAGAGCTGTCGCTTCAGCAGACTTATACATACTCACCCCCATGCGGGTCACAAGTTCAAAGTCAAATTATTACCCTTAGTTGACCTCAGAGAGCAAAGAAATTTCTTCAGGCGAATGTTTATGTCATGTTGATCATTTTTAAGAATTTTTGTCAAAGTCGGTCCAGCCATTTAGGAGGAGTTACACTTCAGTGGATGGACAGACAGACAGAGAGGTTGATTCCTATATACCCCGAAACCCATTTTCTGTAGAGCAAATCCAAATTGTCAATCAAAACTATGGAATATGTACAGAGTTTATTGATCTTATCAACCTATTTCTCCTCTGTGGTCCAGACAGATTTGGTTATAATACTATAACGCCAAGAACTGCATCAAAGTTGTTTTCCAACATTTACCATTGAAAATCTACACATACAGCAGCGCCACACTCTATCACACATCCGAGCAATGGTAAGTCATCCTTTCGCACTGTTACTTCTCAAATTTGCTCACATGTATTTCAAACAAAATTGATTTTAATAGGTTCACAGTGTCACATAAGTGTTCAAGCTGATGGAAATTGCAATTATAGTTTTCCTTCATTATGGCATTTTCTTGTGAAATAAATGTATGTGAGAATAGGCCAGAAACAAACTTGAGATGATAGACAGAAATCCTTTAGCAGCAAATGTTGGCCAATGTGGGCAGATTATACTGACCTGAGAACTTGTTTTCTTGTTGGACAGCATGCTCTCTAAATTTTTACCCATCTCTTCAAAATCTGAGTCTTCACGCTCACTGGAATCCTCATCTGTAGATAACTGTTCTTCAGACCCCAACAATCTACAATACAGAGTTCCAAACTCCAGACAGCTGTTATGTAAAACATTGACCACTGCCACCTTGGAAATCCCTTAATGATGGAATAATAACATGACACATGTAAAATTAGCAAATTTTTGGCACACTCAGGTGTTGCGAGGCTCATATTTGTTTCTGACATTTTTTTTTTATTTTAGTTCACATCTGAAACCTAACAATCTTGAACAAACCATGTCTGATGTATATGTTCCAAATTAGAGGATCCATTTTCCTTTTTTTCTCCTTAACCCTTTCCCAAATGAAAACAAATCTTTGGGTGGTCCAACTTGAAAGCAGTTGCAGATGAAAAATTGTTTAAATAAAGATAGGATTTGTGTAAAATATAGAACAGAAAACATTGAGGCAAAAGGAGAAAATGCTGTTTACCAGAATCTTCTTCTTTTGCCTCAATGTTTTCCCAAGTCTTATCTTATAGGGACATCTAAACCAGGTCTTGTTTGGGAATGAGTTTTAAAGTATTACAAGAGGTCTATTACATTTGAATAATTTGGAAGACAAACCACATTCTTTTACATCAAATGTTCTTTTTTTTTTTTAAATTTGGACTCCTTAATTTTCCACAGAACTGACAGCAAGGAAAAATGATTAATAAACTAATGTTTAAAATTGGAAATTGGATCATTTTAACCCTTTCCCAAACAAGACCTGGTTTTGACGTCCCTAATAGAAAAGGCTTGGGAAAACATTGAAACAAAAGAAGAAACTGCTGATAACCAGCAGTTTCTCCTTTTGTCTCAATGTTTTCTATGCCATATTTTACACAAATCCTATCTTTAATAACACACATTTTGTCATTTGTGGCAGTTTTTGAAGTGGATCACCCTAAAATTTTGCTGTTTGGGAAAGGGTTAAAAGGAATGAATAGTCAGTTTTAAAATGTTGTTAATTTTTCTATGTACAGTCGACACTCGTTGTGTCGACATCGATGGAGCCGTCATAATACCTCGACATAGCCGGAGTTCGACTTATCCGATTTCTTCGGTTTCGATAAAATTGATATTTGCCCGTTTTTTAAACTAATCAGGTACGATTATTATTGAAATATAGTAGGAAAAGGAAAGAAATTGCTCGTATCGAGTAATTTCTATCCTTTCCCTACTAAATTTCAATGGCTACATTCATTTCGAAATTATCTTGTTTGAAAAAAATTATGTCCATTGATGAGGACGGGACCAGATTTGAACTTCGACTTAAGCGAAAAGTCGACTTATCCGATGTCGACATAACGAGTGTTGACTGTACCTATTTTGAAGATCAAACAATCTCTGACATTCTTCTTTGTATCTCTCTTGATGTTCTGCTACAGAAAATCTGTTACCCCTCGCAAACTTGTTCCAACCTGAAATTTTAAACAATCACCTTTTTTACAATGGTTTAACAACAATACGAACCAGGCTAAAATAATAGTGGTGTAGGCCTATGATTACTGCTTTAACAAAAGCTGTCCGCAGACAACGTAGCTCGCGTATATGGGAGCTTGTCACAAAAACAGCTAATTTTTTAAAAGTAGATCAAACTCCAAGGTCAAGGTCACAGGGTCGAGGGTCATGGTCCCAAATGAAAGGTCTTGGCAGGAGGTATCTATGTGTGAAATATCAAGGCTCTTTCAATACTAGTGCATGAGATATAGGCCAGGTTAAAGTTTTTCAAAAGTAGGTCAAACTCCAAGGTCAAGGTCACTAGGCAAAGGTCATGGTCCCAAATGAAAGGTCTTGTCGAGATGTATCCATGTATGAAATATCAAGGATGTATCTCTAATAGTGCCTGAGATATAGACCAGGTTAAAGTTTTTCAAGTGAAGACGGGACGGGAAGGGACGCCGACACTAGGGCTGTGACATTAGTTTCCCGGACATAAAGTCCCGGGCTCGCTAAATATCAATAAATGTTTTTATTAAGGTATCAAGTTTTTTGGGGTTTTACACCGTTTTCGACTGCCAGGATCATATCGCAGTGGCTGGAACACCTACCCATGTATTCCTGTTGCTTCTCTAACCAGTACTACCACAACACCCTTACCGAGCCTCCAGCTGCTCGCCCACTTAGGTAAACGATTTCAAACCCATTGGTGGGTGAAAATTTTGTCAGAAATTTTATTAATTAAGGTATGCAACCCATCATTAGAACTAAAGAGCCAGAGGCGACATTTGAAAAGTGCAAGTAATTAATAAACTTTGTTAAGTTTCCATTCCAAATACAAACATACGAGGGGCGTTCATTAAAGATTTCCCCTAACCTACTTCCAATAAGCAGAGAGAATTGAAACTTGGCACAAATATTAATCTTTCTCTACATGGCCTCTAGCCAGAGAGACACACTTCTGCTAGCCAGAGAGACACACTTCTGCCATCGTTTAATGTGTTGGAGACCTCTTCTGTAGAACACCGTAGATTGTGCCCGAAACCATGCATTGACTTGATGGTGGCATCATCAATGACAGACTGTGGGCGCCCAGGATTCGGACTGTTTCCATAGATTTACGCCCACACTTGAACTGAGTATACCAGTGTTTGACAACGTCATATGATGGGACATCATCCCCACAAACTTCTTTCATCTTATCAAATGCCTCCTTGGGAGTGCGACCTTTCAAAAATAGGAATCTGGTGACTGCTTGCTCCATCACGCTACCTCACTTAACTTCAGCACACGAAAATGAGAAACAAATTACATTTCAGGGCTGCAAATTTTCATGTGACCTATAGAGGTATACGGTAATGTATGTGTACAATTTCAACTTCCTACCTCAACTAAAAGTAGGTCAGGGGAAATCTTTAATGAACGCCCCTCGTAAGCATTTTGAACGGTTTAGAATTTTGAATTAATGCATACTTATGAAAATATTTGACAGGAATGTTCCAAATTACCTCCCTTGCATATGAATATAGATAGAGTAAAATGATATTTGTACATTATTTTTTTCTTGAAGCATAATCTTGAAATCCGGCACGGTGAATCAATTTATGTGAAGTTTATTTACAAGTGTGTGTAATTTGATGCATTACGTATGCCTAGAAAGTGGTGTTTTTAATGATGGGTCGTATACCTTAATTTGTACTAGGGATGGGAATGATCATTTGACTAATTAATAGCTTACGCAATCGAACGCCTGAGTATCGATTACCAACTTCATTGATTGATTATTATGAAAAAATATTTAAAGATACAGGAAAATTGCTTCACCTTGGCCTCCCTGATCTTGTTGTTGTTGTTGTTGTGCAGCCTTGGCTTGCTCTGTAGACATGGTCCTGACAACATCTATCACCTCCCACCTAGATAACTTCTTTATCTGTACAGAAAAATAATACACAAATATATTAAAGAAGGGGCTCAATAGTTCCCCTTCCTTTGGACTCCTTTATGTTGTTGATAACTTCTTAGTCTGTACAGATAGATACAGAAATATGTGATCTGTCTGTAAACACACTGGATACAAGTTTTGCACTCCAAAACCTGAACATACTGTACTAAGGTAGAAAATCATGTTTACAGTCACAAAATCATCTTACAGCTTCTACCCTAGCATAGGCCAACGAGTGTCCACACTTTTCAGTTGGTTCCTTTTTGCTAAACCAGTCAAATATATATAAGAAGGCTTGGAGTTAAGTGGATTTTAGGTAATTCAAATTCTACTTCTTTGACTTCTAAAACAGGACTGACCCATTGCAAAAATAATCCCGTTATGAATTCTACATTAGTTGTAACTTTTGAATATTTGAAAGAAAAGAGAAAAATTACCTCATGTTCTGGCACTCCAAACTTTCTGAGAAGTTGTTTTGCATCTTTGAGGTAGAGTTTACGTAAATCAGCGTCCGTTCCCGTGACAGTCTTCTTCTGTGGGGTGTTGTCCTTCTCTTCCCTTGGCTGAGGCTTGTTTGGCACCTGACAAATACAGTTGGATTGAATGGTGTTTAAAAGTGTTGGTTCAAAGCCCGTTTCTAGGAATTGACCCACATTCTACTGACATTTTAATCCATAATAATCAAGTTTCAAGACAAGAGCCCCTCCCTACAACCTGTAGGGTCTGCTACATCATTAAGATCTATCAAACATTTTCCCTTTCAAGTCCATATCAACAACCTTTATTATGTTACATATACAGTTATAACCTCAATGTATATATGCTATAACTTAACATTAAAGTAGCCCATGCCTGATGATACACATGAAGTCAGAATTGACCAAACGCCAATCGACAAATCGCTCCGCCCAACATAGAATTTAATACAAACAATGGGGATGTGATCGTTAATAGGGAACGATTTTATCCAGTTAATGGTGACGTAAATTCTGACAAACAAAATAGTATTTCGTAGGCGTTGTTATAAAATTTCGTAACTACGGCTTGATTTAAGCCATAGTTACAAGATTTCATAACAACACCTACGGTTTATCAAAACATACGGTAAACCTAGTCTATTGTTAGCACAAAATTCTTTGCAATTGGCATGTTGATTATTTTGATTGTCAGTCGATAAATCGATACAATAACATGTGCAACAAAGAACAAATGCGGCATGACATTTTTCTGATTGCCCATTGGCTAATCGATGTTTTTGATTGACAGTCGGCATTTG
This sequence comes from Fragum sueziense, assembly GCA_963680895.1. Lineage (NCBI taxonomy): Eukaryota > Metazoa > Mollusca > Bivalvia > Cardiida > Cardiidae > Fragum > Fragum sueziense. The sequence continues at coordinate 66,573,944 of OY804596.1, read as the reverse complement.
GTCACTTACTCCATATTCGGCCATTTTCACTGCCGAATATTTTTTACGTCACCTGAATAGGTTTGGCTGTGTAATGAAAGTAAATGATGTTGCACCAAAAATTCAAATGTTGTGTGAATTTCATTAACCCTTTCCCAAACATGACCGGGTTTTGATGTCCGTAGTAGAAATGGCTTGGGAAAAAATTGAGACAAAAGAAGAAACTGCTGATAACAAGCAGTTTCTCCTTTTGTCTCAATATTTTCTTTGCCATGTTTTACACAAATTCTATCTTTCATAACTGCCATTTTGTCATTTTCTGCAGTTTTTGAAGTGGATCACACTAAATTTTTGCCATGTGGGAAACGGTTAAAGGGTGGACTAACATAATGTATAAGTACTGTATTACCTTAATATATGAGAACCCTTCACCACAACCTGTAGGGTCAGCCACACCATTCAGATCTAGTAAACATTTACCCTTCATGGCAGATATAAAGGCTCTAGTCGTGTTCCAGGGAGCAGTTTTTACCTACAATGTAAGAAAATGAAGTAAATATACAATGTATGTCAATTAAATTATAACACTTTCTAAAGTCGTTCAAGCTTTCAAAATCATTCAGTTTTTGCCTTTTTTGCTACTATATAAATCTGTTCTGTCCATTTCCAAACTAACTTCATTCACCCGTCTCCAAACTATTTCACTTAATTTACCGGTAGCCAATCTAGATGTTCCACATTTGAATTGATTATTTTGTGCTCGTATTCATAATACAAATACTGCTCTTTAATCTTTATTGATTGACAATAATTTGAGGCCATGGTATTGGTAGCACCTCAATAATTTGACTGGTTCATTATTTAATTGTATAGTTGAATCAACTTCAGTTAAAGGAGGCTTCTGTTGTTTAGTAAAAATCTAAATTCTGTGGGATAGCAGAGTTCCAGATAAAAGTGGGTGATGGCTTCTCAAAATGCATCATTTCATTTATTGTTCATCATACCCTATATTGTGAGTACTCATTGGAATCGTCTCATCAAGACGATTCAAAAGAGTATGTACATCAAAGGGTTTGGATTTCAAATACAAATTTTAGGATGCCTTTTCGCCCTGTTATCTGTTACTCTGGGAGAAGGTTTAACCCATTAACAAACATTAAAATTTTGGATGAGTCCAAATTCAAAGATGATGCAGATGACAATTACAAGTTAAGGAAATTTATCATTTTTTTGTTGTTGTCTTTTTTGGTAGAAAACATTGTGGGAAATGAAGAAATTGCTTGTCACAAGCAATTTCTTCATTTCCCACAATATTTTCCAAAGCCTTTATCCTATGGGGTGTCAAAAAGCGTCATTATGCGGTAATGGGTTAAACAATACCTCATCTTCAATCTTCATCTGTGTTTCCTCCTCATTATCCTCCTCCGGAGCAAACAACGACTTCTCACCATAACCGGCATCCTAAATTATACAAAATACAAGATTTATTAAATCATTGGGGTTTAATGCCTCTTTCAACTGTCCTTCTTCATTATCCTCCATCGGAGCAAACAAAGACTTCTCACCGTAACCAGCATCCTATTAAAAGATACAAATGTAGCACATAACATTAGTGACATGGTCACAATATATGCCGTCCCAGAGACTAAGTTTCAAGGGGGCATAACTCAGGCAAAAATCAATGAACCATAAAATCCTTCCTTCATGCACATCTACCAATTGAGGTGATAACATTGACCAAGTTTCAAGAAGATCCAGCCAGAAACTTAGGAGGAGTTGCGTTGACAAGAAAAGTGGACGGACGTACGGATGGACGGATGGATGGATGGACGGACGGACGGACGGACAGACGGAGAAGATGACGCCAATATACGTCCGCTTCCGGCGCCGTATAAAAACTCTAGGGAGTCAATATGTGAAGTTTTACCCAATTGTTCTAGCCATTGCTGAGATCTAGAAATAACTTGGAAAACCAGTGCTTAACCCTTTCCCAAACAGGACCTGGTTTTGACGTCTCTTATAGAACAGGCTTGGGAAAACATGGAAACAAAAGAAGAAACAGGTGATAACCAGCAGTTTCTCCTTTTGTCTCAATATTTTCCATGATGTATTGTACACAAATCCAATGTTTATCAACACTATTTTTGTCATCTTGAGCAGTTTTTGAAGTGGATCACCCAAAAATTCTGCCGTTTGGGAAAGGGATAGAGTTACCTTGAGTCTTTGTTCCGCAGCCAACATACTATAGTACCCACAACACTGTTCGGGTGACACCATGTTTCTCATTTCATCTTCTGTCTTTAATCTAAAGTCAGGTTTCAACACCCACCAGTTAGAGTCCATGCCTATAAATAGTGATGTTATTGTAGTAACTTTTACCCTTTCCCACACAACAAAATGTTAGATTGACTTAAAGTCATTTTCCCTCTTTAATCTAAAGTCAGACTTCAACACCCACCAATTTGAGTCCATACTTTGAAAAGTCATTAAACACTTATTAAGGTAGAAGACCCATAATGAAAAACACCACTTTCTAGCCATACAAAATGCATCAAATTACACACTCTTGTAAATACACTTCAAATAAGTTGATTCACCATGCCGGATTTCAAGATTATGCTTCAGGAAGAAAATAGTTTACAGATATAATTTTACTCTATATTCATATCGTCGGTGCTATGACAAAATTGCGTAGTAGAAATTTTGCTCGAAAACCTTTTTTTTCAGGAGAGCCAAAAACGTTTTTAGTACTTTTTACTGTTTTAAAAAAATGAGCCGACAAAATTGCGTAACTCAATAACTACATGAACAATCAGCTTCTTTAAGGTAAAATAAGGTAATTGAACATAACTTACGGTTCATTTATTGGTCAAAGTAGAAGAAAAACAGAGGAGAATGCCATTTCTCAGCCTTTTATTACTCTCGTGTAAATAATTTTTCTATGTACAACGCATTTTTGTCAGCTAAATCGAGTTACGCAATTTTGTCACATGGTAATTGAAAGGGTTCTAATAGGTGTAGAGAAACACTGTTTTGACAGGATATGCGCCCCTACATACTTAGTAACAAGAGGGCCAAGATGGCCCTGTATCGCTCCACTGGCTTTTAGACATTTAGACTACAAACTTCTTCAAGGAATACAATAGAGGTCTATCCAAAGAAGATTCATGCTACACCAGAATGAAATCCGATAAGTAATTAAGGAGCAGAAATGTTTTTAAAATTTTGTTAAAATTACACTGTTTCATATAGCGAAAAATAAGCCTAGCCCACAGCGGCTAAGCTTTTCATCCGATCGTGAAGGAATTTGGGAGAGATTCATGCAAGGAAGATTCCTGTGAAGTTTGGTTGAAATTGGTCCTGTAGTTTTGGAGAAGATTGTTTAACAATTATTCGAAAATTCAATTCAATTAAATTTATTAAAATTTAAGTTCTACACGGAAATTTTTTTTTTAAGGAATTTAAAGGAGATTCATGCAAGGAAGATTCGTGTGAAGTTTGGTTAAAATTGGTCCAATAGTTTTGGAATAGAAGATTTTTCAAAAAATTAATCTTATTTAATTAATCAAAATTTAAGTTTTACCCAGAATTTATTTTTTTGAAGGAATTAAGAAGAGATTTATGCAAGGAACATTTCTGTAAAGTTTGGTTGAAATTGGTTCAGTAGTTTTGGAAAAGAAGAATTTTTAAAGATTTTTCAAAAATTTAAATCAATTAAATTAATTAAAATTCAAGTTCTGCACGGATTTTAATCTTTTGAAGGAATTTGGTTGAGATTCATGCAAGGAAGATTTCTGTGAAGTTTGGTTGAAATTGGTCCAGTAGTTTTGGAGAAGAAGAATTTTTAAGGATTTTTCGAAAATTTAATTCAATTAAATTAATTAAAATTCAAGTTATACACAGAATTGATCTTTTTGAAGGAATTAAGAAGATATTCATACAAGGAAGATTTCTGTGAAGTTTGGTTGAAATTGGTCCAGTAGTTTTGGAGAAGTTTTCAAGAAATTTTTTTAAACGATTTTTCGAAAATTTAAATCAATTAAATTAATTAAAATTCAAGTTCTGCACGGATTTTATTCTTTTGAAGGAATTTGGTTGAGATTCATGCAAGAAAGATTTCTGTGAAGTTTGGTTGAAATTGGTCCAGTAGTTTTGGAGAAGAAGAATTTTTGAAGATTTTTCGAAAATTTAAATCAATTAAATTAATTAAAATTCAAGTTCTGCACCGATTTTATTCTTTTGAAGGAATTAAGAAGAGATTAATGCAAGGAACATTTCTGTGAAGTTCGGTTGAAATTGGTTCAGTAGTTTTGGAGAAGAAGAATTTTTAAAGATTTTTCGAAAATTAATTAAATTAAATTAATTAAAATTCAAGTTCTGCACAGATTTTATTCTTTTGAAGGAATTTGGTACAGATTCATGCAAGGAAGATTTCTGTGAAGTTTGGTTGAAATTGGTCCAGTAGTTTTGGAGAAGAAGATGTTTGAAAATTGTTTACGCACGCACGCACGCACGGACGGACACACACACGCACGGACGCACGACGGACACAGGGCCATGACATAAGCCCCACTGGCCTTCGGCCAGTGGAGCTAAAAAGCATTTATAAAAAAAAATTGACAAAATTGCGTAACTAATTTGTTACGCAATTTTGTCATAGCACCGACGATATGCAAGGGAGGTAATTTTGAACATTTTTGTCAAATATTTTCAAAAGCATGCATGAATTCAAAATTCTAAACCATACAAAATGCTTACGTTTATATTTGTATTGGAAATGTAACACAGTTTAGGAAATTACTGACATTTTTCAAATTTCGCCGCTGGCCCTTTGGTGCTCATTATGGGTCTTCTACCTTAATATGATGTTGAAATTGCCTAAACTGAAAAACCCTTAATCCTTCCCCAAACAAGACCTGGTTTTGACGTTCCTTATAGAAAAGGCTTGGGAAAACATTGAAACAAAAGAAGAAACTGCTGATAACCAGCAGTTTCTCCTTTTGTCTCAATATTTTCTGTGCCATATTTTACACAAATCCATCTTTAAAGACATCCATTTTGTCTTTTGTGGCAGTTTTTGAAGTGGATCAACCTAAAAAATTTTGTCGTTTGGGAAAGGGTTAAATGGGAATTCCCTGAAAAATACAGCACTATCATCATATGTAAACTTACAATGCAACCTTTTCAAAATCAATTTTTATATCCAAAGTTGTTTTTTCCACCGGAAATTGTCATACATTTTATTTTGAACATTTAAATTTAGCAAATAGTTTAAAAATAATAGAACAAATAATACAACAAAGTAATGAACTGTAGAAATAACTAGACAGCCCTGGCAGTCTGGACGCGCTCCACAGGCCTGATTGTTTGTCTTGTTGAATGCAATTTCAAAGGTTTAGGCTGCGCAAACAAGCAAATGCATGACCAAGCTGAAAATTACAAGCAAGTATGATTGTACGGTAGATTCTGTGAAAGTTCTGTATTGATTAATTAATACTAATGGTTGTATAAGTGAAAATAAAGCCGAAAATAGCAATTAACTCATGACATAAAATTCAGATCAAGCTGAAAATTACACCAAGGCAAGATCTCATAATCACCAATATTCTGATTTAGTTTTGTCTTGATTGGTCAATATTTGTACTTGCTAGAGTGAAAATAATGTCAAAATAGAGCCGAAAATGGCAATTTTGTCGATTTCAAGGGCACATAACTCATGATATAAAATTCAGATCAAGCTGAAAATTATACCAAAGCAAGATCTTATGGTCAACAACATTCGGTACAATTTTTGTCTTGAATGGTCAATATTTGTACTTGCTAGAGTGAAAACAATGTCAAAATAGAGCCGAAAATGGCAATTTTGTCAATTTCAAGGGCACATAACTCATGATGTAAAATTTAGATCAAGCTTAATATTAATCCAAAGCAAGATCTTATGGTCAACAATATTTGGTACAATTTTTGTCTTGATTGGTCAATATTTGTAGTTGCTAGAGTGAAAACAATGTCAAAATAGATCCGAAAATGGCAATTTTGTCAATTTCAAGGGCACATAACTCATGATGTAAAATTCAGATCAAGCTGAAAATTTTACCAAAACAAGATCTTATAATCACCAACATTCTGTACAATTTTTGTCTTGAATGATCAATATTTGTAGTTGCTAGAGTGAAAACAATGTCAAAATAGAGCCGAAAATGGCAATTTTGTCAATTTAAAGGGCACATAACTCATGATGTAAAGTTCAGATCAAGCTGAAAATTATACCAAAGCAAGATCTTATGGTCACCAACATTCTGTACAAGTTTTGTCTTGATTGGGCAATATTTGTAGATTTTAGAGTAAAAATAAAGTCTAAACCAGCTATTTTTTATATTCAAGGGCAGATAACTCAGGTTATTCTAATTCAATCAAATTTCTTTGAAGGAATCTGAGAGAGGGTCACCCAAGGATTATTCCTGTGAAGTTTGGTTGAAATCCATTTCGTAGTTTCTGAGGAGAAGATTTTTAAAGAAAAAGTTTACGGACGGACGGACGCACGCACGGACGCTTGACGGACACACCGCCATGACAATAGCCCGCTGGCCTGACGGCCAGTGGAGCTAAAAACAAACAAATGTTGTGACATACAAAAAAAGTGCCATAGCAGTCATGGCGAAGACCGTCGGACCGGCAGACATGTCTGATGAAATTTCCCTCGGTCTGATAATTTTTTCACTAATGTCAGTCCCACTGTCTGACATTAATTTTGACTTGTAAGATAGAGAATGATAGTTCGGACTGACAAAATATTATTCGGTCTGACAGGTAACTCATTACTGTCAGACCGAATGTCTGACAAAGGTTTGTCGTTCTTCGCCATGTCTGCCATAGTCACAATATATGAAGCTTTCTGATTAAAAAGCTCCTAAAGGATACATACATTGTATTTTGACTTTTCAAATTCAAATGCTGCCAAAAAATGGATCTTGATAAACATAAAATTTGTTCACAAAATAGCATAAAAAAATATTGAGACACAATAAGAAAATGCTATTTAACAACATTTTCTTCTATTGTGGACAGAATTTCATGACATAAGATCTAAGATAGATCAAAGTAGCAGAAGGACGATACCCAAATAGAAGGGTAAAACCTATTCCACGCCTTTTAATAATATTCCCATGGCATAAGAACAAGAACATGAAATTCCTTTTGATAAACTGTCATTAAAGTCTAAAATAAAACTTCAACTGTTTGAAACATATTCTATACCCACCTTCGTGCCAACGTCTGCTATAAAACTCTATAAATACAATCAATAAACTCAAATCTATAACATTTAATTAAATGGTAAAAGTTCCGGTTATTCCCTTTTCAAAGATTCTGGACATGGCAAATTAGATTTTAATATAAATAGAATATGCATACAGTATAGCACAGAAAATATTGAGGCAAAACTGGGAGAATGCTGATTAGCATTTTCTTCTTTTGTCGCAATGTTTTCCCAAAGTAATTTCTTTCAGGGACCTTAAAACCAGGTTTTGTTTGTGAAAGTGTTACGAATTGTCAAAATTTTTAAAAGCACAGAAAGGAAAAAGACAGACAGAAAAAATAAAATATCTATCAAGTGGGTTGAAACAGAAAGGGCGAATAATGTAATAGGTAATTTTTCTCTAATATTCTTTTCTTAGTTTACTGTGTTTTCACAAAAAGTATCTCTTAACCCATTACCAGATGACAAAGTTTTAGACTGATCCAAATTCAAAGATCTTGCAGAAAAAAAATCAAGTAAATGAAATTATACCCTTTTTGCCTTTCTGGCTAGAAATTGTTAAGGGGGATGAAGAAATTACTTGTCACAAGCAATTTCTTTATATTCCTCATTTTTCACACCCTTTTTCTTTTGGGGCATCAAATGGCATCATTTTGTGGGAGTGTGTTAATGTCATCAAACCCCGTTATTGTTTGCTTAAGCCATTCCGACATAATGACACCTTTGATGCCCCATGAGATAGAAGCTTTTGAACACATTGTAGAAAATAAAAGAAATTCCACAATATTTTCATCTTGGAAAGACACAAAAGAGAACAATTCTATGCATTTGAAATTGTCATCTGCAAGACAAAGAGTTTGGACAGGCCCAAATTTTGTCATTTGGGAAAAGGTTTATGGTAAAAACATTTCAATCTAATTTTTGACATACCTGTTCTTTTAAAATCTGCACACAATTTCAATCGTTTTCTGATACTGCTCTCTGAGTGTGACGGAAAAGCTCTCTTAATGTCATCCATCTTTATCCGCCTTGGATTGTCTTTACTTTTGGCAAACAGTCGATAAATAAATACCTGTGAAAGAGTGAGGGATATAAGTGGTGAAACAGTCAGAGAAATATATTATTATCATGCACAAAGTTTGAGAGAAACAACATTTTTTGAAACAGAAATATATGACATTTGCATGCAAAACTTTGACCAATGCCAACTGCAATAGCAACCCCTCCCCTTCTGTGAACAGTCTTCAGCTTAACCCATTACCACACAATGACTCTTTTTGACTCCCTACAAGATATAAGCTTTGGAAAACAATGTGGAAAATGAAGAAATTGCTTGTGACAAGCAATTTCTCCATTTTCCACAATGTTTTCTATGCCAAAATAGAAAGATTTTTGAAATTTTAAAAATTTCAAATTGTCGTCTGCAACACATTTCAAGGACCACCCTAAAATGTTGTCGTTTGGGAAAGGGTTAAAAGGAACAATCCCAATACCTTAACTCAATAATAGAAAGGAAAATGTTACATTTTTTGTGCATTCAGAGTTTGCAGAAAATTATTTAACCCTTTCCCAAACAAGACCTGATTTTGACGTCACAAAAGAGAAATTGCTTGGGAAAACATTGAGACAAAAGAAGACACTGCTGATGACCAGCAGTTTCTCCTTTTGTCTCAATGTTTTCTGTGCCATATTTTACACAAATCATATCTTTAATAGCATCCATTTTGTCATTTGTGGCAGTTTTGAAGTGGATCACACTCAAATTTTGTTCTTTGGGAAAGGGTTAGGACACTGTTCCGCCTACCTGAAGAAAGTCTCTTATAAAATTGTTGGCTCGTTTAGAATTTGGTCCAGGTACTTCGTATAAAGGACATTCCTGTCCTACGGTATAAATGTTTTCTACTTCTCGAATGTAAAAGCTGAAAAACAGATATAAACATAAGAAGGGATGATAAAGTGACTATTCCTTTTATTTCTCTAAATGACTATTCCTTCTTATTCCTTTCAAACAATTATGCCTTTTGACACACAAAAGTGTCAAATCTTTGAAAAATTACCAACAACTTCTATTTTTCCCCATTTTCCCCTTTTTTCCGTCCTATGAAGAACAAGAGCTGTCACTGTAAGATGACAATGCCCCCGACACCGCTTTGATCGTCATAAGGTCAAGGTCATCCAGGGGTCAAGGTCACCAAAGTATGTGCCTACAAAAAGGTTATGTACCAAGGAATGTTGTGGTAAAGTATGAAGCGAATATGTTAAGTAATAAGGAAGTTATGGCCAATGTTAAAGTTTTTGGACGGAATGACGGACGGACGGACGGACGGACAGACAGACGGACGGACGGACAGACGGACGGACGGACGGACAAGTCAAATTTATGATGCCTCCCTATCGGGGGCATAAAAACTTCCTTTCCGACCATCATATTAATGTCTTTGTCTTGAATACTTTTGAATATGGACAGGTTCAAATTTTGCCATTTGGGGAAGGGTTAAAAGTGGCCTTAGTATTTGACCTTTCCTTGAAAGTTGAGCTATAAGTAAGTCTAAATGTCTAAAATTGCATGTGAATGATTAAAGATTAATTTTCTCTACAGAATCTGAATCTTTGAAAGCAGATGGTGAAATCCACAATGTAATGTCAAGTCAGTTTTGACCCTTGGGTTTTGTTGGTAACAAGAGTTTTCATTGGATGCATTGAGATCTTATAACTTCCAATCAACCAAGTCCATTACACAATTCACAGCAATTGTCAGGAGAATTTGTCTCATTTCCAATGAAAGTACTGTGATCAAAAAGAACTTACTGGTTCCTATTTCTGATGACTAGAAAATCTGTGGGTGGTGTGTTATGTTCGTAAATCGGTGCTCTAAACATGTTGTTTTCCAGGGCTTGTATAGACTGCCCGGGTGATAGGGAGCCTAAAAATGGTGATGTGTGGGCGTAGGATAACTCCCCGTATTTAAACTGAGGTGGGTTGCTGTCTTTACCGGGTTTCTGTGGAATAGATTTAGAGATACATGTACGGACGAAAGGTTGTAACGTAAAAATGCTAAAGATTAATCAAGATTCATCAAACCCTACAATGTAGGTACTCATTGCAGTCATCTCATCGTCGGAGGACAGCAAAATTTTAGAGCATTAGCATCAATGGAATCAGAAATATGACTGTAACAGCACCCATATTCTGCAAATAGTTGCACTAAAACTACAAGTCACAGTAATGAATCTTTGCATAGAGAATGATATTATTGTCACAATTTTAAAAGAAAATGTTACTCTTTGGTGATAATTCTATACTTTGGTCGCCATGCCGGCCTGCATCGGTAAGGGAGAAAACTCCACATATTCTTATAAAGTGAGTTCTCCATCCATTTCAGATCAATCATGTGGCATCTGCATTAAGGTCTCTTATACAAAAGGCTTGAAAAAATCAAATCAAAAGAAGAAATTTCTGATAACCAGCAATTTCTTCTTTTGCCTAATATTTTCTATGAAATATTGTACTAAAATCCCTTCCTTTGTAACATCATTTTGTTGTCTACATCTGCTGTTAAATCGGACTTCCCTAAATTTTGCAATCTGCTAATGGGTTAACAGAAAATCTTACCCTTTTGTAATAATTCTTTATTTTGGTCGCCATGCCGACCTGCATCAATAAGGGAGGGAACTCCTCCGCATATTCACATAAAATGAGTTCTCCATCCATGCCAGATAAATCATGTGGTGTCCGCATAAAAAACATCTCTCCACCCCCGTACGCCATTCTTTCTTGTTCCCTCAACTGTAAAAGATTTTATATAAAAAAATTAGTGTATCATAATCTACTTTAGCAGGTTTGCTTGTATAAAGTTTTCAATCACATTTATCGGTTTTTGTATTCTTCATTTCAGTCTCCATTGCAAAATCTCACTGATCAATATGAGCAAGATTCTTCAGAGCTTCAGGGAGCGGTGCATAAACACACAGAGGGGCTTGTCAGTAAAATCGGACATTTTTTTTCCATTTAAGGACAGATAATTGGAGAATGCCAGGAGTTATCTGAATTTAAATACAGGCAAGTACAAGAGGACACCATAGAGATTCATTGGGGCAAGTTTGATCAAAGGGGGTGTTCCACCCTATTAGAAATTCCCATAGGGTTGTGCCCACGCTCGGAATTCAATGAAATTTGGCATGAAATTAGTGTTCTGTATTACGGCATGATTCCCAAAATATTTTCCAAAAATCTATTCCGGAAAATATTTTTCTAAGAATTTTAAGATTTTTGCTTAAAAATGGGGGGTATCCTTACTAAAAGAGGGCATATACATTCAAGATTGTTGTATTCGAGCCAAATTTGCGCCGAAAACAATGTATATTAATTTCTTTTCAAGTATTTACCAAAATGGTAAACATTACTGTACAAAAAACAATTTGCCATTACTTTTTGTATGACGTCATCGACAAAATTCTTAGCTTTTAAGCATTTTGACCAAATTTGATTCTAAATTTCACCCAGTTTCAGTTTTTGTCAACATATGAAATTTATATAAAAATTGCCCCCATATATGCTTGTGCTTATAGTAAAATATTAAGTAAAAATAAAACCGGTAACAGTGTCATTTTTCAACTTTAGTGTAAGCGGTCTAAATTTCTAAGAATGTAAAATCTAAGATTTTACTGTATACCTTCTATATGCATTACGCAAACAGTCCATAATTATTTTTTGCTTTGTTGTGTCCTGATTTGACATCAACAACTTATGTATAACATGAGTTTTAGCATTTTCACACAAAATTATGCTTTTTTGTGAATTAATGGCACTTTGTCTTACCCCACCCACCCGCAATATAATGGAGGGGTAAACACCCTAATACAGTGGAATGTATTATGAAATGTGGAGATGAAATATAAAAGTAATGCAATAATGATACAATTTTTCTATTATGTCACCTTTTTTAACTTTCCTTTATGGCTTATCAGCACTTAGACTACTTTAATATATATAGAACATTTCTTTACTACACTGCTCAAGATAATAAAAAGAACACAGAAACAGTTTTTATTGTTCATTCATTGTGCCCTTCAATGCAAAATTGCTAATATTTCTATTATTATGGTGAATTATCTACTGCTTTGAGGACATATTTGTTAACTATTTGCCAAAATCAGATCTATGAAGAACATGCATCAGCTTTTTGCCTATGACCCATTTCGTTATGCCACACTACCTCTATGAGTATAGGTTTAAAAAAATGGTACTTTCATATAACGGCCCGTAGATATTTCTGGCGTCAGACAAACCTGGGGATTGTGAGAGTTTGCAGATTTTTTAATGCATCACATTATCTAGAGTCAAAGAAATTTTAGTACTGGCCCCAGGTCTTTTCACTTTTTAATGAGGACCAGTTTGCTATGAGTGCTGTTTGAAACCAACAATTAGGGTAAGTAAATTTACATGTATATTAAGACTTAATTAAGAAACCAATGACTAAATGAACATGATTTGAATTTTTCCTTGACAGAAATTAACTGCCCCTACAGATTGACCTATCCACATGATATTTCTTGAATTTATTTTTTCCCAATTGTATATTCCACAATGTAGCATGAGTCTCTATCATGATTTATTTTAGTTTTAAGGCTATCTCAAGAGTAATCGAAAATAACAACATTAAAAAAATAACGGTGAATTGACGAAGTAAAGATCATAAACTGTGGTTAATAGGCTTAAAAAGCAAGCGATCACTTGCAGCACTTGGAATTTTGATAATTATTTCATGGGCTATAACAGTTTTCATGAGACTAAAATGATAAATAGACAATGAACTCTTCAATCAAAGGCTTGGTCACATACAAAATTCGTCTTGCACATCACGACCGGAGCACAGCAGCACATGGTACGTTCTACAGCATATTATTGGACGCGATGTGTGCGTGATAAAAAAATGGACTCGAAATTCTATGTCATCAAGCCTTTAGATATCTCTATCATAGATGGTCCACATGCCATGTATCCCAAAAGGTAGAAGATACCGACTAAATGCATCTATTTCCTTTTTTTCAGAGGGGCTATCACAGTCTCATTGGGAACTTTAAGTTAATAACCTAGTTAACGATTTAAAATGTATGATATGATAAAAGCTTTTAAAGTTTTGAAAAAAGGCATTAATATGTTTAAGTATTACATCATGTATTGATCAAAATGTATCATAAAATTATTACTCGAGTAAGCTATGCCAAATGCTTTAAGGTGAACCATTCTGTCCTGTTACTAGAACCAATACATAATTGAATTTGGCTTACTTAAGATAAAGAAATGAAAACAAAAATACTTGTTAGGACATGTGAAGCAGTGAAATCACGACTGGAAATATGTGTGACTGGAAATATGTTTCATAAATAATCTTTAACAGATGATCAAAGCCAACAAAATGAGTGTATCAGGGTCAAATGTAGGTAATTGGTTTATTTCTAATTAATTCAATTTTAAGTTTAGAAATAATCTGGGCTATTCTTCTGACAATGTCTGTCTATATGAACTTTTGAGAAATCATTTGGGCATGTTGGTATCAACAATATTGGCACCAACATGTTATACAATTACTTTTCTTGCTATTTTGATTTAAAATTGTGGACAATTATCAAAACTAGGTATGCAACATTAGGCTTTTGCTAGAGGGGTACCATTAACAACTGGGAGCATTTTATGGTGCCATTGATCAAAATTTTTATCATTTGACAACTTTACCGGTTTCAAACTTTCACAAAATTTTGCATACGAATAGGGGACATATATGGCCAACTTTCTTATCAATTTCATATGTTGACAAAGACAGGATCATACAAAAAATTTTGATTGAAATTTAGGTTTTGAAATTTTGTGGGCTATTTGTCAGACAATTTCTAAGTAAATAAGTTTCTGAGAAATCATATGTGCATGTTGGTATCAACAATATTGGTATCAAAATTTTCTACAATGACTCTTCTTGCTATTCTGATGTAAAATTAGGGACTAATATCAAAACTAGGTTGGCAACATTGGGCTTTTGCTGGGCGGATACCATTGAAAACTGAGAACATTTTAAGGTGCCATTGATCACAATTTTCATTATTTGACAACTTCACCTGTTTCAAATTTTCACAAAATTTTGCATACGAACTGGAGACATGTATGGTCAACTTTTATATCATTTTCATAGGTTGACAAAGACGGGAACATACAAAAGTAATTGATTAAACTAAAGGGTTTGAAAATTTCTCGATATTTTTCAGACCATTTCTGACTGAATAAATTTCAGAAAAATTATTTGTGCTTGTTGGTATCAACAATTTTGGTCTCAAAATTTTCTTCAAGGTATCTTCTTGCTATTTTGATTAAAAATTGGGGACAAATATCAAAACTAGGTATGCAACATTAGGCTTTTGCTAGAGGGGTACCATTGAAAACTGGGAGCATTTTATGGTGCCGTTGATCACAATTTTCATTATTTGACAACTTTACCGGTTTCAAATTTTCACAAAATTTTGCATACGAATAGGGGACATATATGGCCAACTTTCTTATCAATTTCATATGTTGACAAAGACAGGAACATACAAAAAATTTTGATTGAAATTTAGGTTTCGAAATTTTGTGGGCTATTTTTCTGACAATTTCTGACTAAATAAATTTCCGAAAAATTATTTGCGCGTGTTTTTACCAACAATATTGGTATCAAAAGTTTCTACGAGGACTCTTCTTTCTATTTTGATTAAAAAATGTGGATGAATACCAAAGCTAGATAGCCAACAATGAGTTTTTGTTAGACGGGTACCAATGAAAATCGGGAACATTTTAAGGTGCCGCGTATAGGCCTATATGCACTCTTTGGGTAAAAGAAATATATTTTTGTAGTTCATAGGTCAGAGTCATTCTATGTGTAAAGTTACAAGAAAATCCGTGCGTGGGCACAAATGGAACACCCCCTTTCATCCGTCACTGTGGGAGTAGTTGCACACACAAGGAATTGCCAACGGACAGACAGACGGACGGACATCCAGGGCCATAAAATACTATAATCCATCAGGCGCATAAAAAGAGCCTGTATAGCACTCCAGAAAGTCATCAGCTGTAATAATTTAGCTATAACAAGATGTGTTTGTGAAACACAAATGCCCCCGAAATGGCCATTTTTCTAAAATGTTAAGTTTTCGTGGTGTAAAGGGTTATTAAGGGTTAAGGGATGACCTTGAGGAAGGTCAAATTGCATGGAACAGATAGCCATCATTAAAAGGAAGTTGCATACCAAATTTGAGCTTTGTATGTAAAATACTTTTGGAGAAAAGGCAAAGGTTAAGTTTTCAGACAGACGGACAGACAGACGGACAGACAGACAGACAGACAGACACGAGTAAAACAATGTGCCCCCGATCTCTCGATACGGGGGCATAAAAAGAGAACATCATTGATCTTGATCAATTTTGCTGTCAGCTGCATCTTTCAGACTTTACCACCCTATTTTTTCTGGTGGGGGAAAGGATTCAAACAGTACAAAAACTTACCCTTGCTTTCCGTTTTATCACTTTCAACAATGGTTCGACAGGGTGAGGTCCAGGTGTCGAGTTTGTTCCGTGTGAGTATTTCTTGAGCGGGTTTCGGTGGAAGGTCCGTAACTTTATCTCACTCATATAGGTGGGGAAAAATGGCTGTTGTAATTCTACACCAGTGGTTGAGTGCTAAAACAGTTTTACAGGTAAACAGATAATAGGCCGGGTAATGGCATCTTAATTTATTTTTATCTAAACCCAATGTTGGGGGATACTCATTTGAATTGTCTTATCGAGACCCACACCATAGGGTTTGATAAAATTCAAATAGTACTGTAGCTTTGCAAAGCTATTACCTCCTCTTATCTGTGGCTCTTTTTTATTTTATACCACTAATGGGAATAAATGAAAGTTCTGATAATAGTCCCATGTCAATTTTTTTGCCTTTTATTGTCTTTATTGGACTACATTTTTTAGTATTTATTCTAAATAAATAACATATAAAGGTCAAAATATTGACACAAACTATTTATTACAAATCAAAGAGAAACACTTCATATTTTTCACCATGATTATAAGGCAACAAAAGCTTCAAAGAATGTATTGGAAATGATGGCCAACAATTGCAGAAAATCTTCAATAAATATTTAAGTCTGGTTTGGAGCAGAGAAGCTTTAGGAATGCTAGTGATTTATTGGATGTGAAATCAATAAATTTGTAGCTCATCAATCACTTTTAATCAGGTGGTGTTTAACCCTTTCCAAACGATAAAATTTTAGGGTGATCCACTTCAAAAACTGCCATAAAAGACAAAATGGATGCTATTAAAGATATTATTTGTGTAAAATAGGGCATAGAAAATATTGAAACAAAAGGAGAAACTGCTGGTTATCAGCAGTTTCTTCTTTTGTTTCAATGTTTTCCCAAGCCTTTTCTACTAGGGATGTCAAAACCAGGTCTTGTTAGGGAAAGGGTTAACAGATCCACCACATCAAAAGAATCACTGGCGTTTTTATCTTCTCTGCTTTAAAACATTTCCAAAACTGTCACATACTAACATAATCATTAAAGATTTTTCTGCAACTGTTATTGTGTCATGTCATTCTAGAAAATGCCTACAGAAGATTAACATTGTCATGATTGTACAAGAGCTCACAACTTTAAGAAGCCATAAAGTCAACATTTTTACTTTTTGCATCAATACTTCTGTACTTTATCAATCATATCATTAGCAACATCCATTTTCTTGTCTGAATAATATCAGGGTTGCCACTAGTCAGCGGAAACAAAATTCCCTAACATTTCCCTGACATTTCCCAGACAAATTGGAAAATTCCCTGACATGTTTCGTCAAATTAATTTCGCAGTAACTCGTGATGTCTCCAGAAAATTTTAAAAAGAGATATTGAAATCATGAATTATATGACACTGCATCTTATTTTTTCAAAATTCCCTGACAATTCCCTGACATTTGCAAGTATTTTCAAATTTCCCTGACAGTTAAAAAAAAATTCCCTGACCGTGAAAAAAATTAAATTTCCCTGAGATTTTTCCCTGACGTGTGGCAACCCTGCACATGCTTTCATATATGAATTGTTTTCAATACTTTTAATAGTTTGCGGGAATGGTTTACATCAATAAAAGTTAAAAGATAAATTTACCTGTATCAAGCTGACTCCAATGTTTGGTCTCAATGCTGTGTCCAGAAGTTTAGGATTATAGAACTCATCGTTAGACAAATTAAATGGATCCACATTAGAGTTGGTCTGCTGCTGTTCCTAAAAATACGCAAATGACATATGTACACATAAATACATATCATCGGTGTAAATGCAAAACCTCATTTACAAGTCCATTTTTGCGATTTTCAAAGTACAAACTTGTGTGCCCAGTTAAGACAATTCTTGCAGGTTTTGAGATATTTTCACTGATCAGTATTAATGACGCATTATTTGTAAACAATATGTCCAAATTTCAAGTAAAACATTTCACTTTGGGAAAAGTTATTACACTTTTTTCCCTCCCCTTTAAAATTTTCCAAAATCGAGATACGAGGTTTTGCATTTACAACGACGATATAAATTTACACATATATAGACACATAGATATTTGGTCTCAATGCAGAGTCAAGTATGTAAGGATAATAGAGAAGTTCAATGGATCCACATTAGAGTTGGTCTGTTGGGGTTCCTTGAAATATGTAAATAGAACATAATGTTATTGATCAAGCTAACAGAAATCTTCTAGGAAGTGTGTAAAGTCTCTACACTAGTCAGTCTGCAGTGTCAGCAAAGACAAACTAAGATTCAAACACTCATAACGAAAGCTCATACAAATTGTGAAGATATACAGGAATCGAACTTGTGATGAAAGATGGAGTACTTAACTCTATATTTCTATATTTCAACTAAGACATTCCGTCTTCTCAATCAGGGTTGCCACTTGTCAGAGGATATAAAATTCCCTGACAATTCCCTGACATTTCCCTGACAAAATTGGAAAATTCCCTGACATGTTTCGTCGCGGTAATTTCACGGTAACTTGTTATGTCTTGAGACAATTTTTAAAGGCGATGTTGAAATCATCAATTTTATGGAACTGCATCTCATTTTTTCAAAATTCCCTGACAATTCCCTGACATTTGCCAGTATTTTCAAACTTCCCTGACAGTTGAAAAAATTTAAATTTCCCTGACTTTTCCCTGACGCGTGGCAACCCTGTCAATTATACTCATGTCCCCTAAGATTTTCAATTACTACATATCAAAAGTAAGAGGTTTTCTGAATAGCTCACATGTATGCCAGATAGGGCATTGTCACAGAAATTGGAGATTGTTCAAGTCAAAGAATGATGATTCAAGAACAACTAGTTTTCAAAACATGCATACAAAAATACACATTATGGAGATACATTATTGCAAATTTTGTAAGGAACTATTAGGACTGTTGGGCATACAAGAAATTAGGTATCTTTTAATTCAAAGGCATATAATTCAGTTTTATTCAAGAACAAAAAGAGTATTCTGAATTTTAAAAGCAGCATACACAACTACAGAAACAGAGATTTGAGAAACCCATGAAAATTGTCCAAAGTCTTACACCGACGCTAAAGCTGATACCCGGTCGACTAGAATAGCCCCCCTATGCTACGAATAGTCCTACTAAAAACTGATATGCCCACCTCTTCTTCCTCCTCCTCTTCCTTTATAATACCAGCTTTACCCAGCAGTATACGTGACTTCTTCACTTCAGCCTGGAGGAAAAAATAAATACATGACATCAGATAGCACCCAGGGCAGATATCGAGGTAAGGGATAGTATCATTCTTTACCCCATATCTGCCATTTAATAATCCTTATATTACATTCTATCTCTGAACTTACCTTTAAATAGATTTTCTATAAATATTGCAATTCAAATAATCACAATTTCATAATATATTTTTTACTTTAATAGCACTTGAAATTATGAAATATAACATTATGACAACTTACATTTTTGGTAAACAATCTTGTTTTTACACGCTTTTCTAAAATTATTAACATTTCTCTATAAGTACTTTTTTGCTTTTAAAGTGTATTACCTAGCCAACTATCCTTTGACATATATTGTTCAACTAGACAGTACACATCTTCAATAAAAAGATTTCTCGAGTCGATTTGGAAATGGCATTAAGTAATAGTTGGACCTTCTCTTTTTGTTTACCTTCTCTTTTTTACTGACTGTTTGTGCCGGGGTGTCAGGGTCCACATCATCTGGTAACTCAAGTATTATGTTCTCATCATTGGGACCTATTGTCATTATCTTGATTATATCCCTCATAATCTAGAATGTAACATTGCTTTTCAACAAAAACCTTGTAACTGCAGCTTAAAACAAGCTGCAGTTACAAGATTTTTGTTGAAAAGCATGGATATTTACCTTCTCTTTTTTACTGACTGTTTGTGCAGGTGTATCAGGGTCTACATCATCCGGTATTTCAAGTATTATGTTCTCATCATTGGGATCTATTGTCATTATCTTAGGTGATGGAATCCTATCCATATTCTGTTGGACAAAAAAGAAACATCATTAGATAAACAGTTTACAACTAAAGCTAATGTTATGTTTCCATGCCAAGTTGCCAAGACAGAAAAATTAAAATTAATATACTATATAATGAAAGGAAGCATGGACACAGGGAGCTGATAATACATACCATCATTGTGCATATAACAAGAGTTGCTTGAGGACAGCAAAGTGTGAATATCAAGTGCTGGATAGTTAAAGAGGAGTTGTCCGCAGACAAAGTAGCTCGACTATACAGAAGCTTGTCACAAAAACAGGTCATCTTTAAGGTCAAGGTCGAGAGGTCAAAGGTCATGGTCCCAAATGAAAGGTCTTGGCAGGAGGTATCTATGTGAGAAATATCAAGGCACTATAAATAATAGTGCATGAGATATAGGCTAGGTTAAAGTTTTTTAAAAGTAGGTCAAACTCCAATGTCAAGGTCACTAGGTCAAAGGTCATGATCCCAAATGAAACCTCTTGGTAGGAGGTATCCATGTGTGAAATATCAAGGCTGTATCTCTAAAAGTGCCTGACAAATAGACCAGGTTACCGTTAAAGAGTTCTTTTTTAGTAAAGACGCCACGGGATGGGACGGGTGGCCGAGACTAAGGCTGTGACATTAGCTCCCCAGACATGCAGTCCCGGCTTGCTAAAACTCTATGTCTGAAAATGGTTAAAATTCTATGAATTTAAATGTCAGAGCAAGTAATCTTTGCCGAGAGGCTTGTGAAAAGTTTCAGAGTAATAGCATCAGTAGAAACAGAAATATGACATTTGCATGTGAAACCTTAACCAAAGCATTACGCCAATGTTAATGCCATTTCCCAGGTGACTGAAATAGTCCCTTATTCTACCAATGGTTGCCCAAAAATGCACAAACCTCTGCGTCCCATATAATATCGTCTTCCCAGTTTCCGTAGATGAGGTCCTGGTTTTCTATGGGGAATATTGAGTACCAGGTTTTGTCTTTGTTGTCTCCACTCTCCAAGCCTGTTCCTGGTATATCTAGAAAAACAGTAAACACTTTGGATTGATTGTTTCATTTCTAGATTAATTGCTTGCTTGATTAAATGGCTTTTAATGCTATTTTCAACTATTACAGTCAGAGTGCATCAGCTAGAGCACCTAACTATGAATTCCTGTCGTTTCTCTCACCAGTGCTACCATAGTATCCTTAACGAGACTCTAGCTACCCACCAACATAGGTTTATGATTACCCAACTATTGGTAGGTGTCAGAGAGGATGTTGGCCATGACCAAAGATTGAACCCGGGACCTCATGAGTGTGAGTCCAATGCGCCTTTTACTGGGCTTTGACAATGCCAAAATCACTCAAGAAGTTGTTAAGCAAAGGGTAAACTTATTTTGTAACCGTTAATTCATCAATTTTCTTAAATATTTGTGGGATTTGAACCATGGACATTTCAGTCCAAAAGCCTGCGTCCTACCACTAGACAATGGCATTCCAACACAAAAATTTTCGAGGAAAGAATAAAGCAAATTTGTCTTTTTTTCCAAAATGCTCCATTCTTTATCAGCTGTTCAATCTCTCACCTTTACTTCTGAACTGCCCGGACACCGATCGGGTTATAGGCATGTTTCATTCCCACACAGTGACACATTTTGACACTCCTCAGGAAAAATGCTTGGGAAAACATTGTGAACTAGAGCTTCGCAGAGCGGCGCATATACGCCCAAGAGGGGCTTGTCAGTAAAAATTGGCCATTTTTTTCAATTCAAGGGCAGATAATTCAAATATGAAAAGTTATCAAAATTTTGTTTGCACAACAAGACACCATAGAGATTCATTGTGGCTAGTTTGATTAAATTCTGGTTGAAACTGTAGAAGTAACACACAGGAGAAAATGGGCATTTTTGAGAAAATGGGCATTTTTCCTTAAATTCAAGGGCAGATAATTCAAGAACGAAAACAGTTATCTAAATTCCGTAAGCGGTGTGCATAACTAGACACCATGGAGATTCATTGTGGCAAGTTTGATCAAATTCTGATCAAAACTGTAGGAGGAGTTGCGCACACAAGAAAACAGGCATTTTATTAATTCAAGGGCAGATAATTCAAGAACGAAAACATTTATCTAAATTCCGTAAGCGGGGTGCACAACTACACACCATGGAGATCAATTGTGGCAAGTTTGATCAAATTCCGATTAAAACTGTAGGAGGAGTTGCGCACACAAGAAATTGCTAACGGACGGACGGACAGACAGACAGACGGATGGATGGACGGACACACAGACCAGCGGGCCATAACATAATATGACCCTTCGGGCGTATAATGACCCTTCGGGCGTATAAAAATGAAGAAATTTCTTGTCACAAGCAATTTCTTCATTTTCCACAATATTTTCTAACCAAAAATGGATTTCTTAAAATTTCATCAACTAGAAATTGTCCTGTGCACCACCTTTCGAATTGGAACTGTCCAAAATTTTGTCCAAAGTTTTGCCATTTTGTAATGGGTTAACATGAAATTTTAATCAAATTGTCTCTCACCTTTGCCTCCAAACTGCCCGGACACTGATCTAATTATAGGCATGTTTCCTGGTCCCATTCTCATCTGTGGGTTTGGTCGATCTGTAATACAGAGATTTATATTCACTTACAATTCAACCCATTACCAAACAGTGTTATTTCAGACTGCTCTAAATTCAAGAAAGTTGCAGAAGACATTTTCAATGTGATGAAACTTGGAAATTTTATGACTTTTTGAGTACAAAAACTTGTGGGAAATAAAGAAATTGCTTGTCACAAGCAATTTCTTCATTTTCCACAATGTTTACCAAACCTCTTTCTTGTGTGGGAGTCGAAAGGCGTCACTGTGCAGTAATGGGTCAAAATATACTGCAATGTCATTGGTTCAAAAAGTAGGTTGAACACTAAATTCACAAACAGTCTTAATATTTTTTCATGGCAACAGATAAGAGGGAGTGATGGCTTTTCGAAATGAAATGTTTCATTTATTTTTCATCAAACCTTATGTTTAGGATACTCATTGGAATAATCTCATTGAGAGAATTCAATAAGTACCCAGAACAAAGGATTTTAAATTGAAATAAGAAATTCAAAATGGTTTAACCTCCACTTATCTGTAGCTCTGGTTTAAATATATATTTTTCTATTCTTAACCCTTTCCCCAAACAGCCAAATCTTAGGGTGTCTAATTCAAAAGCTGCTGAAGACCACAAAACAGATGTTGATATAAATTGGATTTATGTGCAATTTAGTGAAATTATGAAATTCTCTGACATAAATGACAATTTGTTTTATGACTTGTATACAGCACTCAGACAAATGCTTGATTTTCTTATTTTTTCAATGTTTTGGCTTCCTATCATTAGTCTATCACAACTCATCATACTTTGATGTATAAACTTTTTAATATTTTACACTGCCCATGTCTATTGCTGTACAAGTCCATTTATTCACAAAAATTTATTTTTTGCTAGTTTTCGCCTGTTAGCTTTCTCGAGATTTAACAATCTCATGAATGTAATAGTTTGTCAAATGCCAGAGATGACCGATGGTCGTCTGAATAAACAATGTTCGAAAATTGAACATGTCCATTGGAAACACTTTGATATAACTTATTTTCATAGTTACAACTCTTTCACTGTATAAAGTACTTTGCCACAAAAACATCATATAATCCAACATATATTATTTATTTTTACAAATAGGCCTATAATGTTTATTTTGTTTAACAACACTGATGGTAAACAAAATTCCAGCCTGTGTACGACCTTTTAATAAATTACAATCATTTTGTTTCTACACTTACCAATAACAAAATTCCACCTACTTAGTTGTATGAACTGTGCAGCTGTTATATGACTAGTACTAGGTATCCATCCCGCAGCGAGAGCCTTGGTTTTCTGTGACTGCATGACCCTCTGCCTCGCTTCTTCTCCACTCCATATTATCTATTCTTCTAACCAACAGCCAGACCCTTGGCTTTTCTTATTTTACCATGGCCTTGGTTTTTTACAGATACCAAAAAGGTAAAGTTTGGGCCAGTCAAAATCAAAAGGTGTTGTTGACAACAAAACTTATCCTACTTTCAAAATGAATATTCTTTTTGATAGGATGGAAAATTTTGAAGAAAAGGGAGAAAATGCTGATTATCAGCATTTTCTTCCTTTTCTTCATTATTTTCCAAAACTTTTAATACTATGATGCATCAAAAGCTATCATTGTTTGGGTCAGGATTAAAATAATCATTGGCCAAATCCACCTACTTTGTTGTATGAACTGTGCAGCTGTCCTATGACTAGTACTAGGTATCCACCCCGCAGCCAAAGCCTTGGTTTTTTGTGACTGCATCACTCTCTGCCTCGCTTCCTCTCCACTCCATATTATCTCATCTTCCCATTGATGTTGTGTCACCATGAGGTACGCATCATCTGGAAATTTGTCCTCTTCCTCATTCGTTTGCTCTGTTTTCACTTTCGTTTCTTCTTTCTGCACAAAATACACAAACATCTATTGTTAAGTCTTTTTGCAAACAATGGCTGGCTTAAGCGAACCAACCATTAAAATTTTTCAATTGACCATTAGAATTTTGCAATCAACCACTTGGAATATTGACCGGGCGGTTTTAAAAGAAATAAACTTACTATAGCATTAGTATCTTCTGTCTTCTCCTTTTCCTTTAATTTAAAGCCGTAATCAAAGCCTTCTCCCTTCTCGTCAACTCCCACCATATCATACCAATATTGGGCCGGTCCATACCGCCACGGAGCCACGTCTAAATCTTTCTCGGTCAGATTTCCGACTGTCGACTTCTCGCCTTTAATGCCTGTATCTGTCTCACCAAATTTAAGCCTCTCCTTTTAATGAAAATACATCACAGCCACAGATAAGAGGGGATGAAAGATGAACATTTAACTCATTACCAAACAGCAAAATTGTAGACTAGTCCAAATTCAAAGATGACGCAGGCGGCAATTTCAAGTGAATGAAATTTTGCAAACATAGAAAACATTTTTGGAAATGAAGAAATTGCTTGTCACAAGCAATTTATTAATTTTTCAGTTTTCCCATGCCGTTTTTAAGAGGAGCATCTAAAATTATCTATGCGTGGGAATGGTTTATCTCATTCCCACACATTGATGCTTTTGACCCGCAAAAAAAAAATTAAGGATTTGGAAAACAACATGGAAAATGAAGAAATTGCTTATGACAAGCAATTTCTTCATTTCCCACAATATTTTCTGCACAGGAAGACCAAACAAGAGCTGTCCGAAGACAGCGCGCTCGACTTTCTAAGTTGCTTAGTATAAAGGGGACATAACTCCAAATAGAGTGGAGCCAGGGTCATGGGCCCTGGTAGTAACGTAGAGGGTGTGATGGTGAATAAGTATTCCAAGTTTGGGTTGAATCCCTTTGATAGTAAGGAAGTTATTGATGTTTGAAAAAACTTTAACCTTTGTTGCAACGCTGACGCCAACTCTGACACCCGGGTGACAGTATAAGCTCTCATTTTCTTCGAAAAGTCGAGCTAAAAATCAAAATTTCAGTCAACTGAATTTATGGACTGCAACACCTTTGAATTTAAACCAATCTAAAATGTTGCCAACTGGTAAGGGAATAATCCTTTACCAAAAAAGCCCTGACTTTGACATCCTCACAGGAAATGTTGTTGAAAATAAAAAGTGTGCTATTTGGGAAAGGATTCTGTTCAATCTGCTTGAAATTCCAATGTCAATTGTCCTGCATAAAGGTGTTTCCTAATTTTCAACCCTAACCCAAAATGGCAAAAATTTGGAATGTTATATTTTGAAAGATGTCTCAGATGACAAAATAGATATTGATAATGATAAGATTCATGTGAAATATAGCACTAGGGGTACTAAAGATATTGAGTCAAAAGGAGAAAATGCTGATTATCAGTGTTTTCTTCTTTTATCTTAATGTTTTCCAAAGCATTTTCTTTTAAGGGACTTCAAAGCCTGGTTTGGTCTGGTTTAGGAAAGTGTCAATTCTCTCCCGTAAAAAGCAAAAATATTCAAAGTTGTAAGTAGGAAAAATTTGAAATCAAACCCTGCAATACCTCATAATCCAGTGCAATTTCATCAGGTCTGGGCGCCCTGCCCATGTTAAGTGTAATCCGGGTACCAAAATACTCTCCTAAATCAAATTCTGCTTCATCATCATTGTCGCTGGTTCCCGTCTTGTCCTCTCCCATCCCACTGTCCTGTGAGCTGACAGGGGAACCAACCACTGATGTCACAACTTCCTCTTTTTTATCATCTGCTTCATCGACTTTTATTTGAACTTCTGATGTGACTTCTGCAGTCAAACTAGGTTCAGTTGTCTCACTTTGAACTGTTGGTTTATCTTGTGAACCATCTTTGTTTTTTTCTATTATGGCTTTAGATTCTTCTTTGGGTTCATCAGCTTTCACTGCAGTTTCTTCTGGCTTCTTTTCCTCTGCTATAGATAAGAAAGAAAAGTGTGACCCGTCACTCTTGACCTTTACCAGATGGCAAAATTTTAGGCTTGTCCAAATTCAAAAAATTTGCACACGACATTTTTAATGTGATGAAATTTTGATATTTCACGACTTTTAGGTAGAAAACATTGTGGAAAATGATGAAATAACTTGTCATAAGCAATTTCTTCATTTTCCACAATGGTTTCCTAAGCCTTAATCGTAATGGGCGTCAAAAAGCATAATTATGTGGTAATGGGTTAAAGGGACCTTGTTAGAATTCTAAAAATCAAAATTTGGACGAACTGATCAGAATCAGCAGAGGTCAAACAGATGTTGTATTTGGAACTTGAACATAAGTTAAGGAAAACCTTCTAGATTCAGAAGACTATATTACAATGAAAAGTATCAGCCCTAGTTTGTCTGCTCAGACTGTGCAGACTGACTAGGTTCAATATTTTTCACACTGTCCAGAAGGTCATTATTAGAATGACGAGTCACAAGTATTTTAGCTAAAATCTGGAAAATAGTCCTTTTGGTATATTCAGGGACGATTTTGGCCCAGAATTTCATGAGAGAAAATATCTCATTTAGCTGAAACTTATGACAAATAATGATTTTTCAATGAAAAGTTTTACAAAATGTCTTTTCTGAATTATTTTTTGCTGTGAGATTTTTCTCTAAGCCAATTCAACCCTTTCCCAAACGGCAAAATTTTAGGGTGATCCACTTCAAAAACAGCCAGAAATGACTAAATAGATGTTATTGAAGATAGTATTTGTGTAAATTATGGCATAGAAAATATTGAGACAAAAGGAGAGAAACTGCTGGTTATTGGCAGTTTCTTCTTTTGTCTCGATGTTTTCCCAAGCCCATTCTCTTAGGGATGTCAAAACCAGGTCTTGTTTGGGAAAGGGTTATATGAGAATTCTGACCCTTATAGATGTTTCATTTTCCGTTTTTCCTTGTAAAACATTATTTCTTTCCAAACCATTTTTCTCTTTTTTTTGATAACATTTATATTTCACCTTCAAGTCTTTTCAAATAAGCCCATTTTTATTTAACCTTTTCCCAAACAGCATTTTTTCTCTTTTGCCTAAGCGTTTAATCAAAGCCTTTCCTATAACAGACATTAAAACCAGTAAACATATTCACCAACCAGTTTAATCCCCAGGATGAATATAAAATTACAATACAATGCATCCAATTAGCTAAGACATATACACATGTATCCTCCAATCAGAAAACTTGTCATATAATACAGACTCAGCAAACTGATTTAGAATTGTTGGTGAATATAAAAACAAGAGGACCACGATGGTCCTATATCGCTCACCTGAACCAAAATGATATGAGCAACACTTATGTTCAATTCAATTGATATTTTTGACTAAAAGACTGAATATGAACTTATGGTCAATAATGTTGTGAAAATCAAACTCATCCGAGCTCTTATGATGCCCAACATTGTTTTTTTTAAAAATTGTAGATTCTAGAGTGTAAACAAGGTCGAAAACAGCCAAAAACAGAAATTTATCAAATTCAAGGGCACATAACTCTCGTCTTTCTGGTCAGATCAGACTGAAAATCAACCTCATCCGAGATCTTATGGTCTTCAACATTGTGTCCAAGTTTTGTCTTGATTAGTCAATAATTGTAGATTCTAGAGTGTAAACAAAGTTAAAAACAGCGTTTTTTGACATTCAAGGGTAATAAATGTATGCCTTGCAGAGCTAAGATTAAGCTAACAAACGTTACGCCCCCTTTTTCCATGACATACTTTTTATACGCGAATTTCAAATAGTTTATTGTCTAGGGCATCTGATTTGCTACTCAAATATGAAATTTCATCAAATTCTGACCATTAGACTAGGAAAAATTAGAGAAACCCTGTATTTTACCTTAAGTCCCCTTTTCCCATGACGAGGCCTCAAATCCAAAAACTGGGAAAAAAACATCGGCATTATGTCATAGGGAGTTCACATGGTAAGTTTCATTTGATTTGGCCCAAGGGTTACAGAGAAATCACTTCGGACGGACGGACGGACGGAATGACGGACGGACGGACAAAGCGGCGACTATATGCTCTCCCTTCGGGGAGCATAAAAACTGCAATTTCGTCAAATTCAAGGGCACATTACTCTCAACATTCTATACATATCAGACTGAAAATCAAACTCATCCGAGATCTTATGGTCCCCAACAATGTGTCAAAGTTTTGTCTTGCTTGATCAATAATTGTAGATTCTAGAAAGTAAACAAGGTCAAAAACAGCCAAAACTGTCAATTTTGTAAAATTCAAGGGCACATAACTCTCCAGGGTGCCCACCCTTCATCTGGAATAAAATTCCCTGACTTTTCACTGACTTTTCCCTGACCAAAATTCATTTTTCCCTGACCTTTTTTCGTGCGAAATGGCCTCATTTCCCCCTAAAGCTGTCTGATCAATCCCCTATTTATTACGATTTCTTACAATAAAAATTAAAATATGATGGTAAAACTTACATGTATTAGTAGAATCCTTAAAATGCTAAACATTTTAAACATGATGAAGAGAAAAAGTTCATTTGTCCTGCTTGAAATAGTTAAAAACACTGCACTGATAGCCTTTCACATTCATTAATTTCAGTTAAAATGCATTATGTTTAGTAGTTATTTTCATTCATTTTATGGACAAAAATGGATGCCTCTGAGCATGTGTGAACAGTTTGTTATAAGCACAATTTAATGTACATTTTTGACATACTGCATGCTCAAGTGTATCAATTTTAGAGCATTTTAAAACCAGCTTTGTTCTAAAATTGATTCTTTATCAACCAGGTACAAGTGCAACTAATGAATGTTTGTAGGAAACTTGTGATAATGGATATATTTGAGGGCTTTTATTCACTTCACATCAAAATGTCAATGAAAGAAGACAATGGTAATTATCTAAGTGATTTGGAAGGAGATGGCATTATGACCTAAATCATGTTACACTCATCAAACTCAAAAGCAATTAAAACCAAACGATACACAGTCCTTGCAGCTGTACAAGTATTAATCCACATAATGTAACTACCCTCTTAGTATCAATATTTCTTCAACCTCCTCTGAAGATGTTCAATGTTCTTCTCTTCACTGTCAGCATCTTTTCTCTTGCTTATAGATTAAGCCATAAGAGCATTAGATTTCAATAGAAGATCCATTTCAAATGTTAAGTCTTAATTTAAAATGATAGGTGCAGATTCATGTATAAAAGAACAACTGGTTTGTTAATTAAAACCTGAAAAATGCCATCGCTATGATTATCTGTTTTACTTTATTTCATTTTTTTCTATTTGTTTTGTTTGAACAAAAGAAAATTTCAAAATTCCCTGACTTTTCCCTGACTTTTTAAGCTTTTCAGATTTCCCTGACCATTTTCCAAAATTCCCTGACTTTTCCCTGACCTTGAAGAAAATACAAATTTCACTGACTTTTCCCTGACCAGTGGGCACCCTGCTCTCCTCGTGAAGCTTCCATTAGACCAAAAATCACACTCATTCAAGATCTTATGGTCTCCAACATTTTGTACAAGTTTTGTCTTGATTGGTCAATAATTGTAGATTCTAAGAGTGTAAACAAGGTCGAAAACAGTCAAAAACTGCAATTTTGTCAAATTCAAGGGCACATAACTCTCGACGTTCTATACATATCAGACTGAAAATCGAACTCATCCGAAATCTTATGGTCCCAAACAATGTGCCCAAGTTTTGACTTGCTTGATCAATAATTGTCGATTCTAGAGTGTAAACAAGGTCGAAAACAGCCGAAAACAGCAATTTTGTCAAATTCAAGGGCACATAACTCTCGTCTTTCTGGTCAGATCGGACTGAAAATCAATCTCATCCGAGATCTTATGGTCTCCAACATTATGTCAAAGTTTTGTCTTGATTGATCAATAATTGTAGATGCTAGAGTGTAAACAAGGTTAAAAACAGCGTTTTTTGACATTCAAGGGTAGATAACTCAGCACATTCTGGTCTGATCAGGCCCATAATTGAACTCATTCGAGAACTTATGCCCATACTTGCTTTCACTAAGTTTGATTAAGATTGGCCAACTTTTGTGGATGCTAGAGTGTAAACACCAAATTGTTGACAGACAGACGGACGGACGACGGACATTGAGTGACCACAATAGCTCACCTTGAGCACTTCGTGCTCAGGTGAGCTAACAAGGGCCAATTTCATCAAAACATTTCAGACATATTTTTGTCTTACCAGTGTCTTAAGAAATGCTTAAAACAACAATCATATTACAAAAGTATTGATAAAATGGTGATACATGTATGTGGTTCTTGTCCTAAACCTGTCGTAAGTCATCGGTAAGACAATAAGGTCTTAAATGTTTTGATAAAACTGGCCTAAGGCCTTATTTGGGAAAAACCTAAACTCAGTCTTGATTTTTTTGTTCGAAAAAGAATATAACACTGCTTTTCAACGAAAACCTCGTAACTGCAGCTTAAACCAAGCTGCAGTTACAAGGTTTTGATTGAAAAGTGACAATGAATTTTATACCTTTTTCATTTGTCTTTTTCTCCCCTTTATTGTCTGTTTCTTTTTCTCCATCTTCTGGCTTCTTTTTCTTCTTTTTCCTCCAGATATGTGGCATGTGAACCGGTTTGAAGAGCCTTGAAAACCTCAGCACCTAGTAAAGAATAGATAAGAAATATTTGTAAAACATGCATGCCTCTCTAAAGCCTAAAAGGCCAAACTTGGATGTATCGATCTTATTCTTGCAACTGAAGCATTGCAACTGTAATACTTATTATATATGGTTCTCGTGCATTTTACTATTCCTATTCACACAGGCGGCAATCACTTGACTTTGTTATGATATATTTTCCTCACTTATGTAAACAAAAACACTCGGTAAGAACACATTTTCTCAAATTTTGAATCAAATACTTAACACTCAATATTGAGATATGTGCCATTCGATACGTCATATTCTCTGGTCTATTTTGGTACCAAGATCTTCCCTCAAATCCCTATCAAAGCTGAGAACATTCCTGCAAAGTATTTCTAATTGCCGTGATATATTTTCTTAAGAAATGTTTGCACTTTGCACGAATGTTCTCAGCTTTGACATGGATTTGAGGGAATATCTAGGTATCAAAATAATCCGGAGATTACGACGCATCGAACGGTACGTATCTCAATTCTGAGAGTTAAGTATTTGATTTAAAATTTAAGAAAATGTGTTCTTACCGAGTGTTTTTGTTTACATAAGTGAGGAAAATATATCATAACAAAAGTCACGCGATTGCCGCCTGTGATTCACCTATTTCATGACTGTACCATGCATACCTATTGATTTATGCTCTGGACAAAAATTAAGAATGAAAATTAACAAAGGGCAATAACTCCATAAATATGATCTGCCGAGTTACGTTCTTGTGCACAGAACTTGTCCTTAATGAGATCTATTTACCTATGAAGTTTTATTCATGATTCTACCTTACAAATTTTTTGAGAAATGCTCCAACCAAAAATTATGTATGAAATTTATCACAGGGCAAAGTCTCCTTTTATTTGAAAAGCAGAGTAACAGTTCTTGAGCATTGCACCTCAACATAATGAGATCTATCAACATATGAAGTTAAACGATTCTATGTAGTATACTTTTTGAGTTACGCTCCAGACAAAAATCAATTATGAAAATCAGCAAAGGTACCTGATCTTTCCTGAATTCTGGGAAGAGTGATGTGACGTCTACGGCTCTAAGTTCGGGTGGTAACATGGCCCCCATGGGTGTGTTCAAATCCACAGGTTTCTGATCTTGATAACTAGATAACTTGCCATCTACTCCATCTCGATCTTAAATATATAACGGTGGATAATCATGTGATGCAACAATTTCAGAAAATCTTCAATAGTTTTGTTAATACTTGACCAATTTGAATTCGGTTTGAAGCAGATAAGGTGGACAGACGCCACACATTAGATGAACGTGTTGGATTTTTAAACAAGAATTGTCCGCGGACAATAAAGCTCGCCCTAACGAGAGCTTGTCACAAAGAAAAGTCATTTCCTAAGTCAAGGTAAAAAGGTCATGGCCCAAAATGAAATTTTTTAAAAGTAGGTCAAACTCCAAGGTCAAGGCCACAAGGTCCAAGGTCATGGTCAAATGTGAACTGTGTTGGAAGGAGGTGTCCATGTGTGAAATATCAAGGCTGTAGGTATAAAAGGACATGAGATATAGGCCAGGTTAAAAAAAATTAAAAGTACATGTAGGTCAAACTCCAAGGTCAAAGTCACAAGGTCCAAGGTCATGTCAAATGGTCAAATGTGAACGGTGTTGGGAGGAGGTGTCCATATGTGAAATATCAAGACTGTAGGTGTAAAAAGTAGGGATGGGAACGAGTACTCGAGTAATGGAGTACTCGATCGAACGTCCGAGTATCGATTACCAATATCACTAATTGAGTAATCGGAAAGAAAAAATGATATCAGCAGAAAAATGAAAATTCGTTTCCAAACTCAAGTTGTTGAAAATATTGATCGCTCTTTTCCAACACTGTACCGTGCAAAGGGTAGAGTAGGCCTATGTAACACCTGGTCATCTGCCGATTATCTAATCCCTCGATATTGTCCTAATTTGCAATCAAGTGCCAACAGCTATTGTTCTCGCTGCCAACAGCTATTGTTCTCGCTGTCAAACAATGTCACAAATTTTCGCACCTTCGCCGCTCTTTACTCTGATTTCGGGCGATGCATTTTAATTGGACGTCAGAAGATTTACCTTAGAGTTGATTGGTTAATGCAATTTTTGATCAGCCGATTATTGGATTATTGCTGAGATTTCATTCTATTGCTATTTTTTCTCAAAGAAGAAGCATCTCATTCCCGATTACACGCAAATGATCTCAAGAAAATCTCACAAAATGCTTCCCTTTAGTCTATAGTGACTTTTGTATATCTCACAATATGCGTAAATATTACGAACGCTTTGGAGATAAACAACAACAGCCGTGTGCGATTTAGGCTGGTAGAACTTCTTCTAGAAGAGTTTGGTTCCCGCCTTTGATACTCTACGTTGTAGAAAAAATACAACATAGTGTATCAGGGGCGGAAACCAGGCTATCTCTCCTTTTTCCAGAAGACCACTTCTGGCCTAAATCGCACATGGCTAACAACTTTGCGGATTTTTTCCCATTTTTCATGAGTTTAACGGAAAGATTTTTGCACTTTCTGTAATTCTCATCACATATCTAACAATTGTCCATTTTTCTCAAATAAAGCACTGATTAAATGTCATCTAAAGAGATATTTATACCAAAGATACGCTGTTTAAATCGCTTATGAACATGTTGAAAAACACCGATACTATAACCAAAAGACGGCGTTTCTATCCGAGTACTCGAGTACTCGATCGGAAGAGTGACCGAGTACTCGATTAGTAAAATTGCTACTCGTTACCATCCCTAGTAAAAAGACATGAGATATAGGCCAGGTTAAAGTTTTTTGAAAGTAGGTCAAACACCAAGGTCACAAGGTCCATGGTCATGGTCAAATGTGAATGGTGTTGGCAGGAGGTGTCCATATGTAAAATATCAAGGCTGTAGGTGTAAAAGAACATGAGATATAGGCCAGGTTAAAGTTTTTCAAAAGTAGGTCAAACTCCAAGGTCAAAAGGTCCAAGGTCATGGTCAAATGTGAACGGTGTTGGGAGGAGGTGTCCATATGTGAAATATCAAGACTGTAGATGTAAAAAGACATGAGATATAGGCCTGGTTAAAGTTTTTAAAAGTAGGTCCAAGGTCAAGGTCACAAGGTCCAAGGTCATGGTCAAATGTGAATGGTGTTGGTAGGTGTCCATATGTGAAATATCAAGGCTGTAGGTGTAAAAGGACATGAGATATAGGCCAGGTTAAAGTTTTTTTAAAAGTAGGTCAAACTCCAAGGTCAAGGTCACAAGGTCCAAGGTCATGGTCAAATGTGAATGGTGTTGGAAGGAGGTGTCCATATGTGAAATATAAAGACTGTAGGTGTAAAAAGACATGATATATAGGCCAGGTTAAAGTTTTTTAAAAGTAGGTCAAACTCAAAGGTCAAGGTCACAAGGTCCAAGGTCATGGTCAAATGTGAATAGTGTTGGAAGAAGGTGTCCATATGTGAAATATCAAGACTGTAGATGTAAAAAGACATGAGATACAGGCCAGGTTAAAGTTTTTTAAAAGCAGGTCAAACTCCAAAGTCAAGGTCACGAGGTTCAAGGCCATGGTCAAATGTGAATGGTGTTGGTAGGAGGTGTCCATATGTGAAATATCAAGGCTGTATGTGCAATAGGGCATAAGATATAGACCAGGTTAAAGTTTTTTTAGGCCAGGTTAAAGTTTTTTAAAAGTAGGTCAAACTCCAAGGTCAAGGTCACAAGGTCAAAGGTCATGGTCTCAAATGAAAGGTCTTAGTGAGAGGTATCTACATGTGAAATATGAAGGCTGTAGGTGTAATAGGGCATTAGATATTAGCCAGGTTAAAGTTTTTTTAAAACGGTCAAAAAGTGGGTCAAACTCCAAGGTCAAGGTCACAAGGTCAAAGGTCATGGCCTCAAATCAAAGGTCTTAGTTAGAGTTACCCACAGGTGAAATATGAAGGCTGTATCTCTAACAGGGCATGAGATATGGGCCAGGTTAAAGTTTTTGCGGACGCCGACACCGACGCTGACGCTGACGCCGACATCCGGGGGTATGACAATAGCTCTTCCGAGACTATCGTCCCGGGCGAGCTAAAAATCAACTGATAAAAAAGTTATTGAAGATAAATCAAAATTTTGGTTGACCTTCAATAACTTTTTCATCAGTTGATTTTTCAAAAATCTATAATAAACAGCTTATTTCTGACATTTTCCAAACTTCTCTGCTTAAAACTGAATTCAAATTGGCCAAGTATTGACAAAAATATTGACGATTTTCTGAAATTCTGAGTCACATGATTAACCATCGTGTATATATCAATGACAAACCAGTAGATGAAAGATAGTAAAGGTGTTCTAAATTTGTTATTTCACATCCAAAACCTATGTTGTGGATACTGATTGGAATAGTCTTGATGTAACAATTTTCCATGAAATATGGTTTGATGAACTTTTACATGGACCAAGTTCAGACACTACATGTTCAGCAATATTTTCAAAAACATAAATTTAATATTTGACCTTGACAGGTGTTTCATTAAGGTGGCGATTTTGCCCTACTATTAGCGTATCATCCCCCAGCTACTTTTGTAAATATTGCAATGATAGGGTTAATAGGGAAAACAAAGAAATCCCCCGCCTACTTTGCCTCAAGCCTCAGGTTGCAAAAAAAATATGGAAACCCCTGGCTTGACAATAATCTTAGCATTTTCCCAAACAATGAAATTTTAAGGAGGTCAAATTGGAAAGCTGCAGATGACAATATAGCCATTGATATCCATAGAATTTATGTATAATATAGCCTGGAAAATATTGAGACATAAGGAGGAAATGCTGGTTAAACTCACTTTCTTCCTTTTTCTGGGCCGGTAACCAGGAAGGTGGAGGCATTAACTGGGCGTCTTTCTCATCTGCATCATAATCATCATCTTGGTCTATAAATAGATATGTTAGAGCATAAGATCAGTCATTAATTGCTAGACAAAATGGATCTTGATCAGACTATGTGTATGTAACTAGGACGGCAGAGACATTAGCTAGGCATCTTTCAGCGTCATAATCATCATCTTGGTCTATAAATAGATATGTTAGAGCATAAGATCAGTCATTAATTGCTAGACAAAATGGATCTTGATCAGACTATGTGTATGTAACTAGGACGGCAGAGACATTAGCTAGGCATCTTTCAGCGTCATAATCATCATCTTGGTCTATAAATAGATATGTTAGAGCATAAGATCAGTCATTAATAGCTTGACAAAATGGATCTTGATCAGACTATGTGTATGTAACTAGGACGGCAGAGACATTAGCTAGGCATCTTTCAGCGTCATAATCATCATCTTGGTCTATAAATAGATATGTTAGAGCATAAGATCAGTCATTAATAGCTTGACAAAATGGATCAATAGATATGAGAAAGGATTAAGATCAGGCTTTAATTGCTAGACAAAGTGGATCTTGATCAGATTGTGTGTATGTAACTAGTAAGGTGAAGGCATTGACTGAAATCTAAACAAAAGTCTCATACTTGCAGTCTTCATTAGTGTCAAACCCTGGAGCAGATCAAGATCTGTCAATAATTGATAGATAAAATGGATCTTGATGAGATTTTGTGTGGGCACAGGCTGATCTGGATTTATGTTGGTCTCAAATGTCAAAGGAGCCCTTTAACCAGTACAGAAATCATGCTGCTGCTTTACAATTGTTATAGATCATCAGGGTTGCCACAGGTCAGAAATTAAATTCCCTGACCATTCCCTGAAATTTCCATGACCAAATTGGAAAATTCCCTGACATGTTTCATAGCAGAAATTTCACTGTAACTCACGATATAATGAGACAATTTTTGAAAGGTCATGTTGAAAGCATTAATTATATCACTCTGCATCTTATTTTTTTCAAAATTGGCACCAGTCTGTGACCCAGGGAAAACCAAAATCTATTTTATTTAGTCTAACCAATTAAATCTCTTGTTATATATAATTTTCCATGACAAGCACATCAAACACATGGTTCTAAAATGAAAAGTAATGTCCTTGTGGCCTAGTTTATGGTATTTATGGTTTTCAAAAAATCGTGAAGCATTTATTTGATTGGTCAGAAGAAAAAGTGATAGAAGATGATCCCTTACTGGTCCCTGTCAGACGTTACTGTAAGTTAACTCTTTCCCATATGACAAAATTTTAGACTGGTCCAAATTCAAAGAGACGAGCCCGGATAGCTCAGTCAGTTACGTCGGAGTCTGTCAATCCAGGGGTCTCGAGTTCGAACCCTGGTTCGGTCAGTATCCATTCTGACATTTGACAAGTCATTTGTCTCTCACCAATGGGTGTGAATCATCTATGTGAGAGAGCAGCTGGAGGCTCGGTTTGGATATTGTGGTTGTACTGGTGCGAGAAATACCAGGAACCCACGTAAAACCCCAATAAAGTCAAACCAAATTCAAAGAAGCTTCAGACGAAAATTTCAAGCAAATGGAATTTTAATTTATTTGGTCTTTTGTAGTAGAAACATTGTGGGAAATGAAGAAATTGCTTGTCACAAGCAATTGACCAAAGGCCAATCGATAGATTGCTCCGCCAAACATAGAATGTAAGACAAACAATGGGGAGCATTGGCATGTTGATTGTTTTTATTGTCAGTCGATAGATCGAAACAATATTATGTGCAACGAAGAATTTAAGATAAACAACAGGGGTGAGGCATTTTTCTTATCGTCCATTGGCTTATCGAAGGATTTGATTGACAGCCGGCGTTTGGTCAAATCCTTCATTTTCCATAATGTTTTCGAATGCGATTATCTTATGGAAAGTCGAAAAGAGTCAGTGTGTGGTAATGGGTTAACAACTGATTTTAATCAGACTGTCTCATACCTTGTTTGGGAGCAAGTAGACTGGACATTGAGGCAACAGGGTTCTCCGCAGAATAATTTGAAGCCGTAGGGGCAAATTAAAATTGTGTGCATGCAAATAATTGTGAATAAAAACATAATGGGAAAAGAAGAAATTGCTCAATTTGAGCAATTTCTTCTTTTTCCATTACTATTTTTATACAGAATTTTTTACAGTTTAATGTATAAGAATGCATTATTTAACAGTTTTTGACATGAAATATCTCTAAATGTCTCTATTTGGTGACCATAACTATTGTAGAAATTAAGCAGTAGGGGTAGTTTTGAAGCTGTAGGGGCATCATAGTGATTTACATGAAGCTGTAGTGGGGCCAATACAGCTTATTAGGCTGGGGAGAACGCTGGGCAATGATTTGATTTTTCTCATCATAATCCTCCACTGTTTCACTGATATCCGAGAATTCCAAAACATAGGGTTTGATGAATATTAACCCATCACCAAACAACAAAATTTTGGGGTAGTCCAATTTGAAAGAAGTTGCAGACGACATTTCAATGTGATGAAATTTCGAAATTTTATAGCTTTTTATATTTATATGTCAATTTGAAAAGCCATTTACCCCCATATCTGAAACTATGAATTTTTTTATTACCTTGTTTAGGAGCTGGTAGACTGGACATTGAGGCAATTATTTGACTTTTTTCATCATAATCGTCTACTGTTTCACTGATATCAGAGAAATCAACAACATAGGGTTTGATGAACATTCAATCAAATATTTCATTTTAACCCTTTCCCAAACAAGACCTGGTTTTGACAACCCAAAGAGAAAATGCTTGGGAAAACATTGAGACAAAAGAAGAAACTGCTGATAACCAGCAGTTTCTCCTTTTGTCTTAATATTTTCTGTGCCATATTTTACACAAATCTTATCTTTGATTTCATCCATTTTGTCATTTGTGGCAGTTTTTGAAGTGGATCATCCTAAAATTTTGCCGTTTGGTAATGGATTAAGTTAAATATTTCAATTTGAAAAGTCATTCCCCCCCCCCCCCTATCTGAAACTATGAACTTTCTTATTACCTTGTTTGGGAGCTGGTAGACTGGACATTGAGGCAATGATTTGACTTTTCTCATCGTAATCGTCCACTGTTTCACTGATATCCGAGAATTCCACAACATAGGGTTTGATTAACATTTAATCAAATATTTCAATATGAAAAGCCATTTCCCCCCATATCTGGAACTGTGAACTTTCCTCTTACCTTGTTTAGGAGCTGGTAGACTGGACATTGAGGCAATTATTTGACTTTTCTCATCATAATCGTCGACTGTTTCACTGATATCAGAGAAATCTATAGCATCTGAGGCCTTCTCTTCAACTCCTGAAAGCAAATTCATGATTATCCATTACCTGATGGAAAGAAAAAAATGGGCTTTTCCTATTTCAAAGGTGATTGAGATGACAATTTCAAGTTGATTTAATTCTCAAAAAAATGTATTTTGGGTAGAAAACACTGTGGATAGTGAAGAAATTGCTTGTTACAAGCAATTTCATCATTTTCCACATTGCTTTCAAAAGCATTTTTCGTAGGGTGTGTGAACAAGGGTCACTGTGTGGGAATATGATATACCCAGGCTTATAATTTGAAGCTGTAGTGGCAAATTATACTTTAACTTAATTATAAGTAAACCTTGAAATGAATATAGTGTTTAAGCAAAAGTAGTTGCTAATTTTGAGCAATTTCTTCTTTTCCCATCATGTTTTATTCACACTTATTGTATTTAAATTCATAAAAGTGCATCATGTGTAACTTTGAGACATGAAATACCTCAAAATTACTCTATTTGGTGGCCATTTTGAAGAAATTACGCTGCTGTTGAACTATGAAGCAGCATTGAACTGATTTATTCAAAGCAGTTATGAGGCCCCTACAATTGACCAAACGCCGACTGTCATTCAAAAACATCGATTAGCCAATGGACGATCACAAAAATGTCATGCCCCAATTGTTCATCGTTGCACATGGTTTTGTATCGATTTATCGACTGACAATCAAAACAATTGACATACCAATGGCAAAAAAATGTGTGCTAGCAATAGACTAGGTTCAACATTATGTTTTTATAAACCGTCGGTGTTGTTATAAAATTTCGTAACTACGGCTTCAATCAAGCCATAGTTACGAGATATTATAACAACACCTACGAAATACTATTTTGTTTGTCCAAATTTATGTCACGATTAACTGGATAAAATCGTTCACTATTAACGATCACATTGCCAATGTTTGTCTTAAACTCTATGTTGGGCGGGGCGATCTGTCGATTGGCGTTTGGTCAATTTGTTGTGCTAGGGAGAACACTGACATCATGTAACAAGCTTTTTGACAAGAGGACCATGATGGTCCTTAATCCCTCACCTGCACCTAGATAGAATGAAAGTCCCAATGTTGTCAAGTTCAAGAGCACATAATTTTAGATGTGAGATAATGATCCAGCTGAAAACTGCTTTCATGATTTTGAATGATCAATATCTGTAGCTGTTACAGTAAAAACAAAGTGAAACAAGAGCTGTCACTGTAAGATGACAATGCCCCCGACACCGCTTTGATTTTAAATTATGGCCAATCTATGTTCAAGGTCAAGGTCATCCAGGGGTCAAGGTCACCAAAGTATGTGCCTACAGAAAGGTAATGTACCAAGGAATGTTGTGGTAAAGTATGAAGCGAATATGTTAAGTAATAAGGAAGTTATGGCCAATGTTAAAGTTTTTGGACGGAATGACGGACAGACAGGCGGACAGACGGACGGACAGACGGACGGACGGACAAGTCAAATTTATGATGCCTCCCTATCGGGGGCATAAAAAACAACAATTTTGTCACAGTAAAGGGCACGTAACTCTGTTCTGATAAAGATATTCTCATCAACATTATGTCCAAGTTTTTTTTTATTGATTTATATTTATTGCTGTTTGAGAGAAAACAAAGTCGAAAACGGCAATTTTGTAACCGTCAAGGGCACACAACTCTCTTTTTTAGTCCAATCAATCTGACAAATTAAAACATTTAAAAATATTATGGACACCAACACTGCAACCAAGTTGTGTCTTGATTGGTCCATACTTGTTTGTTAGAGAGAAAATAAAGTCGAAAACGGTAATTTTATGAAATTAAAGGGCCAATAACTCTTATTTTTCTGGCCAAATCAAGCTGAAAGTTTAACTCATCAAGTATCTTATGGTCACCAACATTGTGGCCAACTTTTGTCTTGATTAGTCAATAAATGTAGATGCTACAGTGTAAACAAAGTCTAAAACAGCAATTATGTCAAATTCAAGGGCACATAACTCCAGAATTCCTGCTCCTATCACACTGAAAATCAAACTCATCCAATATCTTACAGTTACCAACATTGTGGCAAAGTTTTGTCTTGATTGGTCAATATTTGTAGATGCTAGAGTGGAAACAAAGTCAAAACTAGCCATTTTTGACGTTCAGGGGCACATAACTCCGGACTTCCTAGTCCGATCTGACTCAAAATTGGACTCATTCGAAAACTTATAGTCATACATATTTTGACCAAGTTTGGTTAAGATTGGTCAATATTTGTAGATACTAGAGAGGTAACAAGGTCAAAACTAGCCAATTTTGACGTTCAAGGGCACTTAACTCCTGACTAACTTCCTTGTCCGATCTGACTCAAAATCAAACTCATCCGAAAACCTATGGTCATACATATTTTGACCAAGTTTGGTTTAGATTGGTCAATATTTGTAGATACTAGAGTGATAACAAAGTCAAAACTAGCTATTTTTGACGTTCAAGGGCACATAACTCTGGACTTCCTGGTCCGATCTGACTCAAAATCGAACTCATTCGAGAACTTAAGGTCATACATATTTTGACCAAGTTTGGTCAAGATCGGTCAATATTTGTGGATGCTAGAGTGGTAACAACAAATTGTGGACAGACGGACAGACGGACGGACAGACAGACGGACGGACGACGGACAAAAAGCGACCACAATAGCTCACCTTGAGCACTTCGTGCTCAGGTGAGCTAATAACTAAAGAGTCTACTAGTTTGTTGTCTAAAGACAGCAGGTCAAACAAACTCTAAAGCTCTGGCAAACAAAAATTCTAGGTAAAAGATAACTAGAAATCTTTCATTAAAGGTGATAACAAGATGTGTTTGTGAAACACAAATGCCCCCAAATGGCCATTTTTCTAAATGTTAAGTTTTCGTACAGTAAAGGGTTGATAAGGGTTAATGGATGACCTTCAGGAAGGTCAAATTGCTTGGAACAGATAAATATCATTGAAAGAAAGTTGCATACCAAATTTGAGCTTTGTATGTCAAATAGTTTTTGAGAGAAGGCAATGGTAAATTTTTCAGGTTAAGTTTTTGGACAGACGGACGGACGGACGGACAGACAGACAGAGAGACAGACGGACATGAGTAAAACAATATGCCCCCGATCTCTCGATACGGGGGCATAAAAATACCCCACCACTAAATTTGTCCAGACAAGCATATTTAACGACAATAGGCAATAACTCCAAAAACATGAACAGCAGAGTAAGGGTTCTTCTGTATTGCACCTCTCCATATTGAGATCTATCAACCTATATAGTTTCATGATTCTACCATTAATATTTTTCGAGTTATGCTCCAGACAAGGTTTGCAGGGTTCTCCACAGAATAATTTGAAGCTGTAGTGGCAAATAAGTAAACATTGAAATTAATGCACAGTGTTTAAGAAAATAATTGTGAATAAAAACATAATGGGGAAAGAAGAAATTGCTCATTTTGAGCAATTTCTTCTTTTCCCCAGCAATCGACCGGTCACCCGGTTTTAACTAGGCGGTTTTAACCGGTTAAAACCGCCCCGGTCAATACTCCAAGTGGTCGATTGGTGGTCAATTGGAAAATTTTAATGGTCAATTGAAAAATTTTAATGGTCAATCGAAAAATTCTGATGGTCAATTGAAAAACTTTAACGGTCAGTTATTCTTTTTGTTTTGGATTTATTATTCATATTCTCGAAATTGAAAAATTTTCTGTTTTGACCCTGCCAAAGGTACTCATCAGGTGGCTTTTGTCATCACTAAGCACACTTTAACAGTTCTATATAGGGTCCTTTGGCTTCATTTTGACAACAGTTACTGTTGTTTTGACACTTAGATTAAATATCCAGTTAATGTCCAGTAAAGGCCAGTGAAATAATCAATAACAGACTGATAGCAGATTGACCATACTTTCACACATTTGAATAAACAAAGGTGTCACTTTCACAACCCATATATTTCAGCCCCTCTCATTGGTCAACCTCAAACAAGCTGAACACACCTTCCATAAGTTTGAGTGACAGGTCCAGTAATTTGACAGTTTGACAGATTGACTATTCTTAATTGTTTGTCAAAATGCAACTAAAGATTAGGTCATCCTCTTTTATGTGTTGGCCAACACTTTTAAACCCCTTTCTTATCATATTGCCCTTTTCTTCTTTACATGGCAATGTATAGTGAACTAGATCTATCTGAACTGAAATTGATGAGAATTATTGAATTCTTTACAGATTCATGAATCCAACCTCTTCAAATAGCCCTATACGTTTTGGTTTTGCTGCTTTATGTTTTATAAGTTTTAACAACAGAAAGTCTGAAACTCATTTGAAGTGATGTTCTTATATAGAAATTATGTAGGGTCTATTAAGTAGGGTTATCATATATGAGCATTTTCCAACTGACCATTCCAATTGACCAATTGACCACCAATCGACCAGTATTGACCAGTATTGACCACCATTGACCGGTTAAAACCAGTATTGACCACCGGCCTGGTCAATACTCATATAGACCGGTCGATTGCCAACCCTGCTTTTCCCATAATGCTTTTATATACAATTATTACATTTATAACAATTAAAGTGCATCATTTGTCTGTTTTTGACATGAAATACCTAAAAATCTCTCTTTTTGTAACCATTTTGAAGAAATTAAACTGTTGCGTATTTTTGAAGCTGTAGGGGCATTACTCTGATTTACATGAAGCTGTAGTGGGGCCAATACAGCTTATTGGGCTGGGGAGAACACTGGTTTGTACATGGACAGACAGACAAACAGACTTGCAAACAGGCTGATTCCAGAAGACCTCATAACACAATCAATTTGTGGGGGTTTAATGACAAGACATACCTGAAATGACAAGACATACCTGAAGAACTCTCTGCCGCTGTTTCAGTCGTATCGTCCGCATCATCCGTGATTTCTTTCACAAGTCCCCCAATACCCAAATTACTTAACGATCCCAGATGCTTCTTCGACTCCTGTACAGATTAAATTCATACATAAGCTAATAAACTTATCTCAACCCTTTCCCAAACGGCAGAAAACATTGTCGCAAATGGAGAAAATGCTGATTATCTGCATTTTCTTCTATTGCCTAAACATTTCCCAAAGCCTTGTCTATTAGGTATCTCAAAAAGCAAGTTAACCAATGAAGCTATTTGACATCAAATAAACTTGAAATCTATTTGTAAAGGTGATAAAAATAGCCCCGCCACTATATTTGTCTGGAAAAGCATTTTTTGACAAAATGGGGGCTTTCACCGTTTAAATTTTTGCAAATTTCTTGCACATCTACATTGTTCTAATGCACACTAAATCTTGTATCAAGTATGAAACAAACCGGCCTGTAACTACAAGAGTTGTCCAAACAAGCATTTTTCATTGAATCAGGGGCTGTAACTCTGAAATTATTGATTGAATTTTCGCGACATTTGCATTTAGCACATCTACTGATCCTAATGCAGACTTATACCAAGTATAAAGCAAGTCATCAAGAAATTGTAGGAGTTAAACTTTTCCAGACAACCATTTTTTCGTCAAATCATGAGTTGTAACTCAAGAACTATCAATCAGATTTTCTAAAAACTTGTGTCTTGCACATCTACCGGCCCTAATACACACTTGTCAAGGGTGGATCCAGGATTTATTTCCAGGTGTGGTCAAAGCCCAAATGATGGCTTAAATTGTGTTAAATATGTAAAGTTATATACTCAAAATTCAATTTTCGGCCAATTCCAGGGGGATCATGACCCCTTGACCCCACCCCTAGATCCGCCCTTGCTTGTACTAACTACCAAGTATGAAGCAATTAATTA
Source organism: Fragum sueziense (assembly GCA_963680895.1). Classification (NCBI taxonomy): domain Eukaryota; kingdom Metazoa; phylum Mollusca; class Bivalvia; order Cardiida; family Cardiidae; genus Fragum; species Fragum sueziense. The sequence continues at coordinate 66,529,008 of OY804596.1, read as the reverse complement.
ACTGTAAGAGTTTTACCTCATCCAGAAAATCTTCCTCTAGTTCTCCTTTTTCATCAATGTTCCCAAAGAGAAAGCCGGTGAGGGATGCAACGGCACTTGAATCAGACTCCATATTCCCCTCTTGGCTGTCAAAATGTGGATCCATATCTATCAGGGGGGTACCTCTTGTTCATCAATCATTCATAAACAGCTTTTCTGAAATTAAACAAAATTTAATTCAGAGCCACAGATAAGAGGAAGAATGCTTTTCAAAATGCAATTTTTCATTTTCAAATTTTGTAACCAGGGTTTTTTTTTACTAAGAAATTGGGGCCGAGTATCTGTCCCTTCCCCTCTGGGAATTTTTCCCCTAAATCGTAATTTTCCCCTCATAAATCAATGTTTTAACCATTTAAATATTCTCCCATGGGAATATTTACAGGGGTAAAAGTTGAAAATTTTGAAAAACCTGAAAACCTGGAAAAGTCTGTATTTATATAGTAAAAATCGAGAAAATGGGACATTTTGGAATACTCAAAAACCTGAACTTCAGGCATATGCCTGAAAACTTTTACCCCTGTCAGGGGTCTCGTTTGCCAAATTTTGAGGCCGTTATTCGGCCCCATTCCCAATGGCAAAAAGTATCTTTTTTTCCCAATTCTCTGGTGAAAATTCCCAATGAGGACCCAGAATGCCCCATGTTAAGACCTCATCTTCATTTACAAACATTTTGAAGACAGTTTTAGAGTAGATTCTTAAACAACATTATGTACAAATGCATTTCACATCACTACAGTCTAATTTATGGCTGAAACTGAGTGACAGTATGAATACAAACTTGTTTTAGTTTTTCCCAATTTAGGTAAAAACTTCGCTATTTTTTCCCAATTTCACTGGCCCCTGGCCCCAAACAAAAATTGGTAGCAAGACCCCTGCCTGTATTTATGCTTACAACCAAAGATCTTCAGTTTATAAGCTTTTAGATTACTTTCAAAATCTATTTTCTTTGTTTTCTAAAACATTTAGAAATTAGAAGTATTTTCTGTATTCAAGCAAAAAAACATGCTTGAAAAATTTTGCCCTATAAGAGCTCATTCGACACATTTTTCCCCAAATCAAGGGCCCCGGGCCCCTTCCCCTAACCATAAAAAGAACCCCTGTGTACTACAAGGCTGATTTTCAAGGATGTTAATTAGACAAGACGCTTGTCCACAAAGTTCTACAACAAAAATCAATTAAAAAGCAAAAGGGTAATGGCCAAAATTATGGTACGAACGAACTACGAAATGACCAACTTATGAAACGACTGGTACGAAATGGTTATGGGACGAATTCAACTGACCATAAATCTTGTCAACAATGTTCATGGAAGAGTCTGTTCACTACAGAACATAATGGAACAAGGCTGAAAAGATCATAGAGAAGGGATGCTTACAAAATGCAGAAAACATTGTTTTTCACTTTCTTTCGAAAGGACGCCATCTTTTGTTGTTGTTGTTCGGTTTTGTAGACGCACTTGATTTTTACACTGCCTAACCTACTGAATCGAACAAATAATCATCAATTTGGACCATTAGAGTTGTGTGGGGACTCCACACAAGGGAAGCATATTCAAGTATGGGGCGCACAAGTGATTTGTATGCCGTGTCGCGTATACCCTGGTGCTTCGGTTTGATACGGACTGCATGCGCGGATCCAGAGGGGGGATAGGGGGGTCATGACCCCCCTGGAATTTGGCGAAAAAGGGGGTTATCAAAAAGATTACTGGTTATGTCCCAAATAAGCTGCGTCTTTTGTCCCTGTGTGCCACGACAAACCGTTGTTGTATCTTGTCCTTCATGGTATGACATGTTTCTGCACGCGGATCAAGACGGGGGCGTGGGGTCAGGAGGCCTGACCTCCCCTGAAATTTGGCGAAAAGGGGTTTACAGGGTTTTTTTTTTACTAAGAAATTGCGGCCGAATTTCGGCCCCTTCCCCTCTGGGAATTTTTCCCCTAAATTGTAATTTCCCCCCCCCCCCCCCCCATAAATCAATGTTCAAACCTTTATAATGTTCTCCCATGGGAGTATTTATGTTAACAATCAAAGATCTTTAGTTTATAAGCTTTCAAATTGCTTTCAAAATCTGTTTTCTTTGTGTCTTGTAGGCTAACATATTTTAAAGCATTGTCAGTATTCAAGCAAAAAACATGCTTAATTTTTTTCCCCTAAATCAGCCCATTTGACGCATTTTCCCCCAAATTAAGGGCCCCGGGACCCTTCCCCTAACCATAAAAAGAACCCCTGGTTTAAGATCGGATGACCCCCCCCCCCTGGGAAAAATTCCCTGGATCCGCGCTTCCACTGGGTTCCAATCTGATCATTTTCCCTTCTTTACTTTCTTCGGTCTAACGTACACCATCAAAAACGGGTGCCGCGCAATATGTAACGGACCCACGGTGGGTCATTCTACCATCTTCTACCATTGGCGTATATTAAATAATTTTATCTGGGTTTTCTTTTAAAACATCATCGACGTTTTTAGATTTTTTTGTTTTGTTTTATTTATTACTTGTACCTTCAAGGGGGATTTTTAAGCGCTCCGCAGTTCAGCTTTTCGTCGTTGTAAATGCAAAACCTCGTATGTCGATTCTCGCAATTTTCAAAGTTATACCTTTCGTGCCCTGTTAAGACGATTCTTGCAGATTTTGAGATATTTTTACTGATTAGTATTAATGAGTCATTAATTACTAATAGCAAGAACGGATATTCTCAAATTATTTTTGACTAGTTAAAAATAGGGGGTTTCCAACTAATGTAAATCATAAAATTGCGTTTTATACCCTGCCAAATTATATACCTTCACAAATCCGCCCAAAAACCTTAAAATGTTCCAGCGTTACGGTAAAGTTACGGTAATGACACTGTCAATATTACTCCCATTAAAAATGGATGTTTAATTAATTTTACAACGAAAACAAGTATGCAATTACACTTTTATAAGTTATTAGTTGGACATAGCCCCTAGTATATATTAAAGGGGGACGAGCTAGGCTGTCGAAAATGCAAATGGCACAATAATTACAAACCAGAAATAACGTATGAATTTACCAACCTGAAGGGGTAGATCGTTTATGTCCATTCTTTTCACTCCACAAGCTTTATTAAGTATTAAAATCCAAGTCAATTAATAACATGCTGGTCGTTCTTGTTTTTGTTTTGTAACGGCTACATATGCGCAACCTTCAAAAATCAATTACGTCAGAGATACGTCATCTGTGCTCAGCGAGATTTAATACACCGTACAACCGGCTGCGTAGAAAGTCAGCGAAGACATATTCGGCATTTGATGTCATGTGCATGGTAGGTCAAATGAATTTACTTTTATAAATAAACGAAAGGATCTTTGGTATTCTATAGTTGATAAATACGCGTATAAATGTTCAGTGCTTGTACAAAATAAACCTTTTCACCTATTCCTCGCAAATAAGTTCACAGTCATCGACACAGCTGGTTGTACGGTGTGTTAATATCGCGGAGGTGTGTCTCGTTGACCTTGACCTTGTCTTGTTTTAAAGTAAAAATAGAATGTGTAAACACGCTTGTAAAGGATTGATCTATAGCAAAGGAAAGATGTTTTTCGCCGAGATTGAGGTTTTTATGCATTGCTAGGCTAATTGTTTTTCCATGCACAAATACGAGTTCCCGAACAGTTCGGAAGCATAAAAACATAGAATGAGCCCCTTTAATATTTCGTTATTATACATCGCATAAACATGCCAGAGTTACGGTAGTGACTGTTATGGTGGTGACTTTTTTAGTTTTTACACAACATCATGATCAGCTGGATTGTCAATATTCGGCATTTGAGTGAGTAGATTTGACTTGTTTACCCTGAAATCTGTGAACTGCAGGCATAATTTCCAGATAATTCGAATAAATATCAAGACAAAATGATGTAGGGCCTACGGTAATGACATACAATAAACAAACAGACTAGGGTACTCACCTGATATTTGCTTTTTTTTGTCTTCGTTTTGTTCTTCAAGGTTTCAAGGTTTTTCTAGGTTTTTAATCAAAGACCAGGACCCGTATCCGGGGTATAGGTCAACATGTTACATAATAAAAAAAATATAATTAACAGAACATGTGAAAAGTTTTGGTGAAAGCTCCAAATGAATCTGACTAGATTTAACCAACGAAAATCAAGGAAAATGGGTGATGAATGAAGAAGAAAAAAAGTGCAGATTAGATCTAGCTCCCAGTTGGCAGACAAGGGAGAGACTGTGTCAGAATTAGTCCTGCTAGTGTTCTGGGAGGTGTCATGGACGAAGACCAGCCTGCCAAATGTGCAGTCTGATCTCTGCCCATTCCACTCATTCTATTCCTTTAAAGCTACTATTTCCCAGATTTGGACCCAAAAATTGTCAAATACAAACGAAATGTACACTTTTTAAGCTTTATATGACCTGATTAAATGATTACGAGAAACTATTGAAGCAACGACTCATTTTTTCGCAATTTGATACCAAATTCATGAAGCGATGTCGAAAGTAGGTCAAAACAGTAGGACATGCGACTTTCTTAAATGACGTCACAACATACATGATGACGTCATATTGAAATTTAAGTATGAATCTCGTTTGAATCATGGTCCGCGCTGTATGCGCATGCGCAACAATTTAAAAATAATTCTAACCCCATCAGTGATGGGGTTGAATTTAGGCTTGGATTCTCCCTAAATTCAGCTATCTGTCTTGTAATTTCGGCTCATTCTCTGTCTGAATCGCATATTATTAACCATCCCGAGGTGGTCAACACAAAAGTTTTGCATATTTTTTCAAAAAATTTCATTTTTTGCAATTAGACCATCTGTTACCGTCGCCCTTTAAAACCAGAGAAGTTTTATAAAATCAACTGCAGATGACAATGGCATCTAATTTATAGTGACGACTGGCAGTTATGAGATAAAACATTCATCAACTCCCTCTCTAACGTTCATGAAGGATAAAATGTCAAAAAATATCGAGAGAAAAGGAGAACGTGCTGATTGTCAGCACCCACTTTTCTCCCCCAACACTGACTTCTGATGTAAATTCACTAGCCATTCACCTTCGCAAGAAAGAGCTTTTGACGTGTGACATCACACATAATGCAACTCATATCACTATCAAATATTAAATATCGATCATTGTTACGGTAATGACTGTATTATGAGGGACGCAGTTGACTTAAATCGATTTTCTCAAAAATGAAAGAATGCCACCTATAATCAGGAAATACATGTAGTCTTTGTAATTAAAAAGGAAATCCCATCATTTACGGATCCGAAAAGTTGCAATTTGTGTAAAAGGTTACAGATAGGCCTAACGCTGACATTATTTTATCATTCGGGTTCATTAAAGGGACACTCATTTTTCAGATTTTTTATTTTCTTTCTTGTGATAAATTGTGATAAAAAAGACAAACAATTGCGTGTTTTCACCAAAAACAGTCTAATAACTACATGACAAATATTATTCGATCTGATTCGTTATCCCTAGCCTAAAGAATAGCACTATATTTCGTTTTTTTAAGTTGTGGGACAAAAGTTATACGCTAATGGTAGAACAATCTGAATGAATCCAGATGGCATCTTATTCCATGATGTTACATCTGAGAATCACCCATTAGGGGTCATCTGATGGTGAACTAAAACAATTTTCGCTACAACAAGGTATAGATATTTTGCGTTTAAATGTGAGTTTATAGATTTTTTTTTCAAATGACAATGAATGTGTTCTTAAAACAGACCGGGTTTACCGTTCTGTATTGACAAACTGTCAGTGTCGTTATAAAATCTCGTAACTATGGCTTCGAAAAAGTCGTAGTTACGATATTTTATAACAACACCGACGGAATACATTGATCGCGAAAAAACGCCCCTCGGTTTGGCCGAGTCCACCACCATTGCTTCTGTAACCTGGGAAAGTCCATTTTTTTCTATTTTTACACCAACCAATCAAAATGCTCGTTGCAAACGCAGGTCTGTTGTCCTTGACAACAACACCAAAATGGCTGCGGTTGATAGACATGCACTTGACACCGAGCAAAGAGCAAAGTTCGTTAATCTTGAGAGCAAAGATATGGCATTAATGAAGTAGATAGTTTTCGGTATATCTTTAACACTGTCAGTAACAGTTTTATAGTTTACGATCATCGCGCTAACCTGAAATAAAGCGGTGTTTAATCTTGAACATAGGCTATATAAACTTTATATTGAAACATCTATAACCAGTTGTCTAATTAGCTCAGTGGTAGAGCCGACTTGAATGCTAGAGGTTAGGCGTTCGAATTCCACTCCGGTTACATCTTTTTGTCCCCCTATTTTTTGTCTGTTAATCCAGGGATCTCGAGTTCGAACCCCGGCTCGGCCAGTATCCATTCTGACATTTGACAAAAGTCATTTGTCTCTCACTAATGGGTGTGAATCATCTATGTGAGAGAGCAGCTGGAGGCTCGGTTTGGATATTGTGGTTGTACTGGTGCGAGAAATACCAGGAACCCACGGTTAGGTGCTCCAGCCACCACGATATGACCATAGAAGTTGAAAACGGCGGAAAACCCCAATAAAATCTATAAATTGCAAAAACGTAATAAAATAATTATGCTTTTATTGCGTGCGCGATTTCTAGAATCGCTTTGTTTGGAAAATTAAAAAAAAAAAAAAATAGGAATAAAACATGTACTAAATGTGGGAATAGAACCCTGGTCGTCTGGGTGACAGTTCGGATGCTCTACCACTGAGCTAATCAGACATTAAAACCATGAGCAATCAAATTGCCAACATATACTTTATACGTTCATAAGTTGAAATCGCTTTATATCGGGTTAGCGTGATGATCATAGGCTATAAAACTGTTATTGATAGTATCAAAAATACACCGAAAACTATCTACTTCATACCGGTAAATGCCATATATTTGCTCTCAAAATTAACGGACTTTGGTCTTTTTCTTTGTAGTGAAACTGTGAAATCACCGCACTGCAGGCGACAATGGCTACTAATCTTGTTATAGTTAGAAACGGAAGTGTAGTGCGCATAACCGTGCGCATGCCAAATTTCTTTCAACTTTTCCAAAGCTATAATCTGATTGGTCCAAAGAAAGGTCACAGAAGATGACCCTTAATGGGTAGTCTTTAGATGTTACTGAAAAATAATATCTAGATTTATTTAAATTGGTGGTAGAACATAGGCGAAGGAAGAGGGGGCTACCACGGGGCTACTCTCTTAAGAACAGAGCACATTCTCTCTTCATTCCATTATGATATAATGATGCTCTGTTCCCGAGGGGTCATTTCACGTCTAATCTCGGGGCCTTGGCGGAATCCAATCGTTGGCTTTACACATCAAAACAATTTAAAAAGCTGATACAAACTTTCATTGGCTGACGCTTCAAATTACCGGCTTCAGCCAAAAATAGAAGCGACGTAATGTATACGTAATCAAACCAGATCAAACTGAATGATTTTGATTCGATAATTCAAATGTTACCGGCTTCAGCCAAAAATAGAAGCGACGTTATGTACACGTAATGATCATGCAAGATAAAGCTGAATGATTTTGATTCGATAATTCAAATGATGTGCTATAATTAGATTATGACGACCAAATAGACTGTTTGTGTACCAAAAACGGCAGAGGTCATATTTGATGGTTAATCAATATAGACCTCGGCTTTGGAGAGTACCACGGGGCCTGCCCCCCAATAATTTAGAAAAGGGACCTGGCCCTCCTATGCCCCCATGATACATCCATATTTACAATTACATTAACATTTGGCCCCCAATATTATAAACCTTCCTACGCCACTGTAGAATGACCCGGGTATCCATCTTTGGTGTGTAATCTTATTGAACGAATTGTTTATCGACGACTTGACCCAGGCTAGTTTGATGTTGGGCCTTATGAATCCTAGGGTCCTATTTCCAGCGCTAGTAACTTTACTTAGATCTATGTGGTGGTTGAAGGATAAGTCATCACTTATCTCCACACCAAGGTAGCCTACTTGGAATGCTTAGCCTAACGGCCTCAAGCACATGCCCATGAATTGTGTACTGGTTATGGATAGGAGTTCTAGCTTTGGTAATTTGGATAACATCGCACTCTGTCTCACTTGGATTGGATTCCATATCCCATTGCAGTTCCCACTAGTGGAGCCGATCCAGGTCGTTCTGCAGTATGACAGAGTCTGCCTCTTGTGAAATGGCAAGGTATGCAGTATGCAGCAGTGTCATCAGCGAATAACCTGACACGGCAGGCGACATCTTAAGACAGATCCTTTGTATGTATTAGAAAGAGCCTAGGATGATAGGACCGAGAATGGACCACTGTGGAACACCAGAGGTTACTGAGTTTGTATTGGATGCTACGTACGTTCTCTATCACTACCCTCTGCGATCTACCTGCAAGGATTGCCTTGATCCATGCAAGGCTAAGTGCCTCTGACACCGTAGGTGTGTAGCTTGTAAAGGAGCTTAGTGTGACTGATCTTGTCAAACGCCTTACTAAAGTCAAGCAAGACAAAGTCAGTCTGCTTTCCTTGCTGTAGGTCTCTTGCTATGTCCTCTACCAGCGACACCAACTTTGTGTCACATGACCTCTTAGACATGAAACCATGCTGAACGTCAGAGAGAATATTGTCCAAATATGACATTGGGTTTGTAGTAACAATATGCTCCATGAGCTTGCAGCAAATACATGTGAGGGAAATAGGCCTGTAGTTAGATGCCATGCATCTCTCACCTTTTTCGAAAAACGGGCTCACATATAATGCATATTTCTGGTAATTTTGCTAAACATGTCATTTATATTTTCAGACCCCGTAATAGCATTCACCGTAACAAATCCTACCAAGAAATTCGTAGATGGAACACCAGTATTTTTCATCACTAATATTGGACCTTTATTTGTAAATACCTTTACCGTCGCGTCGCATGGACCCAAGGACGTTTACTGGCGCATATAACATAACTAGTAACTTTTGGGAGATCACACAGTCATGACTCGTCATGACGCAGCCGCAGCCGCAGCAGTCTATCTTGTGTTATCCGAGGATGACAAGGTCAAGCTGGGTCGATGTGGCGGATGGGACAATGTGTACAGTACTCGCCAAGAGACGACATTCAGTGGTGCTTTGATAACATGTATAGTTTCAGACTCCTTGATTGCTTTTACCGTGACAAATCCCACTAAGAAGCTCGTCGTTGGAGTACCGATCTTTTCTAAAGTCATCACTAATATTGGAGACGGCTACGACATGAATACCGGCATCTTTACCAGCCCTATTAATGGCCTCTACTTGTTTACGTTTACCGTCGCGTCGGATGGACCCAAGGACGTTTACTGTCGCATATATCATAACTAGTAGCTTTTGGGAGATCACACAGTCATGACGCGGCTGCAGCAGTTTATCTGCTGCTATTTGAGGGTGACAAGGTCAAGCTGGGCGGATGTTGCGGATGTACTAGTGTTTATATTGGTAATAAAGGGACAACATTCAGTGGTGCCTTCATAACTCCAAACAACTGATGGTATTGCAAGCAGGAACATTTGAAAATAGTTTTCCACCAAATATTTTCAAATGGGTTTCCAGTTTGTCTTCATGTTGCTAACATACATTGGTAACGACGTCCCTTTCTATACATGAACTTTGATAATCGACATCTGATTTTCTAATTAATTATAGTTCCCGGTAACAATGTAAACACATTCACAATAACGTTGTTTACGTGTAGGCTATACATTTTGGTGAGAAAAATGAGGGGGGCTTCAGACAAAAGTATCTAGAAAAAATATAAAAAAGAGTCTAATTTCTCACCATTGACAATGATAATGAATTAAGACTTTTCCATTTTGCTTTGGCAAAGCTACTTGTGAGAAGTGAAAATGGCATCCAAATGACAATGTATTGCTCTCTTTTCTTTCTAATACCCACGCTGAATTAAGGATAAGTTTTTTAACAATCGAAACGGTGTTTATTACCGATAAAACTCTTTCATTATTAAAAAATATTGAATTTGCCGTTTTTATTTTCTAACCACATATTCAACGCTTGGAAATTATGTGACTCAACAATTTGAAAAAAAGATCTTCAATAATTCTGTTGATACTATATCAATTTGAATTTGTTGTGAAGCAGAGAATGTGGAATAATGTCAGGGACATAATGGATGTGTTAGGTCTTTTAAAACACTGCCTTTAAAAATGTTATTGACAACCCACCAAAAGTTTGGTTCGTCAATAACTTTTTATCAGCAGGTTTTATAAGCAAATCAGCAAATCCGAAGCGTTTTCAGACTTTCTCTATTTCGATTCTTCTTTTTTTCAAATCGGCAATTTCTTCATTATCCACAATGTTTTCTAACCATAAAATAATGAAAAAAAATCATCAACTTGAAATTGTCGTCTACAGCGTCTTTGAATTTGGACAAGTGTACAAGTTTCGCCGTCTGATAAAGGGTTGATATAAATTCCAGATCTGCACAGGTACAATTCCTCGGCAGATCTTCTTTTTCGTATAACGAGGGTCATTTCATAAGTTCGTGCAATAACATTGCGAATCGCAGGTTACATGACAGTGTTAGTAACTGATTTTTTTTCTCTTTCAGATCCTCAATGTATTCTCCTTGAGAAGGAAAGACGTTTCTACAAAGCTCTATACCCATTTTTTGAAAGCGAATAACGGTACTTGGAAGCAAAAGCTGGTGTTCAATGGGGGACACTTATAGCGAAGACATTTATTTTTTAACCCTTTCCCAAACGGCAAACTTTTAGGCTAGTCATAATTCAAAGATGATGCAGACGACGGCTTCAAATAAATGAAATTTTATATTTTTGTCCTTTTACTTAGAAAACATTGTGGGAAATGAAGAAATTGATTGTCACAAGCAATTTCGTCATTTTCCAAGATGTTTTTCAAAGCCATTTTCTTGTGGGGAGTTAAAAGGAGCCAATGTGTTGTACTAGTAATTGGTTAAGTCCTAGTCGACCAGCACTACGGTAAACTGATGGCGATAAAAAAAACATATCTGAGATTCTTCTTCGTACAAGCATGTATCACCAATCTCTCTATTAATCATTTCTAAATATTCATTTCCTTTTTCGTAAATAGATGAGACAAAGTAACACATTCTTTCACCATTTTCCACGGATTCACAACCGTCTTTAAATCGACGAATCTATATTCCACAATAACGCATTATCACAGCGTATTTTCTAAACGAATTTTCGAGAGAATTTCACAGATATCGTTTTCAGAAAATAATAGAACATGGCCTTGGAAAACTAGTGAGTGGGGTTCCTATTCTGTTTCAATACAAACACGTAGTCACTTTTAAGCCAGCGTGACAATTTCAAAAAAAAAAGTGTGCACCGCATCAAAAGCGGTCTACATGTAAATCAAGATTGCTATTACTTGGCCGCATTGAAATATTTAAGAAATGATAATTGTAAATATGATTTTCAAGCGGTTTTACGAACTAATTTAATGCCCCTCATCTGATCATTTTGCATGCCATGGAAACTCGGTTTTTATGCTGAGCATCATGTTCTCATATTCTCGTTACCACTTCATAAACAACGACTCTTGAAGATGAAGTATTGTATAGTCTTATACGTGATATTCTCCGTGAGCAATGTAGCTTTGGCGCTACCAGCCGAGCCAGTGTGCTCAAAATTTGATTATGAAATGAAAACTCTTGAAGCTATGCTCAGGACGGAGCAGAAAATTGAGAAAATGGTAGAAGAAACGAAGGCAATTCGTGAAACAGTTTCAAAGGAACTTGGAGAAATTCAGGCGTTCAAATCTCAGATAATGGAAGATCTAAACACGTTTAAAGACGGATTCGAAAATCATTCGACGATTGAAAAAGAGGAGAGGAAAGTGGAAGTTCAACTTATGAGAGGGAAAATCGAAGAGAAATTGAAATTAGTTGATACAGCTTTGGAGATTTTGAATGACAAACCAGGCGGTAAGTAATTTATATCAGGAATTTGATCATGAAAAAAATGAGCGGTCGCAATCTTTTTAATTGTAATTTATACGAGTTTTAAAACGTGCGTCGTTCAGAAAATACGTCAGACGAATAAATCGTCGTTGTAAAACCTCGTATCTCGTTTTCGGAAAATTTTAAAGTGGACGGAAAAAAGTTTAATAACTTTTCCCAAACTGAAAGGATTTACTTGAAATTTGGACACATTGTTCACAAATAATGTGTCATTCATACTGTTAAAGGCAGAAAAACACTTTAAAACATCTTGCAAATTTTCCGAGAACTTCGTACAAAAAAATAAATATATATTATTAAAATATGGTCTTTAAATTGCATATATGCCAAATCTTAGCTTCTACCTTGTGTATTGGCTTAGATGTCGACGGATTTAAAACCACATGATTTGTTGTCCCGGGGATAATATTTACAATAATGGAACATGTGGGGTTTTAAATCCCTCGACATCCTAGCCAATACACAAGATAGAAAGCTAAAATTTGGCATAGATGCAATTTAAAGGCCATATTTTTATAATACATATTTATTTTGTACGAAGTTCTCGGAAAATTTGCTTTGATGATTTTTTTGAGTGTCATTCCCCCTTTAAGTAAAAATACATCAAAACATGCAATACTTGTCTTAACTGGGCACACAAGATATGACTTTGAAAATCGCGGAAATCGACATACGAGAATTTGCATTTACACCGACGAAATTTGCATATATCATCTCGACAAGAATATCATCTAAAAATTGAAACTGGTAAAAGATTCACTACCTGTAAGTATTATGATTATATAAATTTGAATTTTTTCAAGAAATTTTGCTGAATACTCGTATGTCATTTATATTTTCAGATCCTGTGATAGCATTCACCGTGACAAACCCCACTAAGAAGTTCGTGGATGGAGTGCCGATCTTTTCTAAAGTCATCACTAATATTGGAGACGGCTACGACATGAATACCGGCATCTTTACTAGCCCCATTAATGGCCTCTATTTGTTTACATATACTGTTGCGTCGCATGGGCTCAAGGACGTTTACTGTTACATATATGGTAACTCAGACGTAGTAGCTTTTGGCAGAACGTACATTCATGACGCGCACACGACGGCGGCCGCAACAGTTTATCTTATGTTAATCAAGGGTGACCAGGTCAAGCTGGGTAGATGTAGCGGATGGGACTATGTGTACAGTACTCGCCAAGAGACGACATTCAGTGGTGCTTTGATAACACCAAACAACTGATGTCACTGCATGCAAGCACATTTGAAAATATTTCTGATTTTTTTTCTAATATTTTCAAATGAGTTTCCGGTTTACATGTATCTGCACGTTACTAACATACAATTGGTTTCGACGTCCCTGTCTATACGCGTGTGACCTGCAAATGATTCTCCTATTGACTCCTGATGGGATTCTGTCGTGGGACATCTCAATCGCTATAAAAACTAGCCTGTACGGTGAGATAGTTTAAGTGCCCCTTACACTTCACCCGGCTACATACACCCCCCTCGACAATTAAGATTCTTCCATGAATCTTTTTTCAACATCATCAACTCTTTTATCTCACAAACCAACACCTCATGCAGGATTTTACGGTGGGCGCAAAATGAAACCCGCAAATGAATCTCCTATCGACTCTTGATGGTATTCGATCCTGGGACCTCTCAAAGTCAATCCCTAAGCGAAAAATCTACCACGTCACTATAAAAGCTAGCTTGTACGGTGAGATAGTATAAGTGCCCCTTATACTACAACCGGCTACACGCGGACTTTGATAATTGACTTCTGATTTTCTAATTCATTATATACTCGGCAAAAAGTTCCAGCGCATCACTTAGATCTTTGTTAATATTTCTTGAACGAATCAACAGAATACGTTCATAATTTTCACATGTCGACATCCATCATTCGTTAAATTTTGCTGATTAACACGTTATTAACGACAAATTAAAATTCTACTCGGTCATTAATAATCTCTTATCAGCTGATTTTTAAAAGATCTATCACATATAAACATCCCAAACGCATTCGCATCTTCTCTGCTTCAAATCGTTTTCAATTCGGTCACGTATTTACAGAATAACTGAAGATTTTCTGCAATTATTGTGTCAAGCGATTCCCCGTCGTGTTAGATATCTGCTACATCAGTTCTTAGAAAAACTTGGACAAGTGGTAAACGGCAAAAGCTTGACAAAGGGAGATAATGAAAACGGTATAAACTAGAAATCTATCACTGAAGGTGATAAAAATACTCCCGCCACCACCTTTGTTCGGACAAGTGTTTTTGTTGATTTAGGAGCCATACTCAGAAATTGTCAATCCGATTTTATTGAAATTTGGTCCAATCAGGGGCCTTAACTCAGAAAGTATCGGTCTGATTTCCATAAATTTTGCATCTTGCATATATACAGGTCCTAATGCATACATGTGCTAAATATGAAGCAAAATGTTCATTAACTGTAGGAGGAATTGTCTGGACAAGCATTTTTGTCAAATCAGGGGCCATAACTCAGAAAGTGTCGGTCTGATTTTCGTGAAATGTGCATCTTGCACATGTACAGAAGTGAATACACACCTGTGCCAAGTATGAAGCAAATCAGATAGTAACTAAAGGAGGACTTGTCCGGACAAGCATTTTTTTGGTAAAATCAAGGGCCATAACTGAAAAGTAATGGTCAGATTTTCGTGAAATGTGCGTCTTGCACATCTAAAGGTCCTAATGCACACCTGTGCCAAGTATGAAGCAAATCGGACAGTAAATGTTGGAGGAGTTGGCCGGACAAGCATTTTTGGGTCAAATCAGGAGCCATAACTCAAAAGGTATCAGTCCGATTTCCGTGAAATTTGCGTCTTGCACATCTACAGGTCACAATGAACACTTGTGCCAAGTATGAACTAAATCGGTCCACAAGTGTAGGAGGAGTTATCCGGACAAGCATTCTTTTGTCAAATCAGGGGCCATAACTAAGTAATTATCTGTCCGATTTTCGAGAAATTTGCGTTTTGCACATCTACAGGTCCTAATGCACACCTGTGCCAAGTATAAAGCAAATCGGACAGTAACTGTAGGAGGAATTGGCCGGACATGCATTTTTGGGTCAAATCAGGAGCCATAACTCGGTCTGATTTTCGTGAAATGTGCATCTTGCACATGTACAGAAGTGAATACACACCTGTGCCAAGTATGAAGCAAATCAGATAGTAACTAAAGGAGGACTTGTCCGGACAAGCATTTTTTTGGTAAAATCAAGGGCCATAACTGAAAAGTAATGGTCAGATTTTCGTGAAATGTGCGTCTTGCACATCTAAAGGTCCTAATGCACACCTGTGCCAAGTATGAAGCAAATCGGACAGTAAATGTTGGAGGAATTGGCCGGACAAGCATTTTTGGGTCAAATCAGGAGCCATAACTCAAAAAGTATCAGTCCGATTTCCGTGAAATTTGCGTCTTGCACATCTACAGGTCACAATGAACACTTGTGCCAAGTATGAACTAAATCAGTTTCGCATAATAAATACATTTTTATCTTCGAAAATGGTAAATTGTAATGATGTGTTATATTATTGAAAATATGGTAGCGAAACATATTGGTACGAAACATTTAATTTACTACAGAAAAGACCGAGTGTTCCGAAAAACTGGAGCATTCCCCTTTAAGAGACAAATTACCGATCATCAGCATTTTCTTTCATTTTCCCTCAATATTTACGATGCTTTTTATACGGATTTATATAATCATTTTGTCTTTTGCAACAGCTTTAACTTTTGATCAGTCTAAAAAGTTTTCTTACCAGCACCACAACAATATCCAAACCGAGTCTCCCGATGCCCTCTCACATAGATGATTCACACACATTGGTGAGGGACACGTGACTGTTGTCACATGTCAGAATGGATACAGGCCGAGCTAGGGTTCGAACCTTTATTGACAGACTCCAACGTGACTGACTGAGCTATCGGGGTTCGAACCTAGAATCCATTGAGTAAATTAGTTTAATTTGGAAAATGCTTTTGAATATCAGCTAGCTCGTATAGGCTAGCTGATCTTCCAAACATTGACCAATTGATATCAAATTTTGATAAGGTTTCAATATATTAGGTTTCTTATGTATCTTGTATTTCTCAGGAATTTATGTTTCTTGCCTAAACCACAAATATTCAAAGTTTCATTCCTAATTGAAAGTTGCAGGACACATAAGTACAGGTAACGGACCGCTGATTTAAAAATTCGACTCAATCCAGCAATAATTAGGATAGGCTATAATAAAAATCGTTTTAGATGGATCACCATCTTCGTTTCTGTCATAATTGACCTAACATTTCTTAGCCAGGTATTGTTTTGGAAAGGGTTGATTCAAAATGTTCATGTTCACACAAGAAGACTTTCTAGGCAAAGCACTTAATCATCTTGTTTACATTCCGTCGATACAAATCTCAAATGTTACACACCACCTGGTCGTCTTGCATTCCATGAAAACTCGGTTCTTATACTTGTTATCCTCTCCTCATATTATCTTTAATGTTTCGAGGTATAACAAGGATTCATAAAGATGAAGTTCTGTAAAGTTTTATACGTGATATTTTCCGTGAGCAATGTTGCTTTGTCGTTACCAGCCGAGCCAGTGTGCTCTAAATTTGATTATGAAATGAAAACTCTCGAAGCTATGCTCAGGACGGAGCAGAAAATTGAGAAAATGGTAGAAGAAACGAAGGCAATTCGTGAAACAGTTTCAAAGGAACTTGGAGAAATTCAGGCGTTCAAATCCCAGATAATGGAAGATCTAAACACGTTTAAAGACGGATTCGAAAATCAATCGACGATTGAAAAAGAGGAGAGGAAAGTGGAATTTCAAGTTATGAGAGGTAAAATCGAAGAGAAATTGAAAGTAGTTGATACAGCTTTGGAGCTTTTGAATGACAAACCACGCGGTGAGTAATTTATATCTATTGATCCTTTCCCAAACGTCAAAATTTTAGGGTGATCCACTTCAAAAACTGCCAAAAATGACAAAAGGGAAGTTATTAAACATAGGATTTGTGTAAAATATGGCATAGAAAATATTGAGACAAAAGGAGAAACTGCTGGTTATCAGCAGTTTCTTCTTTTGTTTCAATGTTTTCCCAAGCCTATTTTAATAGGGACGTCAAAACAAGGTCTTGCTTGGGAAGATGTTAACTATAAATTAATCTAGGCATTTAATCATGAAAAAATAAGGGGTCACAATTATTTTTAATTGTAGATTATACGAGTTTTAAAACGTGCGTCGTTCAGAAAATACGTCAGACGAATACATTTGCATCTATCATCTCGTCAAGAATATCATCCCAAAATTGAAACTGGTAAAAGATTTACTACCTGTACGCACATTTAGTATAATTATGCAAATTTGAATTTTTTCAGGAAATTTTGCTGAATACTCGTATGGTGTGTCATTTATTATTTCAGACCCTGTGATAGCATTCACCGTGACAAACCCCACTAAGAAGCTCGTGGATGGAGTGCCGATCTTTTCTAAAGTCATCACTAATATTGGAAACGGCTACGACATGAATACCGGCATCTTTACCAGCCCCATCAATGGCCTCTATTTGTTTACATTTACCGTCGCGTCGAATGGACTTAAGGACGTTTACTGTGACATAAAACATAACCAGACACTTGTAACTTTGGGCAGATCGTACAACCAAGACTCGTACACCACGGCGGCCGCAGCAGTTTATCTTATGTTACCTGAGGGTGACAAGGTCTGGCTTGGTTCCTGTGGCGGATGGAGCAATGTTTACACTAATAACCAAGAGACGACATTCAGTGGTGCTTTGATAACACCAAACAACTGATGTCACTGCAAGCAAGCACATTTGAAAATAGTTTTTGTGTTCTTTCCGATATTTTCAAATGAGTTTTCGGGTTGTCTGCATGTCACTAACGTAAATTGGTATCGACGTTCCTTTTAAAACGTGGACTTTGATAATGGACATCTAATTTTCTAACTATACTCCTCACAAAAAGTTAAGCATCAAGGATACTTTCCTTTCTCAAATGTGTTTTGTCACAAATCATGGTCTTTGTTTTGTACAATACAAAGTTTGGGGTCTTATCACACAAATTGCGTTAAATGATTGCGAAAAACATCAAACAGTAACAAAGTTACAAATCCTTGAAAAGCGTCTCGGCAAAACAATCGTGCAAAGTGTCACTCACCAGCAGTTCAGAATGTGTAAAAAATCGTTTTCCGGCCACTTCAGTCAATGATTTGGAGTCTAGTACCTGGTATGACCCCCATGAGATTCAACACACTCACGATCACATCTTGGCATCGATCAGATTAGTCTGTCTAATCTCCGTTGTGGCATGTTCCTCCATTCTGTCTGCAAAACCTGTTGCATTTTATCCAGAGTTTGTGGGCGAACATAATGACTATAGACACACTAGTCATGAATGTTCCAACCATGTTCTTTCGGATTATGGTCTAGATAGAGAACGAGCATGCCAGTCTACATGTCTGATGCTGTTGGTCCAAAGAACTTCAGTCACAATTCAAGAACAATGGGGACGGACATTACCATCCATTAACATAACATTTGGATCTGTTTACTGTTCCAAAAGGATGATAACAGGCGTGATGATCTCGTACATGTACCTTACATCAGTCATGGTACCTCGTCTGATGACAACCAGCTCTGATTTGTGGCCAACTCTGATACCTCTCAAGACCATCAAACTCCCAAGTCCATATTGGCCTTGTTCAGTGATGGTAAGTCGACAATCCGTTCATTTCCGTTTCTCCACACACGTGTCATGCCAGAATGAATCAAGTCATGCTCTTGACTCGTCCGTTAAGAGTATATGTCGCCAACGAGTGAACCCCAGTTTCGATGTTGATTTGCCGATATCGATCTTTGCCGTCGATATTTTTGGGGGAAGTTGTATCCGTTTACGTGGTCTCCTAGACCTTAGACCTTCTGTATGAAGCATGTTCCTCACTGTTTGGTAAGAGACTCTATTTCCTGACACCTTCTGGAGGTCATTTTGCAGCGAGCTGACCGTTGTGCGCCTGTTCCTACGGGTTTAGGTTGCAACGTAACGGTCTTCAGGAGTTGGTGTTACTCTTACACGACCTGAATGTTGTCTCTCTGTCATCAATCCAGTCTGATTGTACCATTTTTTGCTCTTGAGACAATACTGAGATAAAAAAAAAATACAGTGGATGACAGCAGGAGCCTGTGATGCCCAACCCTGAAGCATTCCAACAATTTGTGCAACTTCAATTGAAAGCAAGTGACGTTTTGGCATGATCTAAATGTTTTAAAAAAATGACATCAAAGTTAGCAAATTGACGCGTTTTAAGCACCTCCGGAGCTAATGCCATGCTTAGAATCTGTATATGCGACACGTTTTGCATGCATGTTTTGGGGGTGAGTGTGTTCATACCACGTGATCGCTGTTTTTGGATTCAATAACAATAAATATTGTTTTAAGTCTGTTTGGCATAGATATGGCTGTCCGAATAACAAATCGGCGTAAGAAATTTCGCGTGGATAAAAAGAATATTGAGAAAATTATTTTTGTTGCTTAACTTTTTGTGAGGAGTATAGTTCTAGTTTCTTGTGGCAATGCAAACATTTTCACCAGAACGTTGTTTATGTGTATCCATTTTAGTGAGGAAAATGAGCAGAACCACAGGCAATAGTATCTGAGACAAATTTTAGAGCATTGACTAGCATTTACATACTTTGATACTGCTACATGTGTGATTTTAGCCGCGTGATTTACCACAGAAAAGAACACAGCGGATAATCACATGATACAACAACTTCAGAAAATCCTTAATATTTTTTTTGTTAATACGGGCCCGATCTGAATTCGGTTTAAAGCTGAGAACTTGGACAGACGTCATGCATTAGAAGGACGTAGTAGAGTTTTAAAAAATCAACTGATAAAAAAGTTGTTAAAAATTAACCAGAATTTGGGTTGACCTTCAATAAACGGCGCGCCGTTCAATAAGAAAAAGAGCGACGCATGCAGCGCGCCGTTCAATAAGAATTATTGTAGATTTTCTGCAATTGTTGTGTCATGTGATTCTATTTAAAACGTACACGGGTTCATTGGAATCAATCTCCCCCGTCAACATCGAAATGCTGAGATACGTGTATTTGGAAGTAGTTAATTTAGGTATCTGCATATTCATCTCTAGTCGGGGTTCCCTTCCCTGTCACTACGTAATAGAAGGCAGGCAACCAGACTAATTCATCGCTTACACCGTTGTAAAAGAACTTGAAGGGGTAGTTTTCGGTTTTAAAAAGTTTCAAACGATCAATATACAAGTTTGACAACCACTTACAGTGACAATGCGAACTTTCATATTTTGTAGCAAAGGAATACTGCCGTTAAATTTTGTCCTTTTGGCTAATTATAGCAGACTTCCTTTTTGATTCGATTCTGAGCAGAAAACCACGAAAAATATGTATTGTAAAATATCCATGGCATCAAACCTATATAATTAACTATCAGAGCTTGGTAATCTCTGATATGATGAAATGAATATTAGAATTTGTTTTGTACATGATTTTGTGTGGAATTCTTCATAAAACTGTTAATTTGATGGAATTTTAAAGAGTGGGACGTCACAAACATATTGCATAAAATATCGAGGCATCGATGCTTGTCTGTTTGGATTTGAAAGTTGTTGTGGTCTTTCTTGGAATAAAAGGAATGATTAAAATCAGGACACTGTGGTAAAAAAGTATTTTGTTGTTTAAAAAAGTCTTTCACGTGGCCTAAATCCTGCAGGGATTAAAGATCAAGCATGTCAGATATTTGTGACGTAATAATGACGTCACTAAATTTGCACATGGCCAGCGAGGGCGTTATGATTATTAACCTCAAAGCTTTTGACACAGTTAATAGATATGCACTTTTTCATAAATTGTTTAAATACAAAATCAGAGGTCCCTTTCTTAACATCTTGAAAGATATGTATGCTTCGTTAGTATGTAGTGTGAAAACACAAAATGGTTTAAGCCCTAGCTTTCATACTAAAATAGGTGTAAAGCAAGGGTGTATACTAAGCCCTACATTATTCTCCCTTTATATGAATGATTTAAATAATTGTTTTAACAATTCATGTGATCCTGTGATGGTGGACAATACAAACATTTCAAGCCTTTTATATGCAGATGACATAGTGCTTCTTTCATATAGTGCAAATGGTTTGCAATCTACCCTGCATAAATTGGGAGATTTTTGCAACAAATGGAACCTAACTGTTAATATTTCGAAAACGAAGATAATAATATTTAACAAATCTGGTAGGGTTCTCAAAGGATATACTTTTAAATACATGCAAAATGATCTGGAAATTGTTCAGGAATATAAATACCTGGGTATAATTTTCAGAGCTTCTGGGGTATTTACTCATGCGGTAAAATATTTGTGTAATAAAGCACTTAAAGCAACATTTTGTATCAAAAAGGCATTGGCAGGTGAAAAAATGAACACTGACCTATTTCTAAAGGTTTACGAGCATTGCGTACAACCGATACTCTTGTATTGTAGTGAAGTTTGGGGAATAGATTTCCTTCTCAACAAAAACACCTTAACTAGTATTGAATCTAGGTATGATTTACTACAGTCAGAAAAAGTCCAAGTTCGCTTTTTGAAATCAATTATGGGAGTAAATAAGTATGTAAGTAATAACGCTGTGAGATCTGAGTACGGAATGCTCCCTTTAGGTGTTTTTTGTCTAAGAAACTCTTGCAGTTTCTGGATGCATCTAATCAATTTAAACCCCAACGCATATGCCTATAAAAGTTACATCGAAAGTGGATCTTTTCTTAAAGGATTTGCCAGTAGATTTAAATTATTTTTGGAAAGTATTGGCTTCAAACATGTATGGAATAACCACACCACTTTCTCAAAAACTAGATTAAAACATGCTGTCTTTAAAAAATTAAAGGAGCGGTACATACTTTATTGGAAAAAATGTATCTCTGGTGAGGAAAATAGTGTATATACTGGTAATAAACTAAAGACATTTAGATCTTTTAAGATAAAATATGATACAGAAATGTACCTGCGCATTAATGATTTACCAAGAGAAAATATTATATCTTTTGCTAAGCTACGGGTCAGTGCACATAGCCTCGAAATTGAAAAGGGTAGACATAAAAAGAAACCTTTAGAGGAAAGATTTTGTCCTCTTTGTAATACTGAAGTAGAGACAGAAGCTCAATTTCTCATGAAATGTCAATCCTTATCAAATCGAAGAAAGTTATTTTTTGACGACATAGAAAATATTACTCCATCTTTTAAAGGTATGAATGATCATGAAAAATTTCTGTTTATTCTTCAAAACAAGGAATATGATATTCTTAGTAAATGTATTGTATTTGTCCATGACCTGTTCAAAGAAAGGGAACAATTGATTGCCTAAATTATGTATATTTCATTGATGATAAAGATAGCCAATAGTTCCCAAATCATCAGAATTTTTTGGTGGTTCACTTTGGAAGCTGCTGCTGATGACAAGATTGATGTAGATCAAACTTGCAAGGGGTTACAAAATAGCACAGAACACATCGGGAGAAGGGAAGTAAACGCTGGATATCAATGTTTACTTTGGTTGTCTCAATGTTTTCCCAAGTCGTAACTTGAAAGTTTTCCAAAACCATATATTCTTTGGGAAAGAGTTAATTGTGATTGTACATTTACAATTTATAGTTTAGTTCTTTTCAATTCTCACTGTGTTAACCCATTACCACACAGTGACTCCTTTTGACTACCCACAAAATAATGACTTTGGAAAACATCATGGAAAATGAAGAAATGGCTTGTGACAAGCAATTTCTTCATTCACCATAATGTTTTCTTCATAAAAAAAAAATCAAAAATGTTTTAAAATTTTATTCACTTCAAATTGCCGTCAGCATCATCTTTGATTTTGGAATAGTCTAAAAATTTGCCATTTGGTTATGGGTTAATTAATATGTCATTCTTAAATACGTTTAATCCTTTTCCAATTATTGTAGAAGTAAAGAATTTACTAGTTCGAAATGACAAAGGGTGTAAACTTGGTCTTAAAATAACCATGAGGTTGTTGAAGATGAAGGTAGAGATGCTGGCCTACAGCATATTCCTCTTTTCTCCAATAATTTCTGAGTTCTCTTCTTCTTTTTTTTTCTGATAGGCAGGTTAAAACCAGTCTTTGCCAATCACCGGTTCCAAATCAAATGCAGGCATTATTTTGGGAAAGGGTTTACAAAAACACTCCTTTACTGATGACGGCTATGTGCTTATCATAATTATGTCAAGGTTTTTTTTTTTTTTTTTTTTTTTTTGTTATTATTATTTTATTTTATTTTATTCCATACTGCAAATTTTCAAAGGAAAAATGCTTATTTTGAGCATTTTGCTTTTATCAATTTTCGATATTCAAGGGTCTATCACATTAACCCTTTCCAAACAAGACCTGGTTTCGACGTCCCTAATAGAAAAGGCTTGGGAAACATTGAAATAAAAGAAGAAACTGCTGATGACCAGACCAGCGGTTTCTCCTTTTGTCTCAATATTTTCTCTGCCATATTTTACACAAACTCTATCTTTTATAACATCTATTTTGTCGTTTGTGGCAGGTTTTTTTTTTTTTTTTTTTTTTTTTTTTTTTTTTTTTTTTTTTTTTTTTTTGAATTAGATCACCCTGAATTATTGCCGTTTGGGAAAGGGTTAAAAATGGGGGTGGGTGGAAAAGCCCAAAAGCTATAGAAGTATTGTTCTTAAAAAATACTTAGGTGTTAACCCAATTATATAGAGAGGTCATAGATACCTATTTAGTGGCAAATTGTATCATATGCATAATAGTGTTTGCCGAGGTAAATTTTCCTTGCATGGCCCAATTTTGAGTTGATCCAGTGGAATTTGAATGCCTCTGCAGAAAATAAAATTGAAATAAACCAAGTTGGTAATTTTGAATGGCTCAGATGTTAAGAGAGAAGGTGAAAATGTTGAATACCAGCATTTCATCCCTTTTCCTTCATAATTTGACTTTTCTCTGGTATTGACATTAAAACCAGCCTATGTTAACCACTGGTTCCCGCTACATTGAAATAATCTGTCTTTAAAGAACATGGAAAGTTTAAAGAAAAGGCAAATCACTTGCCATTTCTCTTTCTATTTCCAATTTCTTAATTATACAGCTTACAGATATCATAATTGGCAATAGGTCCTTTTCAAAGTGTTATGGATAATCAATATAGTATTATTGTATGGATATTATTTGTTTCACGCAGATGACTTTGTGTATGTTTTTGTATTTGTAATACTGTTTGTTTTATGGTAACAATCCTTTGACTGGATTCTTAAACCAATAAAGAATTTGAATTTGAATTTTAACCCACAATTAATGGCGAAAGTGTAGAAAGGTTTTAATCGTAAAGTTAATACTTTAATTTACGCTGACCATACAAGATCTATTTTAAAAAAAAATCTAACTAGAATTTTTCTTCTCCGTAGAATAAAACATAGAAGAGGGAATTAAGTCAAATAAGCTGAGCGGGGGGGGGGGGGGGGGTGTTCCCGTCAGATCAGACAGACATGGATCGGGATCAGGTTGTGCATGGGTGCAGTCAAATAACGACCAATGACGCAGGATGAGAGTGACCACAGTTATCGGGAAGATGTTGCAATGCAGAGTTGATCTTTTTCTTAAGGTGCCCGTGCGCAGGCTGATCCGGATCCGTCGTATCATTGGGGCATGACGATACCCCCCCCCCCCCCCCCCCCCCATCCAGGGTTTAGTTAATCATAATAGCTGTGTCCTTTTTTAGCTAGTCAGATTAGTATTAGTGACAACACTGAGCAGACCAACGTTTTATAGTTATGTTTATTGTCTATTGTGATCTTGTATTGTAATGTAATTGTTTTGTTGAACTTTGTACTGCTTTCAATGGGAAATTGGCCCAGAAAGTATTGAAATTGCATGTTTGGTGAATTGGCTGCCCAATGGAATTTGTTCCGGTAGCTCTTTGAGGCTTTGTACAAGGCAGTCACTGGCAACATCTTGAACAGGGAAAAGATGAGCATTTGCATACTTCGATGTCAATTTTTTCGATAGTCTCAAGACAAGAGGTTGCGAGTGTTGCTGTCACCAGGTCTCCTTTGATTGACTGAATTGATTGTATTTGTGTGTTAATGGCTGCCCAATGGAAATTGTTCCGGTAGCTTTTTGAGATTCTGTTTACCAGATCTCACATGGTGTTTGACTAATTTGATTAATTGGTTGATTAATTGATTAATTGGTCGATTGATCGATTGAATGAGTGATTGTTTGTCTGTCTGTGTGTTTTTGTTTGTACATTATTGACTATTAAATGTGATTAAACGCTGCTCTCCAAAAGTATTGTACACTTAATACTAGGTGACATTGGTGTATCTAACCATGTATTCTCAACAACAACAACAACAACAACAGCAACAACAAATATGTAAAAAGGGTAGATAATTGAGAAGGGATTGATGAAACTGAGAAATCGGCGATTATTATTGAATCTGAGCGGGTTTATATAACGAATAGAATTTATGTAAATGCATATAAATTACATGACGGTCCAAATTAATTTGATGCATGATTGACAGAATTTGATGGTCTATGGGGATAATTGAGAAGCAAATGAATAAAATAGAAGATTGAGGGAATAATTAACATTTTATATTGTGGTATAATGTTTTCTGCATGATTTTGTCTCGTTAGTGTAGCCATGTCTAAAGCAAAAAAGAAGTCCACAAGGAAACATAACCCACCGGTGGTGGTCCGAGAGGAGCAGCAGGTGACACTGACTGATGGACAAGTGGAGGCTGTCGTCCAAAAAGTGACAGAGAAGCTGATGCCGCTTATTTCTAGTCGAGGGACAAACGAGCCGGGTGTGATGCAGACAACATCTGGTTCACAGGAGGTGACCACGGGGACTAGTGAGGTGGTTCAGTTATCACCCCTACCAGGGGAGATACAACAGACGTACTCAGGTATAGAAGGTCATGTGTCTAATGCATTGAAGCAAAAAATTTGGAACGGCGAATTTATTAACCTGTCGCAACTTATTTTTCAAGAATCTAGTAAACAGATTTTCAGTATAAATAGTAAAGGCGAACTCAGTTCGGTTCAGAAGGAGTCAAAATCCATTCACGATATTGAATCGTGGACCGATGCTTTCATTGTCTTTATTGATATATATTGTCAAATACATACTGGTCACACAATATGTTGATTTGCTAAAGTACATGCAACACATTAGACTAGGGGCAAAGCAGTTTGCAACAAACGGCTGGTTAACATACGATGAGCAGTTTAGAATGAAAAAGGCGAGGCTTTATAGTATGACCGACTTTTCGCAATTTAAGTAAAGCATCACCCAAGGAAAATTTCTGCCAAGTTTGATCAAAATAGGCCCACTGGTTTGAGAGAAGAAGATTTTTTAAAGAAACATTGATCGAGATCTCTGGGTTCTGTTTATGATTAAGCCAGCAAAGCAAGAGGTGCGGGCTAATAAGGGTTTTCAGTGCTATGACTTTAATTATAAAGGGTTATGCAACAAGACAAATTGCTCCTTTGCACATTTTTGCATACGTTGCGGTGGCAAACATGCAGCTAAAACATGCAAAATAGAAAATAGAAATAGTCAAATGGCTCTTTCTTTCAGATCAAAAAACTCCAGAGGAGCGACAACCCCAAACGGTCCTCCAACAGCACGATTTTAAGTACAAAAATACGGATTTAAGGTCGCTTGGGCAGACCCCAATTAATGTTGAATTTTTATTGAAATGCCTTGAGCATTATCCAAATAAGGTAGATGCTAAACTAATCGCAGATGGATTCATTAATGGTTTTCGCATACAATTTCATGGCCCAAGGCACTCTAGGGATTGTAATAATTTGGTTTCCGTCATGCAAAATCCAGAATCAACATTTCAAAAAGTGATGAAAGAAATTCAACTGGGACGAGTTGCCGGCCCTTTTGAAAAAACCCCTTTTGATAATTTTATTGTGTCTCCAATAGGATTAGTCCCCAAAAAGGACGGGACGTTTAGATTAATTCAGCACTTGTCATACCCACCAGGTCACAGTATAAATGATAACATTGATCCTAATGAATGTTCGGTACATTATGCTTCAATAGACGATGTAGTCGATTCAATAATGCGTCTAGGTCCACAGTGCATGTTAGGAAAAATGGATGTTAAAAGTGCTTTTAGGCTACTGCCGATACACAGGGACGATTTTTGTCTTCTTGGTTTTCGATTTCAAGGCCTATATTTTGTACAGAAAATGTTACCAATGGGATGCTCCATATCATGCTCGTTATGGGAAAAGTTTGCTTCGTTTCTTGAATGGTTTTTCAAGTTTAGCAATCCGAGCTGTCATATACATCATTATTTGGATTATTTTATTTTCTTGGGTAAGAGAATGTCATCTGAGTGCAGGGAATCAATGAGCTCTTTTCAAAATCTATGTTCATCCCTAGGGGTTCCTTTGGCAGATGAAAAAACAGTTGGCCCGACGGTCATCATAGTCTTTTTGGGTCTGGAACTCGATGCAATAAGGTTTCAAGTTAGAATTCCCAGTGAAAAACTTGAAAAATTATTTCTATCAATTAGGGGATTATGTACAAAGAAAAAGGTCACATTGAAAGAACTCCAGTCACTTGTAGGGCTTTTGAATTTTTGTACTCGGGCTATACCAGTTGCGCGCGCGTTTAACAGACGTTTTTATGACGCTATGTCAGGGCTTTCTAAACCGTCCCATCATGTCAGGATATCGTCAGCAATTAAAGCCGATATGTCCTTGTGGCTGACGTTTTTACAAAAATTCAACGGCATTTGTAGTTTTCCCGAAATAAACTGGGAAGATAGCAACACATTAAATTTGTACACAGACAGTGCCGGGGGTGCTGATCTTGGCTGCGCTGCAGTACTGAACAAGAAATGGTTTTTTTATCCATGGCCAAAGCAAGTTTCCGAGCATGAAGCGTTCGGTGATATCACATTTTTAGAGTTTGTCCCAATTGTATTAGCATTCATGTTATGGGCCCAGCAATTACGAAACAAGAAAGTAGTCCTTTATATTGACAACAAGGCATTGGTAAACATTCTTAACAAAAAATCGTCAAAATCAGAGTTTGTCATGCATTTATTAAGACCATTTCTGTTGGAATGCATGTTTTGCAACATCCAGTTCAGAGCAATTCACATTGAGGGCAAATCAAATATATTAGCTGATTCATTATCTCGTTGTCAGTGGCAGCGGTTCAGGCGAGCAGCCCCGGATGCCGAAGAAATAGGGGAACATATTCCAGAGACGTTCCATGCCTTGATTTGCCAGCTCAAGTCGATCGTCTGATTAGTAATGGTATTTCTAGCAGTACACACGCCACTTACGATTCTGCATTGAAGCTTTTTTCTGAGTTTAGATCGCTTAGAGGTATTTTGAAAAGTTGGCCGCCAACTACTGAAGTTTTGGCCGAGTTCATAGCCTTCATGTCACTTAAAGCATTGTCCCCAAGTACAGCCCGTTCATATATATCTGGTATTTCATACCATTGTAAAATTAATAGTTACAATGACCCGACAAATAACTTCGTCATTTCCAAGATGCTAGCAGGTTTTCAAAAGCTATATAAAAAGAAGGATACAAGGCTGCCAATCACACATGATCTATTAAAAAAGATCATTGTCTCTCTTCAAACGATATGTGTTAATGAGTACGAATCTTCGCTTTTCAGTGCAATGTTTTGTCTGAATTTCTTTGGTTTTTTTAAAGTGGGAGAGCTGGTAGCGTCAAAACAGGGTATTGACGGTCATGCAATTAATGTGGAAGATATAAGAATTAATGAGACAGAAGTTAATATTTTCCTGAGATCTTCTAAAACAGATCAAATGGGTAAGGGTATACTTATAATAATCCCAAAAACTGGGGGAAGCACTTGTCCAGTTGAGCGCATGCGTTTATTCATGCAATTTCGGATTGCAATAAGTTGTAAATTAGTTTTTTGTCATGCAAATGGCTGTCCTGTCACAAGGTATCAATTTGCAGCGGTTTTGAGAAAATCCCTCTGTGCCTTGGGTTATTCTAAATGCAATTATAGCACCCATTCTTTTAGAATCCGCGCTGCCACAATGGCGTCAAAACATGGATTTGCAGACGACAATATCAAGACTTTTGGTAGATGGAAATCGGGGGCAATTAGGTCTTACATCAGAATTCCATCTGAATGTTTAGCAAAATAAGAGAAAAATACAGTAAAATAAAAAAAAAGTTATATTTGAATGATGTTATATAAGTTTTTTCCAGATAACAAAGAATTTGTGTGGATTGTGGGATCGTCTATAATCAAGAGGGCGTTTTTCCATGCTAGAGACGCATACAAAGGCTCACAGCTAGGGTTGGAGGAAAAAGAAATCTTTTGGCAGTTTAGGAGTGGGCTTGTATGGGTAAAAATTTTACCACTATTAAGACATCTGTTAAATTGTATTCGTCCTCCAAAGTTTCTAGTTGTTCATTGCGGGGGTAATGATATTGGTCAGAAATCATCCAAAGATTTAATTATTTCAATTAAAAAGACTTGAAAACCATAGCAGATATGTTCTCAACCTCTATTATTGTTTGGTCCGAAATTTTACCTAGATTGTATTGGAGGGGTGAGCGCCGTCACAGAGCAGTGGAAAGGGCCAGGAAAAGAGTGAATAGTTGCATTTCTACCTATGTTTTGAATATGGGAGGCAGATACCTAAGGCACCCTGCCATTTGTGACAATGACCCAACGCTGTTCTGTGATGGCGTGCACCTCTCAAAGAAAGGTAACGGCAATTTCGTACAAGGAATAAAAGAAGGTATATTGCATTTTAATTCAATTTCAGTTTATCCTGATAATTATTAATTCTGGCCAGGCTCATCGTATTGGTGGCGGTATGGCTGCGCCATGTGGCGGGTAGTACCTTCACCAGTGTCGAATTTGATCGTGTAAAGCGCAGAACATTCGAACAGTAGCTGTCCTTGGTCGCAGCGATGTTGGATAACCTAAAGATTGTCGAGGAGCCGTGGCCAGAATTCGCCAACAAAAGAAAACAGAAAGTTGTACATCTGCCATTGAAGTTATAAATTGATTGATAAAGGAATTGTGTTTAAATCTTATATTAGCATTTTTCATCTGTAAAAAGTTTCAAACGATCAAGTTTGACAACCACTTACAGTGACAATGCGAACTTTCATATTTTGTAGCAAAGGAATACTGCCGTTAATTTTTGTCCTTTTGGCTAATTATAGCAGACTTTCTTTTTGATTCGATTCTGAGCAGAAAACCACGAAAAATTGGTATTGTAAAATATCCATGGCATCAAACCTATACAATTAACCCACCCTCCCATAATATCCCACTTTTAATTTTCCTTTTCTCAATCACAATTTTAGTCTTTTCCAGTTTAACTTCTAAGACGTCACAGCTCCTTAGACGGTTGCGCATGAATTGTCCGTTGGACCGATCGATCTTAGGTGCTGTGGGAAAAGTGGTCAGCCTAGCGGCTTTCTGTAAAATACCAAGAGTCGTTAGGGCGGGTAGTACCTTCACCAGTGTCGAATTTGATCGTGTAAAGCGCAGAACATTCGAACAGTAGCTGTCCTTGGTCGCAGCGATGTTGGATAACCTAAAGATTGTCGAGGAGCCGTGGCCAGAATTCGCCAACAAAAGAAAACAGAAAGTTGTACATCTGCCATTGAAGTTATAAATTGATTAATAAAGGAATTGTGTTTAAATCTTATATTAGCATTTTTCATCTGTAATCGTTTTCAGAATGTGGTTAACGTGAATTATTTGATTAGTCAGAGGAAAAGGCCATGGTAGATAACCACAAAGGGTGCCTGTCGAATGTTGATGTCGATAAGGATAACATTGAACTTGAACCAGAGGGGCGTTCGTTAGAGCGAGAATTTTTAAGATTTTCTAGATAAAGCGTTTTTGTTTTTAACCGAGATTCTTACCAAAGTATTCCGAATGCTCGATGACGTCATTTGTAAACAGTATGGAACATTAGGAACACTGCGGTTAATGAATTATGAAACATTCAGAACAACTCGGTCAATTCTCTGTTATATTGTCTCAACAGAATTGACCGAGGGTTCCGCAAGAAGTATAGGGTATTTGCGCCTCCCATTGAGCGTCTTAAAATCTTGCTCTAAAAGAATGCTTTATCCTAAACCATCTTATAAGAAATCTCAAGATATCTTAAGAAATCTGGCTTTAGAGAACGCACCTCTGATTGTGAAGAAGTAGTAGACGATGAAAGCACGCGAAAAGGGAGGTAATAAAGACGGTATAATTGTACCGTATACTTTTATTCGGTTGTCGCCCTTTGACTTAGCCAGAGATGTTCTGCCAGGTCATATATCGTGGGTTATATCATTATCATTTAAACGTCTATATCATTTTGCTTCAATGTTTTGTTCGAAGCGTTGTATTTTTGTGCGTCAAGTCTTGTGCTTTAATTGCCAATATGATGGGGATTGTGGGGGATTTGATATTTGGGATTAAGGTTTACGAACTGAGAATAAAAACACCACTTTCTAGCCATAGGAAATGCATCAAATTACACACACTTGTAAATAAACTTCACATAAGTTGATTCACCGTGTCGGATTTCAAGATTATGCTTCAAGAGGAATTTTTTGTACAAATTTTACTTTACTCTGTATTCATATGCAAGGGAGGTAATTTTGAACGTTTTTGTCAAACAAATCCATGAGTATGCATTAATTCAAAATTCTAAACCATACAAAATGCTTATGTTTGTATTTCAAATGGAGATGTAATACAGTTTAGGAATTACTGGCACTTTTCAAATTTCGCCTCTGGCTCTGCATTTCATCTCAGTTTGTAAACCTTAAAGCCGTTTTCAACTGCTATGGTCATATCTCGGCAACTTGAGCACCTAACCGTGGATTCCTGATATTTCTCTTACCAGTTCTACAACAATATTCAAACCGAGCCTCCAGCTACTCTATCACATAGATGATTCACACCCAATGATGAGAGGCATAATTATGATCGAATTATGTCAAATGTCAGAATGGATGCAGGCGGAGCCAGGGTTCCAACTAGCGACCCTGGATTGACAAATTCCGACTTTACCGATTGAGTTCTCCGGGCTCGGTAGGATTGTGGGGGAAAAGAAAATAGTCTCATTTCAACCCTTTTACAAAACAGCTGCCATTTGAACACTTCTAGTTTGAAATCTGCTGGCCACAAAAATGGGAGTTTATAGGCTACAGATTGGATTTGTGTATACATGTAACTTAGCAGAGGAATTATTGAGGCAAAGGGAGAAAATGCTGGTTAGCAGCATTTTCTTCTTTTTTCTCAATATTTCCCATACATTTTAAAATAGCGGCGTCAAAACCAGGTCTTGTTTCGGAAAGGGTTACTTCTTAGTGAGTGGTGACTAAAAGTAGATATTTTATTCCAGAAAAAATGTCGCTTTCAAAAAAAAAACGTAACTGCAGCTTGTTGTAAGCTGCAGTTACGAGTTTTTTGTTGAAAGCAGCGAAATGCTTCGAATATGCCAGTACTTTATCATAAACGGGGGCATTTTAATTGCTTTTTAATACGCAATAACATGAATCACGCCAGTCAAAACAAAAACAATCGAATCCTCCGTCTCGCGTCACAGATTTTAACCCCGGTCAATTCAGTCGTCGTCCTAATCCATCACCAAACAACGGCGGTATATCCCAATGGGACAGACTCACTCCCGACAGTGGATAGGCCCGGCCCGGGAAAATCCCTGCAAATAAACAAACGGTGATAGACCTGAAGTGTGGAGTCCTAAACGTGTGTGGTTTGAAACGTAGGTTAATGTACCCTGAACTAAGTGAACTAATTAATTCTTTCGACTTATTTGGTGTTACTGAAACACATTTAGACTCATTAGATCTAATAGACTTTCCAGGATATTCATTTATAGCAAAAAATAGACAAAATTCATCGAGCCGTAAATCAGGTGGTATTGGTTTATTCATCAAGGACTGTTATTTAAACCATGTTAAAAAAATTAACTCAGACAATGACTATATATTGTGGGTATCTGTATCAAACGAATTAACACACTTAAATAGTGACGTCGTCATTGGCATAGTATATATTCCCCCAGGCAGCTCTAAATATTTTGATGAAATGCAAATGATAATGCTTGAAGATGAAATATCGCATTACTGTTCAATTCACGAAAATGTTATTATAGGTGGCGATTTCAATGCGCGAACCGCAAAAATGAGTGATTATCTCTTAACCAATAATTTTACAGTTCCTGAACTAAATATGTTCAATTTTGAGCATGGAAATGAAGAAATTATTGACATTTTAGAAAATCTAAAAATCCAGTTACACAGGGAGTCAAAAGATGAGAAGAGTAACGCTCTCGGCATCTCTCTTATTGATATCTGTAGACATAACAATATGTTAATGCTAAATGGTCGTTATGGGAAGGATAAAAACATTGGTCAGTTTACCTTTAGGGATAAATCTGTAATTGACTATGTAATAGTTAAACCGAACTGTTTCGAATTTATTGACCATTTCTCGATAGACGAAACAGACAGGCTCATCTCTGATGGTCATTCCATATTAAAATGGAGCATCACTTGTACAGCTGATACAGCCAACTTGCAATCTGAAAATAAACAAATAAATAATCATGATAAACTTCGGTGGGATGAAAGTTTAAAGGATACATTTTCAAACAATATCAATGAATACATTTTAAGAGAAATTATTGAAGAAATAGAAGTGATGAGACCAACATCCCAAAATATAGAAAATATCACATCGAAACTTACAAACTTACTTATAAACAGTGCTAAATCAACATTTAAACCAAGCAATCACAAAAGAGTAAACAAAACCAAAGACAGACCATGGTTTGGAACACAATGTAACAAAACGAGAAAAATTTATCATAAAGCAAAAAGCAAATACAATACAAATAAAAATCCAACAAATAAACAAAAACTAATCATTGCGAGCAAAAACTATAAGAAAACCATGAACTTCCACATAAATAAATATAATTCTGAAAAAGCAACAAGACTTAGAAATATGAAAAGTAAAAATCCAAAACAATACTGGAATTTACTAAGGAGAAGTAAAAATGTTAAAAATAATGCTCATAATCAACCAGAACTAGATGAATTCTTTAACTTTTTTAAAAATGTAAACACCAATGATGAAAATATAGAAAATTCAGTAAATGAAGAAATAAATCTCACAGATTTTGATGATACTGAACTAAATTCGCCCATTACAGGACCCGAAATCCTAAAATGCATATCCAGTCTTAAAAATTCAAAAGCACCCAGTAACTCTGACAATATACTAAACGAATATATAAAAAATAGTAAAGACAAAATCCTACCTATCTATATCTTCCTCTTTAATGCCATACTTGACACAGGTTACATGCCCGAATCTTGGTTGATTGGTTCTATAACCCCAATTTACAAGGGAAAAGGTAGCCCAACGGATCCTGGAAATTATCGACCAATCACAATCCTTTCTTGTCTCGGAAAACTCTTCACTGCAATTTTAAACACACGTATAACAAAATTTATCGAGGAAAATGATATCTTAAAGCAGAATCAAGCCGGTTTTAGGAAAAATTTCTCCTGCTCAGACCATATTTTTGCTCTTCATTCACTATTATCAATAATTAAGAAAAAGAAAAAGAAATTATTCTGTTGTTTTGTGGACTTTTCACAAGCCTTTGACAAGGTTTGGAGAGTCGGATTGTGGTCAAAACTGCTACAAAGTGGTATAAATGGAAAGGTATTTAATGTCATTTATCAAATGTACCAAAATATCAGATCAAATGTAACTATAAATGGTCAATCATCATCCTTATTTTCATGTGAAAATGGAGTCAGACAAGGCGAAAACTTATCCCCAATACTCTTTTCCATTTTTCTGAATGATTTAGAATCCCATTTACTCATAAGAGGAAGTCAAGGCATAACCCTTAATAATAATATTGATGAAACTTTTTGGTTAAAACTGCTTGTACTCCTTTATGCAGACGACACTATCTTACTGGCTGAATCAGCTCAAGATCTTCAAAATACACTAACCTACTTCTCTGAATACTGTAATCAGTGGAAATTGAAAGTAAACTTGAGTAAAACAAAAGTTTTGATATTTGGCAGTAGAAACCAAACAAATTTTAACTTTAAATTTGAAAATGAAAATATTGAAATCACAACAGAATATAAATACCTTGGACTTATTTTTACATCTAATGGATCATTCCTAACTGCCAGGAAACACCTTGCAGCACAAGCGAAAAAGGCCATGCATTCAGTTCTTCTTCAAGCCAGGGCTCTTAATCTTCCTGTTGACCTCCAACTTAAATTATTTGACCATGCAGTCGTCCCCATCCTCCTGTATGCTTCTGAGATCTGGGGATTTGAGTCCCATGAACCCCTAGAAAAAATACATGTTGAATTCTTAAGACGCATTACTAAAAGCAAGAAATCCACTCCCAGATACATGCTGTATGGAGAGCTTGGTAGACATCCCCTAACCATCAGCATCAAAACTAGAATGATCAACTTTTGGAATAGAACCATTAACAGCTCAGAAGGCAAAATTTCAAAACTAATCTATTTTTACATGCTACATGATACACATGATTACAAATGGCTTGACTTTATTAAAGATATTTTCATGACTACAGGTAATGGCATCATTTGGCATACACAAAATCACAATAGAGTAAAGGGTATTCATAAAGTTATTAAACAGTCTCTCATAGACCAATTTAAACAAGAATGGTCACATCAACTAACACTATCACACACTGGTAGAAATTACAATATATATAAGAAAGAAATTATATTTGAACCATACCTTGTTAAACTCCCTATTTCCCTTGCGATCAGTCTTTTCCACTTCAGAACAGCAAACCATAAACTCCCAATAGAAACTGGAAAATGGGAAGGTAAAGCTAGAATAGAACGAAAATGCGTTAAATGCAACCTAAATAGAATTGGAGACGAAATGCATTATTTGTTTTCTTGTACGCATCTCTCTACTTCGAGGCGAAAATATTTCGACAATCATTACTGTAACAACACTTTTAATTTCCACAAAATAATGTCCGAAAAGGATGTCACTAAGTTAACCAATATTAGCAAATTCGTGTCAATCATATTGAAAGATGCATAATGAAATAATAACTCTGTTAAAAACTTACAAAATAGATAAACAAACTTACTATTTGTTTATTTCCATTCTTACGGAAGAATTCCATTCATTATTGCACACGGTGTAATTGCACGCTTTTCCTCAGTTGAAACGACAGCACTTGATTGGCTCTATGCAGCCGACGCGACTAATCACGTGATGTCAAAGGTCAATAACGGGAGTTACACAATAACTGACCTACAAAATTGCTACCCATGGGTAATTTATTCCCACGCGAGGCGTCGTTGTAAACAACTAGTAGATGATCTATTTTTAGACTAATCGCATTAACTCTCAATGCGCTACAGACGACAAAATTATTAGAATGGAAAACGCGTTAAAAAGAAAAACAGCTTGTGGCTTAAATCAGGTTAATAAAAGATAGATGGAATGGAAGAAATTGCTGATATCCAGCGAATTCTTTCCTTTCTCATTGTTACTTTTAGTTAATAACTAGGTTTTAAATAGGGGGAACTTATCAAACGTCAATTTTCTTAGGAAATGATAAGCCATTCCCGTTATGATAGATTCAATATGTGAACAAAATTTGTGTATAATTAACGATATTTACCGTTCAAACCATACAAGTCAAAAAAGCAAATATTGACAGATGCCTACATTCGACAAGTCGAAAATTTTGTCAACTGATCATCCTAGAAAAATGGTTACCCTATTTTATTTGTGGGTGATACCATTACAAACCCCTATAATTAGGGGTTTCTAATGGTACTGCTAACCAACCATTGACATTACTTATGTAAATATTTCAACTCATCCCCAAACAAAACCTGGTTTTGACGTCCAGTAGTATATACACACGTATATTAGGCTTGGGAAAACGTTGATGGAAAAGAAGGAAATGTTAATAACCAGCATTTTCTCCTTTTGTCTCAATATTATCCGTGCTAAAAATTATACATAAATCAAACCTTAATTAACACCCAGTTTGTCACCAGCAGCAGGTTTTGATTAAGACCCCCCAAAATGGTTGCCGTTTGGAAAGATGATAGAACACACGTATAACTATGTGTTATACTCTCGTTTTCTGTAGTTAATAATTTTAATTATGTTCTCACTATATCCCTGTTGTCATAAACATATATTAAAAATTGATAAAACCATTGATGTCAAAGTAATGCAGCGGCTGTCACCACCAGATTACCGTAACCAGTGACCTGTTGGTGACAGGCGCGACATTATAACACACGGAAAGCAGTGTTAGCATGGCTTGAGAAATGTATGAACAGATCACTAGGCATGCTCCCACTAACAAAAAATATACTTAATTAGTCTACTTGTCTCTTTTCTGGGATTTTCCCGACTTAACTCAAATACACACAAAACAATACGGGAAAAAATCCTAAAACATGAACTCAACAAGTCAAGGTCGATCTTTCTCTCTCCACAAAAGTAGCTAATATATTGGTTTATGTCTAATGTTGTACTTTTTTGTACCTTAGATATTTAATAAAGGATTATGTATGTATGTATGTATGAAAATTAGCGTGTACGGTAGATAAAAGAGGTGCATTATCTCTACATAGAGTTTTGAGCCGATATTAAGAAAAAGGAAGCTTGAATCATTTGAGACCTAAATGGATCCGGATTAGACTGCTTCAATATCCAAATTGTTGTCTCATAGATTCTTCTTGGCCCTTACAACTGCAAGAAAGCAACATGGTCCTGGATCCTGATCAGACCTTATAGCGTTTGAGATTAGAATGTATCTAGATTGGACTGCGATAAATAGAAGCAGATAAAGATCCGAATTGTTCTATTATAGATTCTTAATAATTCAACTGTAAAAGACCAACATGCAACCTAATTGGGCCTCGTAACATTTGATACGAAATTGATCTAGATCATCAGACTGCGCATACACGCAGCTCTATGTTGTTCTCAAACAGATTCATCCGGACCCATGTCAACTGTAAGTCTCCTTATCGGACCTTATTAGTCTATAGACTTATGCTAGCAAACAGCTACTCTGAGTAGCTTTGCCTTAAAATACCAATAACAGTGGGCATGCTGACCTCACTGACCATTTGTTTAGGCTAGTGTAATATGAGAAGTAGGCATGCGGGACTGAAAGCAGAAACTACACATTTTGAGAACAGGGAAACATATCCCTTTTCATGCTGAAATGTTACGAAAAAGAATATTCTTATTTTCGCAAGAAACATATACAAAGACAAGCCTGAATTATACAAACACTATGATATCATGGTCTATAAGATTTTTTTAAGATATCATTATGATTATTTTTGTTAGTTTAATTTTGTCAATCCTTCCCAAACAAAACATGGCTTTGAGATCCCTCTCAGAAAATAAAGTTTGAAAAAATGAAGCAAACGAAAATAAATTCTCTCCCTCTACCTCAATATATTCTGCCCAACGCTGTCAATCAAAACCATGGATAAGCCAATGGAAGTTCAGTAAAATGCCACATCACCATTGTTTGTCTTAAATTCTTCGTTGCACGTAGTTTTGTATCGATCTATCGACTGACAATCAAAACAATCGACATGCCAATGTCCCCATTGTTTGTACTAGATTCTACGTTGGGCGGAGCGATCCATCGATTGGCATTTGGTCAATTTATATCATAGCAAATGAATTGGGTTGCAGTCAACAAAATAAATTAATAATTTGAAGACCAATAAAGATCATTTTACCTGCCACTTACGAAGTAGAGTTGGTATATTGGTTTAACCTTGTCTGTCTGCCTGTCTGTCCATCCGTCCGCCCATCCGTCCATCATTAGACATCTTCGTTTCCGTACTCTAACTCGAGAACGGGTTGACCTAGGATCGTGAATCATTACACAGTTGTTGCCCATGACCCAAAGAGGTGTGCTATTGTTTTTGTGTGACGAAGGTCAAAGGTCATGGTCAGAATCGAACTTTGTTTAAAATCCATTTCCGTGCTCTAAGTCAAGAACCGGTTGACCTATGCTCATGAAAATTTGGGTCACAAAGGTCAAAGGTCAAGGTCAAAATCGGAGTTTGTAAAAAAAGTTGTTTCCAAAAACGATGAGGGAAAAGTAGAAAAAAAAACTTTCATTGCAATATGCCGAGCCCTGATAGCTCAGTCGGTAACTTTGGCGTCTCTCAATCCAGTTCGAACCTCGGCTCGACCAGTATCCATTCTGACATTTGACAAGTCATTTGTCTCTCACCAATGGGGGAAAATCATCTATGCGAGAGAGCAGCTGGAGGCTTGGTTTGGATATTGTAGAGGTATTGGTGAGAGAAACACCATGAATCCATGGCTAGGTTTTCCAGCTGTTGCGATATGACCATAGCAGTTTAAAACGGCGTAAAACACAAATAAATCAATCAATTTATTGCAATAAGTTTCTAAGTTCTGTTTGTCCTTAATCTTTTCCAAAACAAAATGTAATTTTGGTGTCCTTTGTAGAAGAATATAGCGCTAATAACCAGCATTTTCTCCTTTTGCCTCAACTTTTCTGTACT
Source organism: Fragum sueziense (assembly GCA_963680895.1). Lineage (NCBI taxonomy): Eukaryota > Metazoa > Mollusca > Bivalvia > Cardiida > Cardiidae > Fragum > Fragum sueziense. Next base: position 66,489,262 of record OY804596.1, on the reverse strand, counting down.
TTTTCATGCGAAAATCCTGGCCTTATCAACCTTATCAATCATAAGGTATTTAATTACATCATGTATCAAGATCAACATGCAATTTGATGCAACCTGCAACATGCAATTTGATCAAGATCTACTATGTTCCCGAATAATAAAACGGTGACATGATAATAGCAAATTTTAGTTATCAGCACATGTCCATATAAATTTCTATTTATGAACCAGTTGCTAAAATAACCAAATGACCTTTTTCCAAATCCAATCGCAAATGTAATTTGTGATACACAGGCTCATTAAGTAGAATATTGTACAATATTCATAATACAGGGAGTGATAGATACAAAGAATTGTCATTTTAATCTTTCCTCTTTCAGGGGAAGAACAGATTTTTCATTTCTCAAAAAATAAAATTGTATAAAGGTCTAAAATCATTCCCAAACAGGACCTGGTTTTGATGTCACTAACAGAAAAGGCTTGGGAAAACATTGAGGCAAAAGAAGACAATGCCGATAACCAGAAATTTCTTCATTGACCTCAATATTTTCTGAGCTATAGCCTATTATACACAAATCCTATCTTCATAATCATCCATTTTGTTATCTGTAGATTTAAAATTGGATGACCTTCATATTTTGTCGTTTTGGAAAGGATTAAAATAAATTGGATATGCTTTGACTTTGTTATTAGGGAATCTTTTCGTCAAATGGCAGGACCTTCACTCAAACATGTGGGCTAATACATATAAAATATTGCAAATAACATCTCCAGAGCCCATACGCCAAGAGAGAATCTATAATGACAATAATGTAATGACAATATTTGGTAAACACACTTCTAGCCTATAGATCTCTTTGAAATTTGGAAATGTTGTAGACATTGATAAATAAAGATATTTTACCATCTTACTTTTTAAAATTTGTAAATCCAAGGGGAGATAACTGGCTTTAAAGTTTGCATTACAGTCAATGAGAAAATAACTTTTTTGTCGATATTTTCAAAATTAGGCAAATTTTCAATTTTTTTAAATGGTAGAGAGTTGCCAATTATTATTTCTCTCCATAATATACAATAAAATAGTTCGTTTACCATACAAATTTTGTGAAAACTGATTTTTTCGTTAGTCAAGGGCAGATAATCCACTAAAATTCATATTATAAGGGGAGATAATGCATTATTTTCAAATCAGAAACTTTTGCTAATTGTTTACCATTCACATCATAACATATCAATTTGAGGTCTGCCATACATATAATTGATACATGGTATTAAACACTACCAGGCATATTTGTAGTTCAACTAAATCATTATAAAGTGACAGCCATTACAGTTCCGGAACCTTAACTCCAAGAAACAGAGTTGGAGTGTGCATTCGTATTGTCCAGCAGACTACCTGAAACATGATATCTCTAATTACAGTTTGATGGGCTTATCAGATCTTAAACAAATAATTGAATAGCCATAAAATGTCAGAGGCTTCAGAGAAAATATTTCAGTTAGTTGTGCAAAAGTCCAGGGACTGTTATAGCGTTTGAGACAAACTTGAATCCAGATCAGACTGCGTATACTTGCAGTCTGATCAAGATCCATGTTGTTTTCTTAAATAATTCTTATAGAAGCGCATCAACTGTAAGAGAGCAACATGTATCCTGGTCGGACCGTATAACATTTGAGACCAGCATGGATCTAGATCAGCCTGCGTATACACACAGTCTGATCAATTGGATTGTATTTTATGGAGTTTTACGTCCCACTCAACAGCTAAGGTCATATGGAGAAGAGACCTCGGTTTAAAGTCTCATCCGAAAGACTGGAGAAGCGGGGGATCAATCCAACCGCAGTCTGATCAAGATCCACAGTGTTCTCTGATACTTCCTTAGTAAACCACATCAACTGTGAGGCTGCTTTCAAAATAATTTTGTAAAATAATGTAGACAATGTACACTATACATTTACTCTTTCACGCAAAATAGGGAACGATATTATCCAATTATCCGTGACGTAATTTCGGACAAACAATAATATTTCGTAGGGGGGGGGGGGGGGGGGGGTCAGGTGTATACCCTTTCACGCAATAGAAAACAATTTTATCCAATTAAATGTGACGTAATTTCGGACAAACAATAGTATGCCTATTTCGTATGTGTTGTTTTGAAATCTCAAAACTACGGAGTTACGAGATTTTATAACAGCGCCTACAGTTTATCAATGCATAATGGCAAAATCAGTCTATTTTTATCACACAATTCATTGCTAAAAGACCCATTTCATTGCTCAACTCAAACGTGAAAGTTTTACAACTTTGACCTATCTCTGTGACCTTGTTTTATTTTGTATTTTAAAAAGTAAATGGACCAGCACAAAATAAAACTTGATTGCGGCATTTTTACTGCAAATTGATCATCTAATATGGACATTAGGCGTGAATAAGTCATTAACCCCTTCCCCGAAAACAAAATTATAGACCGGTACAATTTCAAAGAAGGCAATTTCAAGAGAATGAATTTTTTACATGTTTTGGTCTTTCTATGAAGAAAATTTTGTGGGAAATGAAGAAATTGCTTGTCATAAACAACTTCTTAATTTTCCACAATGTTTTAAAAAGCCTTTCTCATGTGTGTGTGTGTGTGTGGGGGGGGGGGGGGGGTTAAAGGTTGTCATTATGTGGGTGTGGGTTAACCCCTTCCGAAACGATAAAATAATGCTTCAGAAAGTAGTAAAGCTTGAAGAACATTTTGTGCCCCCCGCCCGACCCCCTCCAAAACCCACGACACACGCGCTATTAAAGACAACTCATTAGAATGAAAATTGAGATGTTTGAAGCGAAACGACGGATTGTGGAAATGTTTACGGTGAAATAAATCTGGACTCTCTCAAATTTATCATAGCTGTGATCTTGTCTCAGATTTTTTTTTATAATACACTGCTCAAAAGATTTAAGGTTTTCAAATTTTCGGATTTTTGATTGCGCGCTATATGTGTCTGTTAAGGTAGAGTACCCGTAATGTGGACATTTTGAACGTCCCTATTTGAACTCTCAAAATAACTCAACATTCTTTATCAAGCATGTTGGCACTTAATGTGCCTTTGGCCAACGCAAACACATTCATGGAAAATAGCATGTTATAAACAATTTCAATATTACATTATGAATAACAAACATACACACGTTAACATCAATTAGTCTCACCGGATTTTTACATGCAAAACCATTCGAACCAACAACTACGAACATAGATTCTTTATGATGAATCGATAGTTTTATGGCTCGGATTAGGTAATGCGTTCATACTTAGACTACGAAAGAGAAAATATTTTCGCATGAAATCTCAGTCTTCTTTTTCTACAAAAACCTTTCAAAATCAAACATCTTAGGTGAATGAAAGTGTTTTGATGTAGAAATCATAGTTTTAATGCGAATTCCACACATTTGTAAGACATTACCAGACGGCCAGATTTTTAGACTCTTCAAAATTCAAAGATATTACAAACGATAATTTCAAGTCAATGGAGTTTTAAAATTTTGGTCTTTCTGTGTAGAAAATTTTGTGGAAAATAAATACTGGATGTCGCATGCAATTACTTATTTCTAGCAACATTTTCTGAATCTTTTATCTTGTGTGTGTGTGTGGGGGGGGGGGGGGGGGGGGTGGTTCAAAAGTATCATTAGCCTATGTGGACAAAAAGCTTTGACAATCATTCGGGAAATGGGAAAATTGCTTGGGACAAGCAATGTTTTCATTTCCCACAATCTTTTACCCAGACAAATGAACAAAAATGAATTGTTTTCTCACAGGATAGAAAACTGTTGGAAAGGAAAGAAAAATACTTACATATAAAGGTTTTCATTTCCCTCGATGTTTCGAAACGCATCCTCTGTAATTGTAAGCTTTTTATTCCTAACCTTTGGAACACATTAATATTGAGACAAAAGAAGAAAATGGTGTTGAGCAGCATATCTTATATATCGTCGGTGTAAATGCAAAACCTCGTATGTCGATTCTTGCAATTTCCAAAGTGCAAACTTGTGTGCCCAGTTTCTAGACAATTCTCGCAGATTTTGAGATATTCTTACTGATCAGTATTAATGACACATTATTTGTGAACAATATGTCAAAATTTTAAGTTAAATATTTAAGTTTGTGAAAAGTTATTACACTTTTTCCTCTCCCATTTAAAATTTTCCAAAAACGAGATACGGGGTTTTGCATTTACAACGATGTACATGTATATATTATGCTTTATTTGAAATAAGTCATGTCCTTATCAATAGCTATTTTGTAATCTGCATCAGCTTTCAAATTGTACTACACTGAAATTTCGCAGTTTGGGAAAGGGTTAAGGAATTTCAACGAGCCATTTTAAGATGGCACATTCCATATCATTTTTTAAGATTAAAATGAGATTACTTTACATGCATACGAGTGAACAATACGCCCATTCATACATAACAAAGCTTCGTGGGAAAAAAGTGACCCAAAAGCACCGTAGCATTTTTTCACATAAACAGTGCATGTTTGTTATCCAAAACGTCGTCATTACACTACCACAGTCTGATTACGAAATGATGGCACATGTTTATAAAATCAATCAATGTAAACAATACAGCATCGAACTCAAAACTACTGTAATTTTGCATGCGATGGTTTGAATCTTGCAGGTGTCCCACACCTGCAAGATTCAAACCAACGCGTGCAAAATTGTATTTAAAATTAAGATCGCCTTTTCCCTTGTTTACATAGGTGAAGTTTTTAGACATGTCTCATAATATCGTGACTGCATTATAGTATGCAATATGCAACTTTACCCCTTTCCCGAACAGCAAAATTTTATGGTGGTCCAATTTGAAAGCTGATGGTGACGAACAAAACAAGATTTTGACAATCATCTGTGCACAATAATAGCAAAGAACATTATTATTATTATTGAGACAATTGGAGAAATGCTGATTATCACCATTTTCTCCTTTTGTCTCAATGTATTTCCAATCACTTTTAGGGACGTCAAAATCGGGTCTTGTTTTGGAAGTGCCCAACCATTCATATCCAAACACTGATTTTGATCTCACGAATCAAGAATTTTGATAAATAATTAACATTGGGATAAAAGAAGAACGTGTTAGAATTAAGGAATTTCTTTTTCTCTCTCTATGCTCTCAATGTTACAATATACATGTTCTTTTACACCCATGTTTTGTCGTCTGCATCGCCTTTGAAAAGTGTTATTTGGGAGATGATACATTCTTACCTCAATGGGTGTAAAGACATCTCTATGGCGCGCGAAAGGGGTCTAAAGTCAATATAGCGCTAGACCGATAATTAAAATAGGGGTAGACCGGTAAAAATAGCGGTCTATCCTTATATTTTTACCGGTCTACCGATAAAATATCGGTTTACCCTTAAAATAAGGGTAGACCCCTATTTCAAATAACGGTCTAGCGATAAATTACCGGTAGACCGATAGTTATTTTTGACCCTTCTGCTCGAAATCTCATTAGCCAATCAAATGGCTCGTTACATCCTCAACCCACAGGGAATATCAACGACCGTATAATACAAGCTCTGTGATTGGCTATCGAAAAAAATAGGGGTCTACCGATAAAAATATCGGTCTACCGGTAATTTTATCGCTAGACCGTTATTTTGAATAGCGGTTTACCCTTATTTTATGGGTAGACCGATATTTTTATCGGTAGACCGGTAATAATATAAGGGTAGACCGCTATTTTTAAGGGTCTACCCCTATTTTAATTATCGGTCTAGCGCTATATTGACTTTAGACCCTATTCGCGCGCCATACATCTCGCCTCATTTGTTACCGTACCGGTATAATTTATGTAGATTTTGACATTTTTATCAAATAAATCATGGTAATAGACATGTGCAAGGTTAGAACGAAAAAGGAGACGAAGTACGAAACCGGTTAAACTGTGGGGACATATCAAAACACGCGAAATGGGAAATACTGCATTTAAAGTACATAGGAAATGCCATTTAATTTAGTATTATCTGAAGTGCCAGAGGTTTAAATAATTCAAAACTGCAAGTTTCGCTAATAAAAACCTAAAATTGAGTTAGTTATTCACGAAAAACCGTTTATCTCACCTGTGCTACTTTATCAAACGCGAGCTTTTATCGGGATTAGCGGTGTGACGTCATAAAATTGAGTGGCCATTTAAAGTCTATGCGTTTATTCTGTATTTCATTCATTTCCTATCGCACATTGTTGTATCCAAAATATCCGCAAGACAGGGTCAAAGAAATTTAAGTTCACTTTTTGCATTCCTGAGATAAAGGGATAAATCACAGCCATCTAGTCGTGTTTTTATAAGAATCGGTGATTCAAAGGGATAGCGCACACAGGACACTTCGTGGATTATGTCAAACTATTTGACCCTTCGCAGCAAATAACATTTGTTTACAGAAATGAAGTTGGATAATGAAATAATTAATTTATCAAGTTTGTAACTTTAGCAACTGATCCCATTTTTATTACGTACATTTGGTTTCTTGTATAGTTCTAAATGTGAATGGTAATGCACTTTTACCTGTTTGTATTATTGTTTGATTTTTTGGATGCAGAATGCGTTTACTTTTTTAGGAATGATTAAAGAAGTGTAAGAAAAGAACCTTAATTTGATCTTTTCTTCTAAAATTCTTCCATCCATTTAGGGAACAATCAAATATCAAAAGTTGGTTTAAAAACATATATTTTATTGCCATCAGAGTGTAAGAACATGAGTAAATTTTACAACAAATTAAAAATCAACAGTTGGCAAAAGGGTCTTCTTCGGAAACAATTAAATCTTAAAAAGAGATCTAGTCCAAATTGTAAGCAGTTGAGATCTATGACAAAAAAGGGGTAACTCGGAACTTGGGCTTGTTTGGAAAAGGGCAAAGTGATCAAGTGAGCATAGGAAAAAGTTGAGGAAAATTAAGAAATTCAATTTCTTTAATCCCCCACTATCTGTTTATCCCTAAATACTTCAAGATGTAAAATTTCGTTGTTTGAAATTGTCGCCTGTGGAATTTTGAATTTGGAGAAAACCAAATTTTATCGGTTTAATCCCATTTGGTCTACTGTTTATTGATGATTTGACATGAAAGTAGACGAGTTGGGACAGTAGACGAATTGGGACTCTTGGCACTAAAATAACAGTAGACGAAATGGGAGTAGACCAATTGGGATGTTACCATTTTATCGTCTTGCAGTGGCTTGGCTTAGTGAGGTGATGATCATTTTCAAAAAAGTAATTTTTAGATTTGATGGTTAAACCATTTCACCAAGCATTTCCCCTAACAATGGAGTTAAAGATTTCTAAATTTTGAAATCTGCAGAATATGATCAAGTTTCGGTAAACAAAAATAGAATTTGCGTAGATCCTTGATACAGGAGAGAAACATACCGGGAAAAGAAGAAATGGCAACTATTTAGACTGTTCTACTTTGAAAGCTGTCGCAGACAACAAAATAGATTTTCTTGTGCAATATAGCTCAGAAAATATTTCTTTTCTATCCGTATTTTCCTTAGAATGTTAAATAGAGCCCAATGAATGTAGAGTTTCCGAATCTTTTTCATTTATTTTTTCGGGATTCGAATGCATAAAAGCAAACAGCGAATGGTCTAATATTTAAATTCCACAAAAACTGAAATTTACATCAATCATCGACAGATAACATTTCATATTACAGTAAAAGCTTATCTCTGCAAGTCAAATATCAAGGAAAACAAAATGAAATTATGCTTTTTAGACAAATCGTTCGCTTTTCATACGGCCGAATCTAGTTAATTCAAATTGTCACGCCTACTTTCATAGATTATACCAAATATCCAATCGGAATCTTTCTGAACTATCTGACACGCCCTATCGTCAATCAAACTGGATTATCACAACTTGTCAACATGCGCAATTGCCATTATCAAGTGACACGCGTCGTTAATCTCATTGTAAATGTGATTATTGACGTGTGGCAGTCACACGATCGGCTGAATGTTGATTTTCTTTTCCTTAAAAAAAAACGCTTGCTTCTTGACGATTTTTATCGCTATAAATTTGCGATTTTTGCGAGTTGTAACACTAATACAAGTTGTGTGTTTTCCAAAACTACCTCTGTTATTTCGTTCTTACTCGTTTAAGAAATCTTAACGAAATATTCTTGAGCTGAATGGTGGGTCAAATTCTATGTTTTCTTCAAAACAATTAGACGCGGTATCATAACATGTAAAGCCGTGACCATCGGAATCCATTTTTTGACGTCACGCATACCTATCGTAGTTAAGCGACTGTTAGAGGAATTATGAATATCGGAAAATTTTACAGGTAAAACATCACTACTTTGGGACTTAATTTCTCCAAAACTATGCATCGGAAAACAACCGGAATTGTTTTATTGTTATCTTAAATGTGTAAACTATGTAGTTTACACAAACACAATTCGCATTTCCTTACTACTTTAAAGTACATAGGAAATGCCATTTAATTTAGTATTATCTGAAGTGCCAGAGGTTTAAATAATTCAAAACTGCAAGTTTCGCTAATAAAAACCTAAAATTGAGTTAGTTATTCACGAAAAACCGTTTATCTCACCTGTGCTACTTTATCAAACGCGAGCTTTTATCGGGATTAGCGGTGTGACGTCATAAAATTGAGTGGCCATTTAAAGTCTATGCGTTTATTCTGTATTTCATTCATTTCCTATCGCACATTGTTGTATCCAAAATATCCGCAAGACAGGGTCAAAGAAATTTAAGTTCACTTTTTGCATTCCTGAGATAAAGGGATAAATCACAGCCATCTAGTCGTGTTTTTATAAGAATCGGTGATTCAAAGGGATAGCGCACACAGGACACTTCGTGGATTATGTCAAACTATTTGACCCTTCGCAGCAAATAACATTTGTTTACAGAAATGAAGTTGGATAATGAAATAATTAATTTATCAAGTTTGTAACTTTAGCAACTGATCCCATTTTTATTACGTACATTTGGTTTCTTGTATAGTTCTAAATGTGAATGGTAATGCACTTTTACCTGTTTGTATTATTGTTTGATTTTTTGGATGCAGAATGCGTTTACTTTTTTAGGAATGATTAAAGAAGTGTAAGAAAAGAACCTTAATTTGATCTTTTCTTCTAAAATTCTTCCATCCATTTAGGGAACAATCAAATATCAAAAGTTGGTTTAAAAACATATATTTTATTGCCATCAGAGTGTAAGAACATGAGTAAATTTTACAACAAATTAAAAATCAACAGTTGGCAAAAGGGTCTTCTTCGGAAACAATTAAATCTTAAAAAGAGATCTAGTCCAAATTGTAAGCAGTTGAGATCTATGACAAAAAAGGGGTAACTCGGAACTTGGGCTTGTTTGGAAAAGGGCAAAGTGATCAAGTGAGCATAGGAAAAAGTTGAGGAAAATTAAGAAATTCAATTTCTTTAATCCCCCACTATCTGTTTATCCCTAAATACTTCAAGATGTAAAATTTCGTTGTTTGAAATTGTCGCCTGTGGAATTTTGAATTTGGAGAAAACCAAATTTTATCGGTTTAATCCCATTTGGTCTACTGTTTATTGATGATTTGACATGAAAGTAGACGAGTTGGGACAGTAGACGAATTGGGACTCTTGGCACTAAAATAACAGTAGACGAAATGGGAGTAGACCAATTGGGATGTTACCATTTTATCGTCTTGCAGTGGCTTGGCTTAGTGAGGTGATGATCATTTTCAAAAAAGTAATTTTTAGATTTGATGGTTAAACCATTTCACCAAGCATTTCCCCTAACAATGGAGTTAAAGATTTCTAAATTTTGAAATCTGCAGAATATGATCAAGTTTCGGTAAACAAAAATAGAATTTGCGTAGATCCTTGATACAGGAGAGAAACATACCGGGAAAAGAAGAAATGGCAACTATTTAGACTGTTCTACTTTGAAAGCTGTCGCAGACAACAAAATAGATTTTCTTGTGCAATATAGCTCAGAAAATATTTCTTTTCTATCCGTATTTTCCTTAGAATGTTAAATAGAGCCCAATGAATGTAGAGTTTCCGAATCTTTTTCATTTATTTTTTCGGGATTCGAATGCATAAAAGCAAACAGCGAATGGTCTAATATTTAAATTCCACAAAAACTGAAATTTACATCAATCATCGACAGATAACATTTCATATTACAGTAAAAGCTTATCTCTGCAAGTCAAATATCAAGGAAAACAAAATGAAATTATGCTTTTTAGACAAATCGTTCGCTTTTCATACGGCCGAATCTAGTTAATTCAAATTGTCACGCCTACTTTCATAGATTATACCAAATATCCAATCGGAATCTTTCTGAACTATCTGACACGCCCTATCGTCAATCAAACTGGATTATCACAACTTGTCAACATGCGCAATTGCCATTATCAAGTGACACGCGTCGTTAATCTCATTGTAAATGTGATTATTGACGTGTGGCAGTCACACGATCGGCTGAATGTTGATTTTCTTTTCCTTAAAAAAAACGCTTGCTTCTTGACGATTTTTATCGCTATAAATTTGCGATTTTTGCGAGTTGTAACACTAATACAAGTTGTGTGTTTTCCAAAACTACCTCTGTTATTTCGTTCTTACTCGTTTAAGAAATCTTAACGAAATATTCTTGAGCTGAATGGTGGGTCAAATTCTATGTTTTCTTCAAAACAATTAGACGCGGTATCATAACATGTAAAGCCGTGACCATCGGAATCCATTTTTTGACGTCACGCATACCTATCGTAGTTAAGCGACTGTTAGAGGAATTATGAATATCGGAAAATTTTACAGGTAAAACATCACTACTTTGGGACTTAATTTCTCCAAAACTATGCATCGGAAAACAACCGGAATTGTTTTATTGTTATCTTAAATGTGTAAACTATGTAGTTTACACAAACACAATTCGCATTTCCTTACTACTTTAAAGTACATAGGAAATGCCATTTAATTTAGTATTATCTGAAGTGCCAGAGGTTTAAATAATTCAAAACTGCAAGTTTCGCTAATAAAAACCTAAAATTGAGTTAGTTATTCACGAAAAACCGTTTATCTCACCTGTGCTACTTTATCAAACGCGAGCTTTTATCGGGATTAGCGGTGTGACGTCATAAAATTGAGTGGCCATTTAAAGTCTATGCGTTTATTCTGTATTTCATTCATTTCCTATCGCACATTGTTGTATCCAAAATATCCGCAAGACAGGGTCAAAGAAATTTAAGTTCACTTTTTGCATTCCTGAGATAAAGGGATAAATCACAGCCATCTAGTCGTGTTTTTATAAGAATCGGTGATTCAAAGGGATAGCGCACACAGGACACTTCGTGGATTATGTCAAACTATTTGACCCTTCGCAGCAAATAACATTTGTTTACAGAAATGAAGTTGGATAATGAAATAATTAATTTATCAAGTTTGTAACTTTAGCAACTGATCCCATTTTATTACGTACATTTGGTTTCTTGTATAGTTCTAAATGTGAATGGTAATGCACTTTTACCTGTTTGTATTATTGTTTGATTTTTTGGATGCAGAATGCGTTTACTTTTTTAGGAATGATTAAAGAAGTGTAAGAAAAGAACCTTAATTTGATCTTTTCTTCTAAAATTCTTCCATCCATTTAGGGAACAATCAAATATCAAAAGTTGGTTTAAAAACATATATTTTATTGCCATCAGAGTGTAAGAACATGAGTAAATTTTACAACAAATTAAAAATCAACAGTTGGCAAAAGGGTCTTCTTCGGAAACAATTAAATCTTAAAAAGAGATCTAGTCCAAATTGTAAGCAGTTGAGATCTATGACAAAAAAGGGGTAACTCGGAACTTGGGCTTGTTTGGAAAAGGGCAAAGTGATCAAGTGAGCATAGGAAAAAGTTGAGGAAAATTAAGAAATTCAATTTCTTTAATCCCCCACTATCTGTTTATCCCTAAATACTTCAAGATGTAAAATTTCGTTGTTTGAAATTGTCGCCTGTGGAATTTTGAATTTGGAGAAAACCAAATTTTATCGGTTTAATCCCATTTGGTCTACTGTTTATTGATGATTTGACATGAAAGTAGACGAGTTGGGACAGTAGACGAATTGGGACTCTTGGCACTAAAATAACAGTAGACGAAATGGGAGTAGACCAATTGGGATGTTACCATTTTATCGTCTTGCAGTGGCTTGGCTTAGTGAGGTGATGATCATTTTCAAAAAAGTAATTTTTAGATTTGATGGTTAAACCATTTCACCAAGCATTTCCCCTAACAATGGAGTTAAAGATTTCTAAATTTTGAAATCTGCAGAATATGATCAAGTTTCGGTAAACAAAAATAGAATTTGCGTAGATCCTTGATACAGGAGAGAAACATACCGGGAAAAGAAGAAATGGCAACTATTTAGACTGTTCTACTTTGAAAGCTGTCGCAGACAACAAAATAGATTTTCTTGTGCAATATAGCTCAGAAAATATTTCTTTTCTATCCGTATTTTCCTTAGAATGTTAAATAGAGCCCAATGAATGTAGAGTTTCCGAATCTTTTTCATTTATTTTTTCGGGATTCGAATGCATAAAAGCAAACAGCGAATGGTCTAATATTTAAATTCCACAAAAACTGAAATTTACATCAATCATCGACAGATAACATTTCATATTACAGTAAAAGCTTATCTCTGCAAGTCAAATATCAAGGAAAACAAAATGAAATTATGCTTTTTAGACAAATCGTTCGCTTTTCATACGGCCGAATCTAGTTAATTCAAATTGTCACGCCTACTTTCATAGATTATACCAAATATCCAATCGGAATCTTTCTGAACTATCTGACACGCCCTATCGTCAATCAAACTGGATTATCACAACTTGTCAACATGCGCAATTGCCATTATCAAGTGACACGCGTCGTTAATCTCATTGTAAATGTGATTATTGACGTGTGGCAGTCACACGATCGGCTGAATGTTGATTTTCTTTTCCTTAAAAAAAACGCTTGCTTCTTGACGATTTTTATCGCTATAAATTTGCGATTTTTGCGAGTTGTAACACTAATACAAGTTGTGTGTTTTCCAAAACTACCTCTGTTATTTCGTTCTTACTCGTTTAAGAAATCTTAACGAAATATTCTTGAGCTGAATGGTGGGTCAAATTCTATGTTTTCTTCAAAACAATTAGACGCGGTATCATAACATGTAAAGCCGTGACCATCGGAATCCATTTTTTGACGTCACGCATACCTATCGTAGTTAAGCGACTGTTAGAGGAATTATGAATATCGGAAAATTTTACAGGTAAAACATCACTACTTTGGGACTTAATTTCTCCAAAACTATGCATCGGAAAACAACCGGAATTGTTTTATTGTTATCTTAAATGTGTAAACTATGTAGTTTACACAAACACAATTCGCATTTCCTTACTACTTTAAGGCCAATTGAAGGTTATTCTTTCGGTTTAGATAAATTTCTAAAACCGAGTAATGATGATGCCCCTTTCCTGCAATTGATTGAAATAATTGAATGTGGTTTAAGATTTCTTTCAACTACTCTGGTCATATCGCGGCGACTTGAGCACCTAACCATGGATTTATAGAATTTCTCTAAACAATATTACCACAATATGCAATCGGTGCCTCCAGCTACTCTCTCACATAGTCCACTGGTGAACCAAAATGTCAGAAAGGGTATTGGCTGAGCCGAGATTCGCAACAACGACCCAGGATTGATAGGATCTGGCGCAACAAACTGGGCTATCCGGTTGGCCTTTTTTTTCAAACGAAAAACTTAAGACACGTCCAATATCATGTAGCTCTAGGCAGACTTAATAATAGTTGCTATTGAAAACAGAAAATGATATTGTAACGGCGTAGAAAATATTGACGGAAGTGAGAAAATACTATTTACAATGTCCTTCGCAGGCATAAATTCCTATTAAAGACAATTAACCACAAAAGTTGACTTTTAGCTTTATCCTGGAATGTTTACAGGCTTCAGATTACATAACTATGATTCATACTTAAAATGACAAATATAGGAAAATGCGTTACGATCGAAATATAAGATCAAATGTAATAATCACGTTCAAAAATATTTTACAAACCGATTTCATATGGGCTTTATACCGTCGTAATCTAAGCTGTTACAGGTCAGTCGTTGTCGAAATTTGGCACACAGAAAAATAAATGGCTATATTGTAATTAAATATAGTTAATTTTAAAGAGCCGAGCCCCTATTCTTCAGTCGGTTACGTCGGAGTCTGTCAATCCAGGGGTCGCGAGTTCGAATCCCGACTCGGCCAGTATCCATTCTGGCATTTGATAAAAGTCATTTGTATCTCACCAATGCGTGTTAATCATCTATGTGAGAGAGCAGTTGGAGGCTTGGTTTGAATATTGTGGTGGTACTGGTGTGAGAAATTCCAGGGACCCACGGTTAGGTGCTCCAGCCGCCGCAGTATGACCATAGTAGTTGAAAATGGCGTAAGGCCGCAAAATACCAAACAATTTTAAAGATAATCTCTGGCAGAATGGGTGAGAATGCATCTTTAATGCTTTTTCCGAGCTTAATCTGATACCAGCAATAACACGTTGGGTAACCCACGTAACTTTTGGGAAGCGTTCACACCAAAAAACGTCTGCTTCAAGAATGTTTTGTTTAATTTCTCAGATTATACTCTACGGATTTTGACGAGATTAAGTGCACCGTGTGCGCCTTTGAGAAATTCATTCCAAGTTTTAACTCACTCTGCACTCTGGTCTCTTCAAACATTCAAAATTAATCATTTCCTCCGATTGTTTGAAGAAACCATGGAATTGGGAATGATTTTATCCAGTTATCTATGACGTAGTTTCGGACAACCAAATAGTATATCGTGGATATTGTTATAAAATCTCGTAACTACAGCTTGATTCAAGCCGTAGTTACGAGATTTTATAACAACACCGACGGTTTATCAAAACATAACACCAAACCCAGTCTATTTCTAGCAGAAAAGTCATTGCCATTCCGTTTTCGATCCCTTTTATGTGTAAATATGTGTAACCCGTTTTGATCTATCGATATAACATTTATCTAGTATAGGTCTCCAACGCTTTTGTGATGTTTATATATTCTGTTTTTATTCGGGAGACAGGGCGGAGCCTAGTAAACGGTTCATTACATTTAAGCTTGGGGAGAAACAACCTTCTCGATTTGCGGTAAATCTTCGGTATAATGGCAAAACATTATAACTACAGCGTGAACCAAGATGTAGTTACGAGGTTTTATAACAACACATTTTACAATTGAACAATCTTTCAATTTCGAAATGTGTTCATGCTTGTGCCGCACGTTTTTCTCTTATCTTAACCAAAATATCGAGCATTAAACTCGTCGAATAACCTCTTTGCTTAGACACACCCTTTCAGGTGAAAAAAATTGGATTATAAACAAACCTTTAACCTATGAAAACATGTTATTGTAGAGACGAACGTGCAAATCGTCTCGTCACTATTACACCAAAATACTGATTATCATCGCTATGGTTTCGTTTTGATCTGTTTAACCTATGATTAGTAAATTGATATATTTTTATTGTTTGGCGGGAATCTGAAAATCGTTGGAGCACTATACCTATACATGCATTGTTCTAAATTTAGAACATCGGTAGTAAAGTGTAAGTAAGCCGCACGTGGTACACGGTCAAAACAATCCAATATCTATTATATGTGACCTCATGAAACGACCTACTCGTTAACATTTTTCGGTGGATGTTGCGAACTATTTATTTCCCCTATTTAACCCCCAAAAGATGCCATATAACCTGTATGCTTGAGACGTTTACGGTACTGACCTTTCACTAGAAATTATCATTTTTTTAAATAAATAGATATGATATCGCTGTTTTTCGGGTTAAGTCAACAAACTGTTTCAGTTGAATAAATAAGATTTCTGCACCATATCTATTCAGTCGGTATCACCAGAGCCTGTATATTATATTCATTGATCGTGGGTTCAGCTACTGATATGGTTAATATGCTTTCTAACTCATTAAGTTTTCTCATCAACGATTCAACATACAAGGTATTCGCGAATCACGCAGCTTGTGACTCGTATTGAATGTTATGCTTGTAGAAGTGCGGGATTTACGAGAACATGAAGTCCATTCCTTTCCCCTCCTTTTCCAAGGACAACTTAAACCTAGTACATGTAAGTGCTTTCAGTTAAAAAACGCATTTTTACCAATATGTCCTATCCGTGTACATGTTTCATGTCATGACGACACTTTAAAATTTGTCTTCGTGTAAGCATGTTTTAGCATGTCCTCTGCATTCAGCAAATCCACGGCATTTCCCCGCCTTCTCTGCTTCATTTTTTGTCCAAATCGGTCATTTATGAACAGTATTATAGAAAGACAACGAAATTGTTGTGTCCCGTGATTCCCCTACGTGATCAATCTACATGGCCTATTTTGACAATAATTACTTTTGATATACTGATGTTATTATCTTTAAATCACTATTACTTTCGAAAAGCATAGCGGGCATTTTAATCCACCAAATTGTGATAAAGGATATCCCTGTCATCCCTGAACCCATCTTCGCAAGCCAAGGGTTCTACCTCCACTTTGTTCCTTACGAACCCTTGGCCGCTCGCCTCTATGGAAATCGAAAGTACCACCGTGCGGTTTCATTGGACGCGATAACTTTCCCATTATCCAATCAAAACACACTTTACAAGCCGTCTTTGTCAAAAGGAAAACGTCACGGCTGACGTGGAAATCGATATCCGTATTTGATGCATCGCCTAACACGTTTTAGTACGAGGCTTTTGATTGGCCAGAAACAGCAACTGCAAAGGGCCGCGACTCTTTATCGCCGAAAGGTGGCATGGTGGTACTTTCGATTTCAATAGAAGCGAGCGGCCAAGGGTTCGTAAGGAACAAAGTGGAGATAGAACCCTTGGCTTGCGAAGATGCCCTGAACCGTATTTTGAAACATGCTTGGCCTTATAATGAGTCGATGACATATAGGACCATGTCACGCCAAATTATGCCCAATAAAAAGTTTGAACTAGAGAAGTACAAATTCGGTAAGACTTCTTTCTAACCATTTCAAAGCATTTCATCTGATTTCGATACAATACCTTTTTTCGCAACATTACTACGGCACGTCTTGTTTCACATTTTTTATTTTATTGTAGGGCGGGGTGGGTGATGCCTTTTCAATGTTCTTTGTATTGTGCTATCACTGCGTTTTTTGTTGACGAGAATACATTAGTCCTATTTATAAGCCCGGACATATTTCATTGTCCGTTCTTATCAGATACGCCATTTTGTATATAGCACTTCCGCCATGCGGAAAATGTCGATGTTTAGCCCTCAAACTACTATGTCTAAAATCGAAATTTTGATCTAAAAATGGCATGGATTGAAAGATAAATCAATTGTTTTTTACTTCAGTATAATTTTGAAATAAAATTTTATCTTGTTTTATTCAAATCAAACCAAATTTCCAACAGCCATGAACAAAATCAAGATGGCCGACTCGCTCGCCGCCAATTGAAATGAAAACATGTTTCAAAGGCATAGGCCTACTTTAGTAGACAAAGCAATATTTCAGTAACATTTAGGTAGTTTTAAACATTATGAAGTAATTTCTATTGTTAATGCCATGTTGTACCTTAAAAAGTGACTTTGAATGATTTTACATTTGCTACCCTTAACAATCGCAACCAGCTTGGACTTAGAATACATGTACTTAACGGAGTACCTTTAACTTAATATGAAGAGCTGGGTATAGATGATTTGTACATACAAAAACACGTTAGAAGTGAATCGTGTGACAAAAATGCTTTGGTTATAGAGATAAATTTTGGATCAAATGACAGACGAGAATGACGAGAACATGGAAAATAAATAGACATTACATTTTCAGATAATCAGCAGCTATAGGCCCCTATCTACCTTTACAAGGACATAATAGTGATGTTTGCATTCTTTATTTAACCCAATCCACCGTGAATGGCTATTTTTGGCTTCGTGTGTTTTGACACGACCCCTTTTATTCCGTTTTCCGTTTTCGGGTTTCGGGTTTCGTTCTACCTTGCACATGTCTTATTAGAATGAAAGCATTCGCTCTTTCTCAAAACACAAAATTATGGACATGTCCAATTTAAATGTTTAGTTGACGACAAAATTAGTGTGAATTAAATCATGAGAATTCCTTTCAATTTATAGAACGAAAGCGAGAAACTGCTGGTTATGAACAACTTCTCCTTTACAGTAAATGTTCTCCAAATATGGCCGATATGCACAGGGACCATTTGAAAAAGGGTTGATAAAATACACGGTGTATAATCACGTGACTCAGAATTTTCCGATAATCTTCAATATCTTTTTTAATACTTGACCAATTTGAATTCAGTTTGAAGCAGAGAAGGTGGGAAAATGCCAGGAATAAGCTGGGTGTGTTGAATTTTTGAAAAATTAACTGATAAAAAAGTTATTGAAGATAAACCAAAATTTTGGTTTATCTTCAATAACTTTTTTATCAGTTAATTGTTCAAATTCAACCACCTCCATCTAATGCGTGACCTCTGTCCACATTCTCTGCTTCAAACCGAATTCAAATTGGTCAAGTATTAACAAAATTATTGAAGATTTTCTGAAAATATTGTATCACGTGATTATCCACCGTGAAATAGGAAATACGAAAATGGATTTTTATCATGTTAAAAGATCTCCCGTACAACGTCACGCCAGCGTAATGGTATTGCATTGTATACTGAACAAAAGTGAAAACGCTACACTGCAAGATTTCTTATTTCTGGAAAAGTATCGAACTAATACCATGAATTATATGTTGACGTTATTTCCCAGGCTTTCGGCAATCGTCTTGTCGAAATTTCATTGCATTGTCTCCTTTAATGTCAGAGTTACAGCCTTTAATGCGTTTAGAGATAATTTCATCAAATGTTACATGTGCGCATGCGCAGAAAACGTTTCATTATTTTTTCTGAATTGGACATATCCAGGTTGCCAAAAAAACACTAAAAATCTCACTTATTTCTTGTTGCAAGCTCTAAAATCAAGGTCTAATCTGTCAATTTTTCGAATTACCTCCCTTTCACATAAACAAATATGGAATTTAAAATGTTTGGTATTCACAAATTTATCGCGGTTTTCGATTGGAGTTTTTTGCAACATCATGCAGGCCTTACAGAGGACTTTTAATCCTTTCTTCGACTAGGTTTGTTCCCAGATGGCCATGCAATAGCAATTTGAATTTCCTATGGAGATTACATTGTAAGATATTCAAGCTTTGTAACACAAGGAAAATTCTGCTTTTCAAACACCATTTTCTAAACGCTGAAACACTTTTATGCAAGCTTCTTTACATTTCCTGACTGGTAACTTGTCAGACTACCATTCCGTGCAGTCCGACATGGTTTGCATTCTTCTGCTAGGATTTCCTGAAGGGTTAAATTGTGTAAAATTTCCGTTCAAATTGCACACCTGAAAAACGGACCCCTGTCACATTAAAAGGGTCCGTATTTCATCCTCGTAATTAAGATCCACAAAACTTTTAGTGCTTAGCTAAGCCAAGTCGATGAACAATGCGAAGCACTTTCATTTATTTTTTTTACTTGTTGTATGTAGAAGAAATAAGACAAGCAAAGTAGGTGTAGCGTTTTCACTTTTGTTCAGTATATATAATTTACATGTAGGCTTATAATTGAAATTAGGGTTATTGTGAAATTTAGATCTACGTTCTTTCCAATAATATTTGGTCAGAATATTTGTAACATGTAGCCTACATCATTTTTTAAATCTTTTTATTAATTTATTTATTTATTTATCTATTTATTTATTTATTTATTCATTTATTGAAAATTATTATAATATCCATTATTCATTGACATACAACAATCGTTGCTGTTAGCCTACGTCTTGAAATTTATCTCTTGGGACAAAAGCCGAGTGGCGCGTTAAAAGTTTTGACTGGCAGCATTTTATTGTGATGACGAATTCAGACTTTATTTACCAAGTTATACGGCTAATCATAACGGGGATCAATGTCGCATATTGCATGTCAAATTTTGACAGAATATTTACCTCATTAATCCAAAGGAATGCAGACATAGAAACATACGACATTTGATAGCATGTCGTAAACTAATGCTGATCCATGAGACGCGTTCTGTAGAGAGATTATTTCTCTCTCTCTCTCTTTTTGTTTAGATATCATTGAAGTTTTTAGGATATTTGTAAAAAAAGATAATTCTTTAGAGCAAGATTTTTAAGCCGCACAATTGGTACTCTCCAAAGCCGAGGTCTATTGATTAACCATCAAAATATGACCTCTGTCGTTTTTGATATATCCTATTTGGTCGTCATATTCTAATTATAGCACATCATTTGAATTATCGAATCAAAATCATTCAGTTTTATCTTGCATGATCATTACGTATACATTATTTTGCTTCTATTTTTGGCTGAAGCCGGTAACATTTGAATTATCGAATCAATAGCATTCAGTTTAATCTTGTTTGATTACGTATACATTACGTCGCTTCTATTTTTGGCTGAAGCCTGTAATTTGAAGCGTCAGCCAATGAAAGTTTGTATCAGCTTTTTAAATTGTTTTGTTGTGTATAGCCAACGATTGGATACCGAAATCCCGCCAAGGCCCCGAGATTAGACGTGAAATGACCCCGCGGGAACAGAGCATCATTATATCATAATGAAATGAAGAGAGAATGTGCTCTGTTCTTAAGAGAGTACACAATTGGGAGCACCATTAAGCTACTCCACACTTGTAGCGGACAACCTCGGTTTAGTTTGTAGAAATAATATGAAAGAGAATTGACCGAGTTACCAATGTTCCATATACATACAAATGACGTCATAATGACGCCATTTCTATTTCTAAAAGTCGCTCAAAGGCACCGAAGTGGCAACCGCCATTTTTCATAAATACAAGTTATCAGCTTTCAGAAACTCCAAAAACATTTTACCAAATGCCTTTTAACCGGAACTGAAATGTGAATAAAATTGCAAAAATGCACTCATTAGTCTACCTACCAATTCTGAAAAAGTGGCTAGAAAACATTTTCGTAGGCATTTTTTGAACATGGAGTTTTGATGTATTATTTGCAAAGTATAAGGCTTGCCTGATTTGCTTAGACCGGTAGTCGCCTCCAGTCGGCCGTATTAAGGTCACAAAACAAGGTCAAAGGTCATTGGGTGCAAAATTCACATAAGCCCCCTTTAAATGCGTATAACTCTGTCAATTATATGTCTAAATGCACGGAAACGGTTTTAAATGAAAGCCCAATAAATTGTCTTGCATATAAAATATAGTTAATGATACTTTTCTCATTTGCACATTCATTAATATTTGGCAAAATGTAAAAAATGGCAAAAAACGTGCAAAATTTGAACGCAGTGTAAATGGAAATCATGATGCATGTGAAAAATTATTGCGATTTCAATTACACAAACACGTTCAAAAATGTCTATAAACCCTTAGCAAACATTTAAAATCAAGTTTGATGGTAAAAAGACACCATTTCTATATGCAGGTACAGCTCGAAGTCAGCTGGGGTCAAGATTTGTAACGATCATTGCTTTTACACAGTGTACACGGCATTTCAACAGTATTGATGGGACTTAAATGATATCATTTCTTTTGTCTGGATATTGACTCTAAATAGATCATATTAGTATAAACCTGCAAAAATAACATTTAAAACAATGACTTTCACGGTGTAAATGTTAAAAAAGTGAGTAAGAGTTACCCCACCCACTCAAATAACCTAGGAATTTGGTACAATTTACTTTGTCGACCAAAACAATACAAGTAATGTAATGAATAAACATTTAACTATCTAGAACAATTGGTCTTTTCTTTAAAAAAGAAAATAAAACTCACTTGTTTGGAAATGGTTGACATTGTTTCACGAAGAACACATAGGCCTATGCCTACTACGCCTCCCCACCTATAAATTCTGATGGGTTACTGTACACTAAAAAGCCTCAGATTGGAAAGACTGGATGCATAACTACAATCCATTAGACAAAGAAAAGCTTATTCAATAAATAAAAAGGATGATTGGCATAGTAACTTGTTACGTTCAGGCCCGCAGGAACAGGGGGCTCGGAGGCTTTGCAACCTCCCCCCCCCCTAAATGGCCCAAAATGCCGATTTTTCCTTAGTTTACGCGAAATTTTAGAGAAAATCAAATTTAGCCTCCCCCCCCCCCCCCCACCCCCATCCCCCCAAATATTCAGAAACAAGGGCTTCAGCCGTCCCAATATAAAATTGCTTCCTACGGGCCTGACATGTACATGTATGCAGAAGTAGCAAAAATGGCATTTTCTTTTTATTGAAAATCGACTTTTGGTCAAACCTAAGATATTTTTTGTTTTCATAAGAACTAAAAAGGTAAGTCAATTTCATCGATGCGATATGCCATTAACTTGTACCTTCATATTTTTTGCTTAACTTCAGAGCGTGTTTATACATTTAAAGAACAGAGTGGGATCAAACACCAAAATTCCAAAATATGCAAGAGAGATCTTCAATATTTTAGGCATGTTTCAGCTAAAAGCAGTAGAAAAATGATATATTTTATGAAATCAATACTGTGCATTAAAGCAACATCCGGTATTCAATTCTTTCTAGCATTGTGCTATCTTGAAACAGTAGAACCGGGCACAGGGGAGAAAAATATAGAAACTGATGGATTTTTCTCAATAAGTGAGAAATTAATTTTGATTGCTTGGTCAAAATTTAGATTCAAAACAGATTTAAAGAAGGTGGGCCCAGGACAATTCTTGTACTAGAAAGTCCCACAATTCAATGACCTAGTTTGATAAGATTCGAGTGACTAGAACCTTTGTTCAATCATCCTTCCATAGGCCTACACATTTCACAAGTGAAAAAAACTTTTAAGGGCAAGCCAGACAATCGTTCTTTTATGACCCAGGCACATCCGATAGCTGTATCCACTATGAACCATTCTTTTAAAAGCAAAATAGTCTGTTTCTACGGACAATTGACAGAAAGTACGTCCACAAGAACCATTGGAATTATTTCCAAAATGTGTTGAAGAGCAATTTTCTGTAGTTTATGGCGAGTCCTCTTCTTTTTGCTACCACCAAACACTGGCTAACTAGATGGGAAAATAGTATTGTATGGAGTTCGAAGAAGTCTAAGTGGAAAAACAAGAACGTTTTAATACAAATATCTGGTTCTGTCTGTGCGAGGCTCAAAACGTTTTGATCCCCCATTAACACACAATGGCAGAATCACGGTACAGATTGGAGACTAGGCTCCCCAACTAGCACCTTCACGGTGCTCTGTGTTATCAGTCCCACATCTCAGTCAGTATCAGTCTATGTACATGTAGAACTTAGTGTGTAGCCTGTGTCTAGTCGTCTGTATACAATGTGAAGAATATGATTCAAAGACATTGATATATGTAAAATTGTGGTACCTGTGAACAGGAATAGAGAAACAGCGAGACATTGTTATACTAGAATCCAGACTAAGTTGCATGGTGCACAGCATTATCTCGAGAGAATACACAGAGTTAACTTTAAAGATTTTTGAGATCACGAAACAAAACTGCCATGCGATTCTAGATTTTTATCGTACTCCAACCCTTTCAAAAAAGAGGTCTCACTGAAAGCGCTGTCAAATCTGGCAGATGATTAAGGTATTCCACCCGTTATTAGATACCAAACACATGTCCCGTTACAGTGCAAGTCAATACCTTGTCAATTTCAGTTGCCACTGATGACGCCGAAGATGCATGATATATTTCGCATCTATTGACGTATGAAATATATCATAATAGTTATGCGACGTAAATAGTTATCCAAGAATAACTGATATGATCAAGCCTTCATCTTTTGACCTTCTGAAACAATACCTGTTGTTGAGTCTAGCAGTTAATGGAATAGAAGAGCACGCCCACTTCTTAAGTTCTTTCCCATGGGTGCATTCTAAAAAATATTTGTAATTACGTCTCTGATCCTACGAAAATACGTCCAGGTTTTTGTGACCTTAAACCTTACAAATGGATGTGTATGCTGAGAATCTCTTGCATCGACGAATGTTAAGATTTCCAAGCAAATGGACTTCGAGTTGTGGTAATAATGTAGGATTAAGGTATAATTTTTATATGAAAGAACTCGATTTCTGCACAATTGAAATACAAAAGCTTTTTTATTTTACTTTTATTTATTTCGGCATTCACAAATACTGACCAATCAAGTAAACAACAACACGATCCTATTCGATTTTCTGAATTAAATCGCATGATCTGAGTTATGATGCAAAAAAATGTCTGAGGGTTTTTAACATACGGATTCACTTTTTTCGTATGTTTTATGATAAGGCACAACAATACTCGTATACAAATGAAAGATACACATTTGATTACAACGAAAATTATAATTGAATGAAGAGTTTTTAGTTATGTCATAAGTTAGTCAATGCCCAGAGGCTTGTCTGGTATATTGTCGTCAGCATACTAAAAAGCAACCCCAGGTTCATAGATTTTCCTTATTTATGTACAAAGAGTTCCTTTGTGCCAACTCCACATCCCATTAGTTGTTAATTAAAATGGTAAGGATTGTGCAGGAAGGATTAGCTGGCGATCGTTGTGTCTTTATATTTTAATATTAACCAGTAATGTAACGTTTTATTAAAGATCGAGTGATTTGCATAATAAGAGACACATACAGAATCATATTTAGTTTAATTTCTAAAACAATTTAAAGAGTATTGGTAACAAAATCAGATAGACCCAAAGACTGAATCTCCTGTTGTCTCTAATGGAAGCACGTATATTCCGTTTTTATTCACCTGACAGGGTGTGGCTAAGCAAAGAGGTTATTCGACGAGTTTACTTCTTGACACCTTGGTTGATAGAAGAGAAAAAACGTGCGGTACGAGCATGAGCACATTTCGAAATTGAAAGAATGTGCAATTGTAAAATGTGTTGTTATAAAACCTCGTAACTACAGCTTGATTAAAGCGGTAGTTATAATGTTTTGCAATAACACCGACGATTTACCGTAAAGCGAGAAGGCTGTTTCTCCTCACGCTTAAATGTAATGAACCGTTTTTAGGCTCCGCCCTGTCTCCCGAATAAAAACAGAATATACATATCTAAGTATATACATATATTATATACCTTCATGGGCACTTAAGATCTTCATATCGCATACCATAATCGCATATCAGAACTGCAGTCAGACTTATGATTGTGATAAAAAAAAATCCATAGAATGGATTGATCCGTTCCTAATTACATCTTATGTAAATGTTCGAATGTTCTCGTAAGGCTACCAGATGTAATCACCCAAATTGCAATAATGGAATTAAATGCCCGGTTTACAAAGTGAAACTACACCATTAATGAACAAAACATGTTGAAACATAAATACTTACCTTCAATGTCGTATGATCGTATACCTCACGATAAATGACCTGGTAGAGCATCCCAGCCTATTGGCTAGGGCTGCTCTGCCAGGTCTATTATCGCGAGCTATAAGATAGTGAAATGACTACTTTCAGCTGCTGATTATGCTTAATTTCTGTTTTATTTTGAGTCTTTATTTATTTAATTGCACTTTTAATGACTATGTATTCGTCAAAAGAGGCAAAGATTTGACTAAGTGATGTTGATATAAGCTATATATAGTTCTAATGTTGTTTTATTAGAGCAATGTTTTTGCCCCTAAAATTCTTATTATATTTTAGGAAAATGCATCGAAAGCTATAAAAATTCATGAAAATATTATTTTTAAACAAGAATTTCCAATAAAACATCGTAAAAATATCGTAGAATACCATTTATGTGAAGTTCGTATTGCTACACCAATGTTTGTGTTTTTTTGTATTTTTTTGGAAAATTTACCCCACCCACTTTTAGCTATGGCTACAGGGGTAAGCCAAAGACTAATTCTGTAAGCAAATATATTTCAGTAAACAACAGGTGTCTAGGCAATTTTTAACTATAATGTCATTCATCCAAACATACCGTTTGTATTTTTTAGGATTTTTTTACTTTTCGAAAAAACTTATTTTTATGATTTTTTGGCCATTTTTTTGTTATATTTATCAAAAATTACAAAAACACAAATTCGTAAAGTTGCATATTGATGTTTTAAGTGACAGTACAAATCGTTAGCTTTATTTAGGTACCAAAATAATTGTTTTAGCTTAATAAATGTGTAAGTTATGAGGTGTTTTAGGGGGCATGTCTAAAAAATGTACCGAATGACCTTTGACCTAGTTTATTTCAACCAATATCGCCTGCTAGAGGCGACTACCGGGCAAGCCGTACGTACCATGCCTTGAAGATATCATTGGGCATGGTAGTCGCCCATGTTCAGAGAATGCCTACGAAAGTCACATTTTTTGACTTTGTAGGCAGACTACATTGACATTTTACCCTCTTAATGTAGACCAACCATTGGTGTGGATAAGGAGACCGGGCCTAAGTGATTAAAAGACTATAGCTCAGCATTTTCTACTTTTGCCTCATTGATTTCCCAAGTCGATTCTGTTAGAGACGTCAAAACCAGGCCTTGTTAAGAAAACCATGAAACGACGAAATTCTCACCAAATACAATAAATTCTATCGAATTTTCAGTTCATTCTTTGACAACGTCTCGATGCTTTTTCTCTCTTTTTTTTTAATTTGATTAACCATTCTTGTTTTGCTTTGTTTTTGATGATTCAAAGGTGACCTTCGCAAAACATAATTATTGTATTCAATTAAATTGCTCCTATTTGAAATTAGACCATCTGTTGAATAGGCGCTTTAACCCTTTCCCACACAAGACCTGGTTTTGACATATCTAGTAGGCCCTATAAATAGTTCGACAAACATTGACAGAAAAGAAGAAATTGCTGAAAATCAAAAACTACTTCTTCAACCTTTGTATTTTAAGTACTATAACACGCACGTTTTCTAATTTGATACAATTTGTTTTGTTGACTTAAACTCCTTTCAAATTGGACCAGTCTAAAATTTGATTGTTTAGGAAAGGATTAATAACATTAGAGGTTAAGTTCTTGCCGAGCAGGTTCACTAACAAGACTAAGCGAACCGGAGCATTTGAAACTTTATATGACATTTTAACGAGGCGCTGTATAAGTGTAAACTGATTAACAACTGACGTTTACGTCTCTATATAACATCTAAACAAAATAATAGTGGCGTCTTGCAAGCAGGCTTGGACTTGCTAATAAGCCGAAGTACAGAACTTGAATATCGTCGGTTTGGAGATCAAAAACGCGTAACTCGAGCTACGAGGTTTATGATCTCGCACTGGCGATATTTTCCTTTGACAGATTTCTCAATGATTTCCAAAAACCCATTGTTTACGTCAATAAATGAAACTTCTTCGAAGAATTGTATAGCGCACGATAAATGACCTGGCAGAGCAGCCCATGCTAATCAAATGAGATTGCTCTGCCAGGTCATTTTTCGTGAGCTATACGAGGCGCTGTACAAGTGTAAATTGATTAGCAACTGACGTTAACTTCTCTCTATAACATCTGAACAAAATAATAGTGGCGTCTTGCAACCAGGCTTGGACTTGCTAATAACTCGAGCTACGAGGTTTATGATCTCGCACTGGCGATATTTTCCTTTGACAGATTTCTATATGATTTCCGAAAAATCTATTGTTTACGTCATTAGAAGAAATTTCGTCGGAGAATTGTACGAGGCGCTGTATAAGTGTGAACTGATTTATAAACAACTGACGTTGACTTCTCTCTATAATATGTAAACAAAATAATCCCGGCGTCATGCAAACAAGCTTGGGCTATAGTCCGGTCACGCTTTTACAGCACATACAGTCGACACTCGTTGTGTCGTTGTGTCTTCTACTTTGAAGAAGCCGTCAAAGTACTTCGACATATCCGGAGTTCGACTTATCCGATTTTGTTCAGTTTCGAATTAAATGCCATTTGACCATTTTGTGCGTTTATGATTGAAATCTAGTAGGAAAAGGAAAGAAATTGCTCGAAACGAGCAATTTCTATCCTTTTCCTACTAAATTTCAATGTCCATATTTATTTCGAAATTACTTTGTTTGACTTTTTTGATATCCATTGGTGAGGACGGGGCCAGACTTTCACTTCGACTTAAGCGGAAATTTGACATATCCGATGTCGACATAACGAGAGTCGACTGTATTTACAAATTTTACCTATGTAAACAGTGAACAGCAATTTTCAAATTGGACCACCCTAAAATTTTGCTGTTCGGGAAAGGGATAAAGTAGCAAATTTCATGCTATAGTTCAGTCACGATATTTTGACATATGTTTACAAATTTTACCTACGTTAACAAAGAAAAAGCCTTCTTAAATATCAATACCATTTTGCATGCGTTGGTTCGAATCTTGCAGGTGTGAGACACCTGCAATATTCGAACCATCGCATGCAAAATTAGGGTAGTTGACAGCTCTATATCGTTTTGTTTACATTTGGTATATTTTTTAAACATGTCATAATATCAGAACCACACTATATTTAAAGAAACCGATGAATAGAGCTTACATGACATAATAATTATTGTAAACAGCTTTCGTTTCGACAGATTTTTTAAAAATGTTTTCCCTAACAATCAGTTGTTTTACGAAAATATGGAACAATTTTTACGAGGGCATGTTAAATCATAACTGATAAGAAATTGAAGTTAAGTTATTTCTACGCATTAGCCATTTCCCTAACAAGACATCGGTCTTACGTCCCGTTTTGGAAAAAAAAAACAGTTAGAGGGAGAGAGAGAAAAGGAAAAGAAATTTCTAATAATCGGTCATTTCTCATTTCGGCTGAATATTTTCTGTGAAATATCATATACAAGCCATATCTTTATCAACATCCAATTTGTCATCTACAAAAAGGTTCAACTTGGAATAGATCAAGTCTTTAAAACTTTGTTGTTTGGGAAGGTGTTAACAAAATCAACCTGATGTCATACATTTGTATCCACATCTATGTTTTAGTATGCAGCATCTTTTAAATTGCACAAAACAAAATTTTGTCGTTTATGAAGAAAAATATACTCAAAGTGCTTAACCCATTTTCCCACACAGTGAGGCTTTTTGACTCCCCTCAAGAAAAAGGCTAGTAAAAATGTGGAAAATGAAGAAATGCTTGCAACAAGCAATTTCTTCGTTATCTAACCCAAAATGCAAAAATTCTTTTTAAATTTTTACCAACTTGAAATTGACGTCTGCAATGCCTTTCAAATTGGAACAATCCAAAATCCGGTAATGGGTCAATCTGTACGAACTACCAAATCGTCTGAATTTCTCACAACAATTCTCAGAAATTTGAAGGATGTGCGAATTATCAAGTGAGTTCAGTTGGTCAAGTTATGAAATCTGATAATATGTAGATGAATGCATCGTATCTATCAGTAAGCTATTCCCTAGTGTAGAAATTCTGCCGCTTAATTAAGTCTGCACTCTTAATAATGTCGTGTTATGTGCTTCATTAACACTTTCGACAGACAACAACATTTGGGCATGACCAAATTCAAGCAACAGTTTTGCACTCATGGAGTTTTCAATATGATAAACACAAGCTTACTCACATGAATTAAAATTTTAGAAAATCATTAATATTTTTTTATACTTGACCAATTTGAATTGGATTTGAAGCATAGAAGGTGGGAAAATGCCGGGAATAAGCTGGACTTGTTGGATTTTTTTTTTTAAATCTACTGATAAAAAGTTATTGAAAATCAACCAAAATTTTGGTTGATGTTCAATAACTTTTTTTATCAGCAGTTGTGTGTTTGTGTGTTTTTGTTTGTTTGTTTGTTTGTTGTTTTTTTTCATAATACACGTCATCTATCTAATGCATGACGTCTGTCTACCTTCTCTACTTCAAACCGAATTCAAAGTCCCGTATTAACAAAGTTATTGAAGATTTTCTGCAATTGTTGTATCACGTGATTATCCACCATGTTCAAAACAGATACAGAATTGGAAAAAGTTTTCCTTTCCCAGCCATGTCCAGCGTCTGTCTCCAATGATCAAGAAAAGTTTGAAAGTCTATAGAGAAAAGCAAGAAACCATCAATTCTTCTTATATATCGGTACTTTCCAGACTACTACATACAGATTTGGACGGTGTAAATGCAAAACCTCTTATGTCGACTTTTGCGATTTTCAAAGTGTACAAACTTGTATGCCCAGTTAAGACAATTCCCGCAGGCATTGGGAAAATTTTACTTGTCAGCATCAATGACATATAAAAATATTATGTGAACAATATGTCCGAATTTCAAGTAAAACCATTCAGTTTCGGAAAAGTTATCAATTCGTTTTCTTCCCCTCTAAATTTTCCCCAAAACGAGATACGGGGTTTTGCATTAACTAAGACGATTTGTTATATCCAATAACGAATAGTAACCCTTTCCAAATTAGACTACTCCAAATGGTGCCGTTTTGGAAAAGGTTAACAAGAAGAAGAAAAAGATTGGGAATTTCTGCAGCAAGTTAGATATTAGTTAACTAGCCAATCAGTTAACCGCTCTTGTTTTATAGCGGTCTTTGCAAATCCCATTTTAAGGGTAGTTATGGTACAAGGTACATCTATACAATGTTATAACTTGTGCACGTTCAATTGTTATATTAGAGTGAAATGATGCAAATGAAAAGTTGGAATTTAATTGATTTGTCGAAAGGAATTTTTTTAGACTGACAAAAAGGGTGACTTTGAAAAAGCTGATGCAGACTTTGAAAATCGAGGTAAATAGAAACCATTTTTATTTATTTCATTTATCATTCTTTGATTTCTTAAACAAAAAATCTGTTATTTTAGTAACAACTTAACTTGGAATCTTAAAGTGACATTACACGATTACTTCTACATAAATTTGACTTTTATTCTATCTGAAAGAGCATATTTTCTTATGAAAATTCTGAAAATTTCAAGCCAAAATATTAAACCGTTTATGAGTAATATATGTTTTAGTGCTAAAATTAAACAAATTGTTGTGGACAACAGTTCAGATTTATATAGAATTTGTCATTTCTGTCTCACTTTTGAAGGCGTATTTTTCGCTTATAGATAACAACTTCAAAAAACTGATAGCGTTTCTATGCATTAGAATAAACAATCTTTGCATCAAGACATACTTTTAAAAAATGAAATAAATGTGAAATGTCACTTTAAAATCTTACGTCGAACGTCCTATAATTTCTATATTTTTTGTGATACTACGAACATATTGTACTTGTTTCTACTTGTATGTTGTAACGTTTTCCTAGATGGTGAAATTTTGGGCTGCTCCAATTTGAAAGTTGCTGCAGACGACTAAATTGATGCTGATGATAAGGCTACGATTCTGTAAAATATTTAACACAGAGAATATTGACGCAAAGAAGAAACGTTGATCATCAGTATTTTCTTCTTTTTCTCCAATGTTTATCAAAGCATTTTCAATAACAAAATTTAAAAAAAAAGAGTTTTTCTAAGGGTTAAATCCAACAGCGACACGTTATCCCGAAGTCTTATTTCATTCAATTAAAGTTTACAAACTGAGAATGAAATGCAAAGCCAGAGGCGAAATTTGAAAAGTGTCAGTAATTCCTAAACTGTGTTACATTTCCATTCCAAATACAAACATAGACATTTTGTATGGTTTAGAATTTTGAATTAACGCATACTTATGGAAATATTTGACAAAAATGTTCAAAATTATCTCCCTTGCATATGAATATAGAGTAAAATGATATTTGTAAATTATTTTCTTTTTAAATCATAATTTTGAAATCCGGCATGGTGAATCAACTTATGTGAAATGTATTTACAAGTGTGTGTAATTTGATGCATTTCGTATTGCTAGAAAGTGGTGTTTTCATTCTCAGTCCGTAAACCTTAATGTCGAGGTATCAGAAATTCGACACATCCAATTTTGTAATATATCTAATATGCCTAATTGAGAGAAACAAAAGAAGAAAGTGTTTGTTGACAATTTTGTTACGTGTATTCATATAAACTTGATTATTATACACTAAAGAGAGACGCTACTGAACTTTAATGAATCTGTGACCCGTCGCGCTAAAAGGGACATTATCGGGTGTGTGAAAAATATCGACCCTAGTCAGTCTGCGCAGTCCGCGCAGCCAGACTAGGGCCGACACTTTTCACTTTTATGTAAATTTCTAAATCCGGAATTGTTTCCCTATCTTACTATATGTTCATTTGTCGCATACGGGATCTGGTTGACCTGTACCGAGTCTGACAAGTTTGTCAAAATTTGGATTTTTGGAGTTCGGATAAGGTCCCTTTTAGCGTGACGGGTCACATTTATTTGTTATGCATTTTTGTTATTTCCATTGATGACTCTGTGTCTGAGTTTCGTTTCGACAAAATCCTATTTCGAGTAAATGGTTGTCGATATAACAGTGTTGTTTTTTTTTTAAAAAAAATAGAACGTAAATCTATTCCTAAATGATGATGTTTGTACGCATCCATTAGATATAGGAAACAAAAACGAAAATACAATAAAAACATTCATGTGAATGTTGAGGTTTCATTTGTAGGTAAGGAAGAAAGAAAGAAAGAAAGAAAGAGAGAAAGAAAGAGAGAAAGAAAGAATGAAAGAAAGAAAGAAAAAACAGAAAGAAAGAAAGAAAGAAGTTCAAAAGATGTACTCTTTATTCAAATGTGTTACAAAGTAGTTAATGTAGATTTTATTTGTTGTCTTTACATCTTACACCTGTACGAAATACAGTTACAATGACAATAAAAAAGATATTCATAGGAATTCAAAGCGTATGAACAATTGCGGGAAAACAAGAACAAAATAGTTGAAAACCAGAAAATCCAGATTGCTGTTAGGGAAAAAAAGGGGGGGGAGTAAAATACAAAGATCAGTCTAGACTATTGAACTGCGTAGGGATTCAAGCAATTTGTTTATATTACATAACAAGTTTGGGCTATAGCGTAGATTGGAATTTAACCGCAATTAACACCCTTTCCCAAAACATAAACATTTTATCTCCCCGTTGGAAAAGGTTTTGGAAAGTGTTAATGCAAAGGAAGGATTATCATTTGTTTACTTTTGCACCATTATTTATTCGAGATAAAGTACATGTAAGTGAATTGTGTCTTTGTCGCCATTCGTTTTGTCCCCTGCAGCAGGTTTCCATTTTTTTTTTTCGTTTAGAGAAATGCTAACCATTTCCCAAACACGACCTGGTCGTAAAGTTCCTATTCATATCATGCTTGGGAAAACATTGAGGCAAAAGAAGAAAATGCTGATGACCAGCATTTTCTTCTTTTACCTAAATATTTTCTGTGCTATGTTTTACACAAATCCTATCGCTATGAGCACTTGAAGTTTTTTCTGTGGCATCTTTCAAATTGAACCGCCTTACATTTTCGTTTTCGTTTAGGAAAAGGTTTAACCTGAATTTATAGATGAGCTTCTCATTGTTTACAACACCTAGAGCTGAATTTTTATATTACATTACTCGCCATGTAAAAATGGGTTAAGCCATGCCTTCTTTCCTAGAAGATAAAAAGATATTCTTTCACAATGTTAACTAAAATATTTTGGACTAGTTAAAAGTCGCAATTGAAAGGCCATGCACGTGGCATAGAATTATTAACACGGTGGATAATCACGTGATACAATGTTTTCAGAAAATCTTCAATAACTTTGTAAATACTGGACCGATTTGAATTCGGTTTGAAGCAGAGAATGTGGACAGACGTCACGCATTACATGAACGTGGTTGATTTTTGAAAAATCAACTGATAAAAAAGTTATTGAAGATAAACCAAAATTTTGGTTTATGTTCAATAACTTTTTTATCAGTTGATTTTTCAAAAATCCAACACGCCCAGCTTATTCCTGGCATTTTCCCACATTCTCTACTTCAAACCGATTTCAAATTGGTCAAGTATTGACAAAGTTATTGAAGATAATCGGAAATTCTAAGTCACATGATTATACACCGTGTTAATGTGATCCAAAAGTCTTATTTAGGGACAGTGCGCAGACTGACTTGGCTCGATACTTTTTATTCAATGATAATTTGGCTAGATTTTATCTTACTACATGTCATTTTTTCAAATGAGACATGTAGTTAGCGCCTCGTAAGTCTGATCTGTTTCTAGATATTTGGTCTTGATTGAGGATCAATTATAGTTTCGATACAATTCATTCTCTTTCATCACGACATGTAAGATTCCATTTGATTTTTCCTTCTTGATCCATTCCTATAGATGTGCATTAACATTGGTCCATACACAAGAAAATATTAAAAATATAGACAATCATTTATTTGCAAGCGTTATTGAAAGGGTAAAAGGGAAAGTGAAATACTTGCTAACAGCCCGTTTTTCCGTACTCAAGGTTTTATCAGCAATTCAATTAACCTTGGATATGTCAGGATCAGTTATTGTGTGAAGGTTCACCGTTTCCAAAAGCACGGTGGATAATCACGTGATACAATATTTTCAGAAAATCTTCAAAAATTTTGTAAATACTGGACCGATTTACATTCGGTTTGAAGCAGAGAAGGTGGATAGACGTCACGCATTAGATGAATGTGCTGGCTTTTTTAAATCAACTGATAGAAAAGTTATTAAAGATAAACCAAAATTGTGGTTTATCTTTAATAACTTTTTCATCAAATGATTGTTCAGAAATCCACCACGTACAGCTTATTCCTGACATTTTCTCTGCTTCAAACCGAATTCAAATTGGTCAAGTATTGACAAAAATATTGATGATTTTCTGAAATTCTGAGTCACGTGATTAACCATCATGATTGTGTGAAGGTTCACCCTTTCCAAAAGGATGCATTGTTCAGACTACATCATGATTTTGTAAAGCTTGAGGGACAAGAATGAAATGCTGATACTCAGCATTTACTGTACCGTTCCTTCATTGTGTTATCTACTTTCGAAACATAATTCTCAAATGTTTATTCATTTTCTCGCCTACAATTTTCTATGAATAGGACAGTTCTATATAAATTTGCCGTTTGGAAATGGTTTAACTTCGTTCTTTCTTTGATTCGTGACAGTCCACATTTGCCCAGATTTATAAATTCTTAATGAAAAGTGTAAAGATCGATACATTTTACGATAAACCGATTTGTTCCTACTGTTTTTCAATTAAACCTTTCCATAGGTTTTGAAGATGCCAAATTGAGAAAGTTTGTAAAAAAATAAAGAAAAGGGAAAATGCTAATATACAGTAATTCCTGCTTTTCTCTTATTGTCTTCTTCGCAATCCAGTAAGTATTGAAGTTAAGATGGCTCATTTTCTTCAAATGTGACGCTTTGAACTTTGACTGGTAGCTCTCTGGGTTGGTGATATTTTTGTTCAGGAAAGGGTAATTGTACATTGATTTAAGATTGTCTAATTAAATCTAGATGATGCCTTAAGATACGTTCATCTTTTTATTACGTAAACTAAGACTAAATTATTCCATGGAAATTTATATGGGAAAAAGAGAATAATTATACTGGCTATCAGAATTTCCCCTTTTCTGCCAATGTTTTTCTGGGCATATTGAATATGAACGTTAAAATCAGGACATGTATGGCAATAGTGAAATCCAATCAAATCAGTATATCATCGATTCTCAACGAAAATCTCGTAACTGCAGCTTGTTTTAAGCTGTGTTTACGAGGTTTTCGTTGAAAAGCAGCGACATTTACTTGAACCATTTCATTTATTTGCATTCGATAAGCCGTATTTTCGCATAACGCCATCTACATTCAAAAAGCCGTAACTACAGATCATTGAAGATGTAGTTCTGATGTTTTCGATCGTTACAAAATACATGCATGTAAAGTTATCATACAAGTTGTCTTTGGGTCATGTTAAATGCCGGAAAACGCTTACAATGAAAGCATAACATTCTCGCAGTCCGGTAGGCGTGGTTAGATCGCGTACATCTCTCGTTAATCATTTATGTTGATAAAGTTGATAATTGTCTATGAAAGTTGTAATAAAATAGATGCAATGAGAATAATCATGAATCATTAACCCATTAACGCACAGCGACGACTGTTGACTCCCATCAAGATGTATGCTTTCGAAAACATTGCGGAAAATGAAGAAATTGCTTGTGACAAGCAATTTCTTCATTTTCCACACTGTTTTCTAACACGAAATGGAAATATTTCAAAATTTCATCAACTTAAAATTGTTCTCTGCTACAATTTTCAAATTTGAACAGTTCAAAGTTTTGCCGTCTGGTAATGGGTTGAAGAAGAATATCCGAACATATTCTTTAATGTCAATGGTTTCTTTACTTTCAATCAATTCCATTAAATTTTTCAAGAGTAGATCTACATGTACAATTGACACTCGTTTGATCGATTTCGGTCGAAGTAAAACACGATGGTTAATCACGTGACTTAGAATTTCAGAAAATCGTCAATATTTTTGTCAATACTTGACCAATTTGAATTCGGTTTGAAGCAGAGAAGTTGTGTAAATGTCGGAAATAAGTTATACGTAAAATATTTTTGAAAAATCAACTGATAAAAAAGTTATTGAAGATAAACCAAAATTTTGGTTTATCTTCAATAACTTTTTTATCAGTTGATTCTTTAAAAATCCAACACGTTCATCTAATGAGTTACGTCTATCGACCTTCTCTGCTTCAAACCGAATTCAAAATCGGTCCCGTATCAACAAAGTTATTGAAGATTTTTTTTTTCAAATTATTGCATCACGTGATTATCCACCGTGTAAAAATCTGGTGCCGTCTACATCAATATGGATATACAAAAATTCAAACGATATGAGTTCGGGATAAATATATCCATTGAAATCTATATCTAGATTACTTGATATCTATATCAATTTCTTTGTACACTGGCATATCATAAAATAAGCATACAGAAAAGTATTTCTGTACGCCCGTCTGCTTGTCTTTCTTTCCGTTGAACTTCGCATTCAATACAATAGTGATATCAAATCATATGTCATATAAAGCAACCTAGGAATACAGCATAAATCGTTGATTATAATTAGATTTACAAATAAGAAAGATTATAATTTTGTTATCTAATTTCCAAACCCGGTGTTGCGTGTACCCAGTGTGTGTATTCATGATTGAATTGTCTTGACGATACAACTCCAATGAGTACCAGTAACATAGGGTTTGATTAACAATAGATGAAACATTGAATTTTGAAAAGCGTTAACACATCGTATATAAAGCCCTGCATAAATATACTCGTATTAGCTGGGATCTTAAGGTGGAATGCTCCAGTTTCCTAAATTTTTTTCCCAATAATAGAATTTATTTATATTTTGTATGCTGAAATTATATGTTATTACCAATTGAAAAATCAAATAAAAATGGATGGTCAGCAATCTTGTTTGAATTTTATGGACATTCGTATCACATACCCCTACAGCGAAAAAATGCACAATTTCTTGCACCTGTCCAAGGTCACTATAATGCTAATAAAATGCTGTATATTCATTGTTTAGGCCCGAAAATGGATTTAAAGTAACGTCTTACATTTAATAAGAACAGAAAACCCAAAATATGTGCTATTATAAACGCGTAAATGTATAAAACAGCATGCTCACGTGTTCGGTTAGATCAACGAAGCTGGAGTATTTTATGTCAAAACTTCCATATTTTTGGAAATATTTCAAGTTCCACATAATAGAATTTGATAAAACTCCCTCAGTGTATTAAGCAACATGTCCTGGTAATAATTCAAAAAGAAAATGTATAGGTCAGCGCACTTGTTAATGAATTACAGCAATTTTTATCAGCTACACATGAATAAAATGACGCAAAACAGTGGTAACTGCATACACACTTACGACTGTCTTGCTCTAAATAATCGATTTCCATCTTGAGGAACTCAGTTCCGAACAATAAATTCACTTTTACCGTCGAAAATAGTAAATTGTAATGATGTGTTATATTATTGAAAATATGGTAGCGAAACATATTGGTACGAAACATTTAATCTACTACAGTAATGACCGAGTGTTCCGAAAAACTGGAGCATTCCCCCTTAAAAGAAACCCGTTTGACTTTTAAGATCACAATGAATCTTGAACAGACTGCATGTACATGCAAGTATACATGTGCAGTCTGTTCAAGTCTGACCAAAATCCGCGTTTTGTCTTATTTAGTGTCTTTATTGACTTTATCAACTGTAATAAAGTAATAACAAATAAAACAACTACAACAACTCGTAATCTGATCTGACCCGATGGGTGTCTCAAATCGTCAATGTTATTGCAAAACCTCGTAACTACAGCTTTAATCAAGCTGTAGTTACGAGGTTTTCCAATAACACCCACGCAATACAATAACAGTCTTTTTCAAGATCACTGTTTTACACTTTCCCAAACAGAAATATTTGAAGGTAGTCAAATTCAAAAGCTGCTACAGATGACAAAATGGGTGTAAGATCAAATACGATTTGTGTGCAATACTGAGAACATGTTGAGGCTAGAGGAGACAATACTGATTCTTCTTTTGCCGCAATGTTTTGTCTAGTAGTTTCTATTAAGGCAGGGTTCGATCCCCGGCCGCGGCAAATATCTTTTCATACGATATTGTACCCACTGGTTTGATATCGTTAATCTATGTGAACCAGAAGCTTGAGGCTCAATTTGGATGTTGTGGTAGTAGTGGTATGAGAAACGACAGGAATCCATGGTTAGATGCTCAAGCCGACGTGAGATAACCATAGTAGTTGAAAACGGCGTTAAATCCCAATAAATCAAATGTATTAGGGACTCCAAACACAGGATCGTGTTTTACTAACGAACTAACGAAACGAGACTTAAGGTATATTACCCATCATTAAAAACTCCACTTTCTAGCCATGGGACATGCATCAAATTACACACTCTTGTAAATACACTTAAAATAAGTTGATTAACCGCGCTGGATTTCAAGATTATGCCCCAAGAAGAAAATAATTTACAAATATCTTTTTACTCTATATTCATATGCAAGGAAGTTAATTTATAACATTTTTGTCAAATATTTCCAAAAGTATATGCATTGATTCAAAACTCTAAACCTGTCAAAATGCTTATGTTTGTATTTGGAATGGAAATATAACACAGTTTATGATTTACTGGCACTTTTCAAGTTCGCCTTTGGCTCTTTGGTGCTAATGATGGGTTGTATACGTTAATGAACGAGTAATTTGCATTGTGGCATTTATGGAAAATAGAAACGATTGTAACAAACGATCCCATTAGCTGGCTCATGTTGATCCCCAAAAATGTCTATTTTTAGCCTGCACACCCAAATGTCTAGCCTGGATGCGTAAATATACACGTGCACATGTAAATTTCGAGGGCGATCGCCAAAACATACGCGTGTATGCGTAAATAATACGCGTGTATGCGTATATTTTACACGTGCAAGTGACCCAATAAGACTTCTGACCCATTTGGTACGTCATACGTACATTTAGGGCCAATAAGAATGCTTACGTTCAATTTTACGTAAAAATGTTCGTAAAGTGGTTTAGTAAAAACGGGATCCTGTATTGTTTGGGAAAGTTAAATGTTATTTATCGCCAAATTTCCCTTAGTGAATGAATGATATCGCAATGATATATTTTCCAGAACTTTGTATAAATTCGAAAATCTTGAATTTTCATTAAATGATATGAATGATAAAATCACAAAGTCTAGTCATTATGCGTTTTCTTGACTGGTAAGCACTTGTTTCTTGCGCTAACTTTGGACTCTCCATTTTCTTTTTATAGAAGATGAAAACGCATTTATGGTAGTCCACGCTTAATGCGAATCACGCGACGTCGGAATGTTTCGTTTGACGTCTTTAACATTCATTTCGTTTCCGAATCTTTTCGGACAACTTCGTGAACCTTCGACAGTGGAACGTTCCACCACTTAAAGTTTACGACATCGTGCGAATAGTTCCGACGTCGCATGAATCTCACCAGGGGTGGGCTATCTCAAAGGTGCTCTACATCGATTTTACTTCGAAAGATCAACTTCAAATAACATTTTAAAACAATACACAATTCAAGCTCAATTGTTAGGTACATGTACATAGGTAGAGCGGTCAGTATTCAGTTATGGAGCCTCAAGTTCGAACCCAGATATCTGCAGATTTTTTTCACTTTCTACTTCTCCATTAATGGCTATTAACTATGAAATTCCATTTGTTAGGCTGATTGCAGATTGCATTTGCGTTAAAATACAAAAGACTACAGTAAAGGACAAAAAGAAAAAAAAAGAAAAAAGAAAGAAAGAGAATCGCCAAGACCTAGGATCGAACTCGGAACACTGTTACAGAACACAGACCGCTCGTTTTCACCGTATTTACGTCAATACTTTTTAAGGGGGAATGCTCCAGTTTCCTATTTTCCCCAATAATAGAATTTATTTATATTTTGTATGTTGAAATTACAAAATGAAAAATAAAATAAAAATGGATGGTCATAGATCTTGTTTGAATTTTATTGGCATTCGTATCACATACCCCTACTGCGAAAAAATGCACAATTTCTTGCACCTGTCCATGGTCACTAAAAGGCTAAAAAGATTGCTGTATAATCACCGTTTAGTCCCGAAAATGGATTTAAAGTATCGTCTTACATTTAATAAGAACAGAAAATCCAAAATATGTGATATTATAAACGCGTAAATGTATAAAACAGCATGCTTACGTGTTCAGTTAGATCAACGAAGCTGAAGTGTTTTATGTCAAAATTTGCATATTTTTGGAAATTTCAAGTTCTACATGATATAATTTGACGAAACTCCATCATTGTATTAAGCAACATGTCCTGGTAATAATTCAAAAAGTAAATGTATTGGTAACCACACTTATTAATGTATTACAGCAAATTTTATCAACTATTGTCCAGCAAGATTAACCCGGGATATCTGCATATGTAATGACCTCACTTCGGCAATGTTTTGTTAAGACGCTCAACTAACGGACTTTGCGCACGAAAATTAAGTTGTCCCGGGTTAATTTGGGTGGACAATACACATGAATAAAATGACACAAAACAGTGGTAACTGCATAAACACTTACAACTGTCTTGCTCTAAATAATCGATATCCATCTTGAGGAAATTAGTTTCGCATAATAAATACGCTTTTACCGTCGAAAACGGTAAATTGTAATGACGTGTTATATTATTGAAAATATGGCAGCGAAACATAAATGGTATACTCTGTAGATATTGACCTGAGCCTGTTGAATATGCAATAAGTAATTGTAATAATATGAAAGTAGGCAAAGCCTAAATACGGACGAAGCAAACATAAATCTCTAGATCTATCTCTTTTCTCAAAGACAAGGCCGAAACCTTTTCCTGAAAACGAGATCTGTCTAATTAAGTCACATTTCTACACCGATTCGTTTAAAGTAGAACCCAACTTTGACTGGTCTAAAATGAATGTTTTGCGCCTTTTCAAATAAGACCATGTAGATTATCCAAACAAGACATGGCTTTACGTTTCAAATTGAAAGAACATAGGAAACGTGTTGATTTCCAGCATTTCATGATTTTGCCTAATGTTTTGTGCAATATGGACACAAATTACCGTAACTCCTTATCAACACCAGTTGTGTAGTTCAAATGGAAATTTAGTTTAACGTTTGGTCGTTTTGGAATGGGTTGAACATTGGGTTAGCTGTACATAAAGGTACAAAGTGCTAACAGGCGGGCAGATTATGGTAGTTACCGCCATGTCTATGATTTTTGAAGGTTCACATCGGTTAACCCTTTCCCAAACAAGACCTGGTTTTGATGTGCGTAATAGAAAACTCTTGGGAAAACATTGAAACAAAAGAAGAAACTGCTGATAACCAGCAGTTTCTCCTTTTGTCTCAATATTTTCTGTGCCATATTTTACACAAATCCTATTTTTAGTAAAATCCATTTTGTCTTTTGTAGCAGATTTTGAATTAAACAACCCTAAGATTGTCTTGTTTGGGAAAGGGTTAAACATCCTGCTGATTTCAACATTTTCTCCCACCATGTTCATGATTTTCGAAGGTTCACAACTTCGCATCGCAACGACTATATGCAAAAATTATATAGAAATGAAAGGCCTTCGGGGAGTACACCTGCACTATCATTTCGCTCTTCACCTCAATGGTTTTCAGCATTGCCTTCCATGGACAGTAATTCAAGCTGCTTACCAGTATGGTCTCTAACATCTTTCACTCTTTCCCAAACGCAAAAAATATTTACTGTTCCAATTTGACAGCTGTTGCAGACGACAAAACGCTATTTATTGAAAATAAGATTTGTTTAAAATATAACAAGGAAAATATTGAGGCAAAAGGGGATTTTTATCAGCATTTTCTTCTTTTGTCATAACGTCTTCACATACCTTTTCAATAATGGACGTCATTTTAAACCAAATCGGAAAATGGTTTTACAATGTACATTGTGTACTTTGGATGATGCTATATTTTGGAAGGAACATTTGCTCACGGACTGGAATACGGCTTGGAAAAAGAGGACAGATAAAAGACCGTGGACGGTCCTAAAACTCAAATCTCCGCACTGATTGAGTGAAAGAAATTTAAGGTGGTTCGCCCGGAATGAGACTGACGCGACATCGGAATTATTCCGGCGCGACATCGGAATTATTCTGGCGACATCGGAAACATTCGGCGATGGAACGTTCCACCGCCAAATGTTTTCGACGTCGCCCGAATAGGTTCGGATACATAACGAATGTTAAGTGATGTCGCACGAATTATTCCGACGTCACATGAATCTCATTAGGATGGTATACCTTAAAAACTTTGATTCAATCCTTTCCAAAACTCAAATTCTACTGGTGGTCCAATAGGAAATGTGTCGCAGGTGTAAAACGAATGCTCATAAAAACAGGATTCGTGTACACTATAGAATAATAAATATTGGGTCAAAAAGAGAAAATTGCAGTTATCAGCATTTTTTTCTTTTGTCTTAATATTTCCTTAGCAATTTCTATCAGGGATTTCAAAACCAGGTTTTGTTTGGGAGAGAGTTAATGTGTTTACCAAATGCAAGTAAATAGAATAACAAGAACAAATCAAATAAAATATTAAAAATTCATTCAATTTTCATTAACAGGAATGACATTTTAGCTGGTAACTTTTAGCTTTTTAACCCTTTCCCAAACAACAAAATTTAGACTTTTTGAACTTAAAAGCTGTCGCAGAAGACAAAATTGGTTTAAATTCATATGGAATTTGTGTGAATTATAGCTTTGAAGATATTGAGGCAAAAGGAGAAAGTGCTGATTATCAGCATTTTCTTCTTTTGCCTCAATGTTTTTCCAAGCCTTTTCTAGGAGGGACGCCATCTATTAAG
Organism: Fragum sueziense; assembly: GCA_963680895.1. NCBI lineage: Eukaryota > Metazoa > Mollusca > Bivalvia > Cardiida > Cardiidae > Fragum > Fragum sueziense. Next base: position 66,445,936 of record OY804596.1, on the reverse strand, counting down.
ATAAAATTCAATGTTACATTATGTTTTTTGGTTTCTGTGCAATATCTCACTTAACCCATAACCAAACGACAAAATTCTAAGCTTTTCCAAATTGAAAGGAGTTGCTGATGAAATTTTCAATGTTATGAAATTTTTAACATACATGTACAACTCTCAGGGTAGAAAACATTGTGGAAAATGAATAAAGTAACAAGCAAATTCTTCATTTACCAAAATGTTTTCCCAATTGTTTTACTTGAATGTTTATACTTGAATATCCTCAAAAACACTGTACGGACCTAAAATAATCCACAAATAGCACAATCAAGTCAATAAGTCAAAGTTTGAAAATCTTTTTAAACACCAGTTAGTAATGATCATTGCACTCATAATCTTCATTCATCTGTACACCTCATTGATCAACCTGCAATGATACAAAAATAACAAATGAAAGTATATATACAGCATCCTCCTGCTGCTTTTGGAAACATTATACCATGTTAAACAAGAGTTGTCCGCGGACAACGTAGCTCGCCTATACGGGAGCTTGTCACAAAAACAGCTAATTTTTTAAAAGTAGGTCAAACTCCAAGGTCAAAGGTCATGGTCACAAATGAAAGGTCTTGGCAGGAGGTATCCATACATGTGTGAAATATCAAGGCTCTATCTATAATAGGGCATGAGATATAGGCCAGGTTAAAGTTTTTTAAAAGTAGGTCAAACTCCAAGATCAAGGTCACTAGGTCAAAGGTCATGGTCCCAAATGAAAGGTCTTGTCGAGAACTATCTATGTGTGAAATATCAAGGCTGTATCTCTAATAGTGCCTGAGATATTGACCAGGTTAAAGTTTTTCAAGTGAAGACGCGACGGGACGCGACGCGAGGCCGACGCTGACGCCGACACTAGGGCTGTGACATTAGCTCCCCGGACATAAAGTCCCGGCTCGCTAAAAAGGGAACTATAAAAATCCTTTTCCTACAGTGCCCTGAGTCCTAGGTGGCTTGAACGTTTTTGAAAATGGTTTTAACTCTTTCACAAACAACTAAATTTTAGGACAAAATACTGAGAAAAAAGGGAAGAGTACAGATAAGCAATTCCTTCTTTTTTCTCAATGTTCTCACAAACTTTTTCTACCAGGGACATTAACTTCAGATCTTGTTTAACCCATCACCACACAATGACACCTTTTGACACCCTAAAAGATAGTGGCTTTGGAAAACATCGGGGAAAGAAAAAGAAATTGCTGTCACAAGCAATTTCTTCATTTTCCATAATGTTTTCTACCAAAAGATACAATTTCATTCACTTGAAATTGTCATCTGCAAAATCTTTGAATTTGGGCCAATCTAAAAAATTTGCCGTCTGGTAAAGGGTTAAGAAAGGATTAAATCAAAAAGACAATGTGCAGTGTATATCATATTATGTTCATATGACTTTGTTGGTCATGGTGCTGAGATTTTAGATTTGATTTATTGGGGTTTAACGCCATTTTCAACTGCTGTAATGGTCATGTTGTGGCAGATGGAGTACCAAACCATGGATTCCTGGTATTTCCCTCACTAATACAACCACAATATCCAAATTGAGCCTCCAGCTGCTCTCTCCCATAGATGAATGATTCACACCCATAATTGGTGAGGGGCAAATGACTTTTGTCAAATGTTAGAGTGAATACTAACTGAGCTGCCTGCCGGGGTTTTGAACTCACAACCCCTAGATTCAGACTCCAACATTACCGACTAAGCTATCAGGGCCTGCACTGACTCGGCCGTCAAAATTCTAGAATGACCCATGCAATTTGTGTGTTGAGCAGAAACTTACATTGGAGGAACAAATAGAACTTGTCCCTTTTAATAATCAGAATTTTATTTTCCTCTTCTTTTGTTATCTAGAAATTCAGAACATGTTCAATTTACAAACTGTTTTTTGATGATGCAGCAGAAGCCAATTTGTTGCAAATGTTTACTCCTCACCTGACTTTCTATCCCCAAAGTAATCCACCATTGTACACCAGAATTGAAGTCGGGTCATTCACCTTGGTTTGTTTTCTGCATGTCTGAAAAGATAATGTAATCATATCATTCATAATAAATATTATTTAGATCTACCCCTTCCAATAGAGATCAGGCCCCGGTTTCTCAAAAAAACTTCAGTATATTCTCATGAGAACATGCTCAACTTCAAAGGGATACTCTCCAGCGTTGAAGGGTATTCGATTGAAGTCCATGTGGATTTCGTGCGATTTGAGCACGGTGCTCAGATTTGAGCATGAGATTATACTTAAGTTTTTTCGAGAAACCGGGGCCAGGTTTTGATAGTGAGTCAATGAAGAAAAGGCTTGCTCAAGAGAACAGTAAGCAGTGGCGGATCCAGAGGGGGTTCGGGGGTTCAAACGAACCCTCCTCTGAAGCCTAATTCTTTCATTTTCATGCAGAAATTCAGTCAAAATTGTATATCAATCTGAAAACGAACCCCCCTAATTGTGAATTCGAACCCCCCTTTCAGAAATCCTGGATCCGCCACTGGTAAGTCAAAAGAAGAAAATGCTAAATATACTTTAATATAGTAAATATATCCAGCCTTTTCACTTTTCTCATATTACATTTATTCCATATAATTAACCTCCATTTTATTGTCTGCATCCAGCATCTTTCAGATTGGCAGTGGCGGATCCAGAGGGGGTTCGGGGGGTTCGAACGAACCCCCCTCTGTAGCATGATTATTTCATTTTCATGCAGAAACTTAGTCAAAATTGTTTAATAGAGTCTCTACTAGAAAAAAGAACCCCCCCTATTTGCATATATCCGAACCCCCCTAACAGAAATCCTGGATCAGCCGCTGGATTGGACCACCCAGATTTTCGCCATTTGGGAATGGGTTGATACACATACTGACAAAAAGCACTGCTATGAGTGAATGATCATTTTTTTGTTTGTTAACTTTAGGAACAAGATTGTAACAACATTGTGATAGCTATGGAATAACACAAAAATGTACCGCGGTAAATTTCTTCTATCCCAGAATGTTTTATTCTTATGAATAATCCCACATCTAAAATATTAATTTCTTCTTTTCTCAGAACGTTTTATTCTTATTTTCATTAGCACAAATTATGCCTACTTCTAAAATAAAATCAATCATTTTTGTGACAATTTAACCCCACGAAGATACGATTTTGACCTCCTTATCATAAATAGATCTAGTATCGGAAAACATTTAGCGAAAAGAAGAAAATCCCGGTGGTCTGACAGCAATAGATCTATATATATTTTCCATAACTATTTTCATGCCATTTTGGCAATTACAAATTCCATATCCTGGTGACATTGATTTTCTTTTCTCATCTCCAACAACGTTCAAATGGGAACAGTGCACAAGTCTAGATTTACAAATTAGCTGTTTGGGAAAGGTGAATATTTTTGCTGGGTCGATATTTATTCGGGACGAAAGACAAATGCTACTTAAACCTTTTCTTTGTTGATGAAACAGCATTTCAAAAATATTTAACTGCATAGGATAAGAAGTTTACTTACTCTGAGTTCCATTCATGACTGGAAACAGTGGTCGCAGCTGCATTTTTTGAGTGCAGACGAAACAAGATGGCCGTCATGAGAAATCGTGTAACCACGTCAGTCAGTGCGCGTGACGTAGTTAGACTGGATATCAAACCTCTGAATTCGGGACCGGTTAGACGCAATCGGAAGTAGGTAAACGGCTACACAGTCGACTGTCCGAAGCGTTCCGAATGCTCCCATTCGAATATTCTCGGATCTTATCCTTACTCAAGATCCCCTCGAATGTATTACAGTTGCCGCCATGAGCCGATCCTGCCCATATCACTCCGCAAGCATAACAACGGTAGTGCGGTCACGACAACGGAAGCAGACCAAACAACTATTTAAATCTACGCCAGAAAAATATTTGAAACAAATAGCGTTCAAAAGTCGATTGTATCCTCGTATATGTCACAAAATTTTACCAGATAAAATAATTGATGTGATTTACCGATCATTGACAGAATATTTCACTTGAATAATAACGTTAGCTAAAGGATTGAATTGTTTTGGTGACGTCATTTACGCGCGTCTACTTTCACGTTCAATATGGCGGTCACTGTATTACGCTCGAGATCATGTTGCAACCACGTTCCAACGCGGCAAAAGGTTGCAAACAGTCTCGAGGGTCGCGATTGGAATGCTCCATAAAAAATAAACAAAGATGGCGTATTTTTCGTTGAACGGTATATACAGATTTCTACATTGATTTGAATGATTGAATCTGTTGATTTCAATGATTCTAATGTTTTTAATTCTATGCATAACATATAGGCGGCCTTCAGCCGGGGCCTTCGGCCCCGGACTTCGTCCGTATGAAATTATTACTCTCCAACATATGTTGACACGAGAAGCATGTGCAGAATACAAAGTCACAATGCATTTGGAAACTATCGACTCTGCTCGACAGTGAGGATTGCTGGCGAGTATCGATTATTCCGTGTCAAAATTACTAATTTCATATTCACCGAGTTCAGGTCAATATTTACGGAGTATACGAAACATTTAATTTTCTACAGTAATGACCGAAAAACTGGACCATTCCCCCTTAAGAGTTGTGTCGTGTTTCATACAAAATGCTATGTTTACATCTGAGCAATTTGTAAACAGTGAGGAAAATAGATTTGAAAAACGTAACATACGTTTTTCATTTTTTCCACGGATTTCCCTTGATTTTGACAATTACTATCCTATTTTCGGTTCGTTGTTTGTCTTAACCGCCTTCCGGTACTATTCCAAAGGTGGCCATTATAAAAGTTCTGCATTTCATGCAAATCTTTTTCGTTTCTTTATAATTTGACCAAGCGAGGGACTGTATCTTAACAGTAAAGTAGAACTATAAGCAGCTCTTTGTAATACAAAAATAGTCTACATACATCGAGAACCAGACATTATGTTCTTTGATGTGCAAGCATTTGTTAATGTAATGGAACATTTGGGAGCATGTTCTTTGACAAAAATGCAATTTCACATTCATGCATGATCGACATTTATGGACTTTCGCCTCCGTTTTTTCCTTTTACAAACCGTTTCAATTTTCTTCAATTTTAGATGCCTCTAGATAATTCGAAGGAAGTTGCAGATGACAATTTTTACGTGTTATATAGTGTATAGAATGTGTATACCATAGCATGGTAAACATTTAGAGAACGGGAGAAATGCTGGTTTTCAGCATTTCTTTTTTTCTAAATGATTTCAAATGAATGTTAATTGTGGAATTTATATCCTTGGCTTGTTTGGGAAAGGGCTCATCGCGTTTTGTTCGTTTTGAGACAACGTGCAAAGCTTGAATAACTATCAGACGAAAGTCGTTATCGAGAAAATGCATTTTATATTGGAATTCTTTTGCATTTGTTGCACTTTTGTGTCTTGACGATGTTGCTTTTTGCTGCTTTTCAAGGAAAACCTCGTAACTACAGTTTAAAACAAGCTGCAGTTACGAGGTTTTCGTTGAAAAGTTATGTTTTGCTATTTTTCATCACATTTTACAGTATTATTTTGGGAACCAAACTATCAAAGATGATAATTTTTGCAGGTCCCAATTGAAAGGTGTTACAGACGAAAATTAATAGTGCAACCAAATTCCCTAAGTCTTATTTGATCAGGCCCGTAGGAACAGGGGGGGCTAGGGGGGAGGGATTGGCCAGAAATGCCTAATTTTCCTTATTTTACTCTAAAAATTTATGAAAATCCAATTTACCCCCCCCCCACACACACACACCTTTATTCACACATTGGGGCTTTAGCCACCCCAATATGAAATTGCTTCCTATGGGCCTGTTGATAAATATAAAGTAGGTCTACTGAATTCATAGTTGGTCTTCTTCTTAAACATTATTGGGACTTTACAACGTGAGTCCTGACCAGGACCAAAGAAGTACTTTGCACGTGTGTTGCATGTGCGTGCAACGCATGACCATGCCTGAAGGTTTACGAACTGAGAATGAAAACATCTTTATACGAAATGCATCAAATTACACACACTTGTAAATACACTTCACATAAGTTGATTCACCGTGCCGGATTTCAAGATTATGCTTCAAGAAGAAAATGATTTACAAATATTATTTTACTTTATATTCATATGCAAGGGGGGGGGGGGGTAATTTTGACCATTTTTGTCAAAAATTTCCAGAAGTATGCATTAATTCAAAATTCTAAACCATACAAAATGCGTATGTTTGTATTTGGAGCGGAAATGTAATACAGTTTAGGAATTACTGGCACTTTTCAAATTTCGCCTCTAGCTCTGCATTTCATTCTCAGTACGTAAACCTTAAATAATAGAGGTTTAAGGAATTTACAATATCTAATGCTCTTTTGACCTGTTCGTTGCAAGCGTAAAGGCTCGGTCGTCGGTTTTATTGCAAAACCGCGTAACTCTAGCTTTACTCAAGCTAGAGTTACGAGGTTATGCAACAACACAAATGAAAGGTCAATATTATGCAGCCAAAGAATAAAAAGGGGCATGTCAATTTTTCATTGATTATTGCATCGTGTGCTTGTTCTTGTGTGGAATAACCCACGAAAAGACAACAAACAACCTTGCTAAATTATTTCTTCTTTTTATAAATAACGATGAACGACCTGACAGAGCATCTCTAGCTAATAGCTAGAGACGCTATGCCAGGTCATTTATCGTGAGCTGTACTACAGGAAGGACCATAATAATGTAATGATTCTTGAAAATGGCGAGATACATGTACTTTTAAATGTGCCAGGATCTGGAAAAACGTCCGTTATAGCATTTGAGACTACCATGTTTCCAAATTAGCATGTACAATGGCAGCCTGATCAGGATCGATGCTGCTCTCTTACAGTTGCTGTAAATCACAAAGAAGCTATTTGAGGACGGCATGGATCCTGATCAGACTGTGCGTATGCACAGACTGGTCTGGATCCAGGTTGTTTTCAAATGCCACAAAGGGCGTTTTTTCCAGATCCTGGCCCATTAATGTATTAGTAATAGTACTTGTATTACCATTAAATCTTATTTTTGTTCCAAAATATGTTTCCGTCGCAGAATAGCTTGATATCTAGGAAAGGTTTAAGATTTAATTGCCCGATTCCTATTTGTTGTTATAAATGCCATTTTGTTAATTAAAACGATAATAAACAAGTGCGCGCAACGCAATGCACATCCAATTGAAATAAATAGTTAACACGTGTTAACGGTAACCCATTTTACGATTTCTTGAAAGACAAATGCTTAACTCTTTTACGAAATATAAAGATGTTGAAAGCAAACACGGCTCACAATGGACTTAGCAAATTGATCATACAATTCTTCGCTACGACCATTCTTTTAGAACGCAAGGAGCACGTAAGAGTATGTCTTACAAATCAGTCGTGCGTCCTTATAAATGGTCCGAATTCAGATATTCTTAAAACTCTCCGAAAACGCATGATTTATGAGGACGCACGACGGGAATGTAAGAGAAGGTCTTCGTATCTGAATTTACCAGGGGAAAATACAAAGGAAACTGATTCCTTTATTGCGAAAAAAGCGGCTAGGATTTCATTTTGTAAATTGTCATTTACACTGTTCCAATTTTGAAAAAAAAATACCGTGGACAAAATGGGTTTTGTAAGGTTTTGTGAGGATAGAATTTGTGTAAAATATAGCAAAGAAAATATTGAGACCAAAGGAGAAAATGCGGGTTATCAATATTTTCTTGTTTGTCCCAATGTTTCCCCCCATACATTTTCTAATAAGGACAGAGTCGTTTAAATGGTTAACCAGCGAGTATTCTAGTTCCGCGTACCAGAGAAAAATTCCGTTACATGCTAATAGTGTTAAATTCCAATTAAATGATTCTCTATGGTTCCTGCTAATTAGTGCTACGTGGTTCTAATTGTGCAAATTAATTGGTTCTTTAACCCTTTTGCAATAGACAAAATTTTCGACTATTCGATCCAATTTGAAAGCTAGTTCTGACGACAAAACGAATGCTGATGAAGATTATGGTTGTGTGCAGTATAGCTGAGAAAAGATCGAGGAAAATGACCAAGGAATGACGATAATCAACATTTTGCTTCTTCTTTTCCCTCAATTTTCGCCAATCCTTTTTTCATTAAGGACGTTAAAAACAGGCATGCGCGGATCCAGAGGGGGGGGGGGTGTCAGGGGGTCATGACCCCACCTGGAATTTGACGAAAAAAGGGGTTATTGTAAAGATTGCTGGTTATGCCCCATATAAGCTGTGCCATTCTTCCCTGTGTGCCACAACAAACCATTGTTATACTTAGTCCTTCATGGCATGATATGTATCTGCATGAATCCAGTGGTGGTCAGGGGCCTGACCCCCCCCCCCCCTGAAATTTGGCGAAAAAAGAAGTTAAAGATCGGTAACCCTCCCTGGAAAAAATACCTGGATCCGCGCTTGACAGGTATCCTTCGGGAAGGGGGGGGGGGAGAGATATCGAACACTTTCAAAGAAGATTCAACAAATGGTGTAGCAGTAGTTTCGATAGAATTGATGGTGTTTTTCGGATATATATCGTTTTCATGGTCTGAATTAAGCTATTCACATTCACGTCTTCAAGCTTGTTTTAAGCTGCAGTTACGAGGCTTTTATTGAAAAGCAGCGTTTTGGTAAATTTAAAGTGTTCGAAATAAGAAACAATCCAGTAGAATTCTCGAGTATGTTTATCTTCAACATTTGCGTGAGGTGTTGGGATAACCGGCTGTCATCCATAGACATGTCTGTCTGTATGCCGAACAGTCTAGAAACTACCCCAACACAGGGGTTTGGTAAACGGTACACTTGTAACAACTTTTAATCTTTGCAAATGCATGTAGATCTAACCATCGTATCAAAACCTTCTTCCAAAAACTAGCCAACAGTACTACTGGTGGTGGACTCGGCCAAAGCGTGGTACGTTTTTTCGCGATCATAGTATTCCGTTGGTGTTGTTATAAAATATCGTAACTACGGCTCCGATAAAGCCGTAGTTACGAGATTTTATAACAACACAGACGGTTTGTCAGTACATATCAGGATATCCGGTCTATTTTCTAGAACAAATTCATTGTTAGTCTATTAGAAAAACTATCCAATCAGATCTTTGAACTCACATTTAAACGCAAAATATCTGTACCTTGTTGTAGCGAAAAACGTCCCTCGCTTTGGCCGAGTTCACCACCAGTGAGTACATTATTTTTAAAAAACACATGTTTTGGCATGCTACGTTTTACTACGAAATGGTCGAGTTCTGATAGCGTTGATAGCGTTGCGACAGAGTTTGAATCGATCAATACTCTGTATAGTGAGTAGTTATGGCAATGTCTGAACATAAAAGTTAAGGATCACCTCGTGTTTCAAGATACATGCCAGATCAAAGTTCACCAAAGATTACTTGTTGTAAGATATCTACATCTTCACACCTCGCTTTTATTGTCTTAAGGTCGTGACTTTCATGGTTTGGTAATTTTGAATTGTTCGAAAATTGTCTATATGCTGCCAATTCATTCTTTGATCTTACAACGAACCAGGAATTTAGCTTAATGATGTTTAAAGGCACTTTAAACAGTTTTTCAGTCATATCATAGAGGTGTTAGCACCTAACCAAAGATAACCGTTTTTCTCTCACCATTAGTACCACAAAATCCTTAGCGGACCTCCAGATCGTCCAACTTAGGTTTAAGATTAACCATTGGTGTAATCTAGAAGTCTTTTGAAAAGAAGGTAATTTCTTCAGTTTGGGCTTTGATTTTGTGTTCGGTCTCGTTCTACCAAAAAGAGTTTGATCCCCTACAGCTTGATTTTTTTAAAAAAATTTAAAAGCATGCATGTTTCAGAGCTGGAACAGATATCAGGGACCCGATTCAATAAGCATAGTAAACGTTAAAGAATATTTCCATAACACGATGTGGAATCGCGAGACCCAACAATTGCTAAAACTCTTCAATGACAATGTTGATATGTTTTCAATTTCATATACGATAGTTTCTATTTGTTACTATTGCATAAAATGTGTGTTTTCGGGCCGTTATCAGCATTGAATAACGAGAAGAAACCGGGCTGATATCGTGAAAAACCGTGTGTTATTCGGGAGATTCGCGTGCGATATCGATACGGCTTTGCACTCAGATATCCTCGGTCGGGGATTTGTTGTGAGCGATTCAGAAAAATGAAAATTATGATGCCGAAATTTTGACATTTCCCCTTTCCCCGATGTAATTTCTTGGACGACCCCTGTGCACCCTGTGCACCCTCATAAGTAGTAGACTAGTTATCTCCCATTATTGCCTAAAATGTGTGTTTTTGGGCCGTTATCGACATTGAATAACGAGAAGAAACCGGTCCGATATCGTGAAAACCGGTCTATATTCAGTGCGATATCGGACCGGTTTTGCACTCAAATATCCTCGATTTGATCCTTCAAAATAAACAATTATCTCTTTTCCCGCAAAATTCTCAACGTCTTACGTTAAATCAGCGACGTTCGCCTTTTGGCGCCAATTTATGACGTAACGTCGTTTTACCGACGTCACGCATAACAAAAAATTCTTGGAAGATTTATCAGAACAAAACAACAATGGCGGACATTTTCTTATCTCACCTCGGTTCATTTTTCGCACATATCAAGGGGTTTGGGGTAAGTAATCATTGGAATTTTATGCTTTTTATGCAATAATAGCGTCAATTCACGTTTTTTCGGTCGTTAACATTCTCAGAGGCCCACAAAATGGGTTATCGCCCTCGACCTTCAGTCTCAGGCGATAACGCATTTTTTGGGCCTCTGAGAATGTTAACGACCTCAAAAACGTGAATTAACCCTATATTCTAACCATTTCTGATGACGTAATCATGACGTAGGTTTCCTGAACAAAAAAGTAAATAGTAGGGTAGCTGACGGATTTTCAACTAAAAGTGGATTTCGACAGGGAATGGTATAGATCAGTGGTTGTTTATCTTATTGCACGCGAGTGGTCTCAGCCTGTGAATTATACAAGTTGCAATTTGGATTTCTGTCAATATGTCAACATTTACATACATGAATTAGGAGGATGTTCAACTTCAAAAGTGGACGAGTGAGGAAATCACTTGTAAACGATAAAGAAAGAATTGAGGGGAGCAAATTGGATAGATCTAACAATTAAATGCGGTAGGGATTTGGGTTTTCTGTTCTTGTTAAGGTTACTCCAATTTTTCCTTTTCATGTTTTGATTACAAAATTAAATTTGTTCATTGAACATTGAAACCCAAACGAACCACTTCGGAAGTTCCATTTTCTTTTCATTTTTCGCACTGAAATGAACTTGCAAGCCCCTAAATCTAAAAATCGACATCTACCCTAAATGCTACAAAGTTAAATGGTATATTCTTTGGTAAAAATTATGAAAAATTCAGTTGAAGTGACGAAGACGGCCCCGTTCAATGCATAACTGAATTTATTTTGAAATCCTGACCGAATACCGGGAAAATCCGGTACCTTTTCTGGTTGTGCCGATTCATATTTTTCGCCGTAATGTACCTTATTGTCCCGAATATGCATATTTTGTGCAATAATAGCGTCAAGTCACGTATTTTTCGGTCGTTAACATTCGCAGAGGCCCGCAAAATACTAAAACGACCCAAGGTCCTGCTTCGCAGTCGGGCGTTAACGTATTTCTTGGGCCTCTCGAATGTTAACGACCTCAAAAACGTGAATTATCTTCTGGCAGAGTAAATTCTTAAAATTGAAAGTTCTTGGTGATAACAAAACTTATTTTGTAGATATATCTGAAGGGAGTCCATGGACATCTAGTTGCATCGCCCGAAAAAGTTCCAATGATCCTTTAACCAGAAATTCTGCAGGCGAAAAGTCAAAACGATTTGTAAAACCGTGTCGGCGTTCATTTTATTTCAGACAGCTTGTGTATGTCTCGAGCTCTAATTTATTATCTTTCGTCTGCATGAGATTATCGCTTACATCTTATCATTATAATCTAATCTGTCAAATCAAATATTTTCTTATGTTTCCTGATTTTTTCTCGAAATTTGTCAAAGCTGTCAGATTGGAATTTTGAAGAGCTCGTTGGTGGCTAGATCTACTTGGTTGACGAACTAAAAGAAATACTATGACGTTAATGCTAGGGCCCTTCTGCCGATCAAATCAAGTCGATCAACTCGATCGATTAAATTACCCGATCAATCCCGACAAAATGACTTTTTCTCGATCTATATAGTCGATCAAACCGACCTCTACAGTCGATTTGATCGGATGAACAGATGAAGCTGAGGTCGAGTTGATCGGGATGTGATCGGGTGCCACTCGCATACAAGACGGGAAGATCGAGTGCAGTTTGGGAGCAAGGTCGAGTAAGAGAGGTCAACCCGATTACGTTCGATCTCCAGCCACAACTGATTTTCGATCTGTCGATCGTCTACCCGATCATTACATGATCGCTTCCCGATTAATTTTCTATTCGATCTTATACGAATGTCTTTACAGTTAAAAAAAAAACAAGAAAGAAGCCCGAGCGGTGCGGATAAAGCTCGATCACCCGACAATTCCCGTCACCTATGCCGATCAAGCTCGATTTATACTCGACCTCTTAATCGAGTTGATTTGATCGGTAGTGGGGTCCATATTGATCTAGAATCGATCGTACAATGTTCGGTCAGAAGATCGACCTGATCTAGATTCAATCGTGGCTGCAGATCGAGTGTGACCGGATTGACATCTTTTACCAAACCTGCACTCGATCACCTCAAGTTGCAATCGAGAGATTCCGACTACATCTCGCGCAACTCGACCGCTACTACATCTGTTCACCTGACTAAATCAACAGTAGTGGTCGGGTTTGATCGACTAGAGATCGATAAGAAGTTATTTGGTCGGGTCTGATCGGAAGATTTCAACGATCGAGTTGATATGATCGGTAGTGGTAACCTAGCATAACATTATGCGATTTTATTGAAATGGAACAGTTAAACTTTTGTTATCTTAACTTAAACGCTTTGGTTATGTTCTAATCAAGGTATTGCTAATTTTATTTCACACGGTACTGAATTTATGCAAAACATGTTGATAATTAGAAAATAGCCTGTCATACACTAAATAGACCTGAATCATGGTACAATTTATAATAATAAAAGCTACAGCTGCGCCATATCAAATTAAATCAGTAATATAACAATATGATTGTAATACGATTGAAGTATCCTTGATTATGTTAAGCACTTTGCAATATAAGCATGTCTTGCATAAAGGTCAGTGCCGGGTCAAATGTATCTAAAATTAATATTTTTTCACCTAGCTGGAGGCATCTGCCCATTTTTTTCGGTTGAGATGTTCCCTTTTATTTTTTTCATTGTTAACCCTTATGCTATTCAAAATGATAGAATAAGAAAATTCATTCCTCAAATGAGTTGAATCCATTAGAATCTGTTTGCATGCCTGTAGCTAGATAATGACTGCACATGTAAGTTTTAGCACCGTTATATAACCATGGAGATCGTAAAAATGATAAAAACAACAAAAATGACACATTTTTATAGATAACGAGAGCAGATGTCATCGTTGTGTATCTGATAGTCTTTCAACCGTGAATGTTTTAACCTTTTCTTAAAACGAAAAAAAAGTTCGACTGGTCAAAATTGAAAGGAATTTCAGACGACCAAAATAATACCAGTAATGCTAATTCATGAATCTTCATAAACAGAAACCCCTCAAAAGAAAAGGAGGAAAAACGGGTTTTCAACATTTTCTTCTTTACCTGCAAGGTTTTTTTTTTTTACCACATATCCCTCTACATCGTAAGAGGGGGTTAGCGTGTGTGAATTGGTTACACTTTCACTTTTCTGTTTTCTCTGACATTTTGCATTCAATAGGAATCATCCAAAAGGAGGATAACAATAAAATCTTGTAGAGAAAAACGTTTATTGCAAGAAGGAAAATATTGGGGAAGAAGAGGAAAAGGCTCGTTTTCTCTCTCCATTTTTACCAACCTGTATTAACTAATATGAGGACGACACAAGCGAATATTATTTCGTCGGTGCCATTGCAAAACCTCGTAACTACAGCTTGATTAAAGCTGTAGTTACGAGGTTTTGCAACAACACCGACGATTTGAGAGATGTATAATTATCATGATTATATGGAAAAGAGTTTTCTAGTAAAGTGAGAAATAAAAAATATCCAAAATTGGGTCATTGGTTGTGCAAACATGTGCAGTGATAAACTTTGGCCCCGTCTCAGTTATCTGCGAGGAAGCAGGCTTTTATTGCTGTTTTCAAATTCCTATTGTTCATTATTAGAAAAAACCCTTAACCCACCACCAGGCGATAATTTTTTTAGACTGGTCTAAAATTAAAACTGTCACAGACGACAACTTCTATGAACTGCAATGTGTCTGTACCAGAGCAATCTTAGCAACTATGGTTAATGTATGCAACCCATCATTAGCATCTAAGAGCCAGAGGGGAAATTTCAAGAGTGCCAGTAATTCCTTAACTGTGTTACATTTCCATTCCAAATATAAATATAAGCATTTTGTGCGGTTTAGAATTTTGAATGAATGCATACTTATGGAATATTTGACAAAATGTTCAAAATTACCTCCCTTGCATATGAATATAGAGTAAAACAAGATTTGTAAATTATTTTCTTCTTGAAGCATAATCTTGAAATCTGGCACGGTGAATCAACTTATGTGAGGTGTATTGACAAGTGTGTGTAATTTGAGGCATATCGTATGACTAGAAAGTGGTGTGTTTAATGATTGGCTGTATATCTTTAGACAACACAGGCCATTTTTCTCCCTACGTAAAAGTCATCGTCATATCTGAATAGATTTAGTCGGTATTTGTAATAATCTTTCAGAACTTTCCAACGATAAGATCTTTCTTAGTCTCCCTCCCATTACTAGAAAACTCTTTTATCCATATTGTTTTATCATTGTCTACGAGTATTGCTAACCACGCACTCTTAAAGTGACATTTCAGAATTTTTTCTCATAAAATTTCTCTTTTATTCTTATCTAAAAGAGCATATTTTCTTATGAAAATTCTGAAAATTTCAAGCCAAAATATTGCACCGTTTACGAGAAATATATATTTTTGTGTTAAAATTAAACAAGCTGTTGTCCACAACAATTCTGATTTATATAGAATTTGTCATTGCTGTCTCAACTTTAAAGGCGTGTTTTTCGCTTATCAGCAACGAATTCAAAAACTGATAGCATTTATACCCATTAGAATAACCAATCTTGGCATCGAGACATACTTTAAAAAATTGAAATGGGGATGAAATGTCCCTTTAAGCATTTATTACGATAAATGTTGCGATAGGTAGAATATTAATTTTGTATATTGTAACGATACAAAATGGAAACTTGAGGGGGGTCTTCTTTAGCTTTAATGGTTTTCCATGTTTGGGAAGAGGTTGAGCCATAGCTATAACGGAAACTCTGTTTTTGTAGGGATAGATGGTTGAAGGTTCGAGTTCCGACTGTACATATGACATCCTGATGTCAAATCGCTGGCTCATCGAGATCGCTCTTGTTGCCTTTATGTTGTGTTGTAAGGTAAGTTGTCATCATCATCATCATCATCATCATCATCATCATCATCATCATCATCATCATCATCATCATCATCATCATCATCATCATCATCATCATCATCATCATCATCATCATCATCATCATCATCATCATCATCATCATCATCATCATCTAAAGCATCATCATCATCATCATCATCATCTAAAGCATCATCATCATCATCTAAAGCATTATCGTCATCATCTAAAGCATTATCGTCATCATCTAAAGCATCATCATCATCATCTAAAGCATCATCATCATCATCTAAAGCATCATCATCATCATCTAAAGCATTATCGTCATCATCTAAAGCATCATCATCATCATCTAAAGCATCATCATCATCATCTAAAGCATTATCGTCATCATCAAGCCTGTACACTTGAGGAAAATGGGTGAAAATGCTTGATATCAACCTTTTCTCCATTACCCTTATGGGATTCTATGTGGTCTTCAAAACTATTCCTTGTACTGGAAAGAATAACAAGAGGACCATGATGGTACTAAATGGCTCACCTGAACCATGATGATAACTATGAGCCACGGCTTTATTCCAATTAGATCTAATTAGTAGTTGCGACTTTACTGAAAAGAACAAACGTATGGTCAACAGCATTGCGTCCAAGTTTTGTATCGATTGGTCACTAGTTGTGGCTGTTAGAGAAACCAGACAAATGTAACTCATTAATGCCCCTCTTTCTGTGATACGCACCAGAACAATCCCTTTTGTGATAGGTATAATTCTTGTTAAAGTTTCATGAAGAATTGGGCCAAAATTGTAGGCCATAGGGTGAAACAAGGTTTTTGTCATTAAGGCCATTTTCCCGTGATATCCAGAGGAACAAATTTAAAAAAAAGTCACTCAAAGAACATTCCTTTTGGTTCAAATTGACCCAATGGTTAATTTTTAAAGATTTTTTAGGATTTCTCAAGTCTGATAAACCCCACCCTGCCACGCATCCCGAACATGTTTTGAAAAGGGACACACAAGGAACATTTCAGCCAAGTTTGGTCAAAATTGGCCAAATGAATCAGGAGGAGAATATGTTTAAAGAAATTGTGAACGGACGGAAAGACAGACGGACGGACGACGGACGGTTAGCGACCACAATAACAATAGCTAACAACGCAACCTTCTTTGCTATGTGCAATTTGCCTGTGTGCAAAGGGTCTACAATTGCAAGTTTCAACAAGTGTTCATTAGCTGATTCATTATGCAAGCTAATTCGAATATTCTGCGCAAGATTTAATTGGCGTTAAGGGCCAATCAACTGCAAATTCTGTTTAATTTAAGTGATTAGCAAAAAACGGCAACCTACAATTTCCCGGATCAATTGGATTCTTAACAGAAATGAATCCGTGATATTTGAAAATGGGGTCTTAGACAAATTTTACTCTGATAAGACTTGGAGTTAAGGAAGTCTACCCCTTATGAGATTCGCGAGACGTTGGAATAATTCGGGCGACGTCGAAAACATTCGGCGGTATAACTTTTCACCGCTCGAGGCGAGCAATTTATCTCCTTTTTCTACTATATTTCAATTGCTTAATTTGTGTTAAAATCAGTTTGTTTAACCTAAATGATTATCCATTGATGAGGACTGTACCACATTTTCACTTCGACATAAGCATTGATTCGACTTATCTGGTGTAGACACACTGGTGGTGAACTCGGACAAAGCGAGGAACATTTTTCATGAACACAAGGTACAGATACTTCATTGCACATCCCGGATTTTTGTAAACAATACACGTGGCTTTTTGTTTTACTTCTCTTTCCGTCTTTTTTTAAAGGATGCACTCAAATGGAAGTTACTAAGGTATGTAGATTTGATTTATAATACGCACGAAAATATCAGTTTTATCGATCATTATTTTCAAATGGTATAAACGGATTGCAAGTGCACAAAGCGCATATTGAGATCATGTGGGTTGATCTTAATCGCCCGAACGAAATGTCACGATATCACTGTTTATGTTTATATATTTGCATTGCAAGTAAACAAAAAAGACATATAAATGTACAAATAAAGGCTGTAAATGGCAGTTTTCGGTGTCATGTCATTGAAAATCATTGTGCGGTTTCTTCGTGACAACTTTACAGCATGTTTGCGATGTTATCTTTTCCAGCTACGGTGTTTTATGAGAACATGTTTGATAAATTAATCGATTGCACTGGACTTAACGGCACATTTAAACAATTATTCGGTAATATCGCACTGATTTGAGCATCTAACCATAGATTTCCGGCATCAAATTCGAGCACCAGGTACTTGTTTCAATATATATCAATATGTACTGCCTAACTCCCCTTTCAGATATATTACTGACAGGTGATGACAATTAGATGACATCATCATCATCATCATCATCATCATCATCATCATCATCATCATCATCATCATCATCATCATCATCATCATTTTTATCGTTACCTTGGAGTTTCACCGGTAAGATTTTCGTTATGCCTTCTTAAATTTGGTACAGGTGGAGAATAAGCTATTAAATGAGAATAAGATGGATCTTGATCAGACAGTGCATATGCAAAGTCTGATCTGGATCCATGTTGGTCGCAAAAGCCTAAATGAACGTTTCCAGATCTATACTGTAATGTTTGTCATTACCATTATCACCATTCATTCTAAGGAGGATCCACTGTTTCACACATCCCAGGCCCGTACGAACAGGGGGACTCTGGAGCCACCCCCCTCATAGTTGGCAAAATGCCGAATTTTCATCATTTCACATTTAATACTTATGGCAAATCTAATTTAGTCCCCCCCCCCCCGAATTTTAGACACTGGCCTAGACAGGGCCCATGTGAAATTGCTTTCTACGGGCATGCATTCTAAAGTATACTAACGGGAAAAGTTAACAGTGCGCATTTCCTTTTTAATTAACACCTTGACTGCATACGGTACATGAATAAAATTTTACAAATGCACATTTAATCTTTTACTTTCAATAATTGTCAATTTATTACTATACTTGTTATTACCGTAGCAATTCCTGAAAGTGGATAAGGATAAGATTCGCGTTTACAAGACATTTTCGAGTGTGAACACCGTTGGTATTAATACATGCTATGCAATTGTCCTTAGAAAACAATAGATGCTGTCTAACCCACTGAAGGTAATGTTGTCAATAACATCGTAGCAAGACTATGGGTATCGCAAGACGTCTGAAACGGATGGTCTAATCCGTTAATCAGCCTCTTCTGCTGATAGAACTCAACTCAGGAAGCAATCTTTCTGTAACGTTTGCCTTTTTCTGTCGATTTCACAGGTAGTCGTTCCGATAATGGTTGTCTTGTCGGAATGACGTCACGTGTAGACGTTGGATGTGTTGGAATCGTCTCAAAATTGTAGCATGGCAAGAAAATCGAAAACAGTCTAATTAATGGGGTAATTCGACTGTTTTCGAATTTCTTGCCATGCTTCAATATCTTGTATTTGTTTCGGTACATTTATGAATAATCCTAAAATTGGCGACCATTTGCATTAGACAAGTGGCTACTTTCTTATGACGGGGAGTATATTTGTGCTACTATGATTAAATTCATTTGTTTCAATATTTTAGATTTCTTTGGGATAAAATGTTAAAAAAAAGACGTTTCACTACATTTCTCCTGAAACAAAAGTTAACGTTCATGATCTGTTTTCATGACTTTATAACATCGCCGCCAAACAATACGACGTCGTTCCCGCGTTTTGTGCAATTGGCGTTGAAGAACGTACAGCTTATTGTCATACAACATTTTCAATTTTCAGTTTAGCCTCTTAACAATACAATGTCCAATAGGATATACAAACTAAAATCAAAATTAAAATTAGCATGTTTTTGTGTATATTATTATACGCATGGGGCATGTTTCCATGGTGATTTCTTTAATTTAGGACGGTGGA
Organism: Fragum sueziense; assembly: GCA_963680895.1. Lineage (NCBI taxonomy): Eukaryota > Metazoa > Mollusca > Bivalvia > Cardiida > Cardiidae > Fragum > Fragum sueziense. Next base: position 66,426,460 of record OY804596.1, on the reverse strand, counting down.
ACTATCCTATTTCTATATATCTAATTCTTATACTTATTATTTTTTTATTATTATTATATTTTTTAAGTTTTGCTTCGAAAGGCCACACTTATACTTAATGTACAATGACTTTGTAAATATAACAGTCCAAAAAACTTTCAGACAGTTTTCAAGAGAGTTTTCGTCGCTATGCATTCCGACTTTTGTATTTTTTCCCAATATTATTGTTGACAGATTACGTCAAAATCATTCTTTGGGAAAGGGTTAAAATTTTTCACTCATGGGAAAGGATAATGATACTTTTCCTTTTAAGGCACCTATCAATAGGAAGAACACATGAATAAGAGATATCGGTTATGGCAATCAATTGTGTGCTAAAATAGACTTGGTTACTGTTCTGTTTTTATAAACCGTTGGTATTGGTATAAAATGTCGTAACTACAGCTTCAAACAAGATCTAGTTGCGACGTTTTACATTTACGGAATGCCATCGTAGTCCGAAATTAATCACTGCTTTCTCGATAAAATTGATCTATATTCAAAGACGAAGTAATGAAATACATTATGTATTTCCGAAACAGTTTCCCCCATTTAGAAAGGTTTGGAAAAACATTGAATCAAAAGAAGAATAGATTTATACTGAAAATAATTTAGCTCCTTTTTTCTTAATATTTTTCTTTCATATTTTCTTATTTAATACACACATTTTAACTTCTAAACATATAAAATTAATGTATTTTGACATCAAGAGCAGTCAGCTAGAGAAATTGGCCGACGGGTAGAAAAACGGACGGACGGGCAAACGAAGCACTATCTATATGGTGGTCATTACTGAAAGCCTTCTAATTGGGGGCTGCAATACCAGATAGGCCTATTGTTTTGGAAATGATTATTGTATACCATTAATTCGTCTTTGAAAAAGAAAAAAATTATCTACTATATATAGACTTAGTGACGTTTTTTCGGACAAACACTAGTGTTTCCTTTATTGAAGCTGTAGTTACGGGATTTTACAACAACACCTACGATTTATCCATATTTAACCGAAAACTCATTCAATTGTTAGGACAAAAGTCATTGCAATTCGAGCCGCCATTGAAAATGTTCACGGTATCATAAATAAACCGTACAAGTCCCCTTCAAAAAACGTTAACTACGATTTTCACATCGCAAAAAAACTTCTACTCCAAGAATTGTAATACCAACTTCAGAATCAGTCAGAGAAATAAAATAAAAAAAACTTTCAATAACCTCTAAGTGTCTCTCCGGTTGTTTTGGGCGGATAAACACGTGCAAAATCGTTGTGTACATGCTCAAACTAGTAAAACTGGTTTTTAAACGCGCATTTAAACATGAAGTATCTGTACCTTGTGTTCATGAAAAATGTTCCTCGCTTTGTCCGAGTTCACCACCAGTGAGACATAACGAGTGTCATCTGTATTATGTTTATAAGCGAAAACTTTAAGTTTTTATACTCGCTGCATCGACCCTATGCTTGCAAGGAAATCATAAGAATGGTTATGACCCTTCAAATATACGGCTTTATATATCTGTATCATTCTCGGAAACCCAGCGGTCATAGCTACGCTACATGACCCCTGGGGCACTTGGCCAGTTAAACTCTGAATTAGCCGCCGAAAATCGATACGAAACGCGTGAGAGCAAGACCCAATCAAATAACAGCTCTCATAAGTCAATGCGTTGTCAATTAAAACCAAGATGGCTGCGCTCATGATAAGTTGTAATTTGTGTGACAACTTTATAGGAATTACAGATCGCTGATACTCGTATCTTATACGGGTTTAAAATAGAAAGATGGGGACAGTTTCTTTTGGAAGTCTTTTAAACTCAAAACACCAAATTTTTCGCACGCTAAACGATATTAATCTTCCATATTGACAACTTACCCGAAGCGATTTGTCAATCTCTACGCAGTTATCTACCCTGAATCAGGATTAAACAAAAGATGTTTGTAAAACATATATGCCCCCTCGAGGGCCTACATTTGATGTAGGTCAAAGTCCAAGGTCAAGTTAACAAGGTCCAAGGTCATAGTCAAATATGAAAATTCTTGGTAGGAGGTGTCTATGTGTGAAATATCAAGGCTGTATATGTAAAAGTAAAAATAGACCAGGTTAAAGTTTTTAAAAGTAGGCCAAATGCCAAGGGAAGGGTCATGGTCAAATGTGAAAGGTCTTGGTTGGAGGTGTCCATGTGTGATATATCAAGGCTGTAGGTGTAAAAGGACATGATATATATGCCTGGTTTAAGTCTTTTTAAAAGTAGGTCAAACTCCAAGGTCAATGTTGCAATATTCAAGGTCATGGTCATATGTGAAAGGTCTTGGTAGGAGGTATCTATGTGAGAAATATCAAGGCTGTAAGAGTAATAGGACATAAGATAAAAGCTAGGTTAAAGATTTCTAAAAGTATGTAAAAATCAAAGGTAAAGGTCACACAGGCCAAGGTCGTGGTCAAATGCGAAAGGTCTTGGTAGGAGGGGTCCATGTGTAAGATATCGAGACTGTATAGGTAACAGGACATGAGATATAGGCCTAGTTTAAGTTTTTTAAAAGTAGGTCAAGGTCAAGGTCCAAGGTCATGGTCAAAAGTGAAAAATCTTGGTTGCAGGTGACCATGTGTGAAATATCAATGTTGTATGGGTAAAATGACATAAAATATAGGCCATGTTAATGTATTATAAAAGTAGGTCAAACACCAAGGTCAAGGTCACAAGGTCCAAGGTCATGGTCAAATGTGAAAGGTCTTGGTCGTAGGTGTCCATGTGTAAAATATCAAGGCTGTATGTGTGAAAGGACATGATATATCAGCTAGGTTAAAGTTTTTTATAAAAGTAGGTAAAAGTCCAAGGTCAAGGTCACAAGGTCCAGGGTCATTGTCAAATGTGAAACGTCTTGGTAGGATGTGTCCATTTGTGAAATATCAAGGCTGTATGTGTAATAGCACATGAGATATAGGCCCAGTTTGTTTTTTTAAAGTAGGTCAAACTCCAAGGTCAGGGTCACAAGGTCCAAGGTCATAGTCATATGTGATAGGTCTTGGTCGGATGTTTCCATGTGTCAAATATCAAGGCTGTATGTGTACAAGGACATGGTATATCGGCCAGGTTAAAGTTTTTAAAAAGTAGGTCAAACTCCAAGGTCAAGGTCACAAGGTCCAAGGTCATGATCAATCGTGTAAGGTCTTGGTAGGAGGTGTCCATGTGTGAAATATCAAGGTTGTATGTGTAATAGGTCATGAGATATATGCCCGGTTTAATTTTTTTAAAGTAGGTCAAACTCCAAGGTCAAGGTCACAAGGTCCAAGATCATGGACAATTGTGAATGTTGTTGATAGGAGGTATCTATGTGTGAGATATTAAGGCTGTATGTGTAAAAATGCATGAGATATAAGCAAGGTTAAGAATTAAGCGTAAAAATCAACAAAGGGCAATAACTGCAAGAAGTTGATCGGCAAGGTTATGGTTCTTGTGCACTGCACCTCTCAATAATGAGATCTATCCAACTGTAAAGTTTCATGATTCTACCTTACATACTTTTTGAGTTGTGCTCCGGACAAGAATCAAGTTTGAATATCAACAAAGGGTAATAACTCCAAAAATTTGATCGGCAGAGTTACGGTTCTTGTGCACTGCACCTCTTCATAATGAGATCTATCCACCTGTAAAGTTTCATGATTCTACCTTACATACTTTTTGAGTTGTGCTCCGGACAAGAATCAAATTTGAAAATCAACAAAGGGCAATAACTCCAAAAATATGATCAGCAGAGTTACGGTTCTTGTGCACTGCACCTCTCCATAATGAGATCTATCCACCTGTAAAGTTTCATGATTCTACCTAACATACTTTTTGAATTATGCTCCGGACAAGAATCAAGTTTGAAAATCAACAAAGGGCAATAACTCCAAAAATTTGATCGGCAGAGTTACGGTTCTTGTGCACTGCACCTCTCCATTATGAGATCTATCCACCTGTAAAGTTTCATGATTCTACCTTACATACTTTTTGAGTTGTGCTCCGGACAAGAATCAAATTTGAAAATCAACAAAGGGCAATAACTCCAAAAATATGATCGGCAGAGTTACGGTTCTTGTGCACTGCACCTCTCCATTATGAGATCTATCCACCTGTAAAGTTTCATGATTGTACCTTACATACTTTTTGAGTTATGCTCCGGACAAGAAACAAGTTATAAAATCAACAAAGGGCAATAACTCCAAAAATTTGATCGGCAGAGTTACAGTTCTTGTGCACTGCACCTCTCCATATTGAGATCTATCCACCTGTGAAGTTTCATGATTCTACCTTGCATACTTTTTGAGTTATGCTCCGGACAAGAATCAAGTTATAAAATCAACAAAGGGCAATAACTCAAGAAATTTGATCGGCAGAGTTACGGTTCTTGTGCACTGCACCTCTCCATTATGATCTTTCCACCTGTAAAGTTTCATGATTCTACCTTACACACTTTTTGAGTTATGATCCGGACAAGAATCAAGTTATAAAATCAACATTTCACCTTGTACACAAACTCTCATTTGTAGTAAATTCCATTAATAAGAAAACGCCCAGTTTACACCGGGCGTCAACACAATTTGACAAAAAAATTGTATGTAGGTCGAAAAACATAGTCTGTTTCGATAAGCTTGGTCCGATATTCGGATGTTGTGAAGCCCATGGGATTTATTAGAGGTCTCCGTTGCAGCCTTAAACCTATCCCGTAGGTGGGGTTAACGTTGTGATACGGTCCTGCCTTGACGTCATATCTCTTGCATGTCCGCTTCGTGCTCGATCGGTTGTGGTCCCATTTAGAGCCAACAACGTATACAGTCGAAAATGTGTCGATTTGTTGCCCCATAAATGTCTTACGACAATATTTTGACTTTTTACACCTAACAACATCCGTACTGCAGCTTGGTGCTGGTTTTGGCGTAGCCGTGCTATGTGTAAGGTAGTGAGAAGTGTGTGAACACTTTCGCATCTTATTTGTATATGTTCAAGCTTGTGTTTGATGAAAATTTGTTTTGATAGTAGTCATTTAGAAAACACGACAGGGGATAATCAGTTTTAAACAATTTACTATGTATCTCGGGACCAATTTACGACATCTGAAGAGAATGACACTGCATTAATGCGTATGGATGCAGGTATGTTAAAAATGTACCCAATAGTCATTAAAAACATATTTTGTCGAAAATATACTGAGAGGCAAAAATAAGTATACACCCTAGTTCTTCCACGTATTCTAAGAAAACGATGTATAGATTATTACGATTTCTAAACGCCACTGATGAAGGTCGTTTGTTTTATGTACACTTCTTCGCCTACCAGTCTATCTGTCCTTCCTTCCGTTGCGAAGGTTATTTTCCTACAGCGGCATCGAAATGGGGGATTTAGGAAATGAAATTAACACAATAATTCACGTTGACACAAACCCTACATTTATGAACGGATTTAGATAAAATGTTCGCAGAAAGAGTCTTGTTACCTAGGACCATGCGTATATTGTTAGTGCTTTCCATATTATGATGCGTCATGGCAAAAGGGGGCTTGATGCAAACAAGTTATCTGACATTACTCATTCTAAATTTATAGACGGATTTTGATAAAATTTGCACAGGATGTTCCTATGCTACCTGAATAAGTGTATATTGTGTCACGTTTCTTTCGTATTACGCTGCGTCATAGAAAAAATGGGTCTTAATGGCAAAAATGGGTATGTTGATCATTTTCTACCAGCCACCGAGAAGTGTGTTATGATGTTAGAGAAAATTTAACGTTGTGATTTGTTGTGATAATTGATAAAGAATTCCAAAAAAATTAACAGCAATATTTGATGCCCCACTAAGTCGCACGTGCAAAATTTGCAAGATCGGCATGTAGCAAAAGTACACGTAGTCAAGCAATTTCAGGTAAAATTTAACAACACTGCATTATTGGTCTATAAATAGGATTAATAGTGCAAAATTTTGAGTCGATATGATGGAAATTAAGAGAGCTATCGAAAATCAAAAAAGTGCATACTTTCTTTTGCCTCTCAGTATATTATGAAAAATCGGGGTTGCGTATCTTTTTTGTCCTAGTATATGTTGGAGAGTGGTAATTATGCATTAAAATTACTCATTGCATATTCAACAGGTTCATGTCAATATTTACGGAGTATAGGCCTACAATATTTAAAGCGGGTTGGTCGTGTTTACGAAATGATGTGATATTGGGTTTTAAATCCGTCGTAATCTAAGCCAATACAGATCAGACAGAGCTGAAGTTTGGCACAGAGAAAAACTAAATGCCATATTTTAATTATGCACAGTAATTTTTACAGCAAATTACCCCGAAAATAAGTAAGTAACTGTAAATATGTATCTTTAAGTATGATACAAAAGTTGACCTTGTCCCAAACGTCCGAATTTTCCAAAAAAAGCTGGCCGAAACGTCCGTGGTCGAAATGTTTTTCCTCCGTGTCATGCGTTTATAAACAAAATCTAATTCGACATCTTTCTAATTACATATACATGAAAATGCACAGATTAAAGGTTCATAACAACCATTTTCACATAAAATTGATTCCAGTATATAATAATTTAAAGTACAAAGTAAACTCTGCTTTTATTGAGTCTAGCATTTTCAATCCTTCACCAAACAGCAAATTTTCGACGTATCCAGTTTCAAGTAATTTGTAAATCCCAAAAATAAACCAAATGTAAAAAAATATCTACGCGATTATGTTTAAAATGTTCAGGAAAATGGAGGAAATGCGTGCTATTAGCATTTTCTTCCTTTTCTTTAATAGCTTAAATGGTTTTAACGCTTATGTTTGTCAAGAAGCACAATGAAATGTTTTGGAAAGGGGAAAGTGTTTTACAAACAAGTCGTAGTTTTAATGTTCCTTATTGGAAAAGTCTCGGAAAATTTTGAACCAAATAAAGAAAATGCCGGTAAAGTGTACTATTTTCAATGCTATGATGTAAACAATTCTATTACTTACACTTATTGGAACGGTCTTAAGTTTTGAATTTTATTGTCTGGGAAGGGTTAATTAAACTGCAGAAAAGTGCAGTTTCCGTTGCAGCATTTCAAATTAATTTTCTGTTTCATTTTGTAAATATTTACATTTCGCGAAGAAACAGTATTTTGGCGTGGCCTGTATTACAGTGTTAATTGTTTCCGTTTTATTCACAGAGCCTTTTTAATGTCAATTATTTCTTTGTGTCTTATTTGCTAGATTTGTTTTAACATCTGGTATAAAGTTTTATGCTTTTCTGCTATTAACAATCTGAAAAGACGTGGTGTCATTCAGATTGATTTCATTTAATGAGAGTTGAATTTCTTGTCTTGATTTGCTTGATTTAGCTGGTATGTCTCCGAGAAAAGGGTTGAAAATCAAGTTTAAAGGCATATTGATTTGGTCTTTTTTAAAATTGTTTTCCCTTTTTTTCTTTGCAAATGATATTATGCGCGGATCCAGGGGTGGGGCCAGTGGGCACGGGTCCTTCTCGTGTGATTTTGTAAAGAAGGCTTAAATCAAAGTCATTTTGGGAGGGATTTTTGTGTGACTACATGTATGCAATCGCGCTCCCTCTGGAAAATACAGCCCCTCTGGGTAAATTTCTGGGTCAGATACACAGGCTCCGGATAACACGGAGGATCCCGTTGGAAATTCATTGAATGTTTCTACAGAATCAGAATCCCTTTTGAATGGACAACCAGAGAATAATGACTATAAACTTATATCAGATTTATCAGAGCTGTCGAATAATATGACCAAAGACATGTTTATAAACCAAATAATTGCAGATCATACAGACTTAGAAGATGTGCGAATACGAGTTTTTGAAGCAGTGAAGGCAACAGATGGTTATCCTTATGACTTGAATGTAGAGTTGAAAAAGCGTAAGAACTCATACGGTGGTCAGAACAAGATGCAAAAATTGGCTAATGATATTCATACCTTAATCCAGGTTCTAGAGGGCGCCGAATTCCATGAATTAAGACAGTGCTTAAGTACACCAAATAATAAGGGAACGAATCTAGACAGTAGTATTCTGAGCAGTGGAATAACGAACAACTCAGAAAAAGCATGTCTTAAGACAATTATAAACTCTATGAAAACTGATATCTTGTCACTTAAACAAGACAATCAAGACCTTAAAAACAACATGGCAAAAGACATTAAGGAGCTAAAGGAATCAGTGAAAAAGTTGAAAATCCAAATAGACATGGAAATACGAGATGTGAGAGAAGAGGTGGGAACGAATGCGATATCTATTGATAGGATAGTAGATGAAAAAAGTAACGGGAACGCAGCCCTAAAATCAGATATAAGACTTATAAATATTGATATCAAAGAAATAAATGATGCTCTATCAAACAAAGTGGAAAGTAAACGAATTGAGTCAATAAATGAGAAGCATGCACAGTTGATAAAGAGAGTGACTAAGCTAGAGAAAATTTCAAAAACCAATAGCAAATCAGAACTATCAACAAGACAATTAGAAAGTATAAGTATAAGTAGTGTGAGACAGCAGAAAGAAAGAGAAAATCAGGATAGAGCCGATAAAGAACTAGAACTTCCAACATGTTCAAATATGGTGGTACATGATATCGATGATAATACATCACAAAATGAATCAAGAGTGGAGAAAGATAAATCCTATGAAACCATATCACAAAGGAGAGATAGGGAAAGAGATAACCAGCCTAGTGAAAAAACACAGCAAAATACAAGAGTAAATCACCCCCGAATTACCACCCACCAGAATAAGAACTATAACCAAAGACCAAGTGAGAACAATGACCGAAGAAACAATTACGACTATGATCGAGTACCAAATGAAAATCGTCAAAGTAAGAGCAATGACTTATCGAGTGCCGTTGATGTGCCAAGAAACAATTCTGATTACAATCGAAGAAATTACTCCAGTGAAGAGAATGGTCGTTTTCCACGATCCTATAAGATATCACGTGGTCGTGGTTCAAAACGTGACAGAACAAGTGAGCGTGATGAAGATGATTTCAGCAAATACGTACAGCGCCGCGTTAAACGCTTCTATGTAGGAGGATTTAAAAACTGTATAACCAAATGCTTGTTGACTATGTCGAGGAAAGGGGGGTAACTGTAACATGGGTTACTATCTTCCCGATTAGAAATAGTAATCGTGTATTAATACGACTTAATGTAGAAGACAACGACAATAGTGATTATGTAACCGATAAAAAGTTTTGGCCGCGATTTATAGTATGTAAACCGTGGGTGTCGAAAAGTACTAGGGACCGTGAAAGAGGAAACAAAGACTCCGTATATAACAATTATGACAATGACAATCAGTATGATGTTAACAGAAATAACCAAGAAGAATGTCAAAACGATAACCGTTACAACAGTAACGGTGATAGAGACAATTACAGACACAAGTCTAGATAAATTAAAACTCACAATGGATCTATTAACAGTATTATTATATTTTACAATGTTTCAGTTTAGCCTGTGTACGTGGAACGCTACTCTGAGCGATTTATTGCAAACGAATGATATTGATGTGTGTGGTGTTTCCGAAACTTGGCTGTATCCATGGGATAGCCATTTCGTCAACAGCATACACAGCAACTACATTGGAATTAACTCTTCATCTAATCAATCTCAGCAATCCACTCATTGTACAAGAAATGTCAGGAAAGGCGGTGTAGCTCTCATATGGAAAAGATCATTAAACAGCAACATACAAGTTCTTGATATTGATGATGATCGCTTAATTGGGATATGTTTACAGTCTGCACATGGACAATGTATGTTTATTTTTCAAACATATTTTCCAAGTAGCAACCATAATTATGATTACTTCTTGGAATATATGGAAAAATTATACGATATTGTAAATGTTTACTCTTCACAGGGTGTAGTTTATATTATGGGAGATCTTAATTCTCATTTGAATGGAAATACTTTTATCAAACCTTTAGACAGACGAGGTAATGCATTGAATTCCTTTTTGAAATTTTATGATTATGTTTCGGTTGGTACGTCTTCCATCAATGTTGGTGCAGACTGTACATTTGTCTCATACGATAAGCAGTCAAAATCTACTATTGATCACATATTAATACCTGCAAATTTGACAGACTTGGTTATATCTTGTAAAACATTTGACGATGATTGTTTGAATGTGTCTAATCACAGACCAATTATGTTAAATTTAGGTATTGAAGGGCTTTTTGCAATAAGACATGACAATAAAAAGATGAACATAAAATGGAAATCACTATCTACAGAGAAATTAAATAGATATGAGTCTACTCTGAATGATCTACTACAAAGTGATATGCATTTATTTGACAATCATAGCAAGAAATGTAACTATAAATTTATGATTAATGATATCTATGTAAACCTCTGTAATTTAGTCAAAGTTGCATCAGAACCCTTACTGTCTAAATCTAATTACAAGGCGTACCTTAAGCCGTTCTGGAATGCAGAGCTTAAGACGCTTCATAAATGTATGAGGAATAAAAGACGTAAGTGGTGCTTGATAGGTAAACCCAGAGATGAAACCAATCTTGAGTACATAGAATATAAGGAATCAAAGAGAATGTTCAGGAATAAACATAGGTTTTATGCTGAACGTTATCTTTCATCCCTTAATGATGAAATTGACAAGACGGCAGAAATTGATCCGTGCACTTTTTGGAAGTTGTATGGTAAACGAAGCTCTTCACGACGTAATGTTTATCAAGGAGCTATGAAATTCAGTAATGAAACCTATCGGGATCCTCGAGATATAACTCAACAATGGGGTTTATATTTCAAAAACTTGTATTCATTTGATTCTAATGACCATAGTGATAATCCTTTTGTACACCATGTTAATGAGACTGTAAATCATATCCGATCTGAGTCTTGTCGATCTCTAGATGATCGGTTTAGTCCCGATGATCTGAGGACGGCAATTCTCAGATTGAATAAGAATAAGGCATGTTCGCATGATAATATTTTTAATGAACATCTCATATTTGGTGGTGAAAGGCTACATTCATGTCTATTGAAACTGTACAATATGATGTATAAGTATTCATTTGTGCCCAAAAGTATGAAATATGGACACATAGTCACATTGTTTAAAGGTGGGAACAAGAGTAAATTAGATCCAAATAATTATAGGGCGATTACATTATCGTCTGCTTTCTTAAAGTTGTATGAAGCATTATTGCTCGATTTGGTCAAATCTGAGTGTGTAGTACCTTTAAGCCCTCTTCAATTTGGTTTTCAGCCAGGCATTAGCTGCCCTATGACTTCCTTTTTGCTTAAAGAGAGCTTATTCTATGCTAAAGATTCTAATAGTAAACTTTACACATGTTTTTTAGACATTCAGAAGGCATTCGATAATGTATGGCACAATGGACTATTTTACAAATTACGCGAAATGGGTATTACCGTATTTACTCTAAAGTCTGTTATTAGTCTTTATGACGAAAATCAATGTTGTGTAGTCTACAATGGACACAGATCGGAATCATTTGATATTGAAGTGGGAACCAGACAAGGAGGGCTGATGTCACCATTTTTCTATCTCTGTTTTATCAATGGCCTTTCAGTTGATTTAGAGAAAAGCATTGCAGGTTTTACCTTATATAACATTAGACTACCATGTATAACTTCTGCTGATGATATGGTTCTTCTTAGTCTCACTAAAAATAGTCTCGACAAGCTGTTAGATACTTGCTACGCATACCCAAGAAAATGGAGTTTTAAGTACAACCCCAAAAAATGTGCAGTAATTGTTTTTAACGAGAGTAAACGAGCGTTTGCTTTATCACAAAGGAAATGGTCAATTGGGCCTGAAAAGATTGAAGAAAAAGAGAGTTATACGCATCTTGGAGTATTATGTGATAAATATTTTTCAAACACAGCAAGCATTCATGACGCAGTTTTAAAGTTACGTGGGTCTTTTATGAGTCTTTTTAATAGTGGAGTGAATGATAAGTGTCTTCATCCCTTCACTAGTAAAAAGTTATACAATGCCATTGTCTTACCGCGCGGACTGTATGGGTGTGAAACTTGGCTGTCAATATCCGATAGTGAACAATTACAATTAGAACGTTGTCATCGATTTTGTATAAAGAAAATACAAGGTTTGAGTAAATTTACTAGAACAGATATTGCTTTGGGTATGCTTAAGATGCTGAATATGGAAAGTTACATTGACATACGGAAATTAAATATGTTAGGTCACCTATGTCGACTACCAACAGAAAGTACAATAAAAAAGGTTTTCAACTTTAGACTATGTCGCCATATTTTATCAAACAATAACAAAATAGGATATTTTAAAGATATATTTGCTGTCTTGCATAAATACGGTTTTACGCAATATTTGGTCGATTTCTATGAAAAAGGCTGTTTCCCAAGACATTGTCTCTGGAAAAACATTGTTAAAAATAAAATTCAAAGCGTTTTTGAAGAAAAGTGGGTAAGAAATATATATACAGAGCCCGAATTTGAAATGTTTGTAACAATACACCCTGGTTTTTGTTAAAGCATTTTTGGCACATCTCAAAAAGCAGCTCTAAATATCGTAAATACTGTGATACGATAGTCAGAATATTTTCGATTCTTGGACGTTGCAACGCAGATATTCTTTGTGCCAAGTGTGGACAAATTTATGATGATGTAGTTGTACATTGTCTCATACATTGCAATGCGACAGCGCATATTAGACAAAAAATGTTAGACATGATCCTTTATAAATACGGTACAATTATTGTTGAAGATTATTTTAGTACATTGAGTGATAAAGCTAAAGCATGTATTTTTCTAGGAGCTCCGTTGCCGGAATTAGTTTCGAGATTAAAAGTGAATCACCTTGAATTTGTCATATCGTTATTGCATTATGTTCACGACATGTGGACATTATTCAATAATTAAATATGCAAATTTGTAAAATATTGTGAGATTCTTGGTATAATGCATCAACGCATAACGGCAATAGAACAATACGATACTTTCAAAAGCAAAGATTGCAATATATTGCATAGACACATTATGTAACCAGTATATGTTTGTATTGTATCTGTCAAAGATTGTTTCTTGCACAATCTTTTATTCTTGTCGTTATGACAATGTATAAATGTTTGTATTTATTTTTGTAATGTTTTTGAAATGTATGTATATGTATGTATGCGAATCTTCAAGTAATGGAGGAAATAAAGATTTGAATGAAAGATTACTTGTTCAGCTCTCGTCATAAACATGATTATACATGTATATATTACTTTTTGAAAAGTAGTCTATTTGTTCGGATATTTTCGTAAACATAATGGTACATTTCCGTTTACAGATTATTGGTGTGGGCATTGTCCTGTACATGTTCGTGTATTTCCGTGTTGCAAGTTATTATTTGGGGTTTTCGTATAGGCTACATGTTCGTATAATTTCGTTCGCAACTCAAATGTTCTGTGTTTTCGTTGACATGTTCGTATATTCTAATATTTCAGGTTATATGTTCGGGTGTTTTCGAGGTCTCCGTATTGAAGCTCGACAATAACCGAGGAGTCACACATAATGGCCGATGTTGTTCGGGATCCTCCACGTTCCCGCCATGTCAAGATGGCTGCCGGACGTTTTTCAGCTTCTGCCTAAATCATTACGTACAGGTAAACACATAAAAAACAGGAAACGAGTTTATCAAGTTAACCGTAACGTTATTTCGGACAAACAATAATATTTCGTAGACCTGTGTTGTTATAAAATCTCGTGACTAAAACTCTTTAGAATAAAATTTGTTGACATGGGCAAGTATCTAGAAAAGGGTCCATTATAACATTTGATGCAGCCATGCTTCAAGATCAGCCAGTCCAAATTTGGAGACTGACAGAGACCCATGCTGCCCTTTTGTGGTTGCTGCAGGTCATGAAGAAGCTATTAGAGAACAGTATGGTTATAATATGGTTATTATTATTATTAGTTATTAGTTATTAGTTATTAATTAATTAATCAACCCTAAGACTTGGTTTAGACGTTTTTAATATACATGTATAAGTATTGGAAAGCATTTATTTTCGTTTTTTTGTCCCAATATTTCCTTTACTATATTGTTCACAAAATATATCTTTGGTTATATTAATTTCTACAGCAGCTTTCAATTGGACCAACCTATTTTTTGTCGTTTGGGAAAGGATAAAGTATAAAGTCTGTAAAAGTTGGTAGCATCATCAAGATAATTATTTTGTTTCTGTCTTTGATCAAAGATTGAATGAATGAGAAAAAAACGCGCTTGCCCTGGCTAATAAAACATGGGTCTAGTGCTTCCCTTCTATAAATAACAAAATGACCAACAGAAGGTCAAAGATCTCTGAGCAATAATTCCACAAACACTTAGCGGTGATGAATTTTTCAGAAGGCTATAATAGTTGTGATCAATAAAATTTCCTTAGCCCTTCTACAATCAAAAGAATTGTTTAATCCATTACCAAACGATAAAATTTTAGCGTGATCTAAATTGAAAGATCATGCAGACGACAATTTCAAGTGAATGAAATTTCACATTTTTCGGTCATTTTACATAGAAAACATTGTGGGAAATGAAGAAATTGCTTGTCACAAGCAATTTCTTCATTTTCCACGATGTTTTCCAAAGCCTTTATCTCTTGGGGAGTCAAAAAAGAGTCACTGTGTGGTAATGGGTTAAGTGACATTTCACATTTATTTCATTTTTTTTAAAAGTATGTCTTGATGCAAAGATTGTTTACTCTAATGGTCAAATGCTATCGGTTTCATGAAGTTGTTATTTATAAACGAAAAATACGCCTTCAAAGTTGAGACAAAAATGACAAATTCTATATAAATCTAAACTGTTGTCCACAACAATTTGTTGAATTTTAGCACAAAAATATTTATTTCTCGTAAACGGTTCAATATTTTGGCTCGAAATTTTCAGAATGTTCATAAGAAAACATGCTCTTTCAGATTGAATAAAAGTGAAATTTAGGTAAAAATAATCTTGAAATGCATTTTAAAGGACCCACGCTAGGTTGTCAAACATACAAACAGCAAATCAATATCTTCGAGAAATATCATATGGATAGGCCAAACTGTAAGTGGGCATAATATCTGAATGGGGGAAATAGGAATCAAGTTCATTCAGTCCTTTTTAATCAAATCTGACTTTACCTACCCACTCAGTATTTAAGTTTCTAATAACATTTATAGGAAACTGATCCTCAATAGAAAGTGGACACTTTGGTACTAGCGTTAAAGTGACATTTCACAGATATTTTTTCATAAATCTTACTTTTATTTCTATCTGAAAGAGCGTATTTTCTTGTGAAAATTCTGAAAATTTCAAGCCAAAATATTGCAGCGGTTACGAGAAACAAATATAATATATTTTTGGTTAAAAATTGGACAAATTGGTGTGGACAACAGCTTTATATCGTCGGTGTAAATGCAAAACCTCGTATGTCGATTCTTGCGATTTTTAAACTACAAACGTGTGTGTCAAGTTTAGACAATTCTCGCAGGTTTTGAGATATTTGTACCAATCAGTATCAATGATACATTATCTTTTTCCCTTTGAAATTTTCCAAAAAATAGATACGAGGTTTTAAGAACATTTATATATGCATTAGAATAACCAATCTTGTCATCAAGACATACTTTGAAAAAATGAAATTGGAATGTTATGTTCCTTTAAAGTTCATGGAGGAAATGTGTCATTATTGGCGAATGTCTGTAAGTGCTGACATTGTCTACTTTTTGCAAGAAAACAACGGACCCTTGTATAGTAAAAGAAGGAAACGTTTAACCCTTTCCCAAACAGCCAAAATTAGGACTTTTCCTTTTTGAAAGCTGATGGAAACGACAAAATAGATGTTGTTAAAGGTAAGATTTGGGTATGATATAGCACAGAAAACATTGAGACAAAAGGAGAAACTGCTGGTTATCAGCAGTTTCTTCTTTTGTCTCAATGTTTTCCCAAGCCATTTCTATTGGGGACGTGAAAACCAGGTCTTGTTTGGGAAAGTGTTAACCCAATAATGCTATGCTGTTAACGTCAGATGTCCTATGTAATTTGCCCGCAGCCTAAAGAAAACCAGTAATTGTGCGGACTTAATAGTACCGCTAATACAATAATATAGTTGATTTATGTTTTAGTACGGTCAAGCTGTACTTCTGAATATCACAGAAATTCAAGTATTAAACCTCTCCCATACAAGACCTTGTTTTGACGTTCCTTATGAAAGGGATTGGGAAACATTGAGACAAAAGAAGAAAATGCTGAGATCAGCATTTTCTTCTTTTATCTCAATATTTTCTGGGTTTTGTTAATAGTATACACATTATGTCTTTTTCAACATCCATTTATTGTCTGCAGCAGATTTCAAATTAGTTGGAACATTGTAAATTCTTGCTGTTTGGCGTTTGTAGAAGCTCTTGCGGGCGATGAAGTGAGCAATGAAAGTTGGGGCAGAACGGATTGAATACGTAATAAAACAAAATGGTCGTTTGCAGTCTTCTCGTTCCCAAATGGTTTTATAAGTTTTCATTTTGATGTGTAGAATAAGCAAATTCTTTATTCCCAACAATGTTTTCTCCCCTAAAAGAGCAACACTTTTTTAAAATTAATTCGCTGTGAATTGTCGTCTGCAGCAATTTGGATCAGTCTTACATTTTCACTGGTGGTGAACTCAGCCAAAGCGTGGGACGTTTTTTCGCGATCATAGTATTCGAGAAAGCCGTAGTTACGAGATTTTATAACAACACCGACGATTTGTCTAAACATATCCGAAAACCCGGTCTATTTTAGAACAAATTCATTGTTATTAGAAAAACTATCCAATCAGATCTTTAAACTCACATTTAAACGCAAAATATTTGTACCGTGTTGTAGCGAAAAACGTCCCTCGCTTTGGCCGAATTCACCACCAGTGATTTTGCCGTCTGGTAATGGGTGAAGGCTTCATTGTCACTTGTTTCCCAAACAAGTCATGGACTTGACTATTACGATTTTTAAACATTGGAAAAATATTGATACGAAAGGGTAGCTTTTTCTCATTTTCCTTCAATATATATTGTAATATAAACACAAACGTAAGGCTAATTTTCTGTGACAGTCCGTCTTCATTTTCGTTATATTTCCCAAGTGGGATGATAATATTTAGTTATACGGAAAGGGTTACGGATGAATCTACGGTAAATGTTCCAAACACATGTATACATGTACTTGATATGTATTTCAGTCCCTTCCGAAGAATCGAGCCTGTACATTTGGATCATTTGTGACACAAGTATTGGGAGCCAACAACATTTACACCGATGATGATGATGACGACAAAGGAATCACCATACAGTTGCCATTTCAGTTCTCGTGGCCGGTAGGTACAAATCGTCGGTGATCTTGCAAAATGTCGTAACTCCAGCTTGATTGAAGCTGGAGTTACGAGGTTTTGCAATAACACCAACAAAATGCAGTCTAATTAAAATCCGGTGTTAACTTACAGTAACATCTGACAGGCACCAGTGCGTCATCTTCTTTGACATTTTTTTCTCACCAACCAAATGAACACTTCTAAATTCTGAAAGCGTTTCAATCACACTTCAGTGAAAAGGCATATGTTTGCTCGTGGCTGTTATAACAAATTATATATACCGAGAGATTTGTTTGGTTAGAGTAAAAATAATCGATTTTGGTTTTCCGGGGTCGTGTATTAGTTACCCTTACCCAAATTTCAAAATTTTAGAGTGGTGCAATTTAAAAGCAGAGCTGCAAACTACAAAAGGCATGATGTTAATTAAAGATAGAATTTGTGTAAAATACAGCCCAGAAAATATTGAGACAAAAGGAGAAACTGCTGGTTATCAAAAGTATTCCAGCCCCTACAAAATATATACCAGCTTACAGAGAATATTGAGAGAAACGTAAATCTGCTTGAATTGTGAAAATCGGACATTGCGTTATGGAATAATGCTTATTCAGATTTTTACAAAGGGGAGATAATTCTGCCGAATTACGTTATTGTTTATTTTTCAGGGAACTTCAACATATTATATATCATTTTAAAGGTCTGAATGAGAGGAACTCAAAACTGCTTACGTTTTAAAAATCGTTAGAATAGTTACGCCCCTTTGAAGTTTTATTAAGGATGAAATCATTCTACCAAACAATTTACTTCTTCAATTTCTACCCAACAACAAAAATTGTTACATTGTTTCAACCCTTCCCCGAACAAGACATGATTTTCACGATCATATATGAAAAGGTTTTGGAAAACATTGAAACAAAAGAAGAACATGCCGATAACCAACATTTTCTCCCTTTGCGTAAATATTTTCTGCGCTTCGTTGTGGGCATATCATTTCCGTGTCATTGCCTCCGATAAAAACAAGATTTTACGACATACAAAATAGGAATTTCAAACAAAAAAAAATAATTAAAACTTTCAAGTGATCGATTATTAACATTATATCTCTGGTTCGTGAGGAAACAGCCTTTCAAAACATTGACCAAAAAGAGCACCATACATTTGAACATGTCCATTTTGCAACCTGTAAATTCAATCTAATTTTTTGGCTGCCTCACCCTCTCCCGAACAAGACCTGGTTAGACCTGGTTTTGACGTCCTGAACGGATTTCATTGAAGGTGAAAAGATTGAGGCGAAAGAATCTTATTTTCTTTTACACTCATTCTGTCGCCTGTCACAGCTTTCGAGTTGGATGACCATAAAGTTTTACTGTTTGGGAAAGGGTTAAATGGATGTTTAGGAAGCCCATGAGAAACGCCAATTTTGTAAATCCCTTTTGACTGAGCACGAAGTGCTCAAGATGAGCTATTGTGGTCACTCACCGTCCGTCCGTCCGTCTGTTCGCCTATAATTCCTTGAAACACCTCCTACTCCTTAACCATTGGGCCGATTTTGACAAAACTTTACAGGAATGTTCCTTGGATAACCATATTCAAGAATTGTTCGCAATTTCTTGATTCGTCAAAAAATATGGGCGTGGCAGGGCGAGGCTTATCGAACTTTGAGAAATCATGATATCATTCTTTACAAATCAACCATTCGGTCAATTTCAACCAAACTTTGCAAGAATGTTCTTTGAGTCACTGTCGTCAATATTTATGAATAAATTTTGGATGAATGGAGTTTAGACAGAAATTACCGATAAATCGCGGGGAATTGAAAAACACTTCCCCTTGTTAAAGCCTTTGCGCTTGAATGCGCTAAACTAAAAGCACAAGATGTTTTATTATTTGAATAGATAGGATGTTGAAGAAGACATATAGGCTTTTCTGCCGCATAGTTCTTGACATTTGAAGCCGAGTAAAATGACCTATTTTGAATACCTAATCATCGACTCATAATTCATCGGTTCATCGTATAAACATACACGAATAAATAGATCTATTTTCCCTCTTTAATTTGATATGCGATTTGTGAAAATCCGTTAAGAAATGGCAGTGCCAAAGCAATTTTATCACACATACCCACGCGTCGTTCTATGGTAACGACCGAGTTCAAACAAAGAAACGCAGAGTTGACCCACTTTTTCAAACAGAAATTTAACACGAAAAGAAAGTGTATATGGTAAAAGTATCTTATCGTAATTGAATATAACTATTTAGCTTTAAGTTTTTACACACATTTTGGCAATTTAATGTGTTATTTAGGCTGAAAATGCCGTTTGTAAATTACTCGATTTTACATAGAATCAGATAGAGGCAGTATTTTCAAAGCGAGACTGTGACCACACTAGTAATGGTTTGAATCTTGCAGGTGTCTCACACCAGTAGGATTCGTATCAACACCTGGAAAATTGTTTAGAAAATTAAGAACACTTTTCTTTTGTTTACAAAGGTGAAATGTGTAAACATGTGCCATAATATTGTTACTGGACTATACTTTTCATGTAAATAAGTGTATTACAATAATATTTATATTCTCAGAAAATAACATTGATAACCCCTTTCCAAAACAAGCAATGATTTTGACCACACTAACCAAGAAAGATTTGAAAAGCATTTGAAGAAAATGCAAATGCTGAATACCAGCATTTGCTAACAGTGTGTACATTGTCCTAAAGACTCATTTCACACATGGGTAAAATTTATTTTACCTTCTGCTAATTTTTTATATAAATTTGGGACAATCAGGCGATTAATGATTTAGGAAAGAGTCGGGACCTTTCCTGTTTTTAGCAAATCGTCGCTTTTCAAAAAAAACCTCGTAACTACATGTTGTTAAAAGCTGCAGTTACGAGACTTTTGTCAGAAAGCAACAAAATGTACTGGGAAAAGTTCCCGCCTATTTACAATTAGCATAATACACGTATTCATTCATTATCTGTGTTTTGTTATGTCAGATTTCAATCCCACCTTTACGTTTCAAGAGATTCGAAGCGTTGATTTCGTAAACAAAACGTCTATCCATAACACCCACTCATGAAACAATCATGATTTGTGTTGTGTCACGGAAAAGGGACCTCTCTAACAATGAATTTCTCAACGACTTCAACACGGTGTATAATCACGTGACTCAGAATTTCCGATAATCTTCAATATCTTTTTTAATACTTGACCGATTTGAATTCGGTTTGAAGCAGAGATTGTGGGAAAATGCCAGGAATAAGCTGGGCGTGTTGGATTTTTGAAAAATCAACTGATAAAAAAGTTATTGAAGATAAACCAAAATTTTGGTTTATCTTCAATAACTTTTTTATCAGTCGATTTTTCAAAAAATATTCTCGTCAATCTAATGCGTGACGTCTGTCTACATTCTCTGCTTCAAACCGAATTCAAATCGGTCCAGTATTTACAAAATTATTGAAGATTTTCTGAAAATATTGTATCACGTGATTATCCATCGTGTCAATAGAGAAATCGCCGAACCCCAATAGCTCAGTCGGTTAGGTCAGAGTCTGGCAATTCAGTGGTCGTTAGTTCGAACCCCGACTCGGCCACAATCCATTCTGAAATTTGACAAAAAGTAATTTGTACAATGGGTGTGAATCATATATATGAGAGAGCAGATTGGGGCTTGGTTTAGATATTGTGGTAGTACTGGTGAGAGAAATACCAGGAAGCCATGGTTAGGTGCTTCAGCCGCGCGATATGAAGCAAAAGAGAAAAAATCCAGAGAACTGACATAACATTATAGTGCAAGATATAAATGCCGATGACATTTTTCTTTTTCTTTTTTCTTAAGTTTTACCAAGTCATGATATTCAATTTTAGTGCTCCGTAATATCACTAGCATCGCTTATTCTGGCGCCAATAACAAATGAGAATATATCAAAATTCATCGGTTTAAGTTTTGAGAAAGGGTCTGAATTTTCCAAGACGATATTCATCATAGGCCACAAGTGGGGCTTAAAGTGACATTTCACAATTATTTTTACATAAAGGGGGGGGGGGGGGGGTCTCATTTGCGCCCACGCTTAGATTTTCTTGTAACTTTAATCATAGAATGCCCCTGACCTATGAACTACAAAAAATATTCGTTTTACTAAAAGAGTGCATATAGGTCCTTACGCGGCACCTTAAAGTGTTCCCTGTTTTCATTGATACCCGTCTTACAAAAACTCAATGTTCACTATCTAGTTTTGGTATAAATCCACAAGTTTTAATACAAATAGCAAGAGTAGTTATTGTAGAAACTTTTGATACCAATACTTTTGGTCCCAACATGCGCAAAAAATTCTTAGAAATTAATTAAGTCAGAAATTGTCAGACAAATAGACGAGAAATTTTCAAAACCCAAAATTCTATCAAATATTTTGGTATGTTCCCGTCTTTGTCAACCTATGAAATTGATAGGAAAGTTGGCCATATATTTCCCTGTTTGTATGCAAAATTTGGTGAAAATTTGAAACCGGTAACGTTGTCAAATAATGAGAATTGTGAAGAACGGCACCTTAAGATGCTCCCGTATTTCAATGGTACCTGTCTAGCAAAAGCACAATTTTGCTTACCTAGTTTTGATATCAGCCCCAAATTGTAAATCAGAATAGCAAGAGGAGTCACTGTAGAATATTTTGGTACCAATATAGTTGATATCAACATGAACAAAAAATTCTTAGAAATTTATTTAGTCAGAAATTGTCAGAAAAATGGCCGAGAAATTTTAAAAACCTAAAATTCTATCAAATATTTTTGTATGTTCCCGTCTTTGTCAACCTATGAAATTGATAGGAAAGTTGGCCATATATGTTCCCTGTTTGTATGCAAAATTTGGTGAAAATTTGAAACCGGTAACGTTGTCAAATGATGAGAATTGTGAAGAACGGCACCTTAAGATGCTCCCGGATTTCAATGGTACCTGTCTAGCAAAAGCACAATTTTGCTTACCTAGTTTTGATATCAGCCCCAAATTTTAAATTTGAATAGCAAGAGGAGTCACTGTAGAATATTTTGGTACAAATTTTCTTGATATCAACATGAACAAAAAAAATTCTTAGAAATTTATTTAGTCAGAAATTGTCAGAAAAGTAGTCGAGAAATTTTCAAAACCTAAATTTCTATCATTTTTTTTGTATGTTCCCGTCTTTGTCAACCTATGAAATCGATAAGAAAATTTGCCATATATGTCCCCTATTTGCATGCAAAACTTGGTGAAAATTTGAAACCGGTAACGTTGTCAAATAATGAGAATTGTGAACAACGACACCTAAAGATGCTCCCGGATTTCAATGGTTCCCGTCTAGCAAAAGCCCAATGTTGCTTACATAGTTTTGATATCAGTCCTAAATTTTGAATAAGAATAGCAAGAAGAGTTATTGTAGAACATGTAGAGCATTTTCAGACCAATATTTTGATAGCAACATGCCACTCAGAATTTGACAGAAAAACTACCCTGAAAATTATATGAAACCTAACATTCAATCAAACTTTTTTTTATGATCCCGTCTTTGTCAACCAATGGAATTAATAAGAAAGTTGGCCATATATGATCCCTCTTTGCATGCAAAATTTGGTGAAAATTTGAAACCGGAAACATTGTCAAATTATAAAAATTGTGAACAGCGGCATCTTAACATGCTCCTGGATTTCAATGGTACCCGTCTAGCAAAAGCTCAATTTTGCTTACCTAGTTTTGATATCAGTCCCAAATATTGAATCAAAATAGCAAGAGGGGTCATTGAAGAACATTTTGGTACCAACAATTTTGATGCCAACATGCAAAAAAAAAATTCTCAGAAATTTATTTGGTCAGGAATTGTCAGAAAAACAACCGATAAATTTTCAAAACCTTCAATTCAAATAATTTCACTTGCATGTTCCCGTCTTTGTCGACCTTTGAAATTGATAAAAATGTTAGCCATATATGTCTCCTAGTCATATGCAGAATTTGGTGAAAATTTGAAACCGGTAACATTGTCAAATAATGAGAATTGTGAACAACGGCACCTTAGAATGCTCCCGGATTTAATGGTACCTGTCTAGCAAAAGCTCAGTATTGCCTACATAGTATTGATATCAGTCCCCAATCTTAATTCAGAATAGCAAGAGGAGTCATCGTACAACATTTTTGTATCAATATTCTTGATACAAACATGCGAAAATGATGCATGTTCTTCTCAAATCTGAGATTATCAAAAAGTTAATATATCAACAAAGCAGTGGCTAGTTCATCATTACAATAGAAATATTAGCAATTTTGCATTCAAAGGCACAATTAATGTACAATAAAATCTGTTTTTGTGTTCTTTTTATTATCTTGAGCAGTGTAGTAAAGAAAAAAAAATGTTTATATTTTTAATAACTGTGCGATAATGCTCTTATAAGGGCCCAGCACTGTAACCGGAAGAAGAAGAAAGTAGTCTAAGTACTGATAAGCCACAAAGGAAAGTTAAAAAGGGTGACATAATAGATTAAAAATGTAACATTATGCATCTCCTTGATTTTTCATCCCCACATTTTATAATTTACTCTGCTGTTTGGGATTTTTTCTTCCATTATATTATTGGTGGGTGGGGTACGATAATGTGCCCATTATTCTTTAAAATCATGTTTTTGTGTGAAAAAAGTTAAAATTGATGCCATGTGTAAGTTGGTTATGTTAAATAAAGACACAGCAAAGCATAATGAGCTATTTACAAATGTATTTGAAAATAATTAAGTAAAATCTTAGATTTTACATTCTTAGAAATCTGGACCCTTTACACTTAAATGCAAAAACAACACTGTTACCGGTTTTATTTTTTCTTCATATTTTACCATAAGCATAGGCATATATAAGGGCAATTTTTATGTAAATTTTATAGGTTGACAAAAACTGGAACTAGGTGAAATTAAGACCTGAATTTGGTTGAAATACTTAAAAACTAAAAAAAATTGGCGATGAGGTCATACAAAATCTTCTAGAAAATTGTTTTTTGTTGAGTAATATATACTATTCTGGTTTATACACAATGAGAAATTATTAGACATTATTTTTGGGGACAATTTGGCTCGAATACGACAAAGCTGGGTGTATATGGCCTCATTAAGTTAGGATACCCCCCCCCCCCCATTTTTAAGCAAAAATCTTAAAATTCTTAAAAAAATATTTTCCAGAAAAGATTTTTAAAAAAAACATTTCGGGAATAACGTGGTAATAAAAAATACTAACTTCATACCAAATTTCACGAAATTCCGAGCGTGGGCACAACCCTATGGGAATTTCTGATAGGGTGAGACCCCCCCCCCCCCCCTTTTACTTTTATTCTATCTGAAAGAACATGTTTTCTTACGATAATTCTGAAAATTTTAAGCCAAAATATTGAACCGTTTACGAGAAAAATATATATTTGTGCTAAAATTAAATAAATTATTTTTCGCTTATAAATAACAACTTCAAAAAACTGATAGCATTTCTACGCATTAGAACAAACAAGCTTTGTATCAAGACATACTTTTAAAAAATGAAATAAATAAAATGTGAAATGTCACTTTAAGTAGGGAATGGTGGTTATGAGCATTATTATGTTTTGGTCTATATCAATTTTTTTTTTTTTTTTTTTTTTTTTTTTTGGGGGGGGGGGGTCTGTTTAAAATACAATTGTTTCCTGAGAGAAAACACTAAATGCTTATCGTCTCCTTTTTCTAATTTCCCATTTCTCGCGAAATTGTCGTATTACAGCGGTAATCACGTGACCATTTTATGAAATATTTTGCGTTTTTTTGTTTAACAAAGATACGTTTTTTCTTATATTTTTTATTTGATTACCTCCCCATTTGCTCCGATTTAATTTGAAAACAAGGCGCATACAATTTAAAGATGGGGACAATAGTAAAACGTTTTCTGAAATTGTTCTAATTTCTGTTAATTTTCTCAATGAAAAGACGGTAAACATAATTTAGTCCGAGCAAAAAAACATTTCCTCAACATGATCAAATGATTTCCTCAATGGCCAAAAAAACTTGGTGCCTTATCAACAAGGTATAAACCCAGACGTGCGGGCCGTGGATTTACAATTAAATCTTTCCTATGCGATACAATTTAATGTTGGCCTAAATTGAAAGACGCTGGGTTTGACAAAATGGACTGTAACCAAGACTGGAACTTCTTTATAACATAGCTGAGAAAACATAAAGGGAAAAGCATTTTCTTTTTTCTCTTAATGTTTCCCAAACTCTAAAGCTCTATCGTGGCTTGTCTGAGGATAGGTATAAAACTCAGACGTTTTCAGATGTATTCAGATGTTGCATGAAACAGGTGTGGTTTTACAATTAATCCAGTTTCATCATACCGGTAATTTTGAGAGAAATGATGTAATATTTGTATCTCCTTTCCCAAACGACCACAATTTATAACTGCCTCGATTTGAAATCTTCAACAGACGACAAAATTGATGTTGTAAAGATAAGATTTAAGTAATTAAATAGCCCAAACAATGTCTGTGCACAAGGAGAGAATGCTGATCATCAGTATTTCTCCTTTTGATGCAATGTTTACCCAAGCAGTTTCTATTAAAGATGTAAAAACAGGAAAGAGTTGTATATTTTCACCGAGAAATTGTGTAATTTTTGTAGACATGCACATTATATTACCATTTTTTCGAGCGACATGGTTAAAGGGACATTTCATCCCTATTTCAATTTTTTAAAGTATGTCTTGATGCCAAGATTGGTTATTCTAATGGGTATAAATGATATCAGTTTTTTGAAGTTGTTGATGTTAAGGGATAAACACGCCTTTAAAGTTGAGACAGAAACGACAAATTCTAAACATCTGAATTGTTGTGGACAAAAATTTGTTTAATTTTAACACAAAAAATATACATTTCTCGTAAACGGCGCAATATTTTGGCTTGAAATTTTCAGAATTTTCATAAGAAAATATGCTCTTTTAGATAAAAATAAAAATGAAATTTATGAGAAAAAACCGGAAATGTCACTTTTACTTTCGTTACGTATCCGAACCTATTCGGTCGACGTCGTAAACATCGTCTGATAATTCCGATGTTGCCTAAATCTCATTATGGGTAGATTACCTAAGTATGAACTTTCGAGAACATTTAATTGAGCTAAAACAACGGATCTTTAGAAGATTACCATTGCACCGGAAGTTATATCGCATATCAAAACTTCCACGCAGCTACGTCAATATTATTTCTTAACCCTTTACCAGACGACACAATTTTAGACTGGTCCAAATTCAAAGATGTTGCAGACGACAATTTCATGTTAAGGAAATTTTACATATTTTTGTCTCTCTATGTAG
Source organism: Fragum sueziense (assembly GCA_963680895.1). Taxonomy (NCBI): domain Eukaryota; kingdom Metazoa; phylum Mollusca; class Bivalvia; order Cardiida; family Cardiidae; genus Fragum; species Fragum sueziense. Next base: position 66,399,765 of record OY804596.1, on the reverse strand, counting down.
AAAACTTTGTGTCCCAAGCAATTTCTTCGTTTTCCACTATGTTTTCCAAAGCTTTCATCTTGTAGGGCGTCAAAAGGACGCCACTTTGTGGCAATGTGTTGTTAACAGAATAGTGCTTGCAACTTTTCATCTAACGTTGATTCTTCATTCGGAACACCAATCAAATATTTTCTATCCTATTCATTCTTATTTTGGTTACTCAGGAGCACTTTGTTAATACAAGGACAAAAACAGTACATAGAAAGTAAAAAGCCTATTTCAAGAGTCTTTATCGCGAAACCACTGTTCTTTTGATTGAAATGTTAACATAACCTGATTATGTTACATAATCTGAAGTTTGTACTTTCCGAAATCTGTAGAAAACATTAATGAATTCTTGATCGATTTCACAATATGTTTATATATCCTTAATTTTCTAGAACATCATTGCATGCTACGAATTTAATTCTATCAAGATTTCTACCGAGGTTTTTAAACTCTGAAATTTAAGATCACATGTCAGCTATTTTCTATATAATATATATTTTTCGTATTCTACCTTAAGACTTTAAAAAAAAGTATTGGACTTTTGGTTATATTCATTAGCCCCATTCCAAAACAAGAATACAAAGACAAAATAAATGCTGATAAAAAGTAAAATTGTAAAATATGTTAATTTACCAATGTCTACAAGATATCCAACTTTTATAGAGATGCATTTGCTAGGCGTGTTTGTTCCAATTACAGTTCCAGGACCTTAATTAAAGAGGCTGCATCAAAATAATAATCTAATTGTTCTAATTCAGGGCAAATTCACGTTGATAGCGGAGGCTTGGCACGATATAGACGGACAGGGAACGATATACGGTAAGTCTTGGGCGCTTCCATAAAATAACAATCTATTTGTCTTTGTATATTGCAATTCGTTTGATTAGTTTTTCCATGTAATGCGGACACTTACTTATGCTTTATGATTTTTTTATTTTGTTGGCATTTGTTTATGTGATTAAACAAAAAAGTCCGAAATATATTTTGTAATATTCTAAGCTAAGTTCCTTCCTTTAAATGTGTAGAAGTAGATTCTTTATCCTAAAAAGTCATCATTCTTTTCGTTTTTCAGATATTTTTTACCGTGCCTTTTCTAAAGCTTGATATCGAATCATCGAGAGATCGTTTGTTTCATTGCGCAATGCAATGGTCTTAACAATAAAATCAACATACCGACTGACCAACTGAAATACACATTTATTCCCACTTTTCTGCAAAATATGTATCTTTATTTGTCTCTACAAGGGAAATAAATATTTCTATGTTTGAGACTATATTTGACGAATCTGGCTAACGGGGAATGTCAACGCTTCAAAATACCAACAAAATTGTCTTATCCGCAGTCATTTTTGTTAACAGTTTAACCTTCTGTGTTATATTGTTGCCAGATTAACCCGGGACATCTGCATAATGTAATGACTCAACTTCGGCAATGTTTCTTAACCGACGAAAATTGTTCAGAGTTAATATATATTAGTGCACCATGGCGGTTGGTAAACCAGTTTGTTTCTCTTGATACTTTATAGATTCAAGTCAGCTGATTTTGCAAGCATTTATATCCGACACAATTTACCCATCCATGACCTGGCTCGGTGACACAACCATCTCTCCTACCACAGAAATGCGCGTGAAGTACCGGATACGATGCAAGAAAAACTACTACGGAACCGGATGTGACGTATTGTGTATACCACGTGATGACCATTTCGGCCATTTTACCTGTTCGGAGAATGGAACAAAAGTATGCGATCCAAACTGGACCGGCCAGTTTTGTGATCAACGTATGTTTTCTCGGTTTATTTTTATTATTTATCCCAATCTCTCTTTACAGTCTTGTTTGTTCATGCATACGTAAATACAAGCACATTGTCTGTTACCTATATACAAAAACAAGTGATTCTTCTGTAAAAATGAATATTTTTGTTGTCTTAAACATTTTTGTATTTTCCCCTTTATATGATTTTATTTAATGAAAAGGTGAAACCATGTAGATCTAACATTATTAAGTAAAGAATCCATGTCCATTTAATCAAAGATTAGTTAGTTATCTCAAATGATAATAATGCTGCGGCTTCTTATTTGTCAATCCTGTATATCGCTGCTTTTCTTCAAACGCCTCGTATCTGCAGCTTAAAACAAGCTGCAGATACGAGGTTTTTGCAGAAAAGCGACAATGTGTTATTTCAGCAAGATGCAGTTCAGAATGCTTAGCGAACAAAGGTGTGTGTGAGAGACCATATGAATGTAGGTAAGGCTTGTATGATTGAAGCTAAATGTACAAAAATGAAAAAAAAATGTTAAAATTAGCATGTATTGCGAAATAACTCTCTAAACTTAACGTCAAACCAGCAAAACTTATATTAATTTTGCATTTCTACAGTGTAACAATTGCGTTGATAGTGTACTAAAATTCACATAGAGCATTAGGCCATTATAACCAACAACAGTTCGATTATTTTTAATTTCGCGAATTTCAAAATGAAAAAAAAAATAAATAAATTAAATCGCAGATTTCATTCGTGGATATACCTTTATGAAATCTAAAGGCATGAATAAAAGCGACGTCCAGTGTTCATTAATTTGAAATTGATAATTTATGTGGCTCTTACAATAGACAAAGGTCAAATCATTAAAGCGAAAAGTGTGTATTCCGAAAAAAAAACGCGAAAAGACGTCGCGTTGGCGACTAAATGACATTATTAGAAAAATAATTATGAGAAAAATATACACCAAAAGAAGGCGTGACGTTGAAATCGCTTCAAAGCAAGCTTTAACCCTTTCCCAAACAAGACCTGGTTTTGACGTCCTTGATATAAAAGGATTGGGAAAACATTGAAACAAAAGAAGAAACTGCTGATAACCAGCAGTTTCTCCTTTTGTCCCAATATTTTCTGTGCCACATTTTTCACAAATTCTGTCTTTAATAACTTCCATTTTGTCATTTGTGGCAGTTTTTGAAGTGGATCACCCTGAAATTTGGCCGTTTGGGAAAGGGTTAACTTGGTACCATATGGTACCATTCATAATGGGATTCTTTGAGAAATGTTTTTGTCTTCTTCGACCTGTTATATGTTACGAAGGGATTACGATGTACGATTCACGTTTGTGTTCAGTTTTTGTTATATTATGTCCAATATGCAATTATTTTTAACAGGTGTCGACTAGGTTGGTTGGGGAAGCATTGTGAGAAGTGTTTACCAAAGAATGGTTGTCTACACGGTATCTGTCATCAGCCATATCAGTGTATATGCAGGCCGGGCTGGGATGGACCATTGTGTGATATTGGTATGTTGTCTTCGTATTGACGTAACGTCCGTAAAACGTCTGTATAGTTTTTGTTTACATAGTATATGAAATAAGTATAAAAACAATTTTGTTGCAATTTATGTCAAAGAAATCTTATTGGTACACCCAAACTATGATAAAATCGCGTTTGTCAAAAACGTTGACGTTACGTGTTACGCAAGGGGGTAAGAGTATTTGACGTTACGTCATTATCTTAATAAAAGGGAAAAACAACATTTTTTGTTTTTTTTTCACAAAAGCAAATGTTTAACAATGAATGTTTTTCGCTATTTGGATTGTCCTTAGAATTTGAAATAAAATGTATATGTACCTTTTTACTACAATATTATTAACAGATTGTTCAATTCACTAGATTTCAATAAACTGTTCGATTAAAAACATGTGTAATGTTACGTAGAGACCCCAACTTCCAACTTCAACTCGTGTGCACGACAAAGTACAAAAAGAGACTTTACGCGGATTTAGTTCCGTATAGACTTACAAAATATACTAGAGGAAAGAAGAAACGCAACAACTATTTTTTGTCATTTCTCTTAATTCTTTTATGTTATTGAGCCAAACTTGTCACTGAGTATTACAGGGCACTGTATCTTGATATTGATATTTGTGTTTACGTTAGAACCGGTCTCACCTGTGAGATAACGTCAAAAAAGACGTTTACACGTTTTGCACGTGCAAACTTTTAAATACCCGAACTTTAGATAAAACACTTTTGATTTGTGTAGATGCACGTCGACTCGACAAAAAGCAATGATTTTCGTTTGGATTTAATCCCCAATATCATTTTGCGACTTATCCAAAGATGTCGTCCGGTAGAAATTGTAATGTATAAGAATGAAGCATCTCATCCCCCGATTGCTGCTGACTTTGGTGTACATCGGTTGACAAAATATTGCTTGAGATAACATTTAAAACAAACAGAACAATTGACGATAGCCCGAAAAGCGGTGGTGAACGTCTAACGTCACGACGTCAGGACCATAATGTTCGTTTAATTTACACACAGAAACAAATTCTCTTATCGAAAAAAACTGTTGATGCAATTCATTGACAGTGCAGCAATCAAATTTCAGCCAGGAATCGTTGACGTCAAATGGATTGCGCGCAAGAACGCATTTAACGTTGACACCAGACCCTTCTCATTTAAACGCATATTTATGGAACGTGCAACCTGTGACCTTGATGAAATTTTGGCACAAGGAAGTCAAATGATGAAGTTTAACTATGCATTGAAAAAAGTACTCCAATGAAGGTGATTTTGAGAAAGACAAAAATAAAAGGTATGATCAAATTTATTTTTTGTTGCGTTTCTTTTTTCCTTTAGTATACAATTAAGATAACTGACTGAATTCTATGTATAGGCAAGTAGAAATTGCTTTCCAGATCTTCAATACTGCAGTAAGAAGCAGCCATGTCTGAACGCCGGTACATGTGTACCGGATATAGGCGGAAACTACACGTGTCTGTGCTCTCCAGGATTCGGAGGTGAAAACTGTCAACATCCGCTCTGTTATGAAGATTACTGTCAAAATGGCGGACTTTGTAGGGTAATTATATTGAAACTCGCTATTTTAATTGTTAACCATTTCCCAAAAAAAGACCTGATTTTGATGATCCTAATAGAAAAGACTTGAGAAAATACTGAGACAAAAGATGAAAATGGTGGTGACCAGCCTTTTCTCTTTTTGTCTCAATATTTTCTGGGCTATAGCACACCCTATTACCGGCTATCACTACAGCAGTTGCTAACCTTGGGCAGTATCATCTATAAATAGCGGGTGTACTGGGTAGGTCATACTTTTTCCATCTTTGCTTTTGTGTTAAAGCCTTTCTCAGCTATATTTGTAGTGCACTTGGCTGGCCATACATTTGAGCACCTACATGATAAATATTAGCCCAAAGAATCCCTAAACAACAGAATTATTCAGCGACAAAGTCGTAACTTCACAATTTTTTACGTAAAATCCAACTTTCAGTCCATATAATGAGAAAATGATAAGACGATCATTAGAATTGATATAACTATTAAAATAGTTAATCAATTTTCTTACATTGTGTAAATTTAGAGAATACTGTCTGAATTGAATTAACTTCAGACGGACCGATTAAAACTAAACACTGATGCCGATTTGGCTATCACGAACAGCATATTGAAAATTTGAATGGCAAACCCGGACATAAGTTGATGGCAACACAGAACAATATGTCTTGTTGGAAAAGCGGCATCTCTTTCAACAAGAAGTTGCCTGAAAGGAGCATAAATAATGAATTAACACCATTTCTTGATAGACTAGCCAATTTCTGAATTATAGATATAGAAATCATCTAGATATGGTTGAAGCTGAGTAACACAAAATTGAAGGACGTATGCAACCATTAGTTGTAGATGATAGTTTGTCGGTTAAGGTATACATCCCATCATTAACAACACCACTTTTTAGCCGTACGAAATGCATCAAATTACACACATTTGTACATACACTTCTTATAAGTTGATTCAACGTGCCGGATTTCAAGATTATGCTTCAAAAGGAAAATAATTTACAAATATTACTTTACTCTATATTCATATGCAGCGGAGGTAATTTTGAACATTTCTGTCAAATAATTCCGTAAGTATGCATTGATTCAAAATTCTAAACCGTTCAAAATGGTTATGTTTAGAATGGAAATGTAACACAGTTTAGGAATTACTGGCACTTATCAAATTCACCTCTGGCTCTTTAGTGCTAATGATGGGTTGCAAACCTTAAAAAAACTACACATACTTTACAGTGAAAATTGTGGATTTTACATCATGTCATCGCTGTTTCGGGCACACAATATGACTGTAATATTTTAAATGGGGTTAAATTTCATTTAGTCAGACTTAACTTAAATAGATGGAACCCACGCAAATATATGTATATGAATCCTGCTATTTCAAAGTCGGTCAATGAATCTTCAACCATTTCGATCGAATGTTTTGCGCGGTGCAAATTTTTATTTTTCTTTGCGAAACGATTTGGTTTATTGGGGTTTTACGCCGTTTTCGACTGCCATGGTTATATCGCGGCACCTTGAGCACCTAACCATGTATTCCTGTTGTTTCTCATACAAGTACTAACACAATAGACTAACCGAGCCTCCAGCTGCTCGCCCACATAGGTTAACAATATCAAACCATCGGTGGGTGACATATTATTAAGCGTTTTGGCCTCATTGCGAAACGAAGAAGAGATATCGGTGATAACGGATTATCAAGCAAGAATCTGTTGATAATGATAAAACATCATGATTGTCTACATAAAGCACATGATTGCAACTAGCCTAGGTAAGTGAATACAGAAACTAGTGAAGGATCAAAGATCAGTCAGCTAGGTAAGGATCTCTATGGATAAGGCTGGAAATCTCCCTAAACGTCTGAAATGGAAAACTCAATTTTCAAAACATGAAAATTGATAAATATCTAGAGCTGTATTGTTAGATCTATACCTAAATCATATGAAAATTGATTTTGTACAATCAAAACGATCCGACATGTACAGATAACTCCGTAAAAAGAGGCATTTTTTTGGAAATGGTTAAAAATGTTTATTTCTTTATTCTGTGTTATGTTTCACCTTGCATGGTGAAGTAAAGCCGAGTGGTCATGGGACAAATAGACCTCTCAATAAAAGTACCCAGCCTCCAGCTGCGCTCTCACATAGATGATTCACACCCATTGGTGAGAGACAAATGACTTTTGTCAAATGTAAGAATAGATACTGGTCGGCCTGGGGTTCGAACTCGCGACCCCTGGATTGACAGACTCCGACGTTAACTGGACTCGGCTTAAACAGATACATGTTGCAGCAAATACTCTTTATAAAGCAAACCGCACGGAATCTCGGACAAACAAAAGAGCTTTGTCCGTATGATTCTAAAACCACACAACTGCAGCTTGAATGAAGCCGTGGTTACGAGATTTTTAACAGCTAAAACCGCTTGGACCATTCTATTTATAGCGTAACATTTAACCCTATTAACCATAAGATTCCATTTTCTATATTATCAATAGCAATGAACTCAGTGCTAAAAGTACACTAGATTTACCGTTATAAGTATTGACAAACCGTCAGTGTAGGCCTAGTTATAAAGTCTCGCAACTATGGCCACATACGAGATTTTATAACAACACATACGATGCACTATTGTTTCACCAAAATTGCGCCACGGTTAACTGGATAAAAACATTCTCCATTTATCTGATTTTAATATCAAATAAATAACAACGACATCGCTGTATTGTCCACCCAAATTAACCCGGGACAACTTAATTTTCGTGTGCAAAGTCCGTTAGTTGAGTGCCTTAACCTTAACAAGTGGGGTCATTACATATGCAGATGTCTCGGGTTAATCTTACTGGACAACATAAATGACCATTCTGATATTTGGCTAGTATAATTACCCGGTCAAGGTCAGTAATTATCCTCCAAATAGTGTTCATAATTAAAAGTCTTATTAAATTCCCCTGCAAATAATCGAGTTCATAAGCAATAATTAGATAAAGCGGAGACTCACAATTTTAAAACTTAAATTTATATTGCTATAATAGACGAATAACGCAATGGTATTTTTGAGCATAGGATCTAATGTTGAAGGTATTTTTTTAAAGTTAGTCTGTGCCCGATTTTATAAACGCCGGCTAGAGTTAACCAAATGGCCAAGTATCTGTTTCGGTTATTTTTCGATTATTCACATCGGAAAATTTGAACAAATCAGTGAAATATTTTTGTGCTTAACAGCGTTGATACAATCGGGCCTATGATTTGATTTCATGAGATGTAATGCCGTTTTAAACCGCTATGGCCATATTGCAGTGGCTGGAGTACCTAACCGTGGATTCCTGGGAAGTTCTTGCTTCATATATAGCTTATTCTTATCTGATGCTCTTTTATCAAACAAAAGTACCAGCATTCATGTATTGTTATAATTATCATCAGCAAATTTTAAATATTTCACACCATTATCACTTGGATAATGAAAAAGAATTGTACATAGACAAGCAAAATAGTATCATTTATGCTGTCTGTGATTGCCTATTTCAAGTACGAATCTCCTGTCGGTGATCCCCCTACGTGCTGTTCGTGATTGCATAAATTTGTAGCTCACCAAACTTTGTTTGACTATAACGACATAACGGAATAGTTGATTGTCTTCACATGCAATTAGTTGGTAGATAATATACTAGATATCCATTTTGTAATAAAATTTCTAACATTTGCTTCAGTGTTTTTCTGCTATTTGCATGGAAAGATGAATTTTATATGCAAATATGTGAAGTTTCGACTTTGTAAGTGAATTATTTTTTTGTTTGATGACTCTCTGTGCTAATATTTGACATGTAGGTGCTCAAATGTATGGCAAGCCAAGGGCACTACAAATTATAACTGAGAAACGCTTTTACACAAAACAAATATGGAAAAAATATGACCTACCCAGTTCACGCGCTATTTATAGATGATACTGCCCAAGGTTAGCAACTGCTGTAGTGATAGCCGGTAATAGGGTGTGTATAGTGTAGATTCTACATATTGCTGTTTGAGAAAGGGCTAGATACACCCATTAAAGTAATTTAATTGTTCTACAACTGCACTGTGTCTCAATGTAAAGCAGATCATTTACATTTATGCATTATACATTCCGAAAGAAACTCCGTGGGATACAGAACAAAATGATAACATTTCGATATCGCATGACCATGCGCAAGCATCTACTGAACAAGTGAAATATAGAGAAAGAGTTTCATGTTTGAAAGAAGATAACTTATATAACAGAAGAAACTTGTCTCAAATAGTCTTGTATGTGTATTCGTTTGTGCTCTCACAGTAGTTTATCAAAAAATATCATGGTCTTAGCTGCTACATAGAGAAAAGGTAACATAATCTGCATTTTCATTTCAGACCCGACACGGTATCAGAGAGTGTCTATGTAAAGAAGATTTTTACGGTGGCCGGTGTCAACATATAAAAGTAGACTGCAGTGAGATTACTTGTGAGAATGGTGGTAGATGTTATGAAGGAAAACATGGCGGGAAATGTGCGTGCGCTGACGGTTACTATGGTAAACGGTGCGAGAGGAAGAGAAGCCCTTGTGACAAAAATAAATGTGAAAATGGTAAGATAAAACCCAATAGGACACAGGCTAAATTGGTGGTTATCATTATTGATTAAGTATTTTTATTAATTAATGACATGCCTATCATGCACGTGTTTCCCCAAAAGTTGATACGTACAAGAAAAATATTTATTCAACGGCTTCAAATTGTTTGTATACACATTGTGGATCATTTTACAGCATGATAATTCTCAAACCGTTCCGATTTTTTTTTCAATTGAATTCATTTTCATAAACAAGTTTACTGAATTTTATCACAACCATTCATGCAGGAATTGACAAAGAATGTGTTTATAAAATATTTGAGAAGTATCAATTACATTTTCTATGATTTCTGTAATAAATAGATACTAGTGAGTCGGAATCTGGAAAAAAGGGCCCTACTAAAATTTTAGAATACGGACTTTCCATATCACCCTGTAGTCAAAGGTAGTCTAATAATAATCCGCTCTACCAACTTAAGTTGCTACTACTAATGAAGAAGCTACCAGAGAACAACATGGTTCCTGGTCAGACTGCGTGTATGCGCAGGCTGATCTGGAATCATGTCGGTCTAAAATGCCATAAGGGACCTTTTTCAACAGTATTGATCATATATAAGGAGCAGGAATGCATTGTCGAGATTCCAGTTCAACTGGTTACACTTATTTGTCATGTTTATGAACTTTTATCTAATAGCTTTTCAAGAAAAACCTCGAAACTGCATTTAAAACAAGTTTTTGTTGAAAAACGACGATCTGTTTCAGGAGCACATTGTCGAGAATCAGATTCCAGTCCAACTGGTTACGCCTGCTTATGCCCAACCGGATATGGCGGAACTTTTTGTGCAGTAAAAATAGATCCTTGTTCTGGGGTCACGTGTTACCACGGCGGAAGTTGCGTGTTCGCGGAGGGATACTCTAAACCAACGTGCGAATGTTTGGAGGAGTACAGCGGTGATTTTTGTCAGATTACGTCAGATCCCTGTACCGGAGTTGTTTGTCATAATGCTGGTACGTGTAAGGCATCGCCCATGTACGATGGATTTATTTGTTACTGTGCTGTAGGATACTATGGGGAATTTTGTGAGTCGGAAATGAACCCATGTGAAAGTTCTCCATGTCAAAATGGCGGATTGTGTAAGAATTATATATCTTCATTCTTGTGTATCTGTAAAGATAACTTCGCGGGTAAGTACTGTGAACGATTCAAAAAGATTCCGGTAAAAATAGAACCGAAACAAAGAGACGATGCCAGAGAGGAACTGACGACGTCAGACGCGAGCGCTGACGAAATCTTAACAGACGAAACAAACGGGTCGAACAAATGTACAGCATTCATTAGTGTAATCTTCGTTGTGTGTTTTGTATCACATTTATTCGTAAACCTGACATGAAAAGTCATGTATGCGTCATACTATTTTCCTTTCGTAAAGACACAAAAGGAAATTTTCAGGGGAGGGGATTGTGTCCATTTCACTTTGGACCCGTGTAAAATTGTGAGTTATTGCGTTTCAAAAGCTCAAAATTTGGAGTATCTTACTGTGCCCATCAAAACGTATACTGAACCAAAAAAGAAAATTTCGCAAAGTATCTTTCAGTTGTTCAAGGGCAATATTTAGATGTGCACACATATATTATATGCATGTAGTAGCTTTTTGTTTGCAAAATCAGTCAGCTAATCCCCGTATAAATACCCAATACGTTTATTCAATGTAAAATTCGTGTACCATGTGCGCGTGAGAAATATCTACATTCGAACTTGACAAAAGTTTCTTTTTTTGGTTCAGTATATGTCGTAATAACGGTTGAAATGTTTTCTTCGAGACTAATAAAATAAGAACTACGGTTTGGATTTCAACTAGCAAATTTAGAATGTCTTTAGGCCTTCGCAAGGTTTAGCAAAGGATGACTGTAATGGCTATGTCTTTGGCTTGGGAAACGGTTACGAAACATTGTTTCGCTTTTTTCATTTTCAGAATAGATTGTTGGATATTTCATGAACATTTCATGTCTAATATAATATATCATTTTGAACATTTCTTCAAAGTTTGATACGGATTAAATGAAAATTATATGATCTTATTTGTCCTCATGTTTTGCCTATTTTGTCTCTCCTTTATCTTTAAATCTTTCATCTCCTTTCGTTTTATTTTCCTCCTTAAATAACATTACTGTGATATTATTCGCCCTCTTTTTTATTTTATTTGCCTCTCCATTTAACCTTTATATCACATTTGTGGTCCTTGTTTCTTCATTACTTTACTTATTGTCCTTTCTATTTAACCTCTATTTAACCTAATTTGTCCCATTTTGCTTCTCTATCTCGCCTTATTTAATCTTAATTTATTCTTATATAACCTTATTCGTCCTCTTTTCTTCTCTATTTTGTTTTATTTTCTTCATAATCTGAAGCCCCTCCTCGATGGGCGGTAAAAACACGACCACAATGGTTGCCGCGAAACACCAATACTGAAATGTCCGGATCCATCCCCGGAACTGATCCAAACTTAATTCCTCTATACTGAGCACAACCGACGGAATTACAATCAGAAATAGGACGAGGCTAAAACACCCACCCACCACCGCAATCAGCTTAGCTCGCCTGAATATTTTATCCATAATATCAGCGGTGATGATCTGGCCGGCTTGTATCTCGTCCAGTTCCTCTTTATAAACAAGACGGAAAGGATTTAGTGGGTTGTCAATATTGATCGTTTTAGCCCATTCCCTCTCCTCGTCATCCTTGTTTTTAATCCGGTGAGTACATAGAGATACCCCGACTGAAATTATCCCACTCGCTATAAATCCGCTCAACATGGCGGACAGGAGAGGATAATCCTCGACCGTATTGACGAAGAAGTTGTTTAATCCACCCTCGTACATGGATCCTCCGATCAACATCGCTGCTATAGAACATCCCAGTCCGATTACACTACCTGTGGAGTAGAAAAAGAATGATAACTTCTTGATATGATAAGCCAAACAAAATCGAAATCTTTAGATATCGTTGGATATAAATGACTTTTCCGATCTATCATCGTAAAATGAGCAACTAATAGAATTCTACATGTACATTTGTATTTGTTCGATTAAAGAATGGAATCTATAATATCATTCAAAATCTATCATAACATCCCGAAAAGGTTAGACCGCTCGTTTGATAGGGACAAAGATCTACATGAAAAATTCTAATTTAACCTTTGTTTTTGTTTTGTCAAATTGTGATTCAAATTCATGCTGGACGATATCATTGACTGTTACTGCCGTAACTAATGTTAAAAATGATGACCAGAGGCGCGTTCTTTAGAGCGAGATGTTTTTGATACAGCGTTTGTGAGACCGAGATTATAAGCGAGGTGCTTCGAATGTTCCATACTTCATACAAATGACGTCATCATGACGTCATTTGTATGAAGTATTGAGCTTTCGGAACTTCGCGGTTTATGAATCATGGAGCATTCGGAACTTCGCGATCAATTCTCTCTACTATAGATTCTACAGAATTTACCGAGGCGTTCCAAAAGAAGTGTAGAGCAATGGCGGCTCCAAGTGATCGTCGTAAAATCTTGCTCAAAAGAACGCTTTATCATAAAATATCTTAAGAAATCTCAAGATATCTCAAGAAATCTCGCTCTAAAGAACGCACCTCTGAAATGACCCCCGTCGCCGTAGGCTTTGTCCATGTGAGTGTCAAAGTAAGAGTGGTACGAAAAATGGACTTACAAGTAAACACAAATGCATACCGAGTGTTGTCCAGTTTACTTTGATGTCAAATTCTTCTGACAGTAAAGAAGAACGTTTTGAATGGCGAACTTGTGAGTACGTACCCGAAATGACTCCTGTCGTCGTAGCCTTTGTCCATGTTATTGTCAAAGAACAGTGGCACCAGAAAGGGGTTTGTGAACACCTGCATATCGAGTGGAGTCAAGTTTACACAGAGGTTTCTGACAGCGATGAAATAGATAATGAATATGTACCCGAAATGACTCCTGTCGCCGTAGCCTTTGTCCATAGTGGCACCAGGAAAGGACTTGCACACATTTGCATACCGAGTGTTGTCCAGTTTTTCTATTGATGGACGTATCTTCTGACAGTAAAGATGAAAAGTTTTGAAGGGCGAAAGAATGCATACGTACCCGAAATGACTCCCACCGCCGTCGCCTTTGTCCAAGTGATTGTCAAGAACAGGGGAACCAGGAATGGACTTGTAAACACCTGCATACCGAGTGTGGTCCAGTTCACATAAATGGAAAATCTTACATGACATTTCAAATAATATTTCAATTCTTACCCGAAATGACTCCCGTCGCAGTAGCCTTTGTCCATGTAATTGTCAAAAACAGGGGAACCAGGAATGGACTCGTAAACACCTGCATACCGAGTGTTGTCCAGTTTACATTGATGTCAGTTTCGGACAGGAGAAGACCCAGAGGTATGATGGCTACCACTATCCATACCATGCACCACGTCTGAAACATTGGTTATCGTCGCTTTTCAACGAAAACCTCGTAACTGCAGCTTTAAATTAGCTGCAGTTACGAGGTTTTCGTTGAAAAACAACGTTGTGATGAGTATTTCGAAATGGGCTTCACTCAATGTTGGTCGATGATGTGTGTCCAACTAATGAGCTTAACTTTCTTGCCGATGGTATCAGAAACCGATTTTTAAAAATGCAAAATGACTACGAATAACCTGATACCTGCATTTGGATATTGCAAGCCTACGGAACACTTCCATGCCATATAAATTGTAACAAGACAGTTGGTCATTACTATAGCCAAATGATTTGTTTTTCGAGAAGATCTATGGATTAGCTATTCTTCAATATGTGTGAAGTCAGCTGCCAGTTGACGATTCGGACCTGATTTCATATATTTTGAATTGGCAGTTGTAAGAGTGAAGTCAGCTGCCAGTTGCCTGTTGGCGATTCGGGACTGCCAGTTGACGATTCGTAACTGATTTCGTTTATTAGCTCGACTTTTCGAAGAAAATGAGAGTTTATACTGTCACCCGGGCGTCGGCGTTGGCGTCGGCGTTGGTGTTGGCGTCGGCGTCGGCATTGGCGTTGCAACCAATGTTAAAGTTTTTTCAAACATCAATAACTTCCATACTATCAAAGGTATTCAACCCAAACTTGGAATACTTATTCACCATCACACCCTCTACCTTACTACCAGGGCCCATGACCCTGGCTCCATGGAGTTATGCCCCTTTATACTAAGTAACTTAGAAAGTCGAGCGCGCTGTCTTCGGACAGCTCTTGTTTTGAATTGGCAGCTGTAAGTGTGAAGTCAGCTGCCAGTTGCCAGTTGACGATTCGGGACTGTTTAGTATCTACCGGTTTATTGAATTGGCAGTTGTATTTGTGAAGTCAGCTGCCAGTTGCCTGTTGACGATTCGGGACTGTTTTAATATCTACCGGTTTATTGAATAGGCAGCTGTAAGTGTGAAGTCAGCTGCCAGTTGCCTGTTGATGATTCGGGACTGTTTAGTATCTATATTGAATTGGCAGCTGTAAGTGTGAAGTCAGCTGCCAGTTGCCAGTTGACGATTCGGGATTGTTTAGTTTCTATATTGAATTGGCAGCTGTAGGTGTGAAGTCAGCTGCCAGTTGCCTGTTGACGATTCGGGACTGTTTTAATATCTACCGGTTTATTGAATAGGCAGCTGTAAGTGTGAAGTCAGCTGCCAGTTGTCTGTTGACGATTCGGGATTGTTTAGTTTCTATATTGAATTGGCAGCTGTAGGTGTGAAGTCAGCTACCAGTTGCCAGTTGACGATTCGGACCTGATTTCATTTATTTTGAATTGGCAGCTGTAAGTGTGAAGTCAGCTGCCAGTTGTCTGTTGACGATTCGGGACTGTTTAGTATCTATATTGAATTGGCAGCTGTAAGTGTGAAATCAGCTGCCAGTTGCCTGTTGACGATTCGGGACTGTTTCGTATCTATAATGAATTGTCAGCTGTAAGAGTGAAGTCAGCTGTCAGTTGCTCATTCGCATTTTGTTCATTTTTGAATCGGCAACTTGATGTGAAGTTGGCTACCAGTTGACAGTTGCCAATTGAATTGGCAACTGCCAACTGGCAGCTAACCTCATATCCCACCATTTAACAAATCTCAGACATATTTTAAAAGCTACTTGTTTGCTCCCCTACCTTATATCTCATAAGTCCATCTTCGTAATGCCTGTATTGGCCATGTATCGTGCATTTGTAATGAATACCGAACGTATTTTCACTGGACATCCGTGTAGCAATATCCATCTTGCATGCTTCACAGTCGATGGCGGACGGACAATTACAATAGTCTAGATTTTGATCGTCCTTGTGGTATATTAGCTTCTCTCGCCCACACAGAATACATGCTGATGGCGTCAGACCTTTCCTGTGAACGATTAATAGAAACGCAAATGACGTAACAATCGGAAAAAATATCTATTAACAGAACATACGTATATAATATTTATAACTGTTTGTCAAACCATGTTGTCAACTCCCAGGCGGTGTAATATACGATCTATTCCATTTTTGCATCTAAATAGTATGTCTAAGTACTGAAAGTACAGAAAGGTTGAATGATAACGGCTCTAATTGTCCCTTCAGTGCTGCCTCGAAACTTGATAAAGAAGCTGAACGAAATGCAAGTAGATTTGTGGTGGTGGTTGTGGTGGTGTTTTTTCTTCTTTCTTTTTTTCAATCAGTACAAATAAATCAAACAGAACGCAAGCACGAGTCAATAAACAGAACGAAACAATAGAAGCAAGGTAACCTGCAAAAAGAATGTTCAATTCTTCAACAAGTTGTACACATTAGTGGAAATAATCGTCGGTGTCATTGCAAAACCTCGTAACTCCAGCTTGAGTACTGCTGGGGTTGCGAGGTTTGGCAATAACACCGACGCACATGAAATGCTGTAGAACTTTTACGCTATATCTTTTACCGTACTATATGACGCCGGAAAGCCCTTTCGTTCTTATCCGTACAGCTTACTGACCCTGAATCTTATTCCTGTTCACAAATACACTAATGCAGACTTCGAATGGGACTATAGCTCGAGATATTGCATTTGGAACACCTCGGACAACTCTAAATATCATACTCAAACAATTGTGATTGTGCATGCAATAGTTTGAATCTTGCGGGTGTCGCACACATGCAATATTCGAACCAACGCACGCAAAGTTGTATTAACACTGGTAAAATTTGTAAACACGTGCCATACTTTCGTGAATTGACTGGGCCTAAACAATCTGATCAAAATCCAGTGTAAACTTACAGTAATATCTGGCATACATTAGCATGGAGTTAGTCTCGTTTACCTGCCCCTAATACTTCGTTATTTGGTCAGGCACACAGTAACAATGGCGGCATCCAGTGGGATGATTTAACTACAAAGATATAGAGCAAAGTCCGTCAATTTTGAGAGCAAAGCTATGTCATTTATGAAATAGATAGTTTTCGGTATATTTTTAACACTTTCAGTAACAGTTTTAAACGACCATCACGCTAACCCGAGATAAAACGGTTTTAAATTATGTACATGAAAACAATATCGTTGCCATTTGGATTTTTCTAAACCAGTATTCCGATTAGCTCAGTGGTACAGCGTCTGACTTGTGATCCAGAGGTCCCTGGTTCTATTCGTATCCCAAGTCTGGTATATATTTTAGTCACACACCCTTTTTTGCATTTTTCATACCAAATGGTTCTAGAGATTGCAAAGACGCAATAAAACACAATTACCTACTATGTTTTTATTGTGTCTTAGCGATTCCTAGAATCGTTTGGTTTGAAAAAATGTATCAAAATAAATAGTAGAAGAAAAACATAATAATTATGTTTTTTCTACTATTTATTTTAAAACATAACGTGGTATTCGAACTCTGGACTTCTGAAACACAAGTCAGACGCTCTACCACTGAGCTAATCAGTCAACAAATAGTGAGGATCCAAATTGCCATAATATAGTTTTTATGTACACAATTTTAAACCGCTTTATTTCGGGTTAGCGTGATGATCATTTAAAACTGTTACTGCTAGTGTTAAAAATATATCGAAAACTATCTATTTCATAGATGTCATATATTTGCTCTTAAAATTAATAGACTTTGCTCTTTATCTTTGTAATTAAGTTATCCCTCTGGAGGCGGCCATTTTTAGTGAGTGCCTGACGTACTAAAATACATAGTACGACAGGGAACCAGACTAGCATGGAGTAATCTTCAATGACATTTTCTTCTGACCAATCAAATAAACGCTTTCAGGATTCTGAAAGTGATTAAAAGCGTAAACAAGGTCACGAGGACATCATATTCCAGTGCAGAAACCAAGTGTTTGCAGGTGCTCGTCATAGAAAATTAAGATATAATAAGAAATTTGATTGGTTAGATTAAATATATTCGATTTTGGTTTTCTCTGTGTCATGAAAGATGACACCTTACTGGTAGCTGTCAGATATTACAGTAATTTAACACCAAATTTTGATCAGATTGATACCTGAATGGATTGATATGAGTTTTATACACATCATACACGATAATAGAGGATATCGCCATTACCTCACCGGAACCTGTCGACATGAGCGCCATCATCAACATTGTGAGAAAAAGATAAGCTCCAGTGTCCCCCAGCAGTGCGTCCATGATGAATGGAGTTATGTACCCTGTAAAATGGTAATAATAGTGCTAGTATCACTGGTAGTGAACTCGGCCAAAGCGAGGGACGTTTTTCGCTACCACAAGGTACAGATATTTTGCGTTTAAATGTGAGTTTAAAGATCTGATTGGATAGTTTTTCTAATAACAATGAATTTGTTCTAAAAATAGACCGGATTTACCGATATGTATTGACAAACCGTCTGTGTTGTTATAAAATCTCGTAACTACGGCTTTATCGAAGCCGTAGTTACGATATTTTATAACAACACCGACGGAATACTATGATCGCGAAAAAACGTCCAACGCTTTGGCCGAGTTCACCACCAGTGAGTATAGGTTCCGATAAATGATATGACAGAGCATCTTTAGCTATTTGATATGGATGTCCTGCCAGGTCATTTATCAAGACATATATTGAGATTCGAATTTATCAAAGATTTAAACCTAAATCTAAACAATGCCTTATTTTGACGTCATCTCGTGTGAACTTTTAAGCAGTAAAATGTTGTAAGCTTCATTTTTTTTTTTTTTTTTTTTTTTTTTTTTTTTTTTTTTTTTACTTATGTCCAGATGTTTTCTGCACTGATATTTTTAATATCATTGCAATTAGTTCAACTGTGACAGCTTTTTATAAAGATCAGTGGTGAATTTGTCTTCCTCGTAAATATTAAGGAACTCCACCCCTAATGAGATTAACGCGACATCCGAATTTTCCGTGAAAACGTAAACGTATTCGAACCTGTTCGGGCGAGGTCATAAACATTCGGCGGCAGAAAGCCGCCGAATGTTTACGACCTCGCCCGAATAATTCCGAAGTCGCGTGAATCTCATTAGGGGTGGATTACCGTAAGTGTTGTGTTATTGTTTTAACTTCATCACAACCCTAAATTGCGAGTACTAGTACATTTAAACAAAGGATCAAGATTTCGGTGTAAATAAGACATTCAACCCATTACCACGCGTTGACACCTTTTGACGCCCCACAAAATAAAGGCTTTCAAAAACATTGTGGTAAATGAAGAAATTGCTTGTGACAAGCAATTTCTTCATTTTCTATAATGTTTTCAAACCAAAAAGTCGTAAAAATTCGAAATTTGATCGCATTGAGAATGTTGTCTGCAAAATCTTTGAGTGTATACAGACAAGTCGGAAATTTTGCCGTTTGGTAAAGGGTTAAACTTGTCATGTAACAAAAATGTAACATCACGGCTTGACATAATAGGGTCAAGTTTGTTGAAATTGAAAATATTAGGTCAAGTTATTAAAAACTGGGACAAAAAAAATAAAAGTAGAAGATTAAAGGTTTATGAGAGTAGGGCCTACATACAGAACTCGTGGTTAGTGTTTATACAGTATAATGAATAATTTTCAAATTAGGAGTCGGAAAACATGTGGAAATGTGTTCACTATTTCTCTAGATATTGCTTGAATTAACAATAGAACAGAAGATACCGAAAAATGAGAAAATGATGATACGATTGCCCGTACATAATGCGTCCACATCACGCCCAAAATTATAAGCCTATTGCATTTGTCCCCTATTTTAGACGCGCTACGGTCCTGATATGGACAAGGATTGGTGTATGTGACCATGCCTTTACTGACAAAACGAACCACAAATTGTTTGTATTATAAATGACCCGTTGGCATGAAAAAGAACAGTATACGGGGGTACACATACGTGCAGTTCAATCTTATTACATGCTATCTGATCTTCTTCTATACTACCTATTAGGTACATGTATAAGTCTTAATTCAGCATGTCCATGTTTAACTCATCACCAGAGTGAGGCGGCAACATTTTAGACTGTTCAAATTTGAAAGGTGTTGCAGACGGCGATTCCAAGTTGATGATATTATAAAGACGCTTTCCATTTTGGGTTAGAAAACATTGTGAAAAATAAAGAAATTGCTTGTGACAAGCAATTTCTTCATTTTCTACAATGTGTTCAAAAGCCCCTATATTGTGGGGCGTCAAAATGCGTCGAATATATGGAAATGGGTTAGTTTCACTTACCATTATCAATTTCTGCGTCACTAAGTAGATGGGTACCATTATTGACCGCGCTCATCGACATATAGGACATGGTCGCCGTGAATGACAGCGTCGCCGGTAAAACAAACCACAAATACGCGGCCAGAAAATAACCAATCACGCCTTGTGAAGGCTTCGCTGCGATCCTACTCTGCCAGTTAGCCTGGTCACAGAAGCTGATCGAGGTCGCCATAAAAAGAAGAACGATCCCGTAGATTAATCCGGATCGAGTCCGGAACGTTAGGAACGAGTTGTCATAATTTCCATCCGGACCTTGTAGACATTTAACATGCTCGTACATTCTGTCGACAAGTGATATATCCTCAATATCTTCTGATGGATAAAAGCTGGTATATAATATATAGACGGAGACTGATAAAAACGTTAGAGCCGTGTTGAAGTAGGAGATATAAAAAGTAGTTCCTAGTCCGCCGATCATGCAGTAGGAGCCGAACAACACAGCAATGAGGAGATAGATAAACTCGTTGTTGGAGTCTTTACTGAGGACCTGGATTGTGGTTCTGCCGGCGAGCATGACTGTCATTGATACGATTATGTTGGTTAGTATTGCTAGGATACAGAATATAATGTGAGCTGTTTTACCAAACCGAGCGTAGGCGATCTGTAACGAAAACGTCGTTGCTTTTCAACACAAACATCGTAACTGCAGCTTAAAACAAGCTGCAGTTACGAGTTTTATGTTGAAAAGCGACGATATAAAAGTCATTGGCCTGTATAAAAGATAGTCAAATTCAGCAAAGTTTAGCATGACTCTAACATAAAATTAGAAAATATATATAATATTCAAATAGGCGAGAGTGCCAGGGAGAGAGGTTAAAGTTTAATCGTAGTTCTGCCGGCGAGCATTACTGTCATTGACACGATTATGTTGGTTAGAATAGCCAGGATGTAGAATATAATGTGAGCTGTTTTACCGAACCGTGCGTAGGCGATCTGGAATAAAAATATGAAAAGCGTCGAAGAAAAGGGTTATTATGTACAGTGTGAGTTTAATGTGTTTGTACCAAATACAGTTCTGGAACCTTAAATTGCGATATTTTTACGTGATTTCAATCTTAAGTTCCCAGATGTCAAGTGATGATGTCAACATCCTAGCATTGACCTTGTTTTAACCCTTTACCAAACGACAAAATTTTAGGGTGGTCCAAATTGAAAGATCCTGCAGACGACAATTTCAATTGAATGGAATTTTTAATTTTTAGGTCTTTTTGGATGGAAAACATTGTGGGAAATGAAGAAATTGCTTGTCACAAGCAATTTCTTCATTTTCCACAATGTTTTCCAAAGCCTTTATCTCTTGGGGAGTCAAAAAGAGTCACTGTGTGGTAATGGGTTAAGTTTACTATAAAAGGTCAGGTATCTAATTGACATTCTGAACATGACCCGAAACGTGAATGATGATTATGATACATGTATGTACATAATCCCTTTCTCAAACGACAGTTTTTGTTTAACTTGTCCAAATCCGAAGGCGTCACAGACAAAAAAGTCGGTGTAACTAATTGAAAGCAGTAAGGGGAAATGAGATAATTACATGCTCCAGCATTGTCTTCTTTTCCAACAAAACTTTTATCTATTGGAGACTTCAAAACCAGGTCATGTTTGGAATAGGATTAACGTATTACCAGATGGCAAAATTTCAGAATGGTCCAAGTTAAAAGATGTTGCAGACGACAATTTCAAGTGAATGAAATGTTAGATGTTTTGGTATTTCTGGACAGAAAACATTGAAGAAAATAAAGAAATTGCTTGTGACAAGTAATTTCTTCATTTTCAACAATGTTTCCATTTCTGGACAGAAAACATTGAAGAAAATAAAGAAATTGCCTGTGACAAGTAATTTCCTCATTTTCAACAATGTTTCCAAAGCATTTATCTTGTAGGACGTAAAAAGACACATTCGTGCACTGTGTGGAATAGGGCTAAGTTATCTGCTTTAACCCTTTCCCAAAACAAGACCTGAGCCGCGTTCTTTAGAGCGAGATTTCTTTAGATATCTTGAGATTTCTTAAGATGTTTAAGGATAAAGCGCTCTTTTGAGCAAGATTTTTAAGACGATCACTGGAAGCCGTCATTGCTCTATACTTCTTTCGGAACCCCTCGGTAAATTCTGTAGAATCTATATGGGATAGAATTGACCGAGTTGTTCCGAATGCTCCATGATTCATAAACCGCTGAGTTCCGAATGCTCCATACTTCATACAAATGACGTCATGATGACGTCATTTGTATGAAGTATGGAACATTCGGAACACCTCGCTTAAAATCTCGGTCTCAAAAACGCTGTATCAAAAACATCTTAAGAAATCTTAAAAAATCTCGCTCTAAAGAACGCACCTCTGGTTTTGACGTCCCTAAAAGAAAAGACTTGGGAAAACATTGAAACAAAAGAAGAAACTGCTGATAACCAGCAGTTTCTCCTTTTGTCTCAATATTTTCTGTGTCATTTTTTACACAAATGTTATCTCTAATAAATGCCATTTTGTCATTTGTGGTAGTTTTTTGAAGTGGATCACCCTAAAATTTTGCCGTTTGGGAAAGGGTTAACATTCTGAACATGATCTGAAACGTGATGATGATTATACGTATACGTCTTTCAACCGTTATTCCTTCATTGGATGGAAAGTTTCGCTGTCCAACTTTGACAGTTTGATGACCGATAACAATAAGCAAGCTCTGTAGGTAGTCAGTGCACGAGCACGAAACATGATATAGGCCTACACTTTTTCAGTTGACATGAGCCGTGATCTGGAAAAGGGATCTTAAGGTTTACAGACCCTGAACAAATCTACACTTTCAAGCCGTGCGAAATTAATCAAATTTCACATACTTGTAAATACACATCACATAAGTTGATTCACCGTGCCAGATTTCAAGATTATGCTTTAAGAAGAAAATAATTCATAAATATCATTGTACTCTTTATTCATATGCAATGGAGGTAATTTTTAACATTTTTGTCAAATATTTTCATAAGTATGCATTAATTCAAAATTCTAAACCACGAAAAATGCTTATGTTTGTATTTGTAATGGAAATGTACCACAGTTTAGGAATTCTGTGCACTTTTCAAATTTTGCCTATGTCTCCTTGGTGCTTTTGAGGATTTGGATACCTTAAGGGTTTTGAGCCTAACATTGTCCCAGATCAGCCTGCGTGTACACGCAGTCTGATCACGAACCATGTTGTTCTCTAATAGCCTCTTCATTTGCTGTAGCAATTGTAAGTTAGCACAAAATAGGCCTACCCTTTTTAGACTGCAGTTGACCATAGGTTGATCCAGAAATTCAGTTTTCTAATTTAAAAATGCTTTAAGGGACCTTCTTCCAGAAGTGCTCAATTATATACATGTATTTCATGACACAAATGAGTGAGGGTCTTGTGGCGAACGAAACCAATTTTGGTCCGGTCTGAGGTGCGTTCTTTAGAGCGAGATTTCTTGAGATATCTTGAGATTTCTTAAGATATTTTATGATAAAGCGTTCTTTAGAGCAAGATTTTTAAGACGCTCAATGGGAGGCGCCATTACCCTATACTTCGTGCGGAACCCCTCGGTCAACTCTGTACAAACAATATAAAAGAGACTTGACCGAGTTGTTCCGAACACTCCATAATTCATAAACCGCGGTGTTCCGAATGCTCCATACTTTATACAAATGACGTCATCATGACGTCATTTGTATAAATATGGAGCGTTCGGAACAGCTCAGTCAAAGTCTCGATCTTAAAAACGCTTTGTCCAAAACACATTAAGAAATCTTTAAAAATCTCACTCTAAAGAACGCGCCTCTGGTCTCTTATAAATACGTAGTACATCGTCCAATACATAGGAAATTTAAAAAAGCAACATGGGTCCAGATTTTACAAGCAGACTGGTCTAGATCCATGTTGTCTGAAAATTCACAAGGCCCATTTTTCTAGCCCATATCCTAACCGTGTGTTCTTTTTCTGGGGAAAATTTTTAGCCTCTGGTGCCATGGTTTTCAGATAGAGTGACAAAGCCGGGAACAAAATGTTACCTGAGGAAATGTTTTAGCGCCTGGTGCCCGGGTTTTCAGATACAGTGACAAAGCCGGGAACAACAATATGTCTACAAATATTCCTATAGACATCCACAAACTACCGCCCAATCCAGACTGTAATGAAACAAGAAAATAGTTAAATTAAGGTAGCCCACTTCTAATGAGATTCACGCGACGTCGACATTTTTCGTGCGACGTCGTCAACATTCGCTAAAATATATCCGAATCTAATCAGACGACGTCATTTATATTATATAAACATTCGGTGGTGGAATGTTCCATTGCCGATCGTTTAGGGGGTCGCCCAAATAATTTCGACGTCACATGAATCTCATTAGGGATGGACTACCTTAAGATGACGGAATGTTGTTTTTTTTTTTTTTTTTTTTTTTTTTTTTTTTCTTTCTTTTTTTTTTATTATTATTATTATTATTATTATTATTATTTTATCCTGGAAACTTCCATTCATTTGAGTGCATCTAAACATTTTAGTCATACAAACATGATATTACTTGGTACTATGAAACAAGGACAAAGAGGCGTTACAGTAATTGCCGTGAAATATGCGTTATCACGTCTATGATGGAGGAAAAGAAAAGTTGCAACTGTGGCAAGAGTCCAAAGATCACAGGCTGATCAGGCTCTGTATTTTTGCTTGTTCAAAAGTCTTTTAACCGTTTCCCAAATGGCAAAAATTTAGGGTGGTCCAAATTGAAAGCTGCTTCAGACGTCAAATGTGTGTTGATAAAGAAAATATTTGTGTATAATGTAGAAAATTTAGACAAAAGGAGAGAATGTTGGTCACCGTCATTTTCTTCTTTTGCTTCAATGTTTTCCCAAGCGATTTCTATTAGGGACGTCAAAACAAGGTCTTGTTTGGGTAAGTGTTAAGCGAATTGTTGCAGATTAGTCCTCAGCCCTTTTCGACTTTTTCAAACATAAAAAGAATAGTCTCAGAAAGTAGGCCCTAACATTAATTATTGGAGTTCGCTATTCATTGTGTCACTTCAATGATCATCGTATGACTGTATATCGTCGGTGTTATTGCAAAACATCGTAACTCCAGCTTAACCAAGCTGGAGTTACGAGGTTTTACAATATCACCGACGATATACGATCTTACCTTGCTAGTGAGTGTCTCACTCTGTAGAAAGTCTGCCGGCCACAACAGCTGTGACGTCACCGTGACTGCCGTCAAACTGACGCTGACACGTCCTCCGGCGTCAAACACGGTGTCTAGGTTATGTTCGTCACGATACACGTATTTACGTAACGCACGATAACAACCGGCCACCAGGAGGGAAAACCCGCCAAAACCAAGTAGTAGTAATAAACCGATGGAACTTTTCTCTAGCTTTGGTTGGATGCTGTAAATATACAAACAATTAATCTGGACAAGCGCATAAAGTTATGGATATTTACGTTACATTTTGTTGAACGTTTTGTTCGGTGTCCGTGGTTGAGGTAGAGCGTCAGCTTCAAGATCAAGAGGTTCTAAGTTCGATCCCCGGTAGCGGAGGTTGTTCTTGGCTCCCCAATAGCCCATATCGGCCCTAATCGGTGCGAGTACTGGCGTGTTTCCAGGAAGCGGAATCGAGGGGCAATTAAATAAGCTTCTAGCTTTCGTCCCAATCTTTGTAAAATGAATAAGTTTTAAGGTATGCAACCCCCTCATTAGCACCAAAGAGCCAAAGGAGAAATTTGAAAAGTGCCAATAATTCCTAAACTATGATTTTGAACAGTTTAGAATTTAGAATTAATACATACTTATGGAAATATTTGGAAAAATGTTCAAAATTATGTCCTTTGCATATGAATCTAGAGTAAAATAATATTAGTAAATTACTTTCTTCTTGAAGCATAATCTGGAAATCTGGCACGGTGAATCAACTTATGTGATGTTTATTTACAAGCGTGCATTATTTGGTACATTTCGTATAGAAAAGTGATGTTTTTAATGATGGGATGTATACCTTAACTTACGTTTTTTGTGTGTGTGCATATTTACGTAAAGCCCGATTTCCATCATCAACCAGCTTGGAAACGCACCAAAACAAAGTAGTACATGTAGTAGTAAGCCGATCACAAAGGAATAATATAATATCGAAGACCAATTTAAAATTTACCTGGTCGTTAAAAACATTTTTCGCAGCTGATTTTTAAAAGATCTAGATCTACGACATCTAACTAAATCCTGACATTTTCTCACTTTCTGCGCTTCAAACCGAACTCTATGTGGTCACGTAAGAACAGAATTATTGAGGAGTTTCTGCAATTGTTGTGTCACTTGATTCCGTGCCAGGATAACAGTGGGCTGGTATTAATTGATTGATTTGGGCTTCACGCCTCTTCATCAACTATGGTCATATCGCGGCGGCTGGAGCACGTAGCCGTGGATTCCGGGTACTTCTCTCGCCAGTAGTTCCACAATATCCAATCTGAGCCCCCAGCTGCTCTCTCACATTATAAATAGTAAATACCCATTGGTGAGAAACAAATGGCTTTTGTCAATAGTCAGGATGGATATTGGCCTTGCCGTGGTTCGAACTCAGAATCCCTGGATTGACAGATTCATACGTTACCGACCTAGCTATCCGGGCTCGGCAGGTATTCAGAAAGTTATACATGTATAAACTATAAAGTAACAAAATGAGCCAAGGCCTGAAAAGGGTCCCTCGATGCATTTAAGGACAACATGCATCCAAATCAGCCTGTGCATTATATACGCACAGTCTGATCAAGATCAATATTGTTCTCCAATAGCTTGCTTAGGACTAGTCGCAATTGTAAGTTAGCAGATTGGATCCATTTTAGACTCCGTTTAACCACAGGCTTATCTCGTAACTCTATTTTTCCAAAAATGCTGTAAGGGCCATTTTTCCAGATTCCGGCTCATTAATAGCAATGAATTATGTGCTAAAAATAGACTGGGTTTATCGTTATGTATTGATAAACCGTCGGTGTTTTTATAAAATATCGTAACTACGGCTTGAATCAAGCCGTAGTTACGAGATTGTATAACAACACCTTCGAAATATAATTGTTTGTCCGAAATAACGTCACGATTAACTGGATAAAAATCGTTCCCTGTTACCAACTTACTTTGACTTGCCGGTGTATGACCGTAGCTTGACTTTACAACTGCCATCCTCCCCTAGATGATCTGAGGTTGAAGGTGTTGTCAAACTATCCGCTTTAATTTCTACAAGTACTAACAACACACTCACTGTCACAAGCAATAGTCCACGTAGTCCAACTACATTTAGTTTCATTTTTTTGGCAGTTTATAATCCAATATCACGATACTTTTGATCAATTAATAATCCAATATCACGATACTCTGGTTACTTTTTTCCAGAAGATAATACACATATAGGCTACAAAGTTCTGTATAAATTATTGTTACCAATTGATGTTTTGGCCTAAATCAAACTTCATAATATACTTATGTAATAAACGATTAATTCTACAGTAGTTTTGTTTTAAAAAACTCACAAACAACATAGAAATTAATTAAAAACGCACTTTTGTAAAAGAAAACTCGTTATGAATTGTCACGTCATGAAATTACGACACATGTTTACATATCGTCGCTTTTCTGCGAAAACCTCGTATCTGCAGCTTGTTTTAAGCTGCAAATACGTGGTTTTTGCAGAAAAGCAGCGATATTTTACCTATGAATACAAGCGGAAAAGCGTTTTTAATTTTCAAAAAAAAAATTGCAGTAGTTTGGAGTTCAATATTTCGTTCCTGACATAGAAATTTTACATTTTGTGCTATTACATCTTTACCGGAAAGTAGGCCCGAACACACAATGACATGTTTTTGTCAGCAATTACCGAGGTAAAAAGTTAAAATTAAAAATATAAACAAAGGAAAAAAACTCTTAAACAACACATCTTGATCTAATATTATCTAGGTTGATCGTCTGCCCACACATTTTTTTCTCAATCTTGTCAACAATGTCAAAAAGGTCAATGTCGAAATAAACCGTGATTTTCGTTTCCAAAATAAGTACTGGTTTTTGACGTCCCTAATAAAAAATACTTTGGGAAAAAATGAGAAAAGAGAAGAAAGTGCTGCATTTTTGCCTTAAGTCTCGATATTTTCTGGGAAACCATATTCTCGTCAACTGCCAATTTGTAATCATCTGCAGCAACTTTCGGATAAGACCAATCTAAATTTCGTCGTTTTGGGAAAGCGTTAATGAAACCATAGGTACAGTCCCAAAAGGTAAAATGTATACCGTCGCTTTTCAACGAGAACATCGTAACTGCAGCTTGTTTTAAGCCGCAGTTACAGGGGTTTGTTGAAAAGTAGTCATATGATTATCAAGGTTGGACATCTGTCCATTCCCTTTTAAATGATGCTGTGTCACTTAGTTAATCCTTCCCAAACCGGTAAGTATTCCGTCCTATTTTTTACTAGCGATTAATTTTATGCTAAAAATAGACAGGGGTTAATGTTATGTATTGATAAACCGTCTATGTCGTTATAAAATCTCGTAACTACGGCTTGAATCAAGCCGTAGATACGAGATCTTATAACAACATACACGAACTACCACTGTTTGACCGAAATTACGTCATGTTTAACAGGATAGAATCGTTCCATATTCGAAAGCTGTTAAGCTGTTGCAGACGACAAAATGGATGTTGATAAGTATATTACGACACAGAAAATAGTAAGGCAAAAGGATCAATAGCCATGATAGCTGATTTTAAGCAATGTCTTCTTTTCTCTGTTCAATGTCTCTCAAGAATTTTATTATGGGCCTCAAAAGTAGGTTTTCTTCGGAAAAAGGTTAATGGTACTAATGCGACCTAAGCAGTTGGTATATCAGTTCTAGTTTTATTTTACAATATACATCCTTCAAATAACCTCTATTTCATTTGCATATCCGGTCAAAACGTTCAACCAATGGTACAAATGTAGCGTGCAAAGGCTAAAGGCTGAATTTTCATCAATACAAAGCTGAAGCCAATATCGAGGAATTTCTCTTTCTCTTTAAATACTCAATCTGATAAAATTTCGATGATAACTTTCCAGTAACTTATATTTTCAGAAGATTATTAAGGTAGAATCACGTAACGTGATCATTTTGAGATTCGTATTTTTCGAGCGGCATCGTTACATATCCGAACTTATTCGGGCACGGACTAAACAGTCGGCGGTGGGAAGTTCCACTGCATGGGCGTAGGCAAAAATTTATTTACATTACGCACGAGCGCCGTAGGCCCGAAAGGGGGTATCACAAGAGGCGGTATCTCCGCTCTTAAGGGGGTTCGGGAGTCTCCCCCGAGAAAGATTTGATGTGTAAGACTTGTTTTAGTGCATTGTAAATGCATTTTTAGACACAATAAACGGCAAAACTGACCATGAAACGATACTAGCAACTTACGACCTATTCGCATTTTTTTACATTACGCACGGGCGTATTATGCGTAATGGGCATGACTGCCGAATGTTTTTGACGTCGTCCAAATAATTCAGACGTTGCGCGAATCTCATTAGGGGTAGAATACCTTAAGGTCTGACTTTAATCACTGATACGTCACATCATATTAACAATCTGGTGGTCTACAGCATTTACATAATCAAACTACAACGTTCCCTAAACGTTGCACACAGTTTAGACGTATGTATTCCAGTAAATGAAACGTTCACTCGATTATTCAAAACCACGAATTAGAAAGTAAAGTTATCCGTTAAACACTACACAAATTACTAAATCATCAACCTGTGTGAGCTTTCACATTAATTAGAATAATTTTGTCAAGTCATTTCAAAATAGGTCCACCGAACCTCAAAAGATAAAATGTAAATAAAGGATAGCTCTGTGCTGGTTAATTAGAATCGCTGTTTAAGGAAGTCCATCACTAATGAGATTCGCACGACGTCCAAATTATTCGGGCGAGGTCGGAAACATTCGGCAGGGGAACTTTCCACCGCCGAATGTTTATGACCGCGCCTGAATGGGTTCGGATACGTAACGAGAAAAAAAAATCCGATGTTTTATGAATCTCAAAATGGCCACATTACAGGTATTCTACCTTAACCGTTTCCCAAACAATGCCTTTTTGACGAAGGTAGGTCCAAGTGTTAATGTTCGGAAGAATATTTTACAAAAGAGAAGAAAATGCTGATTAAAAACACTCTGTCGTACATTTGTCGTTTGCATGTTCAGCTTTGATATTGGAACAGTCCAAAAGAGAATATCGATGATGGGAGATGAAAACAGCGTAACTCCAGTTTTGTTAAGCTGTAGTTACGAGGTTTTGATCTCCCGCTATCATAATATTCCGCCCCACCAGCAATTTGTTATTTTTCCACGATGGTAAAAAAACCTTGATTGTATGCCAGGCTGGACAAACAGAAATGCCGAAATGCCGAACTAGGGACATTGACCCATAATTATTTGGTCATGTAAATGAAACGATAATTAATGACAAAACGTAAATGTGAAAGCAATAGAGACAAAAGAGCAGAATTTCTCACCATAAGAATTGTTTGAATGAATCCTGGTCAGCCTGTACATACGTACAATCTGACTGTGATCCATGTTCTCCTAGATTTTTTTCATGACCAGTGGCAAGTGTAAGAAAGTATGCTACTATGAACTTTTTGCCGTGCTGATCTTGATTCCTGTGGTATTTCGTGCTATAATTACCATTTATCCAGTTCTCGATTCAATTCTTACAAATTACCTATGTGTCAAATTGCCTTTATCTCGGGATTCGTAGAAATGCGCTTTACTTTGACGTTAAAACATTTACTTGGAAAATATTGAGAAAAAAGAAGTACGTGCTGATTGCAAGTATTTCACCCCGTTCCTCAATATTTTCCATCCAATCATTTTTCATTCTGATAGTCGGATTAATTTAGGAGTCTGCAACACCTTTGAATTTGGACAGGCTAAAACTTTGCCGTTTGGTATATGGTTACCTAATGTAGGCTGTACATTTTTGCACTTACTCAGACTGTCAGAGTCTTGTTTTATGCTTATCGGATGTTTCCTTCCCTTTATTCCGTTTATATGTTTTAAGAACAGTAATAACCTCTTCCACAGGGGGTACTATAACGACTAAAGCCGTGGCCACGAAACATGCATACTGGAATGTTCGAATCCACACTCTAAACTGCGCCAGTGTTAGAACTTCTATACTGAAAGCTATCGCAGGTATAACGATAACGAATACGACCAAACTGGCTGTACTTCCAATAATAGCAACCATCTTGGCTTTTTTGAAGATCCGGTCCATTGTGGACGCAGTGATGACCGATCCGGCGTTAATTTTGGTCAACTCTTCTTCATATACGAGGCGGAAGGGGTTCAATGGGTTATCAATGTTGACCGTTTTAGCCCATTCCCTCTCCTCGTCGTCCGGTGTGTTTATGTTGTGGGTACACAATGATACGATCACTGTAATAACGCCACTAGATATAAACCCGGCCAACATGGCGGACAACAGGGCGTAGTCTTGTACTGTGTTTACGAAGAAGTTGTTGAGCCCGCCCTCATACATCGATCCACCAATCAGCATCCCGGCGATTGAACAGATCAAACCAATCACACTGCCTGTTGATAAAATAGATGACAAATTCATTTTTAACAAAGTATTTTATTTTGAAACGAATGCTTCGTAAAGCGCAGCATGCCATTCCTTTGGCGTGATAGATGGAGATAATCAGTGGATATTCTGCTATTGGTACCAAAGCAAATGGCCGTGAATATCTTTTTTTATTCTGTATCAAGTGAATATCATTAAACAAGAGATGTTTGTAAAACATATATGCCCCCTCAAGGGCCTTTATTTGATGTAGGTCAAGGTCCAAGGTCATGGTCAAATATGAAAGGTCTTGGTAGGAGGTGTCTATATGTGAAATATCAAAGCTGTATATGTAAATGTAAAATGAAACATAGGCCAGGTTAACGTTTTTAAAAGTGGGTCAAATGCCAAGGTCAAGGTCATGGTCAAATGTGAAAGGTCTTGGTTGGAGGTGTCCATGTGTGAAATATCAAGGCTGTAGGTGTAAAAGGACATGATATATATGCCTGGTTTCAGTCTTTTTACAAGTAGGTCAAACTCCAAGGTCAAGGTTGCAATATTCAAGGTCATGGTGAAATGTGAAAGGTCTTGGTAGGAGGTGTCTATGTGTGAAATATCAAAGCTGTAGGTGTGATAGGACATAAGATAAAGGCTAGGTTAAAGATTTCTAAAAGTATGTAAAAATCAAAGGTCAAGGTCACAAAGGCCAAGGTCATGGTCAAATGTGAAAGGTCTTGGTAGGAGGTGTCCATGTGTAAAATATTGAGACTGTATAGGTAAAAGGACATGAGATATAGGCCTAGTTTAAGTTTTTTAAAAGTAGGTCAAACTCCAAGGTCAAGGTCCAAAGTCATGGTCAAAAGTGAAATATCTTGGTTGGAAGTGACCATGTGTGAAATATCAAGGCTGTATATGTAAAATGACATGAAATATAAGGCAGATTAATGTATTATTAAAGTAGGTCAAACACCAAGGTCAAGGTCACAAGGTCCAAGGTCATGGTCAAATGTGAAAGGTCTTGGTCGTAGGTGTCCATGTGTCAAATATCAAGGCTGTATGTGTAAAAGGAATTGATATATCGGTTAGGTTAAAGTTTTTTTAAAGTAGGTCAAAGGTCAAGGTCACAAGGTCCAAGGTCATGGTCAAATGTGAAAGGTCTTGGTAAGATGTGTCCATGTGTGAAATACCAAGGCTGTATGTGTAATAGCACATAAGATATATGTCCAGTTTAATTTTTTTAAATGTAGGTCAAACTCCAAGGTCAAGGCCACATGGTCCAAGGTCATAGTCGTATGTGATAGGTCTTGGTCGGAGGTTTCCATGTGTCAAATATCAAGGCTGTATGTGTAAAAGGACATGATATATCGGCCAGGTTAAAGTTTTTAAAAAGTAGGTCAAACTCCAAGGTCAAGGTCACAAAGTTCAAGGTCATGGTCAATTGTGAAAGGTCTTGGTAAGATGTGTCCATGTGTGAAATATCAAGGCTGTATTTGTATAAGCTCAAGAGATATATGCCGGGTTTAATTTTTTTTTAAAGTAGGTCAAACTCCAAGGTCAAGGTCACAAGGTTCAAGGTCATGGTTAAATGTGAACGATGTTGATAGGAGGTATCTATGTGTGAGATATCAAGGCTGTATGTGTAAACGGACATGAGATATAGGCAAGATTAAGAATTAAGTGTAAAAATCAACAAAGGGAAAAAACTCCAAGAATTTGATTGGCAGAGTTACAGTTCTTGTGCGCTGCACCTCTCCATAATGAAATCTATCCACCTGTAAAGTTTCATGATTCTACCTTACATACTTTTTGAGTTATGCTCCGGACAAGAATCAAATTCGAAAATCAACAAAGGGCAATAACTCAAAAAATATTATCGGCAGAGTAACGGTTCTTGTGCACTGCACCTCTCCATAATGAGATATATTCACCTGTAAAGGTTCATGATTTTACCTAACATAGTTTTTGAGTTATGCTCCGGACAAGAATCAAGTTTGAAAATCAACAAAGGGCAATAACTCAAAAAATTTTGTCAGCAGAGTTACGGTTCTTGTGCACTGCACCTCTCCATAATGAGATCTATCCACCTGTAAAGTTTCATGATTCTACCTTACATACTTTTTGAGTTATGCTCCGGACAAGAATCAAGTTATAAAATCAACAAAGGGCAATAACTCAAAAAATTTGATCGGCAGAGTTACGGTTCTTGTGCACTGCACCTCTCCATAATGAGATCTATCCACCTATGAAGTTTCATGATTCTACCTTTAATACTTTTCGAGTTATGCTCCGGACAAGGTTTGGTCTACGGACCGACCGACCGACCGACCTTCCGACCGACCGACCGACCTTCCGACCGACAGACCGACCGACCGACACTTGCAAAACAATATACCCCCATTTTCTTGAAAGGGGGCATAATTAAAGATTAATGTCATAAACATTCCCATCTCGTGTTTTAAAGGGCGACGGTAACAGATGGTCTAATTGCAAAAAATGAATTTTTTTGAAAAAAAATGCAAAACTTTTGTGTTGACCACCTCGGGATGGTTAATAATATGCGTTTCAGACAGAGAATGAGCCGAAATTACAAGACAGATAGCTGAATTTAGGGAGAATCCAAACCTAAATTCAACCCCGTCTCAGATGGGGTTAGAATTATTTTTAAATTGTTGCGCATGCGCATACAGCGCGGACCATGATTCAAACGAGATTCATACTTGAATTTCAATATGACGTCATCATGTATGTTGTGACGTCATTTAAGAAAGTCGCATGTCCTACTGTTTTGACCTACTTTCGACATCGCTTCATGAATTTGGTATCAAATTGCGAAAAAATGAGTCGTTGCTTCAACAGTTTGTCGTAATCATTTAATCAGGTCATATAAAGCTTAAAAAGTGTACATTTCGTTTGTATTTGACAATTTTTGGGTCCAAATCTGGGAAATAGTAGCTTTAAGCTCACAATCACCAGAAAGTGCCGAAAATGTATTCCTATTTGATAACAGCCAAAAATGGCTCAATATGTTTCTCGGGGAAATTCTTTGATAATAAATCCGTAAAAGGTGCCCGGGTTATAACTTTATGCATTTTAAGTATAAAGACATAGACAACATTACCAGAAATAAAATGTATTTACACAATTTCAAGACATTTTATCAAAAGATTTACCTGAAATGACCCCTTTTGCTGTTGCCTTGGTCCAGGTGATGGTTGAAAACAGGGGCACTAGAAAAGGTCCCGTGAAGACTTGCATACCCAGTGTTGTCCAGTTTACATTGATGGAAGTCTCTGACAGAATCAGTCCGAACGGGATAATAGCAAGGATGATCCATATCATACACCACGTCTGAAATTCAGTACAATATCGGTAGGCTATATAAAATATACACTTTAAGACACTTCTAACGCAATACTTACCTTTTTTGTAATAACTCGACATTTAATGAACCAATATTCATCAAATTTTCAACACATTTAATTCGTTTACAATTGCATAATATCTGTAATTTTCATAAAGAAACATTGATTAAAAATGATTAAATTTGCAGTTCGTGTAATATGACTAGAAAACAAAAAGTCGCAAAAAAGTTGTGCGAGCTGATAAAGTAAATTCATATAATTAATGTAACAGCAGTCTAGTTTATGACATTCTGCTAACTTTCTGTGTGTCCGTCATGGACATAAATGACACGGAGACACCCCTTGTCATTGGCAAAGCATAATTGATTATGAATTTTTGCGTGATCATTCTTAACTCGTCCCTTTTAAGTTCCTGTTCCAGTTGTTGAACATTTCTTGGAGCAAAAGGGCGAAAAACTAATGTCTGGTAACAAAATCCATGATTTTGTGCAATGCTGACACGTACAACACATTATTTCTTAAACAAAATAGGTGCAACTTAATTCTAGTATTGCTTCACACGTGAAAGCATGATATCAGATCTTATGAAGCAGTGGTATGAGATATGAACATGATTTGGTGACGCTGCTGTGATGCTGTTGAATTCTGCAATTGCCTGGGGTTTTGTGACTTTTCATATTTGAGTCTTAATGAAAAACGTAAATATTGTTTATGTTCGGATCAATCGATTTCGATGAAATTTACAGAAAACATGTAAAGGTAGTTGATTTATATTTGCTGAAAATTTTATAAAATATACTGCATTTTTTTTCATTTAATTATGATGAAAAATGTAAGTGTTGCTTTGGAAGTGTCTTTAAGTGTAGTTTAATCGATTCTATATAAGGCTATCGGCCCATTGTACATGGCACGAAACTACATAACAAAGATTACTGAGAAATATTACGTATTTAGAAAGTACAATAATTATAATGGCGAGAATTTTAGCACAAGTGTATAATTTTCTTTGTGTGAAGCGTATGCTCTGTTCAGCATGACGCGTGCAGATTTTGAGCTCAGTATACTCTTCATTTTCTTCAGCTGCTTCAGACGGTGTCTTGTAATGACAAAATATGATATTTGGACCGGTGGAATGATGGAATATGATAAGATTTATTCGGGTTGTAAGATCACACACACATATACAAAGACTCTTAACATATAAAATGTTGAATAAGTAGGAAAAACAAAATTGATGATATTCAGTTCAAAGACATATGGCACTAGTTAAGAAATATCAAATATCAAATCCAGACAAATATTAAAATTTTGAATGTGAGCAAGTTATGTAGACCCTTTGCTTTGTATTCATGTTTTGTTCTTTTAACCTATGGATAACCCATAAAAGCTCGAGAGCTTATTTCCAATGGGGTCCATTTTGGGATGGGAACAGTCAAGACTTTTGCATTTGGGTAAGACAACATTTGTAATAATTATCAAAGTTTACATAGCCAATAAATTATCTAAATAATTGGTTAAAGTTAAAATATATTAGACTTCAAAGAGTACATATCACATAACATAGGCTAACATATCACAGCATATCTTATTTATCACATTACAAACATCAACAACAACAAAAAATCACATATCGTCGCTTTTCTACGAAAATCCCGCATCCGCAGCTTGTCTTAAGCTGCAGATACGAGGTTTTCGAAGAAAAGCAGCGATATTCTGCATTTAGTTCTATACTGACTGACTTTAAAAACGCATCACTTATTTTTCAAAATATTTCCGTAGTTAAAGTCAACAGGATCAAATTTCTACTTCTGATATACATTTCAACCAATAAGACACGATATCCAATAAAATTTAAATTGCATTCAGTTACCACGTTATTTCGCACGACGTCAACGTGCAAGATATGGATAACGTTTACGTAACTACACCTTAGGTGACCAATTGGATTTTTGTTATCATATTCCATATTCAAATGGCCAGGAGTTACTTTTATTTCTCAATCAATTCGATTAAACAAAAAATAAAGCCAAGAGACCAAAGTTCGTTGAGCACACACAAATTTTTGAATTATTTTAAGCGGGTGTTTGTCAACGAGAACGGGCGAGACGTTTAAATGTAAACCAATCGACGATTTTTCACTTTCATTAACGTAGCCAATCTACAGGGATTGCTGCTGAGCATCATCGTCCTGATCAACCGTTTAAAACGAGCTTACATCAAGATAATAACATACGTCAACGTCAATTACGTAATTGGTTTACAACAACGTTTTCAACTGCAATTGTAATACAAAAATGTTGCTACTGACAAAATCTTGCCATAACAGCGAATTAACGATTAAGATATTGTGGTTTTCACTACTGACGATTATGTCCGTGACAGATACGTACAGAAAGTCATCATCAGATCAGGATGCGTTGGGCCTAGACATGATAAGAAACGAACGTCAAAACTTTTGAATAATCTCCAGCAATATATGGTAGATGATTCAAGCCCAAAAGAATAAAGATTTTGTTTCAACTCAAGGGTCAACGAGGTCACGATTGTGGAACGTTTTTCATACTCAGAGCGGAATTACGTGTTATTAAATAGAGAAAACTGTCAAATTCATCACACCACCTCTCTTTAGATGGCTATTTCTCAGTCATTTTATCGAATTTTTGCCTGAAATTTTCAGGAAATGATGGGAAGATGTCAAGCTGTTGTTTAATATATAATACTACAAATTTGATTATGTATTTTGCATATTATTGCCGGGTGAACTTTAGTGGTGCGTTTTTAAAGTCAGTCAGTATACATTAATATAGAAAAAGACTAGATAATTTAGAAAAACACGATTTGGGTCGTGTGCGCCATAATTTCCAATAGATCTCAAGGCCTACATGTAAAAAACACAATTTTATAATTTTGAATGATTTTTTGAACCATCAATTCCGTGGAAGATTGTACAAGAAATCTTTTCTGTAGTTGAAAACATGGAAACATGAAAAAACATCATGTACGAGTAGTTACGAGACTTTTGAAGAAAATCAATCATTTTACGAACATTTCTATGCGATAATATCTTCTATTTCATATCATCTTATCTTTTCTTTTATTATCATATACCATATCAGAACAACAGATAAGAAGTGGTGAATCCATTCTAAATTTGTTATTTCAAATTCCAAGCCTGTGTTGTGGGTACTCATTTGAATCGTCTCGATGATGTAACAATGAATGAAATATTGCATTTTGAAAAGCCATTATCCCATTTGTAGCCCTGCATATCATATTTTTTACCTTATATCTCATCAGACCATCTTCATAATGTCTATACTGTCCGTGTGTGGTACATTTGTAATGTATACCAAACTCATGGTCACTTTCAGCTCTTCTCTCCATGTCTTCTGTACAATCCATGCAGCCGACAGATGACGGGCATGCACATTGCCCTGGACCCGTCTGCTGGGCTTGGGGAGAAAGTTGTTTCTCCTTCCCACACAATATACAGCTTGTTGGTGTTAGGTTTCGTCTGAAATATTAGAAACCACTTATAAAATGACAAAAAGTTATTTTGTTCCAAACTGAAAGCTGATAGAAAGCATAAAAAGGATATTTGATATCGATTTGGGTCGTGTACAACAAAATTTTATCAGCATTGCATTTTTCGGATACTGAAAGATGTCGTTTGCTACCATCTAGTCATAGAAAGTATACAAATGTGTAGCAACACTGAATCGCGACTATTTTGCTTATAAGCATAGTCTGTTCTCGATCCTTTCTGTTCTATTATATCTTCCTAGTAGCCTAACGTGTAACAACAAATACTGTAGGACAGCAAAAATTTAAAGTGTGTCCCGGATATAAATATCCCTAGTATATTCTTGTTGTCTCCTTTCAAATTGGAGCAGCACACGATTGCACCGTGTTGGAAATTGTTAATCATATAGTCCGCTTACGATATTGTAGCACATGTTTACAAAATTTACCTATGTGAACAACACAAAAATACCCAACTCTAAAATTCTGTAGGCTGATCTTGCATGCGACATGTTTTTTGTTGTTGTTGTTGTTGTTGTTTTTTTTAAAGTAACCGTGAACGCCTTTTCGATTGTTTACATCGGTAAAGTTTATAAACATGTGCCAAAATATCACATTCGGACTATACCTGTAAGGGTTGATATGTGTTTTATAAATATCGTAAACGATAATAGAGGATATCGCCATGACTTCACCAGACCCAGTAGCCATCAGCGTCATCATTAACATTGTGAGAAAAAGATAAGCTCCGGTTTCACCGAGGAGTACGTCCATGATGAACGGTGTGATATAGCCTAGAAAATGAAATACATGTTGACTTAAATGGTAAAGTCTGAAAATGTTGACATGACGTTGATCTTTATGCAAAAATACATTAAAACATCACGATAAGGTTAACCTAAATGGGCTCAATAGAGCGTGAACTATGTGCTGATAGGCCAACGTCGTCCTCATGTCAATATTGTTGGACAATACATAGGCCTACGATGTACAAAACTTCTCAGAGCCTATATTACATACATGTAGGCCACCAGGAGTGGTATTCACCAACTAGTTTTATTCCCGGTGTGACTGTAAAGTTACATTACAATCAATATGATTGGCTGACCTATGGGTATGTCGAACTGTCGATATTTCGAACAAATAGTTGGTCCTAAAGGTACTCGAGCTATTGAATTAGTGTTGCATCTTACCGTTGTCTATTTCTACATCACTCAGTAGATGTGTTCCATTGTTGGCCGCGCTCATCGACATATAGGACATAGCTGCCGTGAATGATAGCGTAGTGGGCAGGAGAAACCACATGTAACCAGCCACAAAATATCCCACAACGCCCTGTGATGGCTTCGCTGCTATCCGGCTCTGCCAGTTAGCCTGGTCACAGAAGCTCGTGGACGTCCCCATGAAGAGTAACACTACGCCATAGATGAGACCTGACCTTGTTCTGAAGGTCAAGAAGGAGTTTTGGTAATTCCCGTCCGGACCTTGTAGACATTTAACATGCTCGTACATTCTGTCAACTAGTGAAATGTCCTCAATATCTTCTGACGGGTAGAAGCTGGTATATAAGATATAGACGGAGACTGATAAAAATGTTAGAGCCGTGTTGAAGTAGGAGATATAAAAAGTAGTTCCTAGTCCGCCGATCATGCAGTAGGAGCCGAACAACACCGCAATGAGGAGGTAGATAAACTCGTTGTTTGAGTCTTTAGTTAAGACTTGTATGGTGGACCTTCCAGCCAACATCACGCTCATAGATACAATCAGGTTTGTCAACAGTGCAAACACACAGAATATGACGTGGGCAGGCTTCCCGAACCGAGCATACGCAATCTGTAATTAAAGTCATAATACAAATTGATGATTGGTTATATTTGATTAAATACCATGGAAAACAAATTTGCAGAATCCAATTTTTGTTGAAATATTTATAAAAGCATACTGGTTAAACAATAAACATTATTACTCGTTTTAACGTCTACGTATTAGATAGAGGCTGTATAGTAGATTCTTCGCGATATAAACGTTCAAAATGCGCAGCGTAGAATCTTCTATATGAAAAAAAAAATCGAGGAAAAGGAAAAGGGAGATCGGCAGTTTCTGTCTTTACCTCAATGTTGTCTTAAAGTGTTGCCCTTGCAGACGTCGAAACCAGGGTTTGTTTGGGAAAAGATTTTCTTACAGTCCCGTTTCACCACTTAGGCCTACCTGAGGGAATGTCTTTGCTCCTGGTGCCCGGGTTTTCAGATAGAGTGACAAAGCCGGGAACAAGAGTATATCAACAATAACACCAGTGGACATCCACAGACTCCCGCCAAGTCCCGACTGTAATATAACAAAACATTCACGGTACGGAACCTCCAAAGACAGGACCAATGGCTCCGCACAGAAAATCATCTGGGGCGTCTCTGTAGGCACGATTTTCCGATATTTTCTCACTTTTTTGTCCAATTATTGTCTTATGGTGTTTAAACATGGAAAGGGAGAATATCATGCTCCGCTACCATCATTTGTGTGTTTGCTTTAATTTTTTCGGCTTTAATTTCAGACGCGGTTGCATAGGATCGTTGTTGTCGTTAGTCAACACGGTGTGATTTTCGTGTTTAAGCCTACATCATATACTTTTGAGCATTTCAATGCTAACGACTGCCACACAAACTTATAATATCGTCGGTGGGGAGTAAAAACCTCGTAACTCCAGCATATTCAAGCTGTAGTTACGAGGTTTTGACTCCCCATCAACGATATGCTAATCGAAAGTTTCTATTGATAAGAGATTCTTCACGTTAAAAATAGGCCTAATGGATACCTAAAGAAACAAATGGTGTGGACAGGAAAATCACAACGGGTCAACTCACGTCGACAATGGTCCTATATAATTGATTTTGAAACCGAAACAAGTATTGTTGTCGCAAGATCGTATGGCACATGTTTACGTTTTGTTCAAATGTAAACAAAACATTGTTCGGTATAACGCAGAAAACTCTGAACAGTGAACAGACCGCTATATCACTGTACCTAAATTTTCAACATGTCTACGTCACCACTTATAAAGAATTTATTCATCTTTTATCATCTTATATGATCTTGCGCCAACAATAGAACAGACAGACAAATGGTTGTAGCGGAGCACGACATTCTCTTTTTTTTCACTTTAATTACTAGGAAATATTTTTGGACAACAAACTGATAAAATGTACGAAAAATTGTGCATACAGAGATGCTCCCATAATACTGAGGTATGTCAATTACTGAAATCACTGTGGAAACCATATCTTTAAATGTTACGTCATTGGCATTTCAGTATTTGAAAATATTTTGTAAAACAAAGTGTGTAAAGATTTATTGAATAAATTGTGTAATTCGGCAATGATGTACACAACCGATAATCATAATGAAGCCAACCAATCAGAACATCATGTAATATGGCTGAGCATGTAGTGTCTGAGGGATAAGTCTAGAAATAAGTTACGTCATCAACTGTAAAGAAAAGTTGATTTTTTGAAGAAAAAAATGCGAAATTGATCACAAGACAGTATTAATTTTTAATATTAAGATTCTTTACACAAGTATAAAATAAATTCGTATGATAATAGAGAATGAAAAAACTGTCAGCAGAGCAACAAGTACCCCACCCTCAACGACCCACATTTTTTTTAAAATGATTTTATGAATAACTTGTGTGGAACTAAAATCTGGACAGAGTTTATTGCATATTGCATTCAGTCAGTGTTATAACCTAAAAAGAGATTTCTAAAATCTATTACAGTTCATTTATTCAAAATGGGAACGAGAATAATAAGACGTAATTTGGAAACTGAAAAAAATATTGGTGTTTGGTATCAATGTTAACAGGTTACATCATATATCAGAATAATAAATTTTTGGAAGAAAACTTTATCTGCAACACAGAATATCTTTGATTTGATTTGATTTATTCGTGAATATATACATACATGTCATACATTAAAACAAATACATGAGATCATAAAACAAAGTATCACAGATGTAAAAATTGCCGAGATCTAAAGGAGCACAGACAGAATTACAATTATCACAATTCATGTTTGATTAAGATTAACAATCATAGTCTCAAAATATTGGTTTGCTTGTTAATTTAGTTCTAGACAATAACGTATATATATACACACAGGATAACCCATGAAAGTTTTTCAACTTATTTCCAATGGGGTCCTATAGTAGTGGTATGGCTCAAAGTGAGCCATATTTTAAGTTTTAAAGAAAATTTATGAAAAATTTATGAATTAAAAATTCCATACAGACCAATATAGTGTAACTATGACATAGGTTTAAAATATATTATTGAAGATATACATATGTTACATTCTTATTGCACGAAAATCAAACTTTCAAGCATAGGTTACGGATTAAGACAATACATATTAATAAAAGATATATTCTGATTCTTCACAAATTTTCATGTTTTGAGTGAGATAAGACTTAGACGTCGCGCACGGTATTGCGTCACTTTTCAAAAAAACGCTACCCTCCGGGTTTCATAACTAAATTTTGCAAGACCCATTTACCTTCTCATAACTTTGTTATATATCAAAATAACAGTAAAACTGTGATCTTTTTCAATGCCATGCTTTTTTCAACTCGTTAGTTTGTATAAATTTACTAGAGAGACTTTTTATTCATAAATTAAGCGAAAAAACGCGTGTAACATGTAACATAAATGTACAAATGCGACGGATGTTTATAAAAAATTATATGGTTAGTTAACGTCAAACGCACAGAAAAATATATTGTATGATAATGGAGATTCTGTAGAATGTGTTGGCGCAAAGAAATCAAATTTCGATGTCGATTGCGCAAATTATCTCAATTTGTTTACCAAAATTCGAAGTGTAACAATTAGAATTACGTCGCAGGAAAAATGACAATTTTCCTAAATATTTTGGTAATTAATGACTCAGATGCTACCAAACTTAATATAGAAAATACCATTTTTCTCTTTTTCTAAAATATATAGAAGAAAGCCGGTTAGAATAATAAACGAAACAATTATTGCATTAAATGCGTGTGGACAGAAAATGTTTCGGGTCGTTGAAAACGTCACTTTTTTACTCTTTAGATTATAAAAAATACAAGTTCCCTTATTCATACAAAAAAATAATTTCAATGAGGAAATACCGTTTTTTTTCTTATTCAACATATTAAAATTTCAACGCAAAGTAATCCAAAGTAAAAGAGATATTCGAATTTTTTCTTGTGGACAAAAATTTTATAAACGTAAACTTTATATTTAAAGTTAACTTAAAATCATCTAATCGTCACATTTTTCAGACAAATGATAGAATGAATCAAAGTGGCGTTAAAGCTAAGAAAAGACAATGGACGGAAAGAGTGGGATATTTCCTAAAATTTGGTCTTTTATTTATACATCACTTTAGTTTGTAAATAGAGTAAACATTAAAAACACATCACAACCGTCTACGCAAAAACTTTAACGTTACGCAATGATTAGAATTGACGTTCGCTAGTTTGACGTTACATTTTAGTGCCGCAATACCGTGCGCGACGTCTTAACTTTCTTTTTAAAATCAGTTTTATTTGTAGAATCTTTCACCATTATTGGGAGACTATTCCAGTCCTTAGCAGATTGGTGATAAAAGGTGTTGGCTGTAAAACTGTTAACTGATTGGATATAAAAGTTACATTTACTATTTCTACTGTTGTAGGAGTGTGTCTTAGAGACCAAGCTAAAATTTTCTAACATATAAGATGGACATGTTTTATGATATATTTTATGAACATGATTCAGCCTTAGCTGTTTAACCCTATTTTCAACATTCAACCACCCAATACTACTAAAATCTTTTACATTCAATGAGTATCTAAAATCATGCTCATGAATAAACCTTACAACTTTATTTTGAGCAACCTGCAATCTATTATTCAATTGTTTGGTGATACCACTATACCATGAAGAACTAGCATAGTCAAATTGGCACTGAATAATCAATTTAAAGGCTTAAAAATCATTTCTACAAATGGCACTATTTTTAAACAGCATATGAATATTGCAAAGTAGGAATGAGAACTAAGACAAACCAGGACCCGAAAATTCTGTGTCCAATGTTAAATCATCTAGCTTTCTTTTTGACAATTAATTGCAAAAATGTATGAAATTTCAATTCCCTA
Organism: Fragum sueziense; assembly: GCA_963680895.1. Taxonomy (NCBI): domain Eukaryota; kingdom Metazoa; phylum Mollusca; class Bivalvia; order Cardiida; family Cardiidae; genus Fragum; species Fragum sueziense. The sequence goes on along the minus strand of OY804596.1, from coordinate 66,354,977 downwards.
AAAACTGTTAATGTAACACATATATCACCTGTTAATGATTAATCTAAACAACATGTGTACATATCGCTTTCAATAGACTATAAATTTGATAAAACGCTGCACATTTCGTGTCAAATTAAATCTTCATGTTGGTCACCATTAATTCATGACGTAACAAAAAAGTGCAGGACGGAAAAAAACGTGCTATGTATATTGTTTTCTGCTTCGCCTTAAAACTTGGACACCGTCAAATTGAGTCATTAGGGAAAGGGCCATGATAACAATCATTTTGAAGTTCAACTACAGCGGAATTTGTTAAATAGTAGTCCGCTTACGATCTCAGGGCACATTTTTACAAAACTTATCTATGTAAACAACACAATAATTGAACTCATAACTATTCTGTTATTTTGTATGCGTTGGTTCGAATCTTGCAGATGTAAGAGACCTACAAGATTCGATTTAACGCATGTCTAATTGTATTGAAAATGAAGAACGTTTTTCTTTGTTTACATAGTTAAATTTGTAAACAAGTGCCATAACATTGTAAACGGACAATATAGTAGGCCAAACGTCCATAATCACTATAGCAATATGAGAATTTTGTTTCTCATTTCTTTGTTTTGATATACACGTAAATATAGGACCTACAGTGCGCATCAATCCAGGACCCACACCTAAATTCCCTATTTCCTGCTCAAGAGTTGCAGATGAAAAATGCTGACCAGCCTCTCCCTTTCATTCAATGAATTCTCGGCTATGGTCTGTTTCGCCCCACCATTTCTGACGTCTACAAAACATAAGAGTGTCGTCGGGTCCAGAATTTTTGGCGTTTGTGAAACAGTTTTACTGTTAAGCTAATCAGAAAGTTTACCTTACTAGTGAGTGTTTCACTCTGTAGAAAGTCTGCGGGCCACAGAAGCTGTGACGTCATCGTGACGGCCGTCAAACTGACGCTGACGCGCCCTCCGGCGTCAAACACGGTGTCTAGTTTGTGTTCATCTCTGTAGACATATTTACGGATAGCCCTGTAACACCCGGCTATTATCATCGCAAACCCACAAAAACCGAGCAGTAGTAACAGCGATACGGAGCTCTTCTCGATACGCGGCTTTATGCTGGAATAGAAATGAGACAGGATCTTGAAAAGGGCCATTTTACTACAATTTTCAATCCTTTCTTGTAACAAAACCTGATTTTGGTGTCGTCCAGGAAAAAAGTCGCGCGAAAACATTGAAACACAAGAAGGCAATTCTGATAACCAGTGTTTCTCCTTTTGTCTTAATATATCTTAACGAACATTGCATACATTCTATCTCAATCAACACCCATATTAATGTTTTGGAAAAGGTTCAGACCACCATGAGTTCAGATCATGGTTGTGTACTTGTGGTTTCTGATCGAGTTTCTATGTTTCTCTCTTTTACAAGAGTAATTGCATGTCTGAGAAAGTTTTAGAGAACGACATAACGCTGCTTTTCTGCAAAAACCACGTATCTGCAGCTTAAAACAAGCTGCAGATACGTGGTTTTCGTAGAAAAGCAACGATAAGCTGCAGTCCGACATGTCCGTTTTTCCCCAAATTAGCGCAAGAAAAACGAAGTATTAAGTTCACAATGCTCACAAATGAGTTACATGTAGGCCTACGAGATGGAATAAAGTACAGGATATATGAGAAAACTATACATTTCGAAATGGGCAATTTTCCTTTTTGTCTACTATGTTTCACTTTTTATGATTTGATTCACCTCAAAGAAGTTTATCTAATTTCAATTTTATTAGTCACATGTCAATGATTGAGGAGAAAATGTTGGGTACCATTATCATTTTTTTACCTCGACGCTTTCCATATCCATCACTGGATACGTAAAAATATGTCTTGTTTAGAAAGGTTTAAACTTACTTTGATATTCCTGTGTAAGACTGCAGCTTGATCTTACAGTTTTCGTCATCTGTCATCCCTGGAGGCCCCTCACTTGTAACACTTCTAAATGAAGATGTCAGAGTTGGTGACACACAAGTACCCACAACACACGCCAAAACGAGTATTAATCTCTTATAAGCCATTTTAAATTTTATAGCTTGTCACACCATGACATTCTAACAACTTTGTAAGATTAGCCAGAAGGATTGGGTTGTATGAAAGTTTAGACGCAAACTTAGATAAATAATTGAGCCAGGACCTGGGAAAAGGCCTCTGTGGCATTTGAGATCAACTTAAGTCGCTTTTTCTTCAAACACACCGAGCAATGGCTTGTCTTAGGTTGTATTCACGAGGGGCTGGATTGGGCGTGTTGGATGGAGGAAAGAGTGCACAAAGTCTGACCAGGATCTATAATGTTCTGGAATGATTTCATCATTAGCCTTACTTAAAGAAGTTGTAAAATAGCAGCATTAATCCTGATCAGACCGTGTGTATAGATAGGATTACGTGGATTCATCTTCATATCACTGCTGATCCTCCAAATTCCCACAACTACGGTTGTACGAGGGGTGATCCAGAATTAGCGGTACTGACTTTATAACTTCAATACGAATCCATCGAAGTCAATCAATTTTTTTACAGCATGAAATGTAATTTATCAATGATCCATCGACGAAATATCATCAAAATCGGACTTAGAACAAAAAAGTTACGATGAAAGTAGTTTTGTATATAACGCATAGGCGGGGCAGGTATTCACCGAACGTCACTACGTTGCAAGTTCGCAACGTTAAAATAATGACGTTACTCCTCCACACAGTCACCTAGAGTTGCAATACATTTACTATGACGTTCAATTAATCCACTTAAAATATCGATGTACCATTGCTTGTCGATTGTAGAAAACATCCATAGAATGTCTAGAGCTAATTTACCAAGTCCTTGAAACTGACATTTCAGTACCGATTTCATATAGGAAAATACCCACAATCAATTCCACTGAAGCTTTAACAGATGAGAAGGAACGATTTTAGCCTTCTTTGATTGGGGATGAGACAGGTGACGTCCGTTGTTGTGATTTTAAGTGTTTTAGGTCATACAAACGCACCTAAATTAATCTGCTGTTGGGATTTTCTCACGGGATTTTGCTTCTTAACGAAATCTTTGATCCAGAGTTTCTTCAATACCTGTACGCGTTTTCCCAGAATTTCTGTTTTAGGTAGATAAAGAATCTACTGACATCTGGGCCTATTCAGGTTAAAATCATCGGTCAATATCCAAAACTCTCTACCATAACTTAGGTCCGTCTTGTAACAAATGTATTTGATGGTGAAGCGTGAGCTCAATTGTTGACGCCCTAATCAGATTTAGTTGACGTCGCATCCAGACTGCGCCTCTAGATACTACCCGCTTTCTTTTCCTACAAAAATGTTCTTCCCTTTTTGAAAATTCGGTGTCTAACAATTGTGAAAATTCTAATAAAGAATGTTTCTGAGTTTTTCTACATTATTTGTAAGTATTGATTATGGAATTTCCACGTTGTACGCAAAACTAAAAAACTGCGTACGTTCGAATACTCCGCCAACGTCAAAGTTGACTTTTATCGCCAAAGGAAAGTGGTCCACGGTTCTCCCATTTGGCCAGAAATAATGTTCAAATTTTGGTCATAGAATAGCACAAAGTCATTGTTGATGTCCACAACGTTTCAGTAAAATCGTTTTGTTAGAAAGGCTTGAAAAAATTTAAAATAATGAAAAGTCAAGTTATTCTTCTCCTGTCCCGCTTAACCGTACCTTGGTTGCTATGGACACGCTTTCGACATGGACGCAATCAATAGACAATGCCAATATTTCCGTATCATGTCAAATATGAATAGTACTTGTATTATGCCAAATTTCATCAAGAAAAACACACAAATATTAATTTTAGAGGATCAGTACCGCTAATTCTGGATCACCCCTCGTAAATTGAAAAAGCTGAAGTTAATTAATGTGTTTTCAGATTAATGTTCAATTACTGGACTTTAAAAAACAAACAAAAACAAAACAAAAATATACATTGCCACCCGCGTTCACTATCAATATGAGTAATTCAATGTATCTCAAACAAGACCTGATTCTTATGAAAACGTTGACACAAAAGAAGAAATTGTGGATAACTAATTTTTTTTAATTTTGCCACAGATTTTCTGCGCTCTATAGTACACAAATTCTGTTGTCAACATCTATTTTGTAATCTGTAGCAGCCTTCAAATTGGGTCTGTCCACAACTTTGTCGTTTGGAAAGAGGTTAAACAGTACATACAGTAGTTAATACACAGTTTCCCTTATCAAATAGGAAATACACATGTTTCACTGTTCTGCAGAGCTCAATAAGCCATTGAATCTCCCTACGTAATGCCCCTACACCTTCAAATGTTTCAAACAACTTTTGTCTTCAAATCAACCATCGTCGTATAGTTACGAAGTCGCCAGAAAAGTCCAGCGTTGTGCGTATCTTATTTGACCATAATTTTATTATTATTGCACTACGGGAATTTTATCATACCGGTAATCCTTTAAAAAAAATCAGAATCTTAGCCTGGTCCAACTTGAAAGAAGTTGAAGAATGTAGTCGTAAAAATACCATTTTATCAAATTATGGGAAGTAGTAACAAGAGTGACATGGTCACATTATACGCCGCCCAAGAGATTTAGTTTTAAGGGGCATAACTCAGGCAAAAATCAATCAATGAAAAATATACTATATAAAATCCTTCCGTCATGCACATCTACCAATTGACCAAACGCCGACTGTCATATTAGTGTGGTCACAGTCTCGTGTTAAAAATACTGCCTCTATCTGATTCTATATAAAAACGAGTAATTTACAAACGGCATTTTCAGCCTAAATAACACATTAAATTGCCAAAAAGTGTGTAAAAACTTAAAGCTAAATAGTCATATTTTATTATGATAAAATACTTTTACCTTATACACGTTCTTTTCGTGTTAAATCTCTATTTGAAAAAGTGGGTCAACTCTGCGTTTCTTTGTTTGAACTCGGTCGTTACCTTAGAAGGACGCGTGGGTATGTGTGATAAAATTGCTTTGGCACTGCCATTTCTTAACGGATTTTCATAAATCTTATATCAAATTAAAGAGGGAAAATAGATCTATTCATCCGTGTATGTTAATACGATGAACCGATGAATTATGAGTCGATGATTAGGTATTCAAAATAGGTCATTTTACTCGGCTTCAAATGGCAAGAACTATGCGGCAGAAAAGCCTAGAAAAGCCTATATATATGTTTCAACATCCGATCTATTCAAATAATAAAACATCTTGTGCTTTTAGCTTAGCGCATTCAAGCGCAAAGGCTTTAACAATGGGAAGTGTTTTTCAGTTCCCCGTGATTTATCGATAATTTCTGTCTAATCTCCATTCATCCTAAATTTATTCATAAGTGTTGACGACAGTGACTCAAAGAACATTCTTGCAAAGTTTGGTTGAAATTGGCCGAATGGTTGATTTGTTAAGAATGATATCATGATTTCTCAAAGTTCGATAAGCCTTGCCCTGTCACGCCCATATTTTTTGACGAATCAAAAAATCGCGAACATTCTTTGAATATGGTCATCCAAGGAACATTTCTGTAAAGTTTTGTCAAAATCGGCTCAATGGTTAAGGAGTAGGAGGTATTTCAAGGAATTATGGGTGAACAGACGGACGGACGGACGGTGAGTGACCACAAGGGCTCATCTTGAGCACTTCGTGCTCAGTCCAAAGGGATTTACAAAATCGGCGTTTCGCATGGGCTTCCTAAACATCCATTTAACCCTTTCCCAAATAGTAAAACTTCATGGTCATCCAACTCGAAAGCTATGACAGGCGACAGAATGAGTGTAAAAGAAAATAAGATTCTTTCGCCTCAATCTTTTCACCTTCAATAAAATCCGTCCAGGACGTCAAAACCAGGTCTAACCAGGTCTTGTTCGGGAAAGGGTGAGGCAGCTAAAATTAGATTGATTTTAGAGGTTGCAAAATGGGCATGTTCAAGTGTATGGTGCTCTTTTGGGTCAATGTTTTGAAAGCCTATTTCTTCACGAACCAGAGGTATAATGTTAATAATCGATCACTTGAAAGTTTGAATTATTATTTTTTTTTTTGTTTGTTTGAAATTCCTATTTTATATGTCGTAAAATCTTGTTTTTATCGGAGGCAATGACACGGAAATGATATGCGCACAACGAAGCGCAGAAAATATTTACGCAAATGGAGAAATGTTGGTTATCGGCTTGTTCTTCTTTTGTCTCAATGTTTTCCAAAACCTTTTCATAAATGATCGTGAAAATCATGGCTTGTTCAGGGAAGGGTTGAAATAATGTAACAAATATTTATATAATTGTTGTTGGGTAGAAATTGAAGAACTAAATTGTTTGGTAAAATAATTTCATCCTTTGTAAAACTTCAAAGGGGTGTAACTATTTTATTAAATGTCCGATTTTAAAAACGCAAGTAGTTTTGAGTTCCTCTCATTCAGACCTTGAAAGTGATATATAATTTGTTGGAGTTCTTTGAAAAATAAACAATAACGTAATTCGGCAGAATTATCTCCCCTTTTTAAAAATCTGAATAAGCATTATTCCATAACGCAATGTCCGATTTTCACAATTCAACCAGTTTTATGTTTCTCTCAATATTCTCTGTAAGCTGGTATATATTTTGTAGGGGCTGGAATACTTTTGGGAAAAAGTGTGACCACCCTACTGTCATTCAAAAACATCGATTAGCCAATGGACGATCACAGAAATGTCATGCCCCAATTGTTCATCGTTGCACGTGGCTTTGTATCGATTTATCGACTGACAATCAAAACAATCGACATACCAATGGCAAAGAATTTTGTGCTAACAATAGACTAGGTTCAACGTTATGTTTTGATAAACAGTCAGTGTTGTTATAAAATCTCGTAACTACGGCTTAAAGGCTACCAAGCTTGGCAGTTTATTGCACCGTATATTAGAAGAAAATCATTAAATTAACGTGTTTTATAAAAGATCCGCCAAACTCAGTTGTTTTAAAAGTTTTATTTGCTTTTCTTTACATCGTTGAAAAACTGATTTTCGAGAAAATAAAGATCGGCAATTTCCGTAAAATTGCCACGGATTGACGTCATCAATGGCTTGACTCCGCCCCCAATCTAGAGCATGAGGTGTCTGACAAAGATAATGTGTTCGACTTTTCTGTCATATAGCGAAGCCTCAGTTTTTATCCATTTCTCGATCGTAAGAGTAATATAGAAAAACTTAAACCGTTCTTTGGCACATTCCTTAATTCACTTACGACCTATTCTTTGACTGTTTTAACATTTTTTCTAACATTTACTGAGGACGAATTCCGTGTTTTGAGTATCGATTGGGGAAGTCGCTTTATATAAAGACAGAAAAGTCGGACATTTAACTTTTTCAGAAATTTCAGACTTTCCGGGAAATGACCCATGACCGCCCGTTTTTCCCGCCATGACGTCATTCAGTGGCCAGTATGACGTCATAATTTCAAGTCTGAAGTTTAGCGTATTTTCTTCGGCAAAGATCGGAAAAGACCAAAATATCCAATTTAAAAGACGAAATAAAAACACTTCTAATGTTGGAAAATTGTAGAAACTTTGATATTTGGTTAATAGTAAGGTGTTCTTTCGGCACAAGACTTTAATTTTTCCAATCATCGGACACTTTAAATCAAGCCGTAGTTACGAGGTTTTATAACAACAACTACAAAATACTATTTTGTTTGTCCGAATTTACGTCACGATTAACTGGATAAAATCGTTCCCTATTAACGACCACATGTCCATTGTTTGCCTTAAATTCTATGTTGGGGGGAGCGATCTGTCGATTGGCGTTTGGTCAATTGAGGTGATAACATTGACCAAGTTTCAAAAAAATCCAGCCAGAAACTTAGGAGGAGTTCCGCTGACAAGAAAAGGGAACGTACGTACGGATGGACAGACGGAGCTGATGACGCCAAAATACGATCACCTCCTGCGTCGTATAAAAACGATATCCAACATTTTCTGCATATAAATGAGCCAGGATCTGGAAAAAAGCCCTTTATAGCATTTGAGACAGCCGTATTTCACGACCAACCTGTGCCTAAAAACAATCTGACCGGGATCCATGTTGCTGTCTTAACAGTTGCTACAGGTCACGAATAATCTATTGGAGACCAACATGGTTCATGATCAGACTGCGTGTATACGCAGGCTGATCTTGAACCATGTTGTGCTCAAAAGCCTGAAAGGACCTTTTTACACAAATATTTTGCAATTTCGTAAACAATACAAAATTTCTAGTTCTAATACATTTCATCCGGGATCTCGATATAACTTCCTTACGCCCTTTGAGGCAAATATGGTTACAGTTGAGACTGTGCTTACAGTCTGATCAACATCCTTTTTGTTCTCTAATAGCTAATCCATTACCTGCAGCAACTGTCAGTTATCAGTTACAATTTTTAATAGATTGCATTTGACCGCTGGCTGATATGTAAACATAAGGATCGATTTTGTGAGTACATTAAGCTAAAATAGATCGGTTTATACCTATCTATGTAGATAGAATTTAACTATTCACTTGCTAAAATCAGCTCACAATGTCTGAAATGCTATAAGGGGCCTTTCTCCAGATCCTGGCTTATTCTTTTCTATCTGCAACAATTAGTAATTTCATCATTTGGTTAAAGATTTAAAGATCAAACAAAAGTCTTACTGATTCTTCATAAAAATGTATTTCTATCATTTCATTTTAGGCATGATACGTTTATACACAACATACAGATTTACAGCTCTATCTCTGTGATATATTTACATTAATTAACCCATTACCAAACGGCAATTTTTAGACTGGTCCAAATTCAAAGATGTTACTGATGACAATTTCAAGTGAATGAAACTTTACGTCTTTTGTCTTTCTTGGAAGAAAACATTCTGGGAAATGAAGAAATCGCTTGTCACAAGCAATTTCTTCATTTTCCACAACGTTTTCCAAAGGCATCATCTTTTGGTTAGTAAAAGAGTCATTGTGTGGGAATGGGCTAACACTATATGTACATTAACATGCAGTATTTATATTGTTCAAATAAAAACATGTTAACAATATCGCCCCTTTTCTTTGAAAAACCCGTAATTACAACTTGTTATAAGCTGCAGTTGTGAGGGTTGCCAAGAAAAGCAGCCATATTTTCTCATGAGCTAAGTTTTGGACATTTATTCTGATTTTTTTTCCAAAATAGCAAAACATTAGACGGGCCCGGCCCCATTTGAAAAGCAGCTGCAGACAACTAAGTAGATGTTGATAAAGATAGGACATGTATTGTTTGGGAAAGGGTTTAAACAATTTTGTGTCATATTGTAACTGGATTATGAGAACAATTTTCTATCTGCTACTTTCTAAAATGTCGAAACTACAGCTTGAATAAGCTGTAGATACTACATTTTTAACATAGCCAACATTTTGTTAATGATACAAGTATATAATGAAAATGATAACAAGAAATGCCCTATGAAGCGAGATCAAAAAGCGTATAAAAACCTATACAAACTAGATGCTATGATAATGAAACCCTTTTCCCAGAATGTTTCTTTTTTTTTCTTCATGCATACATACAGTACTGTGATATTTCTTAACCAATTACCACACATCAAAATTTAAGGCATAACAAAATTCAAAGATGATGTAGACGAGAATTTCAAGTGAATGGAATGATATTTTTTTGTCTTACTAAGTAGAAGACATTGTGGGAAATGCAGAAATTGCTTGTCCCAAGCAATTTCATCATTTTCCATACAATGTTTTCCTTAGCCATTTTCTTCTAAAGAGTCAATGTGTGTTAATGGGTTAAATGGGTAGCTTTGGACTATATTTCTGAGCCAACAGTATTTTTTCTTTAGAAATGATTCTCCACAATTTTAACATGGCTTGTCTACCTAGGTTGACTACGGCCAATATGTTTTATCATGCTTTGTTAAAAACCCTTTCACAATCAAAATGTAAACTTGCTTTAATTCAAGGAGAATTGCAGACCACATAAATGTGTTAGCGATTCAATGAATCAAATGAGACAAAACAAGAGGACCATGATGGTCCTAAATCGCTCACCTGAATCAATATGACAAGAGTGATAATGGCAATTTTGTCAAATTCAAAGACATGAAACTTCTAAGGACTTTCTGTTTAGAAAAATTAAGTAATAATTTTGTTCCAATCGACCCTGTAAAGTTTGTTATGAAGAAAGATCTCCATCTGATAAGCTAGGTTAATCCCTTCTTATCTGTTTACATAAGATAAACATGGGACCAGAGCAACAGATAATAGAAATAGATAAGAGAAATAGGAAAGCCTTTCCTTTTTTTATTACTCATATCCAAACTTATATAGAATGTATTAATCTTTTCAAGCAGATGATTGAAATGATCACCAACAACATAGGGTTTGATGAATATTGAAAGAAAATGTTGCTTTTTAAAAAAGCAATCATCTCTCAATTATAACTCAAGGAAATTTTCAGGCAGGTTTGGTTCAAATTAGCCCAATGGTTGGTTTTTAAAGAATATTCTTCTGATTTCAATAAGCCCTTTCTACCCTGCCACGGCCACAGTTTTTGACAAATATAAAAAATTGTGAACAAACTTTGAAAAGAGTAACTCAAGGAACATTCTTGTAAAGTCTGGTTCAAATTGGCCCAATTGTTGATTTTTAAAGAATTTTCTTATGATTTCTCTAAGTCCAATAAGCCCCTTCCTCCCTGCCATGGCCACATTTTTTATCAATTGTAAGAATTTGGGAACAAATTTTGAAAAGAGTGACTCAAGGAGCATTCCTGCAAAGTTTGGTTCATTTGGGCCAAATGGTTGATCTTTAAAGAATTTTCTTATGATTTCATTACGTCCGATAAGCCCCTTCCTCCCTGCCACGGCCACACTTATTGACAAATGTAAAAAATTGTGGATAAATTTTGAAAAGGATGACTCAAGGCACATTCCTGCCAAGTTTGATTCAAATTGGCCCAATGGTTGATTTTTAAAGAATTTTCTTAGGATTTCTCTAAAATCCGATAAGCCCCGCCCTGCCAAGCCCACATTTTTTGACGAATCAAAAATTCACGAACAAGTTTTGGAAAGGGTCACATAAGGATCATTCCTGCCAAGTTTGGTTAAAATTGGACCAATGGTTTAGGAGGAGAAGATGTTTGAAGAAATTGTGGACGGACAGACGACCAGACGGACGGACAAAAAGCGACCACAATAGCTCACCTTGAGCACTTCGTGCTCAGGTGAGCTAAAAAGAAAATGCTGATAATCTGAAATCAGCATTTACTCCTTTTGCCCAAATGTTTTCCAATCTTTTCTTTATGACAGATGAAAAGCCTGGGATCGTTCAACCCATTCCAACATATTGACACTTTTGACGCCCTATAGAAACTAAACATAGTGGAAAATGAAGAAAATGCTTTTGAAAAGCTATTTCTCAATTTCCTACAGTATTTATTACAGAGAAAGACCAAAGATGCAGAATTTCATTCATTTAAATTTGTCTTCTGCAACATTTTTCAATTTGGGCCAGTATAAACTCTGGTTATGGTATGGGTAATGGGTTAAGAAAGGGCTAAGCTCCATATGACACAAATATCAATGAGGAAAAATGAAAATGGAATAATTTATGAATCATGATTTATTTGCAAAAGCACCAATTCTGAGATCATTTCCTCTATAACAAAATATACAAAAATGGAATAAGAATGTGAAACATAATTGCTTTCATGGTAGCTAACATTTTGTAGCTTTTCTTCAAAAACATCATAACTGCAGGTTAAAACAAGCTGCAGTTACGAGATATTTGAAAAAAAAGTGGCAGTTTGTGTGACTGAGATTTGACATTATATCAGACTGAACTCTTTCCCAAAACAAGCCCTGTTTTGACAATCCTATCGGGTACTGGTTTAGAAACACTTCAGGAATAATAAAATGTTGATAACCTGCATTTTCTTTATTTTCCTCTCAAAGATTTCTTTACAATCACTTAAATATTATCTGTGTTCAATAGCATTTGTTTTTATTGTCTGTAGCTACTTTCCATTGGTCCAGTCTAAATATTGTCTTTTTGGAAAAGGTCAAACCAGTCTTGAAATCTATTTTTTAGCAAAGATTTAAATTTTCAATATAAAATAAGTTTCAGCATACACAGATAGACAGGTAGATAAAAGAAAAATATATTCCGAATCCTAACAAGCTTATTCATATTTGAGATACAGTATAAAAAGTACTTGAATATTTATAATAAATTACTAAGCATATCCTCACTTTCCAACTAAATCCTCGTAACTGCAGCTTAAAAGAAGCTGCAGTTAAGAGGTTTTCCTTAAAAAGCAGCAATATTCTATAAAGAAAAGTATTCTGTTTTGTTCTATTCTATTCTAAGTACAATAAAAGCCTTCCATAAATATTTTGCGAAGATTCGCCACCAGATCTTACAAACTGGTCGTCCAATCAGACGACAGTAACATAGACTGGGACACTGTCCTTTACAATGCACTGGAAACCTTACAACATTATAATCTATAAACCAGTCTGCAGAAAGTTTCTCAAACCAAGAGGCTTTCTCTTTGGTGGGGCCATCTGAAAGTAGAAATTGTAACAAACATTGAGAAATGTGATTTTCACATGTAAACATATTTATGCAAAATAAACAAATTAGCCTGGGTCTGGAATAAGATAATATATGATATAAATATTTGAGCCAGCCATGTTTGAGAATCAATTTGTGCATTCTTGTACTACCACAACATCCTCTCCCTGCCTCAATCTGCTCACCCACATTGGTTTACCATTATCAATGTGTCAACATCAGTCAATTTTGACCAGTCTAGAAATCTATTTTCACTTTATATTGTCACAGACTAGTTTTGTACCAAGATTTGATAAACATTTTTTAAGTCTTTATACAAAGCAAAGCAAACTTTGTCTCAAAATATTAAAGAACGTTTCTCAAAACTTCAAAAGTTTAGTAAACACTAAAGCAAGTAACTCATAACAAACAAATTAATAAGTCTGAATTAAGTGCAAACAAATAACTGTGAAGACTGCTGAAATTTAGAAAAAGCTAAACAAAATTAATCTTTTAACAGACAGCAAAATTTTAAGACTTATCCAAGTTCAAATAAATACATTGCAAAATGACAATTTCAAGTGAATATTTTTTTTTTTTTCAGGAAAACTTTGTGAGAAATGAAGAAATTGCTTTTCATAAGCAATGTCTTCATTTTCCACAAAGTTTTTCAAGCTTTTATGGTGTATGGCATCAAAAAGTGTTATCATGTGATAGTGGAATTAACATAACTTTCTAGCACTTCACTTTTTGCCACCTTTAACAACATTTATCAAAGTAGCAATTCACTCTATGCATTATTCAAAAGCTTAGTGCTTAAAGAAACACGAAGTGTATAATTTATGCTTTGCAATAATTTTGCACTAAGCCCCAAAAACTGCTCTTTTTCATGATGACTGGCAAATATTTTTTTACTCTTTCTATATGTTAGAGATAAACATGAATAAACATGATCTATATTAGTGCATGAAAGAACAGTGCAAACAAACACTGTGCAAAAATGGTGATAGTAAAATATGAAAAAAGCTGAAACATTGGAACATTGCATAGGCCTAGATAATAGATTATCAGTTATGTTTGTTTGAAGTACATGACATGTACATAGCTAGTTTCCAAGCCTTATTATCAAGCAAAGAAAATGATGATTGCCAGCATTGCTTTTCCCTAAGCATATTCCACTCTATTTGTCTTCACATTTCAAATTACCATTATCTTATCCCGTAAACGATCCATCTCATTTTTTTAATAATTCTTTAACATGTTGGTCCAGCAATGTTCTATATCGTGTAAGTGCATGTTATTAACAGGTCCAACATGTTTGACCTACCATTTTTTATAGTGGCCACTCCGGCGTTTCTACACAAATTACAAATTTAGAGACAGGGATGGGGCGACAGGACATGTAGTCATAGCAACTAATTTATATACATTTCCTTCATCAAAACTGAATACCTTGATAATTTGAAATTATTTCTGAGAATATTGATTTGAATGGTAGCCATAATTGTGCATCTAATTTCTTTTCATTTATAAGAAAATCATAATTTCAAAAGCGTCTATGACGGAGACAGTTTCTTAAATATTTCAAGAAACCAGCATTTTCTCCATTGTATCGTATGTTTGACTCCCTAGCTTTACACTTACTTCCTTTAGAAAGATTTTAAAGCCTAATTTAATGTGATATTACACACACATAGTAGAAAACTAGCACTTGACTGTGATAAAAACAATTATAAACTCTTCCCAAACAGGCACTGATTTTAACATGCCGTGTAGAAAAAACATTGAGAGTAAAAAGAAGTAAATGCTGATAACCAGCATTTCCTCCTTTTGCTTCAATATTTTCTTTCCTATATTGGTACACAAATCATAATATATCTGTCAACAGTAATTTTGTTGTCTACAGGCCTTTCAAATTGGGACAGTCTAAAATGTCATTGTTTTGGAAAGTTTTATCAGAAATATATCAGAGCCGCGTTCTTTAGAGCGAGATTTTTTAAGATTTCTTAAGATGTTTTGGATAAAGCGTTTTTATGACCGAGACTTTGACCGAGCTGTTCCGAATGCACCATATTTATACAAATGACATCATTATGACGTCATTTGTATAAAGTATGGAGTATTCGGAACATGGCGGTTTATGAAGTATGGAGTGTTCGGAATATCTCAGTCAAGTCTCTTTTATATTGTTTGTACAGAGTTGACCGAGGGTTTCCGCATGAAGTAAATAATTAAAGAGTAATGGCGCCTCCCATTGAGTGACTTAAAAATCTTGATTAAAATAATGCTTTATCTTAAAATATCTTAAGAAATCTCGAGATATCTTACGAAATCTTGCTCTAAAGAACGCACCTCAGAATTGTTCACTCATATCCTCCGCAGGCACTACAGCATTCAGTGAACCTTTAGATTTATTTTTAAACTTTGAGATAACATTTTTCACAAGCTTAACCGGAGTTCCACCTGCCATCGATTTAGTAAAACCCAACAGATTTCCACTGGATTTCTTAACACTATCATCCAATTCAAATGCAGGAATCATTTCTGATGTGTTGAATGAATGCACCCTGAGTGGGGTGCCACGGCGAGAAGCTGATGTATTGAGGGTGGAGTAACTTTTTGATGCTATTGGAGTTTGCGGAGGCTCAGTCAGTTTTAGTTTCACAGGTGTACCCCTGAATCTACTTGTCGATGAACTATATTTAGACTTGATTTTGGAAAACTTTGATCTTTTACCAGAATGTTGAACTTTGTCATTTTGTAAATTTGAAGTTAAATCATCAGTTTCAAAGAATTCTCTGGAGTTTTCTAGAAATTTATTTTCCTTAACTTCCATTTTAGGAGTCCGGAAGGGAGTAGCAATTCCTTGTTTTCTAGCACTTTTAGTTCTAAACTGTAGACAATTTGTACCCATCAGAGGTGTAGATGTTCGCCGGATATTCACATCTTCATAGATATTATCGTCAGTCTTCAGATCAGTGCCGATCTGTTCATATCTATTGTGTAGATTGTATTCATTATTGTATAGATTATTTTCATTGATCTCTTCATACACATGTGGGTGACGCTCTAACGACCAGCTGTTGGTCAACTCGGACTCTTTATTCAGTGACAAACAACTAGATTTTGACCAGGTATCTTCAACATCTGAACTATCTCTCCCTGTCTCAGTAGCACTTGTACCACCGTTAAACACCAGCTTCTTTCTTGGCATAGATTGACGTCGTCCTGTATTTCCAGAATGTCTATCAATACTCGTGTTTGAGCCAGTAAATGGTCTAACAGCCGTCGGTGGTTTATGCCTTAAAGCTTGAGGTAGAGTTGAGGTACTTGTAGACTTTGATAAACTATTCACAAAAAAGTTTGACATTTGTTCACTCTGCTCTCCACAAGAGACAGACAATCTTTTACCTTCTTCAGCAATATTCATATACGCTCGACTCTCATTCTTATTCAGATCCCTCGCACTAACACTTTTCCTTTTATCATTAAGATTGAGTTCCGAAAACTTTGATGACACAGAATTTGGGAAGGACCGACACTGAAAGGGGCTGACGTCCATGGGAGACGATGACGTAGGGGTGGATTGTTTCTCAAACAAATTGACGAGTTTACTAACCTGTCCGCTGGACGGCGGCTGTTTCTGGATAAAAGCCTGCTGTCTCGTGAGACGACTGGACTTGTGCATGGATACTGGACTGAACCCAACATTGAACGCAACACTGTCTCGCTTACCAAGCTGAAAGGGACGTTCATGTTACATTTTCCCTACCTTTTAACCTTTCACCAAGCACAGACCATCACGGATCCAGATCAGCCTGAATATATACATGCAGTCTGATCAAGATCCATATAAATCTCATTTATCAAAAGCTGAAAGGGACGTTCATGTCAACAGTTGCAAAGAAACACTGTCATACCTTTTAACCCTTTGCCGAACAGACAATTATGGATCTAGATCAGACTGCATATACATGCAGTCTGATCAAGATCCATAATGATCTTACTTAACATAAGCTGAGATGCCATGTCAGATTTTTCAACATTTTTCTCATCCCCCACATCCAGCATTTTCTCATTTTCCTCAATGTTTTCTATGCTTTAGAGTATAATATTCTGCCTATGATAACATTTCATCATGGTAGACACCCCTTTATATGGTAAATACCAATTTTGTAACTATCATTAGAAACATAAAACTACAGAGAAAAGTTTACATTGATTTACCTTTTATTCAAAATGCAAATTGTTAACAAAGATTCAATTATAAATTTATCATATCTACAGTACAAAGCACATTTATCATTTGTTTCAACAAAGCTTAGCATCATAAGTGCAATTTTTTATGTGTGAACTAAAACAAAATGCGAATTCAAAATAATTTAGCACTTACCAATCATATAATTCAGCACATTTTTTGAAATATTTTGTCATAATTCTTATCAATATCAACCATTCATACATACAGACACAGTTTATACAAAACTAAGTACACATTGAATGAAATGTTTCTGTAAATAACTGACTATCTATTTCGAGAAAAGATCAGTTATATGGTTAAAGAATACATTAGCGACTATATTCCATACCTTCTTCCCGGAGCCTTGGTTTCCAGTTTCCATGGCCGAGCGTTTTGGGGTATGGCGTGGTGTTTTCCTGGGTGTACGTTTGCCACGACTGTGACCTCCTGGTGTTTTGGGTGACTTGGATAAGCGACCTGCGCTGAGTCTACTGCCTCCGGGTGATCGAGAACCTTTAGAACTTCGACGAGAGTTGGCAGGCGTTGGTGGACCAGGCTTCTGGTATACACAACCTGTCTTTGCCTGAAATATGCATAAATATCATGTACATGTATTATCTAATCTTTTAATATGGAATCTGCACGATATTGGCTAGATTTGATACAAATTGATAAGACAAAGTTTCTATGATTTTTTTCAATCAGGTTTGAATGGATCTGTTATTAATGACATGCAAAAACTAGCAACGTTTTTTGTGTTTTTGAAGTCATTATTAGACTACTGACAGCAAAAAAGAAGACAAACATACAAAGAAGACATCTTACAAACATTTGATCAAGTCAGTGTGAATGAATTAAATGACAAAATTAAGAATGACTTTAATTTCTTGCTTTGTTAAGTTAGTTAAACAATATATACATGAAATATCTTTTGAAGTGAATGAAAAAATATCATCAACTCCTTACCAGTTTACTTTTCATACTGTCCGATGAGTCACCGCCCGACGAGTCAGTATCCCCCGCCTTTTTACGTTTCCTGCCACTTCCCGTATCCGCCTGTAGAATTGTACTATTTCCCATCGTGCTCTCTCTAAGTGCGTCCTCACGGAACTTGTTTGGTTTGTACGTCTGTGTTTCTACAGGATATGAGGTCTTCAGGTGGGCGGGACAGAGCGTGTTACGTCGCTGAAGCTCACCAAGTCTTCCCCACTCCAGCTGCGGGGGCTCATCCTCACAGTGGAATACTGAGCCTGTACCCCCTGATAAGAGAGAAAGGAAATAAGCCTAGGCAGTACTCAGTTAACATATTTATTGTTATTCATCAAACCATGTGTTTAAGATCAATGACCTTTACCAGGAATTTTTCAAAGGGTTTATTTACCGTTGAAATGCCTATAATTTACTGGGGTGTATAGCTCATGATAAATGACCTGGCAAAGCATCTCTAGCTTTTAGCTAGGGATGCTCTGCCAAGTAATGTATCATGAGCTATAACACTCAATGTAAGTAATGGTCAAACATTTTTTATATAGCAGTGATGCAAATTTGAATTTCATCATACTTAAGGCACTTAAAAACTTGTAAGTTACAGCTATACATACAGGAAATTCTTAGTTGAAATTAAAAATTTACAAAGTAACTTTACTTAATTTGTTATATGGTATAACAAAAGCAAATCTTGGATGTAAGTTTTGATATTCTGTAAGGCATTCTGGTAATTGAGCTATGTACAATTTTATTCTTTCCTTTCAAGTAAGACTACTAAGCGACAACAAAAACCTAAGAAAACTATACACAATTTGAAGCAGGCTCAACGACTTCCCAATCATACAGACAAATATTTTCTTCAGAGGGAGTAGGGCGAGGTATATGGGAATAGCAAACTTACTTGGAACGTTGGACTTGTTCGAGTCAAAGCTTGCGATGCTGCGGTTCAGACTGACTGCGGACTCACGAGATCGTAGCCGGTATGCCAGGGATGATGCTGAGCCAATGCTCACTGTGTCAGCGTTCATGTCATTACGATTCTCTTTGCTGGAATGAACAACAGGAATACATCATAAAATACTGATCATTTAACTCAGAAACAGTTTTCGTCTTTTAAAAGATATTCAAATAAAATTATTTTGTAGCAATTTAAGGGAAACAACATAGCCAAATGTGTGTCCTAAGGTTTAAAACATTCTCTTTACTTGGTTAATCGTTTTTCTTAACCAAGTTTTTTCCCAGTAAATGCATAAAACGCGGTAAGGAAAAGGGCTCCAGATAAAAAGGCCTTTCAAAATTCAGTATTTTACATATTGTTCATCAAACCCTATGTTGTGGGAGCTCAATGGAATCATCTCCAGAGGATTCAAACGAGTACCCACAAAATAAGGTTTGAATTTAAAAAAAAGAATTTAGAATGTGCTCACCCTCTATCATCTGTTGCTATGCAAAGAATATTTTGCAAAAGCTCATTGAAAAAGTTCAATTTATCATTATGCTGCTTTTCAACGAAAACCTTGTAACTGCAGCTTAAAACAAGCTGCAGTTACAAGGTTTTGTTGAAAAGCTATGATTAAGAAAACACTTACTTGAGTAGAGTACTACTGCTGACAGACTGACTGATTCTTTTACGTCCGCGACTTTCTCGTTTACCCGGGGTCAGCGTGTTGTCTGACGATGTCGTGTGGGCTGGCTCAAATATAGAATCATCCATTGGTACGGTACCAGGGTGATTTTCTGTGGAGAAAAAAGGGGTAAAGAAATTACAAATACATGTAGGTTTTATTCAAACTTGGTCAGTACTCATTTTAATCCAAAGTCCTCAATCTGTCACTAACAAGCCCCATTTTTTGTCTATTCTAAAGAAAGCTTTGATGACACACATTTCTTCACTTTTCGCCAATAATTCATACTATAGCATCAAAATTTCATTTCATGCCGGTAAAACCTTAGGTTTAGGAAAAGCCTCAAATTATTTGGGAGATTGGTTAACCTATGTACATGGTCTTTTATACTAAATCAAGTGCTACCTGAATGTTTATTAAAGGGACATTTCATTCCAATTTCAATTTTTTAAAGTATGTCTTGATGCCAAGATTGGTTATTCTAATGAGTAAAAATACTATTAGTTTTTTGAAGTTGTTGCCAATAAGCGAGATACACGCATTTAAAGTTGAGACATAATCGATAAACTGCATATAAATCCGAACTGTTGTCCACAACAATTTGTTCAATTTAAACACAAAAATATAAATTTCTCGTAAGCCTTGCAATATTTTGGCTTGAAATTTTCAGAATTTTCATAAGGAAATATGCTCTTTCAGATTGAAATAAAAGTATAATTTATGACAAAAAATTCTGAAATGTCACTTTAACTTAAATTACAATCTAATATCAATGGGCAAGCATTCACTGAAGTCTATTGAAATTATAGGTACTAATTCCACATCAATATGCGGAATTTTGGGGAAAAAAGTCAAGAACTTACCCATGAAACTTGCATCATTTGAGTTTTCTCTCGCCTTCAACATTCTCATAAAATCGGAACTGTCCCCGAAGAAATGAGCGTTCTCCTTATCCAAAGCCTGTTTGAGTTCTCGGATCTTTCTGTCAGCTAAATCATTCTGGGCTTCAAGTGACCGAATCTTGTTAGCTGTAAAATAATACAAAATAACGAATACTTATTTATAGAACGGATATAGTTCATGAAACTATGACATTAACTTATTTTGTATCTTCATATTGTACAGATTTTAATAACAGCAGTCTAAATTCTTGCAATCTCTAGAAAAAAAAGATTAAGTTGTTTGAAAAATGTGATATGTTTGTGATGCACTAATGCCTGCAGAAATATATTTTTTTCCTCAAAAACATGACATTATTTGACAAGCCTATTCTATTTTGGCCTTTTCTGTGCTATATTGTTCACAGATCATATCTTTATTTACACCCATTTTGTCATCTGCACATTCTGCAGCATCTTTCAACTTGGAACAAGTCTTAAGTTTGTTATTTGGGAAATGCAATGCATAAGCAGACTCTAAAAAAAACTCACTAAGACTCTTATTCTTCATGACCTCAGCCTCAATCTGTTCTCGGAGCGGGGTGACTTCTCGTACTAGTTTATCCTCGATGTGTTTGAACCCATCTAACTCCTTGTTCTTCATCTTTAGTTCCTCGGACAGTTGAGCAATCACTTCTTTCTTCTTGTTATAATGGATGTTGTATTTCTCATTTACATCCTGAAGTTTTTGTCTCTCACCCTCCATCTCTTTTAACTTTTGTTGGACCTGTGGAAGTCAAAAGAAGTGTTTTTTTATGAAAGAATGCCACATTTTAAATGAACTGTTTATTAAATTTTGTTAGTTCTGTTTTCCATATCATAGACCAATGTTTTTGATTCAATTGTATGTAATTACTGCAGAAAATATTTTGTGGAAACCAGCTTTTTTTCTTACAAATAATGTTAAGGTATCAAAATCATTGTCAACAGAAAATATTCTTATATCTGAAAATTGCTATTTAAGACCAACTATCATGCCTTTTATGCATTTCTCATACTGTTGATCTATGTTGGTTTAAGTGTAAATCCTTGTGACAAAATCTATATTAATATTCAAAAGAGGAATTTATGTTTCACAGCATTATTTTGCATTTTACAAAAAACTTACAGTGGCAACTTCCATGTCGAGTGCAGATTTCTGTTCAGTGACAGCTTTCAGCTCATTCTTCAGGTTAGATTCTATCTGTGAGACAGACATCTTTGTCATCTCCATCTGTAAACAAATATAAAGTCATGTTGTCAAATGTATGTTATGTTTATTCAAATAAGGTTTTGAGATCTTAGTGTAAAATTATCGAAAGTGCAATTATATCTAATATAGACTCTTAAAGTTCAAACTAACCACATGAGCTATGAAAATCCTCACACTTCAGGGTTATTGTTTCCTAGCACAGGATAAGCAGAATCTAAATTACACACGTTATCAAATTATTCAAAGGGGACATTTTCTCAAGTGTTGTTACACTATAAACATAAGACTGATAAAAAGAACCTTATCAGGAAGTTTGACGTCAACATACCCACTCAATACTATTTGACGTCCTATATATGTATTCTTAACTACTAATTACCTCCTGGTTAAACTTGTCATGTATATCCCTGATCTCCTGGCTCTTCACATCCAGTTGTTTACGTAACGATGCGTTCAGCTCGGACGCGGTGTTGATCTGCCGCTGGTTGTCCTCCATCATCTTCTTCTCACGCTCCAGATAATTATAAATACGCTGTTCTAGCTCACGGTTCCTGTTCTCCAGCTGGAGTCGATCTTGACCCATCCTCTCTATCTGTCCTTCCAGCTCTGTCTGGGCTTTCTGGACAGCTTCCTGTAAGTACAGAATGCAATAATAGTACACTGATATTCATGTGCTTAAATGTAATACTTGTGATTCCAAAATGATATATTTTACAAGTCGGAGGAAAGGCTTTGGAAAACTTTCCAATGAAGAGAAAAACATGTGTTGTTGAAACACAAATGTAACCCAAGTGCCTATTTTTTATGTTTGACCTTGACATTGATTACATGGATGACATTGGTAACAAAAGATGAATTTTGATAAGATCTACCAATTTATCAAATATGAGTCTCATCACTTAAAAGGATGAGCAATTATACAAAAATGTCACGTTTTAGTGTTTACAGGGTTGCCACTTGTCAGAAAAAATAAAATTCCCTGACAATTCCCTGCATTTCCCTGACAAAATTGGAAAATTCCCTAACATTTTTCTTCGCGGTAAATTCACAGTAACTGCGATATTTTGAGACAATTTTAAAAGGCGATGTTGAAATCATAAATTACATGGCACTGAATCTTATTTTTTTCAAAATTCCCTGACAATTCCCTGACATTTGCCTATATTTTCAAATTTCCCTGACAGTTTACAAAATTCCCTGACCTTGAAAAATTTTAAATTTCCCTGACTTTTCCCTGACGCGTGGCAACCCTGGTTTAATTGTGCACAGACGATGCACAACACAATATGCCCCTGACTTTTGATAACAGGGAATAAATGTGCACAATACTTACATAACATTTCTGACTAGCCTGTAACTGTCGCTCTAACTCATGTTTCTCAATCTCCCTGAACCTCGCGTCCTTCTCCGCCTGCTGTCTGGCGTCCTTAACCAGATCCTTGTGTTTGTTCATCTCTACTTCTAACTGACGCTTCTCCTCCTCAACAGCCGCTAACTGTAAAACAAAATGATTCAAGCAATTAAAAATATGCATAAATATAAGGATTTTCTAAGAAAGTACAGTACGCTAGATTTGAGTCATGTATAAAAATTTCATAGCAAGCAGAAGTTTATTCAGTTCTCAATAATGACCAAATTTCACATAAATTTCTTACTCTTTTTCATTTTTTAAAATGAATTAAATGTTGTTGTTTTTTTACACCAGCAGGTGCATAAAATCAAAAGTTTCTTCCGAAATATAAATGTTACCTCTAATTTTGAAGTTAAAGATTGACAACAAAATCTCTCTCAACCTTTTGCAATAACAATCTTTCAATTTAGTCAAAAGTCGCGTGAAAAGACATCAATGCAAGGCATTGTATTGGAAGATGATTTCAAAAACTGTAAAATTAATTGAGTTATTTACCTGCTGTTGTTGACTAGAGAGTTCGGCCGTGAGTGTATCATTTCTATCCCTGGTATAGTCCAGTTGTCTCTGAGCCTCCTGTCTCTCTCCCTTCTCCTTAACGAGACTCTCACCGCTACACTTCACATCATTCTGCACGGACTCCAGCTCACCCCGCACGGACTCGAGTTCACCCCGCACTGACTTCAGCTCCTCCTCTAAACCACTCACACTTCCCATACTGGTCACTAGCTGTTTCTCTATTTCCATGTGTTCTGATTTAGCTGCGGCCATCATCTTCTCTAATTCCATATTCTTACTCAATAATTCATCAATGTCATTTTGTTTTTTAGAACTTTCCTCTTTCTCTGAAGTAATTGTCTGTTGTAATGAAGCATGTTCAGATTCGAGAGATGATATTTTGTTTTCAAGTTCAGTCACTCGTTGTTTTGTGTCCTTCTCCTTCCCCTCGATGAGCGTCTCATATTGACATTTCATCTGTGACAATCTCTCCCGCAGGTCGACAGTCTCGCCGCCAAGTTTTGTCTCCATCTCACTGATCATATGCTGATAACTCACACGCTGTTCATCCAAGTCTGATCGTAACTTTTCCACAACCTTTGAATTCTCTTGTTTCACATTTTCTGTCACTTCTTCATGTGAAGATTTGAGCTCTGCTATTTGAGTCTCATATTCACCTATGAGAAGTTCCACTTTTTTCACATTTTCCTGTTCTAGATTCGTACACTTAGCTTTCAACACTTCCGATTCACTAGTCAATGTAGCACACTCATCTTTATATTTCACAACCATAGCACTAAGATCATTAAGTCGCCTCTCGTAGTTATCCGAGTTTGATTGTTTCTCCGATGTCAGAGTCTCTATCTCTGCTTTACGATCAGCTATCGCCTTCTCCAGACCAAACACAACATCTTTATATGCCTGTACTTGATTAGCGAGGACGGAATCTTTCTCATCAGAGAGGTTCTGTAGTCGAGATTCATAATTACTCTCTATTTCGTCCAGATGTACTTTATATTCTTGCTTCTGTTCCTGCGCTCCACGTGAATATTCCTCCGCCAGCTGATCACATTGAGACTGCCAGTAATTTTCAGTCTCAGTTATCTTATTCTTTATCTCTGACATCTCCGCTTCCATTTTAGTCCTGTATTCACTAAATGTTTGATCAATATTACACTTGTCTTCAGTAACTAGCCTCAGCCTTTCCTCCAGTTCAGATTTTACACTGTCAGATTCTTGTTTTGTTTCAGTAAACTGACACTCTAAATCTGCTCTAGACTGATTCAACCTCTTCAGTTTATTTTCCAGATCATGCACTTGTTTCTTGAGCTCACTATTTTTAGAATTACTTTCACTAAGATTTGTCTTTAAAACTTCTACTTCTTTAGTCAGATCGTTTTTCATACTATTTAACTCACTTTCAAGCTGTTTAATCGTCTGCATGAGTTTCTCTGATTCAACAAGAGTCAATTGTAATTTCCTCTCTGTATCACTGTTAGCCGATTCTAAAACTTCTTTACTTTTAACTGATTCTAATTCTGAATTTCTCAAACTGTTTTCTAAACTCACAATTTTATTTTCAAACTCTTCCTTTTGATCTTCAAGTAGTGATTCTAGTTTACATTTTTCACTTTGATGTTCCTGTTTGAGTTTATCGGACAGTTCTGATGATTGTTTGAGAGCTTGTTTTAATTCATCCACTGTTGCATCCTTCAGTTCTATAGTCTCCTTCAGTGAAGCACAAGTATCATTCAGATCACTCAGTAACCGGTTATGGTTCTTCTCATTATCATGTAACTGTTCTGACATTGACTGTATTCTTGTGGACTGCTCCTTCTTAGCACATTCAAGCTCAAATCTCTCCTTTTCTGTTTCTTCTAGCTTGGTCTTCAGTTGGTTCAGTTTCTCTTTGTGTGTTTTAGACATTTCCTCTGTAGAAGTTTTCAGTTCAGTGACGTAGGTTTCATGGGAAGCTACAAGCTCCTTCTTCTCATGCTGTAGAAACTTGATCTCTGATTGAAGTTTGTTCTCCTTTTCTTTCAAAGTCTTTTCCATATTGGACTGAAGTTCACTGTTATTTCTCTTCTCTGTGTCTATTTTCTTTTCTAGTTCTGACACTTGATCTAGAAGTTGTAGTCTCTCTGTTTTGAACTGCTGTACACTTGATTCATACTGAAATTGTAAACCATTGATTAGTTCATCTTTCTCTTTTTGTATGTTTGTAAACTGTTCACGCTCATATCCCATTTTCTCCTTACATGCCTTTATCTCATACTCGTACTCAATCAGGGTCATTTTGGTTTTCTCATATGATTCACCAAGCTGAGAATTGTCATTCCTGAATTCATCAATGATTTTGTTCAGTTTTTCAATTTCCAGTTTTAACTTTTGAATCAGCTGATTTGCTTGTGAAAGCTCCTCTTTAAGAGACTTCTGATGCGCCAAACTTTCCTCATATTTTTGTTTGTAATTCCCAATATCAGCTTTCAAAGTTTGTTCAGCATCCTTGTGTTTGTTGTCAATTTTGTTGAGTTTCTCCTCGTAAGATTGTGACAATGATTTGATCTCACATTTGAGTCTATGAAGTTCCAGATCCACATCCTTCTTATCCTGTTGAAGGGCGCGTAACTCAGATTTGACAGATTCCTCCCTCTCCTTCGTGGAAGCCTGATACACCTCAAACTCATGTCTCACAGATTTCACAGCCTGAATTTGCTCCTCTTTACAAGATTTTTCAGCACTCACCTCCGTTTCCAACTCAGCTATTTTCTCTTTCAATGTTTTTCTTTCTGTACCGAGTGTCTCAGTGAGTTCAATGTTTACCTCCTCTAGAGATGAGATTTTCTCTGTTAATGATTTCTCACTCATTTCTTTCTCATGTTTCTCAGTTTTCAGATCAGACTGTAATGTATCTATCTCCCCCTGTAACTCAGCTAACTTCCCCCTCAGACTATCTTCACTCTTCTGTCCCTCGTCCTTCTGTGACTTCAGCTGACCATTCAGCTCGTCCACCTTGCCCTTCCATGTCTGCAGCTCACTAGACAGACGCTGCTCTATCTTGTGTTTCTCCTGTTTTTCTGTGTCTAACTGCATGATGGTCTGTCGTCTACTCTCACTTGTGGACACATGGGCCTCCAACTCCTGAAAGTGATTAAGTTAAGAAAAATAAGTTCAAACAAATTTTCGCTGAAAAAAATTGCCTAAAAGTCATTAAGCCTTTGGCAAGAACGATTTCAATCAAGAGTTCATATAGAATTCTCATGGTACGAATTCTAAAATAAAATATTTGTCAACTACAAGGACATCACAGGATTGTCAGGAAAATGCCTTAGTTTGACTCCTTTTCTATTGAATCTTACAAGACAATAAGCTGTACTTACTTTCTTGGTAAGATCCAGATCAGTCTGCGTAGCTGACAGCTCCTTCTCTACAGCCTGTACCCGATCTTGTAGCTGATCTCTCTGGCTGATCAGATCAGACTCAGACTTCTTCAGACTCTCTCTACACAGCTCAAGATCAGACAGCTTGGTCTGCAGGTCTGCGGCGTCAGTTGTGCTGGCATGCAGGGCCTGTTCTAGCTGTGTGATGCTGGCCTGTAGTTGCTGTGTCTGGTTTCTTAATCGCTCTGTCTCTTCTTCATAACTCATGATCTGTTGCTTCATTTCTACATAGTGTTTCTGAAAATGAGAATTATTTTTTTCATTTAATCATAATTAATACAAAAATATTTGATATCTTAATCCTATTTAAGAATGCCTTGTTCAGTTTTTTAACCTTTATAATATCTTTTGAGTTTCCAAAGCATTAGATATACCAGACAAGTGTTTTTTGTAATGCTTGTAATTCTAAGAGAGGTCCGCAAGTCATTCAATTCCTATATTTCTGACACAAGATGGAACTTTCAGCAAGTTCCAAGTGATTCCACTTGATTGGGTGTATCCACAAAACTGTCATTTTTTTTACTTTTCAAGTTTTGTAAAGAAATAATTACCTCATAAGTAGCCCTTGACTCCCTCTCCATCTCTAAATCTTTCTGTATAGACTGGAACCTTGCAGGCTCTATCCAGTTCTCCTTCATGTAATCGTACTGGACCTTCAGCTCGGAGAGTTTCTTGTCTGTCACGATGCTCATGGATTCACCGATGGACTCTACTTCACGCTCTAAACAATTACCTAATCCACCTGAAAACATGAAGTGTCAAGAGATGTTAATCCTGCAAAGGAAATTTGTCCTAACCCTTCCCCATCCATCACAATTTAAGACCATGCCAATTTGAAAGCTTTCAGGGATAAAGACTAACAATTTGAACTTAGGGGCCCAGAATAGCAAAATTAAATATTTAACATTAAGGGTATGGGCATTTTCTCTAAATACTCAGAGGCCAAGCCCAAAATCTAGGGGCCGTGGGCGACTGGGCCCCTGCTAATCTTTATCCCTGCTGTACAATATAACAAAGAAAATGAACAAAGCTGATTATTAGCAATTTCTTTTAAAAGGGACTTCTAACCCATAAACAGATGGTAAAATTTGACTTCAAATTTGCGTTGCAGACAAAAATTTCTACTGAATAAATGTTTACATTTTATGGCCTTTCTGGCTAGAAAACATTGTGGGAAATGAAGAAATTGCTTGTCACTGATAGCAATTTCTTCATTTTCCACAGTTTTTAAGCCTATTTCTTGTAGGGCATCAAAAGCCATCCACTGTGTTGTAATGGATTAAATCTGCAGCTCTTTACAATTGTTTAAAAGAGAAAATACAACACTTGTGACTTACAATGGAAATACCACCAAGTCCTCACATTATATTAAGTGATGAACATTTGATACACATCTTTCTATTTCATAAATTCTAAGAAAACATTGTGAGAAAACAACCTTACCATGTAAAGTACCTGTCATTCCCTCTAATTTTTCTTTCTCCTTTTTCAACACTGTACACTGACTGACAGACATCTGATACATTTCTCTCATCTCATCCACCGTCTGATTTATTTACAGTAAGAAAACATTGTGGGACAAGGAGAAATTGCTGGCTGCAAGCATTTTCTTCTTTTCCCACTATGTTTTCAAAACTTAACTCTGACTGAAATCTGATACATTTCACACTTCTACTTTTGATTTACATAATAAATTGTAGGAAAATGTTGTAGGAAAACATTATAGCAAAACATTATGGGAAAACAAACTTACCATGTAGTGTACCCATCATTCCCTCTAATTCTTCCTTCTCCTTTTTCAACACTGTACACTGACTGACGGACATCTGGTACATGTCTCTCATCTCGTCCACCGTCTGGTTCAGCTGTTTTATCTCCGCTAGACGGTTCTGCAGCTTCGCCTCCTTGTCGGACATGTCGAGGTCAAGCTTGTGACATCGTGCACGGTAATCCTCGCAGTCCTTCTGTACAGCATCTAACAACTTCATCTGGAATATGAGACAAAATATTGTAAATACATTAGAGATAACCCATTGCAAGACAACAAAATTTTAGACAGTTCTAAATTCCCAGGACAACATTTTTGAGAGACTGAAGTTTTACATTTTTGGTCTTACTGTGTAGAAAACATTGTTGGAATGAAGAAATTGCTTGTCATTTATAAGCAATTCATTCATTTTCCATAAAGTTCTATAAGGTCTTTATCTTATGGGGCGTCAAAATGTGTCACTGTGTGGAAATGGGATAAAACTAAGTGTATTTCATTGACAGTAGAACAAAATTTCAATGTTTACATGATGCTAGAACTTAATCAAAGAGGAAAAGTGTTCTTTGGAGTTGTCATTTGTTATCTTTTACTTTATGAATCTAGATCAGCTTTTACATAATATGCATTTCAAACTCAATTTGTTTCATATGTTCTGGAAAGGAAAGTTTGTTATTTATTATGATCATTGAACCTGTTTTCTTTTCTTTCTTTTTTTTTCATTTTTTGTCATACCAGGTGATAAGGCAATAAAATTACAAGACATGCTATAAACCCAGCCAAGATAATCTGTATACCATTACTTTACCTGTTCTCTAGCCTTCTGCACTTCAGCATGCATTTCCATATTCTCCTTTTCAAGCACTGAATTGTGATCTTTCAGGTCTTTATACTTCGTCAGTCTGCTCTGTAACCTGTAAAGGCAAAAATGTATACATGTAAAATTTCATTCAAGTAACAAAGCACAATTTACAAATGTCTACCATATTGTACAGAAAAGAATCCTCACAATGAACATCAATTATAAATTCCTTTTTTTTGCTTTAGAAGTGACACTTTCATATTTTATTTCTTTTTTCCTCTCAATATCATAAATGCTATGTAGTCTATTCTTCCATAGACATGTTGAATTGGTGCTTTTTTGACACCCCATAAGATAAAGGCATTGAAAAACATGGTGGACAATAAAGAAATTGCTTGTGACAAGCAATTTTTCCATTTCCAACATTTTTTTTTACCAAAAATAGACTAATAAATGTAAAATTTCATTCACTTGAAATTGTACAATGAAATGACCATCTATTTGAATTATAAGCAATTCCACAACCGAACAAGTTATTTGGTTTAATATCATCCACTTACTTTGTGTTTTCATCAGTAAGCCTCTCCCTGTCTGTTTTGAGAGTTTCTAGTTCATCCAGTTGATCTCTCATCCACCGTATTTCACTTAGCTGCTTCTCTAACTCACGTATCTTACCATCTGAAATGACAGGGTGTGAAGATTTCATTAGATATTGCTTTGCTGATTTAACTCCATTAAATAATTGATTATATGAAATAACAAACACTTAAACTAGTCTTAACTCTCAAGTAAAAGCAGATGAATGTACTGTCCCAAAATATTAATTTTCTCTCTATTTTGGGGTTAATAAATCATTTTCAGACAAGCAGGATCTCTTTTCTAAGAATTTTCAAGCTGTCTTTTGTGTTGTTTAAATTGTAAAACTGTAACAATTGCAAGTGAGAGAATGAATAGAAAGACTGAAGGAACACAGATACATAAACATTTATTGTAGATGTTGATGCATTTCAACAAAAGCCTCGTAACTACAGCTTAAAACAAGCTGCAGTTACAAGGTTTCCATGGAAAAGCGACGATATCCTACTTTGATTTTGCGAAAGTAATACCAAAATAAAAGTTATATTACCTTTCTCCTCAATGAGAGCAGACCGTTCCCGCAGATCAAATTCCAGCTCAGATCGCAGATGTTGCTCATTCTGATAGGCCAACTCTAGACGCTTGTTCTCCTGAACCTTCTGTCTCAACATGGCCTAAAATAAACAAATATAGAGTTTACATTTCTTTGTAGATGAATTTTAACCCATTACCAAACAGCAAAATTTTAGTCTTGTCCAAACTCATAGGTGTTGCGGATGACAATTTCCATTGAACAAAATTTAACATTTTTTGGTCTTTCTTGGTAGAAAACAATGTGGGAAATGAAGAAATTGCTTGTGACAAGCAATTTCTTCATTTTCCACAATGTTTTCCGGAGCCTTTATTTTGTTGGGCGTCCAAAAGCTTCAATGTGTGGAAAGGGTTAAACAACAATTGTTTCAAAACAATTCTTTAAAAGTACATTTTCTCATTCTTAATGATCTTACAAGTGATTTCATCTGCCAAGACATATACTAAGCTTCAAATCAAATATGTTTTCTTTATTTCCATTGAATACTTCAGCTAGACTGGAAGAATACCATTATACCACCACAGTTTTAAGCTTTTTACTTGCTTCAAATAAATTGATTGCGACAGCAAAGAACATTTTAACTTTTCAATCAAAACAGTTTTCCTGCTACTATTTTAAATCTGACTGTTGTAGATTTTTTTTTTGTTTCTGTAATCAAGATATGCATACAGTATCAATTCATTGTCTACATTTATACTTATAATGACTGCATAGAAAGCAAATGGGGGAAACAATATAAAATGTCCCCGAGTAACATGAACGGAATATTTCTAAAACTGGGCGTCTGATGTACAGCAAACGAATTTTGCTAGATTTGTTCAAGAATTGTTAGTATGAGAATTTGAAATACAAATATGTTAGCTTTGGTCAAATTGGTGAATTCAATCCACATTGAACAGTGAAACAAATATTGTTAAAGCTAAACTACATGTCAAACATTAAATTTGAAATCATAACAAATAGAACATCTAAAGAACTTTCAGTTTATGACTAGGTGTAATAGGTGAAGTTTCTTCCCAAACAAAACCAGTGATTTGTCTACAAGATTTTTGAAAAATACTCTAAACAGAAATTTTTAAATTAATAAGCATTGTGCTCAGTTATATTTGCATGTCTCTTCAATGTATACCTCAGCCTCTCGTCTTTTTTCACCTTCTCTTGTTAATATCTAGAAAATGTTTATACAACATCAACGTATATCATTATAAAAATTTCAGCAAAATTTAACAACTTTCAATATCTTATGACAAAGGAAACTCAAAACTTACACAAGTAATTAAAACTATGAAATCTTTGTGACTTGGTGATTGAAATGCCTTGATTATCAGCATTTTCTTCTCTTTAATCAATGCTTTAAAAATATGAAATTGAAGAATTGTTTGGTAAAGGGTTGAAAAATAAACCAATTTTCTTTACCTTCTGCGCGAGCTGCGGTGATTGCATGAGTGCTCCGAGCGGTGTTACTGGTGAGGAAAGGGACATTATTCTCATGGGAGACGAGATGTCACGAATGTTGATGCCTGACGAGTTACCTGGCTGTGGACTGTTAGTGTACATCGCAAATACTGGCGTGTCTGAAATAAACAGTGGAATTGTAATCATTACTTATATTTCCTCTATAACAATATTGTGAAACATTGAGAGAAAAGGCATTGTCTTGATTATTTTCAATATTTTCCATTAAAATCTTAAATGCAAACATACAGGGCTTCATGTTAGAAAGATTTTACATATTTTTCTGACGATATCTTCTGTGAAATAGTTTACCTTTTTTACTACATCTACAAGAACAAAGCAAATGTGTTTTCTGTTGACATGAAAATGTGGACCTTCCTGTTGTTAGAATCCATGCTTATAACATTGCAGACCATGATCAGTCTGCTCAGACATTGTCTGATAATGGTTGTCAATGCCTGCTTGAATATGATGTCTTTGAAAAGTTTATGCATAACTTTTGCCTCCAAGTTAGACCAATTTCGGGCAATATTTCTTACTTTGTATTAACCACTTTAAACAATTTTTCATTAGATAAAAAATCATGGAGCATAATTATCTAAAAATATGTTCTATGTTCAATCTTTTAATACTATTTCTAAGCAATATTTCTTGCTTTTGGTTAACCACCTTTCATTTGTTTCATCCAATTTAAAATCATAAAATTTGAAGAATATCTAAAGAAAATCTTCTATGCTTATTTTTATGCTCTATGTTCAATCTTTTAATACTATTTCTAAGCAATATTTCTTGCTTTTGGTTAACCACCTTTCATTTGTTTCATCCAATTTAAAATCATAAAATTTGAAGAATATCTAAAGAAAATCTTCTATGTTTAAAAAAATATACTGTATACTTCTCAAAAATACCTACCCATTGTATATGATTCACAAATAAAACTGAATTAAAATATCTAATGTAAATAAATAAATATATCTTTGTAAAGACTCTTATATTTCAACAAAATGTATAACAAGTAAATTTCTGATTTCACAATTTGAAAACATACACTTTATATATCATTACAAATTGTGGCATTTCTCAATTCTTTTATAAAATTTTCTCAATAATTTCATGTCATGTGTCTAGGACAAACTTGTGCAAACTGTCTGACAGACTACCAAACTTTCTATTAAAGCATTACTCTAAACCAATTTTCCACTTGATTGATTTTAACAACTAACAATTAACTTTAACTAGTCAAATCTGATAAACACATTAAAGGTGATTGAGGAAACAATTATTGACTTTACAATGTTAATCTATCATCAATGCAATTTAATCATTTTTGCTTCCTGTCAATTAAGGACAGATCCTCCAGTTGTTACTGCGCAACTTACTGCGCATATCCTAAATAACGAAATAAAGCTGTTTCAGTAATTGGCTTTTTTCAACAAATGTATTTTTTACATTTAGTGAATGTTTGGTTGATAAATGACAAGACCCTTTTCGCTTATTTCAATTTTCTCTGTTTGGTCAATTAAAGTGTAATAGTACTCGGATGGTACATTTCGCTTTTTGTTACGCGTTCAACATGTTGCGTTAGCGATAAGAAACGGAGCAACAAAAGCAAAGTGGTGTCTTTATGAGCTAGTCCGCTTCAGATGGACACAAAAGATGACACTTTTTATTATCTAAAGCTGGTAATAAGGAAGAAAATGGATAAAAGTAGTGCAACAATTTCGGACAGAGCTGCAAAAAGTAAACCAAATTTTACTTATAACTAAGAAAAACGCTTGGTTTGATATATTTTTCTTTCTTTGTTTTTGTAGGTATGACCAAGCACTATGTCTATACCAAAAAGGAAAAAATTCTTACCGCTGGAATATTTTTTATTATCAGAAACGTTGCGAAAAAAAAGAGTAATTTCAGCTATTTTGAAAGAATGTTTTACTAAAAATTTCAAAATCATCACTTAATTTTCCCATATTGATACTCATTTAGACAGAATAAAACATATTGAAAACAATAAAGGCTTATTCGTGTAATCCTAGTCATTTCAAGCACCTTTTTTGTGGGTATTTCAGTGATACCTTATTTTTGCAATTTTAGACAAGAGTAGTCTCCCTTGAAAACCAATAACTTTTAAATTCGCTTGGTGACCTATAGTTTTTAAGTCATTTTTTTACTTCTCATATATTTAAATATCAGTACAGAAAAAATGAAAAAATTCTTACCGTAGGAAATAAATGGAGGATCTGTCCTTAAAGACTTTATTAAGCTATAAAGGTATTTTGCAATTGCCTTTGGCATTAAACATATTGATTTGACAATTTGATGTTTATTCTTTAAAGCATGTTATGTTTTTTAAAAGAATAACATCAAAAAGTCAAATCAGTATTTGATAAGAATGAAAAATAACTGATTAGTGATATTTGATTATTTTCACTGTGAAATTTGAAAATCAAAACTGTTTGTTAAGACTTTATGCTTTTTAAAAATTAATATAGTATTAAGAAAGGAATAAGCTTAACATGTACAACCATACAATGTGATATTTTTGAGATGCAAATGAGATGAAAATATCCAATTCGTTATCAAATACCTCACTATAAAGAAAGGAACATTTAAAAATACTGACATTTATGACTGTTTGTTTTGAAAACTTAGCTGGATTTGAGGTGATGAATGTTCTTCACTGATCCTTCATAGTTTACAATTCAAAATATAAGTGGAAATTACGGATGTTTTGGCCACGGACGTTTAGGCCACGGACGTTTAGGCCAGGACGTTTTGGCCACGGACGTTTTGGCCACAATATTTTACAAGGTAGGACCTTTTGGCCAAAAATATTTTTTCTAATGAAAAAAGGCATTGAACCAATGAAATTTATTTCATAGTTGTCATAGTTGTACTTTTAGTCATTTTAATAATAAAAATGATGTATCAAAAAAAAATAAGAATATATGGTCTCAATTATTAATATTTCAATTTAATTTATATTTGGCCAAAAGGTCCTACCTTGTAAAATATTGTGGCCAAAACGTCCGTGGCCAAAACGTCCTGGCCAAAACGTCCGTGGCCAAAACATCCTACATTCCATAATACTATTAGTATGACAAAGATATGTAAAGCATTACAAATCAAAGCACTATACACCAGCTATGTATTTTAAGAATACTGAATAAAAACATGTTTAACACAACACAAAACATGCAGTACACAAAAAATTGAACAGAGCAAATTATTTGCTTTTTCTTTTTTTTTTTTTTTTTACAAATAAGAACATTTAACAAGAATTGACATCATTCCCAGATCAAATACACCTGATCAAAGCAAGAAAAAATGTTGGAAAAGAATACTATGGCAAATTTATAGTAATTTCCGAAATGTTTAGGACTATTTACAATATGAGCTCAATTTCAAGTCACATAGATTTATTCCACTGTCTGCAAAATCTTGGCATGCCTAAACTAATGTTTTGATATCTGGGAATGGGTTAATGTTTTAATATCTGGGAATGTGTTAATGTTTTTTAAAATATCTGGGAATGAGTTAACCACAGAAGTCTACTATACCCGTTGTTTGTGGCTGCTGTTTGTTTCCAACCGGAGAAGATTTGGGCAGTTTCGGGGATGCGGTCCGCTCAGCAACTAGTTTGAAGAAAAAGGCAGCATCGACGTGAGCAGAGGATTCTGGGAAGTGAAACAGAAGACCTCGGACGGTGTTCTCTCAATGTCTTAAATGCCATGCAATGTAACAGTACACATGTACTTGCCGAAATTGAAATCGACATAGCATTGTGTTTACTCATGTAAAACCAATCAACTATTGTAATGTAATGTATACTGCTCACAATCAGCACATGATAAATGAATATATCCAAAATCATTGACAGAAGTAAACATCTGAGGGGCGTTCTTTACTCTTTAGAGCGAGATTTTTTAAGATTTCTTAAGGTATTTTAGATAGAGCGTTTTTAAGATCTAGATTCTGACTGAGGTGTTCCAAATGCTCCGTACTTCATACAAATGACGTCATGATGACATCATTTGTATGAAGTATTGGGCATTACCATGGTACCATGGAGCAGTCGGAACAACTCGGTCAATTCTCTCATATATTGTTTCTACAGAGTTAACCGAGGGGTTCCGCACAAAATATATGGTAATGGCGCCTCCCATTGAGGGTCTTGAAAATCTTGCTCTAAAGAATGCTTTGTCTTAAAACATCTTAAGAAATCTCAAGAAATCTCGCTCTAAAGAATGCGCCCCTGCTTACAAGCCTAACATCATTTTTGGAATGACCTGAAGACTTTGTTGAACATAAATGACCTTGTAAAAGCTCTGTGTGCAGCATTATCAAAGTTTCCAGGTAAAATTAGACTAATTGACAAGATAAATACTATTACAACATGTTTCTAATTAATCACAATATTCAAGAGATAGAAATGTAAAATTACAATCATGCCACAAGAAAAGGCTACAATCTGAATCATATTGAACCCACACCCAATATTTTGTAGACACATACTGATCTATGTCTACCGAGGGAATTACAATACATGGCATAACTCTAGATACAATGGTCACAGTGTATAATCACATGATATAATAATTACTGAATATCTTCAATAACTTTGTTCACACGGGACCATTTTGAATTGATTTGAAGCAGAGAAAGTGGACAGATGCCATGCATTAGATGGACATGGTTGGTTTTTGAAAAATCTGCTGATAAAAAGGTTATTGAAGATCAACCAATATTTTGGTTGATCTTAAATAGCTTTTTTATCAGTTAATTTTTCAAAAAATCACCACCTCCAGCTTATTCCTGGCATTTTCGAACATTCTCTGCTTCAAACCCAATTCAAATAGATCAAGTATAAACAAACATATTGAAGATTTTCTGAAATTCTGAGTCACATGATTATACACCGTGATGGTACAACTTCTACATTTGAAGGTTGAAGATAACATTTTTATTGATCAAATCCAATGTTGTTGGACCATAACAATGGACTTGTTGAGGTAACTGAAATGAGTACACACAGCACTGGGTTTGCATTAATATATTTCAATGATTCCTTTACTATCTAAAGTTATGACATTAAGACAAAAAACAATTATAATATGGAGGGAAATAATTAACCATTACAACACAGCATGCATCAAAATTTCCAATTAAAATTTTTTTGCCAATAGAAAACTTTCTGATCAGTTGGTTTTCACCCTTTCAAAAACAGCTTTATTCTAGTTGAGACAAAAGATATGGAAATTTGATAAAATGATTTGTGTACAAATACATTGTTCACAAGTTTTGAGGCAAAAGGAGGAAATGCTGGTAATCAACATTTTCTTCTTTTAACCCTTTCCCAAACAAGCAGTGTGTCCACTGAAAATTTTGACTGGGGGTTTTTGTACCTCTTGGTGGTTAAAGTTGGGGGTACAAAAAATAAATTGGGGGTACAAGAAAATTAACACTAAATCTAAACAGTTCTTCACTCTAGGTATTGTTTGGGAACGGGACTGGAGGCATTTTGTTCAGCATTTTTTCTTTTAATTACAAATCAATCAAATTTGAAAACTTAAAGATTGGAATGTTTTCAGACGCCAAAGTAAGTTCTATGAAGCAGTTTCCGTTTACAGCTGAGCCTCTAATAATTAATATCTGCATCGTTCCCTTTTCTACGTCCGAACAAAGCCAGTCGAACTGACAGAGCCATGAACTTTGATTTTAGATTCAACAGTGGACGATGGTACTGACTGAGTGTTTTCTTTGTCGTTTCGCCTATATTTATGTTGATTCTGATTGAAATTAAAGACCGATCAAATTTTTTAAAATCCAGTTTGTTTAGTAGATGCTATGATCATGCAGACGCTCGCAATGATACAGCGTTTTGGTTGAATGATTCTAAAAAACGCAGTATCTTGGCCAACTACAATACACCCAAATACACTTCCAATTTGTTACTAAAAATAGTAACACTTTTTGATGCCAGATCGAGGCTCTGACCCAAATGAGAGTAAAGCATCCAACGTGCAATGGAAATGAACGGAGGAAAGAAGAAGTTTAAGAGGCTTCACACTCCGTTTAGTGATGATTCCTCTGTGAATCTCGACGGGATATCATTGACTGACTTCCATTTATGGCCTTTATCGGCTTTTAAGTCATTTTTGACCCTCCAAAAAAGTAGTATCCTGGGATCTTTTGAGGACCTAGCCGCAAGGTTAAACTGTCATATTCACGTAAACCCCCCCTTCCTCAACAAAAAAAAATAGTACGAAACATGCCATTTTCAGTGTGAAGATGATTATGTCAGTACCGAGAGGTTTATGAAGAAAGATAATTCATTATGGTAGATCAATTTGATGATATAAACTTAGCTGTTAAAGCCCATTTCCCAAACGACAAATTATTTAGACTTTTCAAGTTTGACAGCGGCTTAACCCTTTCCTAAACGGCACCTGATTCAATTTGGAAGCTCTTGCAGATAACAGAATGGGTATCATGAAAGTAGGTTTTTTTAGTGCAAGGGCGGATCTAGAGTGTGGGGGGTCGGGATGTCCGCACTTCCCCCCCCCCCCCTCTGAAATTAATCAGCCGAAAATTGAATGTTGACTATATGCCTATAATTAAAGCATCACTATAGGCCTAACAATATATATAATTTAACACATTTAAGTCATCATTTGAGCGTGGACCCCCCCCCCCCACCCCCCACCCCTGGCAATTGGTCTTGGACCCCCATGAAAAATATAGTAATATAGTAACGAAAACCTTGAGGCAAAAGGAGAAAATGCTGATTAAAAGTATTTCATTATTTTGCCCCTTGAAATGATTTTTGAAACAATCTCTGTAAGAC
Organism: Fragum sueziense; assembly: GCA_963680895.1. Lineage (NCBI taxonomy): Eukaryota > Metazoa > Mollusca > Bivalvia > Cardiida > Cardiidae > Fragum > Fragum sueziense. The sequence goes on along the minus strand of OY804596.1, from coordinate 66,316,067 downwards.
AGTCAAAGACGGGTCTAAAAGGGGGTCGGGGGTCCGGAGCCCGCCTTGAATAGGTCGAAAATCGAATTTTGACAACACAGCGTTAGTATGGTTTCTAACATTACAAAATTCACAAATTTAAACCCATCTTAGGCCTATAGGCTAGACCCACCCCCCACCCCCTGAAAAAAAATCCTGGATCCGCCCTTGACAGTCAAAACATTAACATTTCTTGTTTGGTAAAAGTTTAAAACATTTTTCTTTTCATTTCTTTTTTTAATTTAACGCCTCTCAACAATATTTCAGCAATAAGTTAATTCATAATTGTCCACGCTCCGCAGCTGGGAATCCATCCTGTGACCTGTCCATTATTGGCTCTAATCTAGAGCACAAAAACATGCAAAATATTACCGCTCACACTTGGACAGTACTAAGGAGCTCACTTTCTCCTGCAAAATTCTTTTTATATGGTTTTCAAAAGCAGTAGCTCATCCTGAACTTGCATGGTGGTAATGGGCGATGGAGACAGGGTACGAATGATTACAAGCCAAAAAATCTCTCTTTTTTCAATCAAAGTTGCAAAAATATTCCTGTAACTGAAAACTCTAATAATTAACGCAAATGACTGTATAAAATATTCTTAATACTTAGGCAGAATAAATGAAAAATGCTCGCGCGAAAATAACGACTCGCACTTTGTAATGAATTATATAGTAAAAAGATCATGTGACCTTTTGTTTGCTCTCTTCATGCGCAGGTCACGGTTAAAAATTTGAAACTGTATCAGGGTGTATTAGCGGAAAAATTAGAGGGATCAGAATGACGGAATTTGGCAGTTTCGGTTTTATTACTCGGCAATCAAACTTGTTTTTTCTTTCGTAAAAAATGGGGATAATTGTCATCTTATTTTTGTAATTGATACAGGTTCATTTTGCGTACGTTCTTAAGACGTTTTGGGTGAGAAAGTAGTACGTGATTTTTGTTCAAATTACGTGATTCACGTACATATCTACGTGATCGGACACCCTGACAAGACCTGGTTTTGATGCCCTTAATAGAAAAGGCTTGGGAAAACATTGAAACAAAAGAAGAAACTGCTGATAACCAGCAGTTTCTCCTTTTGTCTCAATATTTTCTGTGCCATATTTTACACAAATTATATCTTTAATTACATCCATTTTGTCATTTATGGCAGTTTTTGAAGTGGATCACCCTAAAATTTTGTCTTTTGGGAAAGGGTTAATATTGACCAACCTTTTCTGTGGGTGTGTCAAAAAGCATCATTGTTTGGGAAAAGGTTCGAAGCAATCAATCACATGCCTATTGCTATACACTTCACTGCAAAGTATGAAATCATCTATCAACTAACCTACAGCACACACACACAACACACAAAAAAAGAAAGGTAATAATCAAAGAACCACAAGTACCTGCTTTCCTCTTCAAGACTTCATGAAAATCTACTGCAGGATGGGCGTCAGTTTCATCGTTAAACAGCACTGCTTCGATCATCTCTTTCAGCTCAAACTGGTAACATGTCTCAAGAGTAAGTGCTGGTTGTATGAACCTTTCTTTACATTTATCCTGGACTAAACAGCCAAGTAATGCTAGCAGCAACTGAATAGAAAAAAGACATGTTTTTGTAAATGCGATAGTATTGATAAAAAATCAAATGATAACAACAAATCAATAACAGAACATTCTATGTGTCGATAGATCTATGTAATAGCACGGTATTAACATTGATTTTTTTAAACAAACATTAAAATATTATAAAATAAATAGATCTAGATTCATCTTGATCTACATGCAGATCTATCCATGTTTTCTTTTTTTTTGCTCAATGTATTTTCAAACCTTTTCCCAACAGCAACATTTAGACTATTCTGAAGGTGTTTCAAAAGACAATTTTCATGGGTGTTGAGTATTGATGAGGATAGATGCACCTTATTGTACAGTACATCCATCCCATTGTATCTAACATCACTTTGGTCAAACAGAATTCAAATTGGAACAGTCTTAAATGTCTCTGTTTGTTGATAATATTGTCCAGGAACCTTTATTAAGATAGGTAATGATACAGAAGACTTAATTCTATGTCTGAAACTGTTATTTTAATGTTTTTCCCAATTTTTGAGAAAACGACGCGTTTTTCCCAATTTTTGAGAAAACGACGCATTTTTTCCCAATCTGCCCCATACCGGACCCGTTCCCAAAAGTGAGAGAAAAAACGCTGCAATTTCTTCATTTCCACAATGTTTTCTACCAAGAAAGACCAAAAAATGTTATATTTTGTTCAATGGAACTTGTCGTCTGCAACACCTATGAGTTTGGACTAGGCTTAAATTTTGTTGTTTATTAATGGGTTAAAGTTTCTGACACAATGACAGACGGATAACACAGTAAAACAATATGCCCAAAATCTTTCTATATGGGAGCATGAAAAGAGGGCTACATCATATCACCTTCATAAGAGGGCACAAACGAGGCTCACCTTTCCCATTTCAAATTCGAATGCCTCTGCAGGGGTTCCCTGACCAAGTATGACTTGAAAATTAACCACATTTCTGTGACTTGTAGGCTGAGGATAAAACGCTGAAATAACAAGCAATAGAGTACTTATTATTATATATAGCTTTTAACCATTTCCCAAACAGCAAGATTTCGGGACTGTTCATTTTGAAAGCTGCTGCAGACGACAAAAGGGATGTTGTTAAAGATAGACTTTGTGTATGATACAACATGGAATAATATTGAGACAAAAGGAGAAACTGCTGGTTACCAGCAGTTTCTCCTTTTGTCTCAATGTTTTCCCAAGCCATTTCTTCAAGAGCCATCAAAACCCGACTTTGTTTGGGAAAGGGTTAAGTATACAATTCAATTGTGTACAAATTAGTGATAAATCAGAAACATAGGACAGGGCTAGAATCCCCCCCCCCAAAAAAAAATGACTCGTAACGTTTTGCTAGTGGCTTTTGAAACCACTGGCAAAAAGGCAAAATGAGAGGATACATTACAGTGATTTTTTTACCTGCGCATCCTGCAACTTTTACTCATAATTTGGTCTCTGGGATGCAAAGTTTTAATTCTAGCGAGTCCTAGGATGCAACAATTTTTACAGATTTCCTATTAAAAATAGTGTATAATCACTATTGGACTCACTAAGCTAGTTCCTGGACTCATTGATATGGAATCTAGCGAGTCCCGAGGACTCACAGTCTTTAAATTGTAAAACAAGAGCTGTCCGAAGACAGTGCGCTCGACTTTCTAAGTTGCTTAGTATAAAGGGGGCATAACAAATATAGTGGAGCCAGGGTCATGGGCCCTGGTAGTAAGGTAGAGGGTGTGATGGTGAATAAGTATTCCAAGTTTGGGTGGAATCCCTTTGATAGTATGGAAGTTATTGATGTTTGAAAAAACTTTAACCTTTAATGCAACGCCGACGCCCAGGTGACAGTATAAGCTCTCATTATCTTCGAAAAGTCAAGCTAAAAATCACTGACCAGGGTCAGACACTAACTTTGTATTCAGGTGTCCCAAATGTATAATTTAGCATAATCAGGGACACTTCACTCTGTAAAATGCAGAATTTCAGGGGTCCCTCCTTAAATTTTGGTGTCCTCGGGATACCGGGACACTGTTAGGGTCGACCCCTGCTGACATTATAAAAATAGTTACCTTCTATGTAATTCTTGATATAATGTATTCTTTTCTCGGTTGTGTCCAATCCATTTTCACTCTGAGGACAATTTTCACCCCTGAAAGTACATGCATATCATGAGTATTACAACTAATCTTTTACCAAAACAAGAGGTGCTTTCTTTAGAGCGAGATTTTTTAAGATTTCTTAAGATGTTTTTGATACAGCGTCTTTGAGACAGAGATTATAAGCGAGGTGTTCCGAATGTTCCATACTTCATACAAATGACGACATTATGACGTCATTTGTATGAAGTATGGAACATATGAAACTCTGCGGTTTTTGAACCATGGAGCATTCGGAACAACCCGGTCAATTCTCTCCCATATAGATTCTACAGAATTTACCGAAGGGTTCCGAAATATGTATAGAGTAATGACATCTCGCAGTGATCGTCTTAAAAATCTTGCTCAAAAGAGCGCTTTATCCTAAAACATCTTAAACAAGAGCCGTCAGAGAAAAAAACTGTCTCAATGTTCGTCCGTGACGAGAACTGTCCATTGTTCGTACAAATTGCGCATTTTCTGCAATAACGCCCGTCTTTTCATGGTAACCTCTGTTCAGAAGCATTTATTGGGTAATTCAAAGGTAAATATTGAAGAGAAACAGGCCTTGTTTATTCTTTGCCATACCTTTCGAGTCTCAAAGATCAAATTTCGCTCGAACATAGGACAGATATTTCGCTCGTAACCACTTTAATCCACATAGGACATCTTTTTATTTACATTTCGTCGTCTCTCCCATGATAATCCTTTTCGGTGGTTAGAACAGGAAATGACGCAAAACGATGCAAAGAAGACATGCGCATACTGTGTATTGCGCAATATCCACTCTAAACTGGCTGCGGTCGATTTTAAAATTCCAGAATTCGAACGAACAACGAGACAGAAATAATTCAACACTAAATGATTTTCGATTTTGACACTTATGAACATCGTAGATCGATACAGAAAGGACAGATTTGTATTATCAAATATGTTTTCTATATTTTTTTTTCATGACAAGCAACACACAGTCTATTTATCCAGAGAAAAAAGTGCATGAGATTTGGACCAGCTGGAGGACAGGAGTGTAGGACAAAACCCCCTCGGACAAAACCCCACCAGGACAAAACCCCACCAGGACAAAACCCCACCAGGACAAAACCCCCTCAATATATAAAATATAGTATAACAAATTTATGAAATAGAAAAAAAGATTTGGTATGGAAAATATTTTTAAATATAAGAAATTTGATTATGTTTAACAATTTACATGTATTACTTTATGATTTAATGATTTATTTGAAACTTGTATTTGTGTATTTATTGTATTTTAAAAGCATGTTTTTTATACTTATTTCCCATTATGTGTTTATTGAAATATCCAAATACCGGTAAGGCAATTTTGCTTTAAAAATGGAAACAATTGTGGGAAAAGGAGAGGTTACTTGGAATAAGATGAAGCCAAATATTATCTTGACATCACATTTTTGTCACCTAAATAAGTCATTTGGCATGCAATATACATGTATATCATTCCCTTATCTACGAAATCAATTATCACCAATCATAATCAGGACAAAAGATAACAACAGAAGCTTAACACCTCAGAAGAAAGTAACACTTCTAATTTCAAATAAGTTTATTCCCATGAATCATGCTTTTTAATATTTATCAAAGGCATTATTCAATAGAAACTTTTTAGGGGAAAAAATCATTTCATATTCATGGTATTCAGGGATAGATCAGTGATTTTTTTACAATTTAAAGACTGTGAGTCCTGGGGACTCGCTAGATTCCATATCAATGAGTCCAGGTACTATGCTTAGTGAGTCCAATACACTATTTTTAATAGGAAATCTGTAAAATTTGTTGCATCCTGGGACTCGCTAGAATTAAAACTTTGCATCCTAGAGACCAAACTATGAGTAAAAGTAGCAGGATGCGCAGGTAAAAAAATCACTGATAGATAACTTCTTCATTCATTATCAATTTATGATTTAGCAATAAATACTTTTTTGTTCCAATAACAAATTTTTAGGCTTCATAAAAATCTTCAACAAGAGTGCCATCGTCACAATATACGCCGCCACTTATAAAACTTGAGACAAAAAAATGACATTGACAAGGATTTATAAATATTCACTGAAAAACCTGTAAAAAATTGTGTTCACAAAAAGGTTTTTATAAATATCCAGTGAAAAACCTGGAAGGAATTGCGTTCACGAGGCTAAAATATCATTAAGCCCCAGAGACTACGATTGAAGGGGGCATAATTCAGGCAAAAATCAATGAACCATAAAATCCTTACTTCATGCACATCTACCAATTGAGGTAATAACATCCACCAAGTTTCAGCCCCAAAGAAGTTTTAAGGGGGCATAACTCTGGAAAAAATCAATGAACCATAAAATCCTTATTACATGCACATCTACTTATTGAGGTGATAACATTGAACAAGTGACATTAAGATCCAGCCAGAAACTTAGGAGGAGTTGCGTTGACAAGGCTGCAATTTCAATAAGCCCCAGAGACTAAGATTGAAGGGGGCATAACTCTGGCAAAAATCAATGAACCATAAAATCCTTCCTTCATGCACATCTACCAATTAAGGTTACAACATTGACTAAGTTTCATTTAGATCCAGCCAGAAACTTAGGAGGAGTTGTGTTGACAAGCCTGCAATTTCAATAAGCCCCAGAGACTAAGTTTTTAAGGGGCATAACTCTGGCAAAAATCGACGAACCATAAAATCCTTCCTTCATGCACATCTACCAATTGAGGTGATAACATTGACCAAGTTTCATTAAGATCCAGCCAGAAACTTAGGAGGAGTTGCGTTGACAAGGCTGCAATTTAAATAAGCCCCAGAGACTAAGTTTTTAAGGGGCATAACTCAAGCAAAAATTGACGAACCATAAAATACTTCCTTCATGCACATCTACCAATTGAGGTGATAACATTGACCAAGTTTCATTAAGATCCAGCCAGAAACTTAGGAGGAGTTGCGTTGACAAGGCTGCAATTTCAATAAGCCCCAGAGACTAAGTTTTTAAGGGGCATAACTCAGGCAAAAATCGATGAACCATAAAATCCTTCCTTCATGCACATCTACCAATTGAGGTGATAACATTGACCAAGTTTCAAGAAGATCCAGCCATAAACTTAGGAGAAGTTGCGTTGACAAGAAAAGTGGACGGACGTACGGACGGATGGACGGACGGATGGACGGACGGACGAACGGATGGACGGACAGACGGAGAAGATGACGCCAATATACGTCCGCCTCCGGCGGCGTATAAAAAATCATAAATCTAAGAATATTATAAAAATAAATCAATGATAATATATACCATGGAAAAAATAACATAAGTCCTACATTATAATAGTATTATGAGTATTATTTCTTTCCTGTAATTTTTATTCATCAAACTTCAAAAATTAGAAAAATAGAAAATAAATTATCAAAGCATAACTATTACAATACTTGATCAAATGCAAATTCATTTGTTTCTATAATAATTTATTGTTGAATGATTTGGAAATGCATAAAATATAAGACTGGTGGGGTTTTGTCCGCCTTGCCAATTTTAGTGGTGGGGTTTTGTCCGAGGGGGTTTTGTCCTGGTGGGGTTTTGTCCGTACCCCGGAGGACAGACTACGTTACGAGCGGCACGTTATATTTCAAACATTATTTCTCATACTTATTTGGCTAATTCTAGCATTTATACACCAAATTAAGGTTAGTTAATTCGGTTTAATCCCATTTCGTCTACTCCCAATTTGTCTACTCGCAATTCGTCTACTATTTTTGACATAAGTCCCATTTCGTCTACTCTTCTATACTTTGTATATCATTATCATATTATATGATTTTTATCAAAATGTTTGCATTTTTATTTCACTTGTGAATATTTTGACTTAATTTATTTTCTTAAATCAAAAATAATGTTATTTATTGATGATTTGACATGAAAGTAGACGAGTTGGGACAGTAGACGAATTGGGACTCAATGCACATAAAAAACAGTAGACGAAATGGGAGTAGACCAATTGGGATGTTACCGTTAATTCCATTCCAATGAATATGAAAACAAAATACGGGTTAACGTACAATCTTTTTGTGACTTTTATTCCTCCGAAATTTAGCACTGTGATCATGTCCCATTTTCTTTGTCAAAAATGGCATTATTTTTTTCTTATACTTTTTTTTTCTCAATCTTATCGTACTTTCACACCCATAATTTTATCAGTAAACGGAAAGAAAGTAACAGGAAAAAAAGTAACGGAAAAAAAGTCACAATGTTGCCTAGGAAAAAAAGTAACTGGAAAGAAAGTAACAATTTATATTGTTTGTGCCTTAATAGACCTTTAACGGGTTCTGGAGTGATCTCCCTTGATAGTTATCTTCCTTGAATTATTGGGTTGTTCCGTTTCCGGTTAGGGCTGCAGATAAGAAGGGTTTTCGCTATTTCAAAATGCAAAATGTCTTGAATTGTTCTTCAGATCCTATGCTGTAGGTACTCATTGTATTATCTTCTTAATATGATTAAAATGCGTACCCATTATGTACAGGGTGCCCACCCTTCATCTGGAATGAAATTCCCTGACTTTTCACTGACTTTTCCCTGACCAAAATTCATTTTTCCCTGACTTTTTTTCGCGCAAAACGACCACATTCTCCCCCTAAAGCTGTCCTATCCATGCGCTATTTATGAAGATTTCTTACAATAACAATTCAAATGTGATGGTTGAACTTACATGGGTTTGTAGAATCCATTAAATGCTCAACTTGTTAAACATGATGAAGAGAAAAAGCTAATTTATAGTTAAACAAACTTTCTTTGACAACAAATGAAATATTAATACTTATAGAACTTTGAAATGTACACATCAATACATCAAAGATGAGAAATACTGCTTCAGTCTGAGCCTTACTTAAACTGTTTCTAACAACTTTCTTTGAGCATCATTCTTAAAGTTGTTTAAAGGACAAAATTGCTTCCACTCAAACCTTTTCCATTTTAAATATTAACTGACCAATTGATAAAGGCCCTAACTTATCTAGATCCATCAAAATTTCCTGCACTGATAGTCTTTCACATTTATCTTCACTTAAAATATATCCTGTTTACTAGTTATTCGCAGTCATTTTCAGGACAAAAATGGATACCTCTGTGCCTGTATTAATAGTTTATCATGAGCACAATTTAATGTACATTTTTAACATACTGCATTCTCAAGTGTTGCAATTTTAGAGCATTTTAAAACCAGCTTTGTGGTAAAATTGATTTTTTATCAATCAGGTACAAGTGCAACTAATGAATGTGTTTTAGGAAACTGATGATAATGGATATATTTGAGGGCCTTATTCACTTGACATCAAAATGTCACTCACTTGAAAGAAGACAATGGTAATATCTAAGTAATTTGGAAGAAGATAGCATATTTGACCTTAATCATATTACACTCATGATCAAACTCAAGAACAATTAAAACCAAATGGTGCACAGTCCTTGCAGCTGTGCAAGTATTAATACACATACCACACCACATATTATATTTCTTCTACCTCCTCTGAAGATGTTCAATATTCTTCACTGTCAGCTTCTTTCCTCTTGCTTACAGATTTAGCCCTAAGAGCATTAGATTTCGATAGAAAATCCATTTCAAATGTTAAGCCTTAATTCAACTTTAAAATGATAAAATGATTAGTGCAGAGTCGTGTTTAAAAGAAAAACTGGTTTGTTAATTAAAACCCGAAAAATGCCATAGCTATGATTATCTGTTTTACTTCATTTCATTTTCTCCTACTTGTTTTGTTTGAACAAAAGAAAATTTCAGAATTCCCTGACTTTTCCCTGACTTTTTAAGCTTTTCAGATTTCCCTGACCATTTTTCAAAATTCCCTGACTTTTCCCTGACCTTGAAGAAAATTCAAATTTCACTGACTTTTCCCTGACCAGTGGGCACCCTGATGTATGTTTAAGATTCGAAATAATAATTTTAGAATTGTTTACACCGCTTATCAGCTGCTATGCAGTTAAATGCCAAATATCATTCATTGCTGATGATTGGCCTAATAATTTAAACTTTTCAAACAAGACCTGATTTTGATGACTCTAAATTTTGTTTGGAAAATATCGAGAGAAAAGGTAATCTTGTTAATTTTGGGCATTTTCTATCCCTCCTTTTATAGTTTTGCTACAATTTACACGTTTTCTGCCTTATATTGTCATATGAATCAGCTTTCATTTTCGAGGAACCTAAAAGGCTGTCGTTTGGAAAATGGTTAAACTTTCAACTTTTTTTCTTTTCTTTTTTTTTAGCACGGGTTTGCAATCTCATTTTAACATACTATTTCTGAGCAGTTTAATAGGCTGTCGTTTGGGAAAGGGTTAAACTTCAACAGATTTTTTTTCTTTTTGTTTGTTTAGCATGGGTTAGCAAATGTGTTAAATAAGTCGTAAAATTGTGTAATAAAGGGTGAAAGTTCGAGTTTTGTCGTGTCTATTAATTTATCTTTCGGTCCTGTCAATCGTATGTCTATTGTGATAAATCCGTTTAATATACAGTAACTTGTGTTTTATCGGGCCGAGATCAATTAAAGGAATTTGGCTAACTAATTGGGGTGATATACACAAGGTCCATGGAAATTAACATTCCAATTCCCTTTTGTCGGCAATCAATTATTAATCCTTTGACAAACAATTAAACGTACGTTTGACATACTAGAAGGTCAGTAACTATGCCAAAAGAAATGCGGAGATTTAAAAGCTTATCGAGAGGAAAAGTATTCTTTCCTTTTTCTCAATTAAATGTACGAAAATATTTTCATATTCAATTTAAGTGCGTTGTAAATGTGAGGTTATTTAAATTTTGGATTTATTTCACGATATGAAGACTTTAATGTCAAAATGACTGATTAGAAAGAGTGTCTTGGATCAACAAACTCCAAAATTAATGTTGAATCAAGAAAGTGAAAATAATCCAACTAGAATGAAATATTGAAAATACATTATTTCTACAATTTGCAAAACAAAATAAAATCTTTCTCGTCATTGATAATCGGAAATCCTGGAGCTTGACAAAGATTTTTTATGGCTTTCAACTAGGCCGATTTTTAACCCGGATTAAACATATCAATTGGGTGAAATCAAAGTCGAAACTTAGTCTGGTATAATTAATAATAATTAAACGATCCAACGGTATACGATGATTCTGCGAAATATGCTTCTGTAAAGAAAATAATCGTATTTTGCGTGCGATGCGATGATTTTTACTCTTTAGCGTATCTAGAAAAATAGACCGGAACTACCCAGTTGTGTTCAAGGGAGATAAATCCCATTAAATCAAGGGCAATATCAGGATAACTCTTGGATCTCGGTAGGGGTCTATTAAGAATGTATATTAGTAAACCTTATTTTGACTGATGTTTTCTTTAAAAAATATTTATTCTTCTTATATTTTAATTCCAAAATTGTGTTTTTGATAGATATTCAAATAAATGTAGTACTTTTAGATCTGATTAAATGGTAACCGGACAAAATCCCCTTAGGACAAAATCCCCTCGGTCATTTTTGGCATAGGCGGACAAAATCCCCTCGGTAGAATTACAAGGGCGGACAAAATCCCCTCGGTAGAATTCTTAGGGCGGACAATATCCCCTCAATGAAAATGCAAGGGCGGACAAAATCCCCTCAATGGAAATTCAAGGGCGGACAATATCCCTCGGTCACTTTTTAAGGTGTTCGACATATTTCTTGCATACATACTAGTATTTGATTGAGAAAACATTGAAACAAAAGAAGAAAATGTGTATAACAGACATTTCTCCCCTGTTTGAACAGATGTTTTCTCTCTTTGTATTAATATGTTCAGTAATACATTATACACAAGTCCTATCATTCTTTTCCAATAACACAAGCTATACTGGTCTTGACGTACATAGTAGTATTCAATCGAGAAAACAATGAGGCAAAGAAGGAAATGCGTATAACAAACATTTCTCCTTTGGCACAATACGTTTTGCTTTATCGTACATTATACATAAGTCCTATCATGTTTTTCTCCATCAACACTACTCGCAATATTGGTCTTGGCGTAAACAGTAGCAATTCATCCAGAACACATTGAGCCAAAAGAAGAAAAAGCGCATAACAGACATGCCACCCTTTGACACAATATTTTCTGTGCTATATCATTTATCATCCACCTACTGAGGGGATTTTGCTATATCTTTGAGGGGGTTTTGTCCGTCCTTGATATTTCATTGAGGGGATTTTGTCCGCCCTTGATATTTCATTGAGGGGATTTTGTCCGCCCAACAATTTCTGTCGAGGGGATTTTGTCCGCCCTTAGAATTCTACTGAGGGGATTTTGTCCGCCCTAGTAATTCTACTGAGGGGATTTTGTCCGCCTATGCCAAAAATGACCGAGGGGATTTTGTCCTAAGGGGATTTTGTCCTACATTCTGATTAAATATACTACTACAAAATCTATCGTTTTGACCTTGTCTGATGTCATATTTTAAGGTTATATAAAATTTGAGTAAGTTCTTCTTCAGGAAAAAATAATTTTGAAGGGTATATTTCTTTGAAAAATATCTTATTAGCATTTGACAAAATAACAGAATGACAAGCCAAACACTTATCTTACACATCACACATGACATATCACCCATTAATCCCCAATTAACACCTGATAAGACATTATACTGATATTCTATCTAATATTTTAATGATAAACATGTATATTTTAAGTGTGAAGAGAAAAGAAAAACAAAATTAAACATAAATAATTTCATTGTAATAAATATTCAAAAACTATACACAAAAAATATTTATTTATAAACTTAAAACACCATTTTTGATAGAATTGTTACTTTTTTTCCAGTTACTTTTTTTCCGTTACCTTTTTTCCTGTTTCTTTTTTTCCTGTTACTTTCTTTCCTACAATCATTTTATCGTATGTATATCTTTGATTATTACTTAAATGATATATACTTCAATTTTTCAAAAAGGACTTTCTTATTTTCTTTTTTAAGCATTTTAAAATGAGAACCCCAATTACGGCACTTTACCAAAGAAAGACCCATAAGTATCAGTATTTTTTAAACAGTATACACAGAGTACATGTATATGAAAAGTGCAAAATATTTTTCAGGTTTTATTACAAACACCAAATTCCTGTACTAGGTACACTTTTGAAGAAATAAGCTATGGGGGACTTGTGAATGTGTAATAGCATCCCACTAACTTACTTGATTTGGTCCTTTCCCAAACAACAAAATTTTAGGATGGTCCTATTTAAAAGCTGCTCTAGACAACAAAATTGATGTTAAAAAGGAAGGTATTTGTGTACAATATAGCACAGAAAATATTGGGACAAAAGGAGAAACTGCTGAGTATCAGCAATTTCTTCTTTTGTCTCAATGTTTTCCAAAGCCTTTTCTATTTATTAGAGACATCATGATCAAAACCAGGTCTTGTTTTGGAAAGCCTTAAGGGTTAAGTTGAAGGTGCAGCATGACACCCCCCCCCCCCCCCCCCCCTACTGTCAGTACAGCTGATTGGGCGTAGGAGAAACGTTGCAGGGATTTTTTTGGCAATTTTGGGAAGGGGCCCTGGGGCCCTTTCAATTGGGAAAATTAGCGGTGTAAACCCTGAAATTGGAAAATTTCAAACATTAAACACTTACCTCATACAAGGTGTTAGATTCAGAGAAATTCATTTATAAACAGAAAATATCAATATATTGATATGCATATTGAATAGAGAGCTTTAGTTTGTTCTCAAATGACTTGTAAAAGCAATTTTACTGATGTTTTGATAATTTTGATATTTTTTCTAAATTGTGATTGGGAATTTGTTCTTCAGATTGGGAAAAAAGTAGGCTAAATTCCATTGGGAAAGGGGCCGAATTTCGGCCCCTGAGGCACCCCAAAAAAATCCCTGCATTGAATCTTGTTATACTCACAACAAAGACAGTACAGATGATATGATGGTGCCATCCCGTAAATCTTCAAACCCATTCACTCTTCTCTCACTCAGAGCATCAATCTGTGAAAAAACAATCAATTCTGATTAATCAAAGTTAACCCATAAACCTATGATTACCAGACGACAAGATTTTTAGCCTGTCCAAATTCAAAGATGTTGCAGACGACAATTTCAAATGAATGAAATTTAACTTTTTGTTGTCTTTTTGAGTAGAAAACATTGTGGAAAATGAAGAAATTGCTTGTCACAAGCAATTTCTTCATTTTCCACAATGTTTTCCAGAGCCAAATATTGTGGGGAGTCAAAAGGAGTCACTGTGCAGTAATGGGTTAATTTAAAGAAGAAGGCAGTATACACTGCAGAGCTTCAGATTGACGGTGCGCCCGCGCCATTCCCGCAAATTTTCAAAAGATGACGCATGATTTTAAGCTCTGATGCGCCAACCTGGCGCACGATTTTAAATAAAACTATAGACAAAGAAAATCAGATTTTGCATAAACTGTCCCTCATTTAATAACAAACCTGTCTTCTTAGACACATCAAGGATCAAGTTGTTCTATTTTTAGATTATTATAATGACCCAATTTTACCAGCTAATCATATCCCGTAAACAAGCGAACAGCCAATCGTGTGCATTCTACCTGGGATTCCCCTGATTCAGTTGGCCAAACTAAACCGAAAATCGATCGATAAACGATGGTACCCGGTTTAATCTGATATCGGTAACCAGGCCATGTGGTCGATTTGTTTACTTCCGGTAGTCTAGTAAAGGAAAATCGCCGGTTAAAATGTTAGAATGAAGCCTTTTACAGCACTCGAGGCGTAATCCTGAAGGAGATAAGAATGGAAGAAGAACCCAAGATCGTTATTTGTTCAGGTTTAGATGATTATTAGTCCATAATAATCTAGATCATACAAATTTAAGACGAAATAATTTAATGTGTAAAGGTTAGCTTGCAGACGCTTCTGAACCCGATATTTACTCGCTCTTTCGGTATAGTTAATTGTTACAACATGGTATATTTAGCTCAAACAAACTGAAGTTGGGGAATTTGATCCAATCAACTAACCTATTTTAGGCTTTATTCGTTTTTCGCAACTTGCAATTCATAACATCAAACTGATTGAACTTGAAATGTTTTGTCAAATATTCTATCAAACCACAAACAATTGATCTATATGGGTGTCTGTCTTTTCACTATTGACACGTTTCACTATGAGACATTTCAGACTTTACAAATTGAAAGATATTAAAAACACCAATTTTAGCCTGATTAAATTTTCTAAAAATGTCTTTCTGAGTAACAAGTCTTACATGATAAAGAAATCACTTGTTTCAGGCTTATTCTTCATTTGTCACAACACTTATTAAAGAAAATAAACACCAATTTCCTTTCAAATATATGCCTTCATCCAATCCCTTGATTTTAAAGTTCGCATTTGACAGTTTACCTGTGACCCACTGTTTTGGAAAATGACCCATCAAAATCCTGCTTGAGGGGCCCTGTGGCCCATAGGTCTCTGAAACAATCTGAAGCTCTGTACACTGCCCTCCAAAAGTTCCTTCACACTCAAGTTTAATTTTACTGAAATCAATGTAATACCTCACTTGTACAGAAGCAAATCCTTGTGTCCAGTCACCTAAAATAATTTTGCAAAAACGGGTTTTCCCTGTCTAAAGAGAATACTTCTGAGGTCTAGTTGTCAATGATACCCAGACTACTAAAAGATGAAATCACAGAATAGGTCACATTTTCCGAACTTTGAAAATATGTGAAAAACACCCACTGAACGCAGTGTCATGGGAAAGTCCCATCACCAAGCAATTTTGTTTCAATTTTTGCAGATATCTGTTCAAAAATGTATTATCTAAAATGTATCAACAAAAAAACAAAATAAATCTTATTTTAGTAAAGTTTATGACTGGTATGCAAAGGGAGCATTTTTGACGAATTTTCAATTTTCAGATTCTGAAGCCTCTATCAAGTTTCGGACATCCATCACAAATTAATTTTCAATGGATAACATAATTATGAAATTTTCTTTACAAAGCAAAGCAAAGTTTTGAAAAAATACTACATTTCAACTTAGACAACTATTTCTGAAGAAGATAGGTATTTTAACCGTATTTACATGGATTATAGAACAAGAAAATATCAGTGTGAAGGAACTTTTGGAGGGCAGTGTAGAACAAGGCCAGACAGCACTTATGTGCAGGCTGGTCTTGTTCTATTCTGCCTGCAAAAGCCATCAGAATATTCCGGAATCTGCATGACTAGGGTTAAGAAGTTACATATTGAGATAAGGCAATCAAGTCAACCCATGCATTTATAGCTCATGATAATGACTGTCCCATTTGAGATAGAGATAACTGGATAAGTGACTGATAATTTTATTTTTATCTTACAGAAAAGAAGTAGATCTACAATAGTTTTCTTTTTTTAGATTTTTCTTCATCATATTTAATCTTTGAATATATATAAAAAATTTGGTTGGTAGAATCCTAAGAGCTTACCCATTTAACAAGAGCAATTCTTTTGTTTTCATCCATGTTAAAATCTGAAAAGATAAAAGACAAATCCATTCAATAAAGAGAAGGAAACAGTTTTGTATTGCAAATTTCTTGGGAGATTTTGGCCAAAATTACAGGTACCCTTTTTGGCATTGACATGTCCAGGGGTCTTGTTTGCCAAAATTTGGGGCCGTTATTGGGCCCCATTCCCAATGGCAAAAAAGTATCTTTTTTCCCAATTCAATGAGGACCCAGAATACCCCATGTTAGACCTCATCTTCATTTACAAACATTTTGAAGACAGTTTTAGAGTAGATTCTTAAACAAGAGTATGTACAAATGCATTTTACATCACTACAGTCTAATTTGCAGCTGAAACTGAGTGACAGTATGAATACAAACTTAGTTAAATTTAGTTTTTCCCAATTTATGGAAAAAAGGTCGCTATTTTTCCCAATTTCACTGGCCCCTGGCCCCAAACAAAATTGGTAGCAACGAGCAAGACCCCTGATGTCCGTGATTATATGGAACCATTCATTGGAGAAAAGGCACAGAATATGTGAATGGGGTGACTCAGGTCCTAGCTGCGATATCGTAGCCACAAACTAAATGATGGGTATTGGTTTGTGGCTACGAGTCCACACTATTCCTTCTTGTGGAGCAAGACAAAAGAGTGGAAAACACATTTTCTTGCATAAATTTTTGAATACTTACATCTAATCAGATGTGTATCCCATAAAAAGATATTCCATGGCACAAATTCAATTAAAAAGTATCAACACAAAGTATTATATACTGTATTATTTCTTCCAACAGAAAATTTAAGTCTCAGTAGAATAAAATTTAAATGGGTGGGTACTCCGCTCAAAATTGAATTGAACTTTATTTGAAAGTGATTTCAACATAAAACTACGCTGGATTGACAGAAAAATAGTTAACCTGTTGTCAGGCAACATTCTTACTATATTCCAAAGCTTTATTTTCAGGTTTGACTATGCTAAACCTGCTGGAATGAAACATTCCAGCACCTGCTCCATTGTAACGAATATAGGATAATAATTTATATCTTACTGTATGCACATATTCATGCTGGTTTCTAATACATTTCAGATTCACGATCATTGTGATCTTATGAGGAATTAAAACAGACTCATCATTTTGAAACAAATAGACTTCAGTCTTATTTATGATCGTGGAATAAACTACATCCAAGATGTCGACAATAAAGTGTCCGGTGCCTGGCTGCGAAGAAGAATGGGAAACAGCCCTCCCTGAATCTGTTATAACCCGACTAATGGATGGCCACTACGCACATGTACACCCCTTGGTGCATCCAGCTGCTGCGAGCTCCTTACCAGCAGCCAAAGCAGAAAAGGTTCGACGGCCAGGTGTCACATCCGGTGTTACATCTGAGGACTTCAACTATTTCCTGCAGCGGTGGACTGATTATAAGGCAGCTACTCTGTTATCCGGAAAGGACATAATATACCAGCTCCTCGAATGTTGTGACGAAAACTTACACAAAGATCTCGCCCGCACCTACGGCTCTCTATCATCCAAGACTGAACAAAATGTAATTGACTACATACAGGACTTGGCAGTGAAAAAAGAGAACATCATGGTTGCGAGACATGACTTTCATAATATGCTCGCTGCAGGACCGCGACGAACCAGTGTGAAACTTTGCTGCTCGACTGCGAGGTCAGGCCACAATCTGCAAGTTTCAAACAAAGTGTGCAAATTGCGATCGGAGTGTCAATTATAGTGCTATAGAGATAAGATATGTTCTGGTTCGTGGACTTGCTGACCCTGATATCAGGGAAGACATCTTTAGCCAGGAAAACCAGGAAGGAAGGAATTGTAACCGAAACCCAGATCAAAATTCAAAAAGGCTTCGGTTACATTGTTGCAACTAACTCGGGTCCCTGCAATAATATCCATTCATAACCTGTCCTGCATAGTTTGTCATAATTATTATGCACCCAGGGATATTTTTTGCAATTTTGGGAAGGGGCCCTGGGGCCTTTTGAATCCGGAAAATTAGCAGCGTTAAACGCTGAAATTGGGAAATTTCAAACATTACACACCAGGGCCTGTATTCACCAACGTTTCTAAATTGATTTTCTAAAGTAAAATTACATACCAACCAATCAGAGTGGCCGAGACAAACGCAGACAAATTTATCGGCCACTCTGATTGGTTGGTATGTAATTTTACTTTAGAAAATCAATTTAGAAACGTTGGTGAATACGGGCCCAGGGCTTTTTTTCTAGGATTGGGGGAGGACACAGAACACTGGTAGAAAGGAGAAAAATCACATGCAGTATCCTAGTTTTGGGGAAAATTGTATAAATTAATATAGGAAATTAAGGTACATTTTATAGGCTGAACTCCTCTTATACCCACTACTGTAGACTTGAGAACAAACAGGGCTAGTTTGTAAAGCTGCAATAATTGTGGAAAAGCTTTCCTTGTTATTTTATTTGGGTTTTTAGAGTTTGTTGGCCTTGCGACTAAGAGGTTCCGAATTCAATCTGTAGCGGGAGTTGTTCGGATATTCATCGGCCCACATATTTGGTGCAAGCAGTCTTCACGAAATTTAGAAAAAAGTGCCTGACATCCGGACAGGCAATTTGAAATTTTGGCCGGACCGAATCAATTTTGGCCCGATCCGGACATATGGAGTAAAATGGAAAACAAACCTGAAATAACAGTCTAATACATAAATAAATAGATAAAGCATAGGAGAGAAATAGGAAATGCTTAAAATCTAAATTTCTCCATTGATCACATTTGTTGTTAACTATATACAGTGATTTTTTTTCTTTAAAAAACGGTCGTTATTGGGCCCCTTTCCCCTCTCTGAGGAATATACTTTTTTCCCCCATTTCAGAGAAATTTCCCCCTCCTGGAACTAGATTTTTTGTTGCAAAGAAAAATCCAAATCATATTTAGATTCTAGGCATCTCTAGCAGTTCTAATGGTTGTTTGAAGGTCCCATTATGATAAACAAGCAAGTTAAATGCATTTATAACTCTTTATTTTAGAGTATAAGCATGTGTTGAAATTTCCCCTTTTTTGGGCGTTAACACGCAAATTTCCCCCACCTATGGGCCCTGACCCTCTTCCCCCAAAATTAAAAATAAACACTGATATATTACATTTTTAATATATTTTGGAGCATTGATATTCTATTATGCTTCTGCTTTGAATTTGGAAATTTGATTTTGATCGGAAACAAAGCATATGGAAAAGGGTTAAATGGTATCCAGAAGTGTGTTTAATTATAAGGGAAAGTTTCTAATTCAAATATTTGGAGGAAAGGAGAATAATAACAAAAAATTGAATTGTCTTTTATCATTAACAAAAACTTTTTTTGTCTTTTTTTTTTGTGATTTTTCTGGTAGAATCTACACGACTGGTCATATTCTTAGCTTCAATCAGTTACAGTTTAGATCTACTTCAGGATAGCGATCTTTAATTAGTGATATGAAATTAAATGGACTAGAAAAATGTATTTAGACTTTTATCATGATTCTTCAGAATAAATATGTCGGACATTTGGACAGGTGAAATCTAAATTTTGCCGGTCCTCCTTGAATTTGCCGGTCATAGACCGGCGGTCCGGCGCTTTTGTTTCTTCTTCTTCTTCCAGGTAAAGTGTAGGTTCCACTTTGGGACATCAACACACTGTGAAACTGTACAAGGTCATGGTGAAAAGATAAAAGCGTGCAGGTTAAAAAACTGGTAAAAACATGGTGCTGTTGATGTCTAGTGGGCCTCTATACCTGCCCTGAAGGCATTCAGGGTCTGGACAGTGGCTAGGCTGTCTGGAATCTGGTTCCACAGACGTATTCCAGACGGGAAGAAGCTGTGCTTGTATGTGTCTGTGCGACAGTATTTCTGCATGTAACTGACAGAATTGCCTCTGGTGGTAGATGTTCGTGGTTGTAGATACTGGGATGATGGGATATCGACCAGTCCATATGTAATTCGGTACATCATGATGGCTTTAGCATTCTTGCGTCGGTGTTCAAGCTTTGTCCATTTCAGATTGTCTATCATTAGGCTGGTACTGCTAGTCCTTTTATAGTAACTTTTTTAGCATTCTTGCGTCGGTGTTCAAGCTTTGTCCATTTCAGATTGTCTATCATTAGGCTGGTACTGCTAGTCCTTTTATAGTCACCAGTTGTAAAACGAGCCGCTCTTCGTTGTACTGATTCCAGTTGATTGATGTTTCCTGTTGAGTAAGGGTCCCAGACAGGCGACGCGTATTCTAGGATTGGTCTTACGAGTGACTTATAGCACTGTGCTTTGATCTTGGTTGGACAGCTGGATAATCGTGAAGACTGCGGAAGTACTGGCGGATTTCAAGGAAGCTCAATCGAGAGAGATTAAAACAAGAGCCGTCACAGACGGATTATGCTCCCCGAATAAGTGTTTGTCTCAAAATAAAAACTATCATATATTAAGCCCCCTTTTCCCATGACAGCTTTTTTGTAGCCACATTATTTATAGAATATGGTCTAGAACATCTTTTTTATTACATGAGCACAAAATTTCATTAAAGTCTGCCTATTAGATAAAGAGAAATAAGAGAAAAACTAATTTTTACACTAAGGCCCCTTTTTCCATGACGCAGCCTTAAATTTACAAACGGAGAAAAAGATCTCTAGGTATTGACCCATGGAGTTCACATGTGAAGTTTCATTGAATTTGGTCCGAGGGTTGCTGAGATATGGCTGTGGACGGACGGACACACAGACGGACAGCGTGGCGACTATATCAGTCAGTGATTTTGTTACAAAGTTATGCGGAAGAGTCCTGGGACCCACTTGTTCCCAAAACAATTAGTCCAATATTGAAACATATGAGTCTTTGAAAGACAGCATCGATTACACATTGAAAATGTTAGCATTCTGGGACTCACTTAATATTTTTCAATGAGTCCTGAGAAAAAAATGTGAGTCAGGGACTCGGGACTCGCAGGTAACAAAATCCCTGTATACTCACCCGAAATTTTTTCGGGGAGCATAATAAGTTGAAGAAACTTGCTTCCCAATCAATGTAAAATAAATGCATACAAATTCAAACTGTTTGGGAAGTTAAAGCGCTGCCTAGGGTCGACTTTTCCATGGGCCGAGTTCACTACGATCATTAAAACGGGATGCATTTACATAGATCTTGGTATAAAAGTAGAATGTATAAGGATATATGAAAATAATTCAAAATAAGCAGCCAAAAATATGATTTTATGTAAGATCCATTTTTTTCAAATTCTAAATCTGACAGTGAGTGAGTGACACGAACTCTGGCAGGCCATTTTAACCATCTATCTAAGGCTAAGTAAGCTCTAAGAAAACGAAGAGAAACGGCAATCAAAAAATACACACCTTAAAATAACACTCAGTTAAAAATATCGGCAAGAACTACCATTGATGATTCATTTCTTTTCTACAATAAAACATCTTTCACTGGGTCCATGTTTGTTTTCATTTTTGAATTTTCCCAGATTAGCCTCGTTCTGATTTTTCCCGTTTCGCACCAATAATTTTCGAGAGTAAAGATGATGTGGGTATACATTTTTCTTTTAATTTTATACAAGACATTTAGAAAGGGCGTCAAAAAATTGTTATTCGCTCACTCTTGTTATTTAACAAATAACGTATATTTTATTTCTAGAAATTATCGGAGTTTAGAGCCGCTGGCTCCCGTTTCTGCATTCAAATATTTGTTTACATCCGGGAAGTCGGAAACCGTTACCCCAGTAACCGAACTAAATGGTTTAAATCTTTTCGTGGTTTCTTGTCATCAAAGATACATTTAAAATCGAACAAAAGTAAATAAACACAAAATCTTCATCATGTCTAGCACAAGGTAACTTCTTATTACTAAACAATTTCTCTGATCTTCAGTTTTATTTAAATTTTATATTTTTTCATGGGTTTTCGCGTTTGTTTACATTTCTTATTTTGGTCGTTTTAGAAATAGTAGTCCTTTGCTAAAGGATACTCGCCAATGCGAGTGGTATTTTACACCACTGCCATCATCATCCATAGGTAGTGCAATTTGTCGCACAGGAAGCTAAGTAGAGCGTTTGAATCTGTTGATAAATAATTGTTGCTGATATTACTTGCTCTGGTAGACGAATCCAATTTCATTATATATATTAACGACATGCCGGATAACCTGAATTCTATCTGTAAAATCTTTGCGGATGATAGTAAAGTATATAAAAGTGTAAGTGACATCTCGGATCAGAATGACATACAGGAGGATTTGATGAAAATCTGTGATGGAGTGATCTTTGGTTACTCCGATTTTCAATCCCAAAGTGTAAAGCGATCCAGTATGGCCATATAAGACATGAAAAGACATACCAAATGAGAGACAACGATAACCAGATTTTCGACATTCCATCAGCCAACGAAGAGAAAGATCTTGGAATATTATTCGACAAGTCATTAAAGTTCCATCAGCATGTAGTAAATGTAGTAAACAGATGTAAACGCCTCACCGGTCTCATTAAAAGAACATTCAGATTCATGAACAGAACAGTTTTTCTACAACTCTACAAGTCTTTAATCCGATCTATTGTTGATTACGGCATTGTGGTATGGTTTCCCAATACAAAAAAGGACATTCAACTTATTGAAAACATCCAAAGACGTGCAACAAAGATTGTTCCAGAGTTAAAAGACCTACAATATGAAGATCGACTGCGAGCTATGAATCTACCTACGTTACTATACAGAAGACAAAGATTTGACTTGATGCAAATTTTCAAAATAATCAACGGATTTGACAACATTGACACCAGTAAATTCTTCACGTTTAATGATAACATCACTAGAGGACACATATTTAGAATAGAAAAGCAGCAAGTGAATAAAACTTTAAGGTTGAACTCTTTCCCAATAAGATGTATAAATGACTGGAATGATTTGCCAGAAGAGATTGTGTGCAAAGAAAGTGTTAATAGTTTTAAGATAGCATTAGACAACTTGTGGCGTAATAGAAGATTTGATACATCTTCTATATATTAAGACAATCGTTAAAACCGGAAACGGAAGACATCACATGTTTATTGAAGAAGAATGGTGGAGCTGATAAGCCATTCATGGCTTTTAGTGCTTCGAAGAACCACAGTAAACAGTAAACAGTAAACAGTTTGTGTTGCAGTGTGTCCATGTCGAAAGGTGAAAGTTCTGTCTCTGAGCTAAATTCTTCAACAACAATAGAAAATTTTCTGAAACTAATTAAACCTTGCTCAAGATTTAACATAAGGCACACCAACTTTAACCAATGTGCTTGGATTCGTCTACCAGAGCAAGTAATATCAGCAACAATTATTTATCAACAGATTCAAAAACGCCATCGACGGACACTTGGAGACACATAGGGTTTCAATGACTCGGTCGCTTAACCCCTTGGCTGCACTTAAGGGTGTGGCCACAGGTAAAACAGGTAGAGTGTCAGTCTTGTGACCAAAGGGTTCTGAGTTTGACTCCCATTGGCGGAGGTTGTTCTTGGCTTCTCATTAGCCCACACATTTTGAGCATGTACACATTGATTTAGTCTTAATATGCATAAACTTTCATAAAAATGTGTATAGATGTACACATTTAAAAAAAAGAAAATGCATTTGATATAACCGTCAAATAGTGTATCAACTTGAAGATTAAAGAGTGTCAGGGAAAAAAAAACATGGGCACTAGGAAATTCCAACAGTTAGAAATAACGTTTTGGTCTATAAAATGGCTTACCAAAGTATCTAATATGACTTTAATCAGCAGATCAAATCAAATAGAATATATTAATTGGGAATACTAATTATGTCATCAGCTGAGGGCAAGCGGGACAACAATTGGCTATTCTGGAGATCTACCAAATGCTGAAGAGTGGTGTATAAATTTGTTAAATTTCAATCAATCGGTTATCTCTGTTTTTTATATGGAGGAACTTGTTTACTTGATTTTAATTGGATGATAAATTAAAATTGCATCACTCAGTATATCGGAAATGGCAACTCAAAGAAGTTTGTTTTCTTTTTCAATCCTGAAATGAGTAAATCCACAGCAGAGCAGATTGTAAAAGCGATTTTGGCCGATATTATTTCTGATGTGGCCGTACAGGCAAAGTCTTTAACCTTTTCCCAAACAAGACCTGGTTTTGACGTCCCTTAACCCTTTCCCAAACAAGACCTGGTTTTGACGTCCCTAATAGAAATGGCTCATGAAAACATTGAGACAAAAGAAGAAACTGCTGAGAACCAGCAGTTTCTCCTTTTGTCTCAATATTTTCTATGCCATATTTTACACAAATCCTATCTTTGATAACGTCCATATTGTCATTTTTGGCAGTTTTTGAAGTGGATCACCCTGAAATTTTGCCGTTTGGGAAAGGGTTATTCCCCTTATAGAAAATGCTTGGGAAAACATTGAGACAAAAGAAGAAACTGCTGATAACCAGCAGTTTCTCCTTTTGTGTCAATATTTTCTGTGCCATATTTTACACAAATCCTATCTTTTATAACATCCATTTCGTCATTTGTGGCAGTTTTTCAAGTTGATCACCCTAAAATTTCGTCGTTTTGGAAAGGGTTAAGATAGCCCATCATGATGGTTATCTCGTTCAGAAAAAAAAATTGGTGGTCAGAAAAAGTAATATACAGTCGACTCGACACTCGTTATGTTGACATCCGATAAGTCAAATTTTCGCTTGAGTCGAAGTTCAAATCTGGTCCCGTCCTCATCATTGGACATATTTTTTTCAAACAAAATAATTTTGAACTCAATATGTACCTATTGAAATATAGTAGGAAAAGGATAGAAATTGCTTGAAACAAGCAATTTCTTTCCTTTTCCTACAATATTTCAATGATAATCATACTTGATTACTCTTCAAAAACGGTCAAATATCAACTTTATGGAAGCCAATCAAAATTGGATGAGTCGAACTCCGGATATGTCGAGGTATTTTGACGGCCCCTCAGACTGCGACACGAGTGTTGACTGTACCATGGTCAGATGTCATCGAACCCGAAAATGAAAGTGGGTCATTCGGATTGGGTGGTCCTGTTGATTTTCAATCATTTTTCCCCCCCCAAGTTGGAGACCTAGTTTTTACGTCCCTTGCAGAAAATACTCTGGATAATAGCCGAACTTTCTCCTTTTGCTTATATTTTCTTTGCTATACTGTACATGAAGTCCCTTTTTGTTTACTTCAACGCTTCCATCTCCAGCAGCTTTCAAATTGGATCAGTCCAAAGTTCTATTATAGAAAGGGTTGATTAATCCCAGTTGTCTTTTGCTTTTTTTTTTTTAACTTGTACATGTTCATTCATTATCTTTTGTTATTTTCTTATTTTTTAAAGAATATCCCATAATTGGCATGTAGAAAATACTCGTTTGGTTGTATTCTTCTTTTCCTAGAAATAATTGATAAAAATTCTGAGGGGTATCATAATCAAATACTCTGTGTCTCAAAAAATGATTTGAAAATATGCATGTAAAAAAAATCGGAGGGGTAAATACTCTTTGCCCCCAAAAATTATCTGGAGCTCTGGATTGAAATAAGTTGAAGTAACTTGCTTCCGGAATCCCAAAGGATGTAAAAAAAATATGTTTAAAGTAACGTCTGAAAATGTGAAATTATTCTTGAGTGATGAAAATGTTGAAATTCTACTTTCAGTTTAGTACCGTACCAAGCTAAAAAGAAGCCGTCAACACAACCAGCCATTGACAATTACACAGAAATTATTCCACCAATAGACTTCTCCTTCTGCAGTCTGGAGGGCATGCTGGGTAAGCAGGGTTTTCATTAAGAGGCGGCAGGCGGCCAAATTGACCGCCTAATATCAAATTATTGCCGCCTAGAACCGTTTGACAAGCAGTGCTGCCCCTTTGACCTCTGCTGAGGCAAGGATCCCCCAGCCTCCTGCAGTTCCTCTTCAGCCTCCTACTTCAAATCTTCTTGAAAACCCTGGGTAAGATTTGTGGTCTGTCACACTGATAATAAAGATAGCAGGTAATACATTTCATACTTCTAAAAACTTCATAGTAAAGATAGCAGGCAATACATTTCATACTTCTAAAAACTTCATAATAAAGATAGCAGGCAATACATTTCATACTTCTAAAAAGTTTTTAGAAGTATGAAATGTATTGCCTGCTATCTTTATTATCAGGAACATGAAAACCAGGTCGTGCTTGGGAAAGGATAAAACAGGGGTTAAATTTTGCATGAATAGTTCTGAAATGTCATATTCTTAATAAAAAACAAACCTTTAACAAGGGAAAAGGGCGAATGTTGGTAATATTAACAGCAGAGTTAGACACTAACTTTCCCAACCAAGGAGTCCACCAGACTCCCATCAAGAGAACTTGGGGAGTCCAGTGGAAAATAAAGGAGTCCGAAAAAGAAGCAAATACCCAGTATTTATGTTGGATGCATACTAAAGAATAAATGTAGGACAATAGATCCTGTTATGTAGAGTTAACAGCTTATTTATCATTTTGCTTATAATTTTTCTTCAGAATTTTTGAGGAGTCTGCCGGACTCCCTAGGTTGAAAATCAGGGAGTCCTACCAATTTTTAGGGAGTGTCGGACTCGCAGACTCCCCTTAGTGTCAAACCCTGAACAGCTATCCTCTTGACTTGTTTTCAATCATTTTTATTCCATCAATGATCATATGATGAACATTGCTAAATATTTTCCATATTGAAAAGTCATTACCCCTTATTTGTAGCTTTGCAGTAATATAACTACATTTTTTTCTCTTCGCAGATGCTATCCATGAGCAACCAAGAGTACCTGTATCTCCGAGAGGGAAAGGAAAATTAAAACAACAACAACAACAGCCAGAAAAGTCAGAGGAAGGATCGAAATATCCCGGAAAATCCATCAAATTAAACAATAACAGCATTACTAACTATGAGGGGTTTGTCCAATTCATTGAGACAATGTTTACAACGAAGGAGAACGTTTGCTGGATGGATCTATCGTCGAATGAGCTGACGACTATCGGAGCAGTTAGTAACATTCTTAACCTTTTTCTACATAATGACTCTTGTTGATTCCCCACGGCTTTGGAAAAAACATTGTGGAAAACAAAGAAATTGCTTGTGACAAGCAATTTCTTCATTTTCTACAATGTTTTCTATCAAGAAAGACCAAATTATGTAAAATTTCATTCACTTTATTAATTAAATTGCAGTCTGCAGCATTTTTTTATACGCCCGAAGGGTCGTATTATGTTATGGCCCCGCTCGTCCGTCTGTCCGTCCGTCCGTTTGCATTTTCTTGTGTGCGCAACTCCTCCTACAGTTTTGATCGGAATTTGATTAAACTTGCCACAATGAATCTCCATGGTGTCTAGTTGTGCACCTCGCTTACGGAATTCAGATAACTCTTTTCGTTCTTGAATTATCTGCCCTTTAATTAAAAAAATGCCTATTTTCTTGTGTGCGCAACTTACGGAATTTAGATAACTGTTTTTGTTCTTAAATTATCTGCCCTTGAATTTAAGGAAAAATGTCCATTTTTTCAAAAATGCTCATTTTCTCCTGTGTGCTTCTTCTACAGTTTCAAACAGAATTTAATAAAACTAGCCACAATGAATCTCTATGGTGTCTTGTTGTGCAAACAAAATTTTGATTACTTTTCATGTTTGAATTATCTGCCCTTGAATCGACAAAATTGCCAATTTTACTGACAAGCCCCTCTCGGGCTTATATGCGCCACTCTGCGAAGCTCTTGTTTAATTTGGTTATGTATCGGTTAACCTTGAAATGCATGATGTTTAGTGTATCTATGCGTCCGTCCAAATGTTGTGTGATCACAACTCTCAAATGGCTTGACCCACCTTTGATGAAAAATTACATGAAGAATCATCATGACATGGAGATTCACATTTATGAAGAAATTTATTTGAGCCAGGATCTGGAAAAAGGTCCGTTAAGGCTTTTGAGCCCAACATGGTTCCAGATCAGCCTGTATATACATGCAGTCTGATCAGGAACCATGTTGTTCTCCAATAGCTTCTTCATGACCTGTAGCAACAGAAGGGGAGTAGTATTGATCCTGGTCAGACTGCACTTTGGCAGATTGTGACCTTGAAACATGGCTGACTCAAATGCTATAATGGATGTTTTTCCAGATCCCTGCTCATTTGCTCTCCAAGCAAGGTCATGTAATGGCCTAATGGGGATAATTTTACTTTTTGTTCAAACAAGGCGCCTGCGGGGATATCTGTCGGCTTTGTGTAGTTCTCATTTTGTATGTCTTTTTCTCTATTTTCAGGAGTTGACAGAGTTTGTAAATCTACAAATATTGTATCTCCATGGTAACCAAATTAATGATATAGAACAAGTTAATCAACTTGGTTCATTGAGGAAGCTGGAGAAGTTGACGTTACACGGAAATTCAATTGCAAACACACCGGTAAGATAGATTTTACTTTAACCATGGCGAGGAATCACATGACAACAATTTCAGAAAATTTCCAATAATTTTGTCAATACTTTTTGTCCAGTTAGAATTGGGTGTGAAGCAGAGAAGGTGGTAAAACAATAGGAATTAGCTGGATTAGATAGATCTTTTACATATCAGCTTATAAAAAGGTTTTGATGACCAACCAACATTTTTGTTGGTCATCAATAGCTCTTTTATCAGCTGATTTTTTAAAGATCCATTGCATTCAGCATATCCCTGACAATTTCAAACCTTCTCTGCCTCAAACCTTTTTCAAATCAATCATATATACCAGTAGATTGAATTATTGAAAAATATTGGAAATGTTGTGTCACATGGTTCCCTGCTGTAGTTATCTCTCAACAAATTCAAGACAGATTTTTCTTTGAATTCAAAGATGTTACATGTATTCGACAATTTCAAGTGAATGAAATTTTTGCATTTTATAGTTTTTCTGTGTAAGAAGCTTTGTGGGAAATGAAGAAATTGTTGAAATTTAACATGAATTAATAATAAGATAGGAAAAAGAATCTAGTTTCTTCAAATTATATTAGAATGAAAAGTGATCCTTTTGTCATTATGGGTCACATTTTAGAATTAAATATTTTAAAATATGTTCCATTGTAATACTTACAGGGGTACAGATGGATTGTGATAGCGAAGCTTCCGCATTTGAAGAGTCTAGATTTTAGTCTTATTACGAAGGGCGACAGACGAACATCGAACTTTGTCGGAGACAAAACCGCGAAAAAGAAGAAGAAAGTGGAAGAAGACGATGACTAGATGTGTTGTTGTTGTTGTTAAATCTTGTTTGCATCCTAGTTCATAATGAACAAATTTGTTATAATGTATAATTTATCATGATAGTTATTAAATGTACAGATAGTAAGTGGTATTATTTTGGATGCTTTCATGCATTTTCTTAACAAACACAATGTCTGGTTGTCATGAAATTCAGTTTTGAGTTGAAATAATCCTTTCAAGTTACAGTACATGTTGTTAACTGTTGTATGTTTTATGGGAAGTTGCTGATATATTTTTTATGCCCCTGTATTGAAAAGATCGGGGACATATTGTTTTAATCATATCTGTCTGTCTGTCCAAAAACTTAACATGGACCATTTCGGGCGCATTGGTGTTTCACAAACACATCTTGTTTACTTTTCTAAAATCATGAAGAAAATCATGCAGTGTTAAGAAGATACATTCCAATCATTAAATATTTTGTTAAGAATGTTTGAATTTTAATTTTTGTAATTGAAGCAAATTGTAAAATTTCATATAGACTTAACCCTTTTCCAGATAAGACCTTATTTTCACATCCCTGATAAAAAAAAATGTTGGTGAAATCCCTGTTTTGTTTGGAATAGCGTTAACCCTTTCGCAAACAACAGAATTTTAGGGTAATCCAATTCAAAAACTGCTGCAGATGACAAAATGAATGTAAATCAGGGTTTGATTTCAATGACTTGTGTACAACATAGGTCAGAAAATATTGAGGCAAAAGGAGAAAGTTCTGATTATCAGCACTTTCTTCTTTTACCTCAATGTTTTCCCAAGCATTATTTATTAAGAACGTCAAAACCAGGTCTTGTTTGGGAAAGGGTTAATGTAGACTTGCTGTTATGAGAATCATTCCGAGTGGTTGTTTATATTACCAAGGTTGTGATATTATAACTTATAAGATTCTACCATTGCAATACACACAGTGGTTAATCATGTTACTCAGAATTTCAGAAAATCATCAATATTTTTGTTAATACATGACCAATTCAAATTTATTTGAAGCAGAGAAGGCGGGAAAATGCCAGGAATAAGCTGGATGTGGTTGATTTTTGAAAAATCAACTGATAAAAAAGTTATTGAAGATAAACCATTTTTGGTTGATCTTCAATAACTTTTTGATCAGCTGATTTTTCAAAAAATTACAACATCCATCTAATTTGTGATGTCCCTCCACCTTCTCTGCCTCAAACCAAGTTCAAATCAGTCAAGTATAAACAAAATTAGATTTTCTGAAATTGTTGTATCACATGATTATCCACCATGATACAGTCATGTGAAATGCCATGTTGTTGAAAAAGATGAGTCAAGATCTGGTAAAGAACCCTGATGACATTCGAGAACAACATGGATCCAGATCAGCCTGTGCATATGCACAGTCAGTTCAAGACCCATGTTGTTTTCATATAGCTTCTTTATTACATGTAGCAACTTTAAGAGAGCATCATGATTACCAATCAACTTGCGCATAGGCACAGCCTGATGTTGAAGCATGGTAGTCTAAAATGCTATAACGGCCCCTTTTTCCAGATCCTAGTTCATATTTTTGTGACCCAACTTGATAATGCTTACCTTGATGACAAAATTTTAGCCTTGTCTTAACCTTTTGACTACCAAGGGAAATGGTCCCTTATATACCAGAGGCAAATTTTACATGAGTAATAATTTACCCTTACACCATTTTGGCAGACAACAAATGTGACATCACAAACACCAACAAGAGTTGTCCGCTGACAACATAGCTCGCCTATACGAGAGCTTGTCACAAAAAAAAGTCATAGGTCAAGGTCAGAGGTCATGGTCTCAAGGTCAAGGTCATGGTACGTAGTATCCATATGTGAAATATCAAGGCTCTATCTATAATAGTGCATAAGATATAGGACAAGTTAAAGTTTTTGAAAAGTAGGTCAAGCTCCAAGGTCAAGGTCACTAGGTCAAAGGTCATGGTCCCAAATGAAAGGTCTTGCTGAGAAGTATCCATGTGTGAAGTTTCAAGAGTGTATCTGTAAAAATGGCCGAGATATAGGCCAGGTTAAAGTTTTTCAAAAGTAGGTCAAACTCCAAGGTCAATGTCACTAGGTCAAAGGTCATGGTCCCAAATGAAAGGTCTTGGCAGGAGGTATCCATGTGTGAAGTATGAAGGCTGTATCTCAAATAGTGCCTGAGATATAAACCAGGTTAAAGTTTTTGAAGACGCGACGCTGACGCCGAAACTAGGGCTGTGACATTAGCTCCCTGGACATAAAGTCCCGGCTCGCTAAAAAGTAGGCAAATATTGTCAACATTGTACATACATAGCATATACCAATCATAAAGCCTTGCAATATACCAGCATTCTTTATGAATAGTATAGCTATTGCGACGGAAAAAGACATATTGTATGGTATACACAGAGCACTTTTTGCGACGGAAATACCCATCGCTATAAGGTATAGTAGTTAAAAGGTTAATATTTTGGGTCTTAAATTTGTAAAATATTACATTCCATCAATTACGGCTTTCATAACATGACTTTCATTAATGTGATAGTAGAATAGTAGTGTTTTTTATGTAGCTGTATATATTATATGCTTCTGTGATAATGTGTGTTTTGGTTGTGAATATCAAAGTCAATAATTTACTGAGGAGTAAATTGTTTTTAAGTCTTAGTTGATTATATGAGTATCAAATGATTTGTTAATGATTTTGCAGTTAAGAAATTATGTTAAAAGATTTTTGTGTTAAAACTTTTTTTTAGAATCAGGCAGTATTAGCTGGTATTTATAACAAATTCTGTTTAACCCTTTCCCAAGACCTCATTTTTATGTCCCTAAGAGAAAATGTTAAGAAAACATTGAGGCAAAAGAAGAAAATTCATTAATGCTATCCATTTTGTTGTCTACATTAGCTTTTAAATTGAGTCACTCTAAAACTTTGTCGTTTAGGAAAGGGTTAATCTATGTCTTACTTTCAAAGCGAAATTCTAAGAGATAGTCAATGTTCGAGAGAAAGCATACACAAATTTTGGAAAAGAAATATTTTTCTTTAACTAATGCTATTTTGTATAATGTATATGAATACATAATTGTATTTCACTGGATTGCTTGTACAGAAATGCTGCCAAAGTTGACATTTAATGTTAAATCTAAGTGATTTAAGATAATAAAGCATTTAAAATTTGATAATATAAACTGTTATTGTTGTTATTTTGGCTCAGCCTTATAAATGATTATATGTTCTGTTGCTCATAGCTCTTGTCCCATATTGCTATGTATTTTTTTTTATAAGCCATCATATATGTGATCTGTCACACTAAAAGGGACCTTATCTGAACTACGAAAATCCAAATTTTGACTAAATTGTCAGACCAGCACAGGTCAACCAGATCCTGTATGCATAAAATGAACATATAGATCTAGTAAGATAGGGAAAATATTCCGGATTAAGAAAATTACATTAAAATGAAAAGAGTCGGCCCTAGTCTGGCTGTGTGGACTGCACAGTATGACTAGGGTTGATATTTTTTACACTTCCTATAAGGTCCCTTTAAGCGTGACGGGCCACATATGGTCATATGCTGGTATGAAATAATATCAGCTCAATCTGTTTGTATACACATACATGTATGTCTACATCAATTTAATTAACCAAACTCGAACGTAAAATTTTATGGACTGATTTGGGTGAAATTTTCACAGAATATTCATATCCCTAAAAATAATGAGACTAAATGCAAAATAGCTGCATAGATCTTTATAGTAACTTTACTTGCTCATTCTAAGTACCTTTTATTTAACTACCAAGTTTTTTCTGAGAAATTTCATATTTGGTTAGTGTTATTTTTTGTCAGCTGTGAAGAGGTAACCAATTACCAGACGGCAAACTTCTAGTCTGGTCCAAATTCAAAAATGTTGCAGAAGACAATTTCAAGAAACCAAATTTTACATTTACATCTCTTGGACTTTCTGAGATGAAACATTGTTGAAAATATCCTGGGAAATGAAGAAATTGCTTGTAATGAGCAATTTCTTCATTTGCCATGTTTTCTCATGCTTTTATCTTGTGAGGCGTCCAAAAAGTGTCAATGTCTGGGAATGGATGAAACACAATAGATTGTTAGTTAACCCTTTCCCAAAAGACAAAATTTTAGGGTGACCCACTTCAAAAACTGCTACAAATGACAAAATGGATGTTATTAAAGACAGGATTCATGTAAAATATGGCACAAAAAATATTGAGACATAATTAGAAACTGCTGGTTATCAGCAGTTTCTTCTTTTGTTTCAATGTTTTCTACCAGGTCTTGTTTGGGAAAGGGTTAACATAATGTATGCAGTTTAACCCATTACTGCACAGTGACGCCTTTTGACTCCCTCATAAGAAAAGGCTCGGGAAAACATTGTGGAAAATAAAGAAATTGCTTGTAACAAGCAACTTCTTCATTTTCCACAATGTTTTCTACACCAAAATGGGAATATTTTCAAAATTTCATCAACTTGATATTGTTGTCTGCAACAGCTTTCAAATTGGAACAGTTCAAAATATTGTCGTCCGGTAATGGGTTAAAGCTCCATGAAGTATTTCAACCCATTCCCAAACATTGAGTCCTTTTGACTTCCCAACTGGATATTGTTTTAGAAACTGTCAAAGGAAAAGAAGAAAATGCTGATTATCATCATTGTCTCCTTCCTTCAATGTTTTCTAAGCTATTACATTGAGATTTAAAACTTGAGTCAGAAAAAAATTGTTGTATGCATCCCTTTTCAAATTGGAAAAGGGTTGGATTTTTTGGTTTGGGAAAGGCTTTACTAATTAAGCCTTCCTGTTATTCTGGCTTTGGAACGAACAACAAACTACATGTATAAGGCTTGTCCATGGTTTAAAGGTGAAGCAGAGAACAACTTGTTTTGGTGAACAAGGAAAACATACAGGGAAAAAAGAAAATGCTGGTAACCAGCATTTTCTTCTTTTCCATCATTGTTTTTCAAAATTTTCTCTTATTAGGGATGTCGAAACCTGGCATTCTGTAAGAAGATTCATCCAAAGGAACTGCAAGTTTGTGCAAAGTTTAACCCTCTCCCAAACAAGACCTGGTATTGACGTCCCATATAAAAATTGTTTGGGAAAACATAGAGACAAAAGAAGAAACTGCTGATAACCAGCAGTTTCTCCTTTTGTCTCAATATTTTCTTTTTTAAACAAGGTCCATTTGTCGTCTGCAGCAGCTTTTGAAATGGAAATTTTGCCGTTTGGGAAAGGGTTAACCTTGCGTTCCTGCAATACTGGGATACAGTGGGCCTTTGTCCTACACTCCTCAATACTTATTATCACTTTGGTGTTGGTCCAACCTTTATAAGCAGCCATACTAATTAAGAATTCCTGTTATTCAAACTTTGAAACAAAACAACAACAGTTTATAGAGGCTTGTCCAGCTTTGAAAGGTGATGCAGACAGCTCAATACTAACCCTTACCAAAACAAAATGATTTTAGACTGGTTCAATTTGAAAGCAGCCACAGACGACTAAGTGGGTGTTAATAAGACTAAGACTGAATTTGAGCAAGATAGCTCACAGAAAACATGATTATTGGTAACAATATTTTCTTCTTTTACCTCAATGTTTTCCCAAACTTTTTTCAGTCGGGTATTTCAAAAGGCGTTAAAGTTTGGGAAAGGATTGAAATACATCTGCGTAGCGTATGTAGGGGCATGCATGGAGAGGGAGACTTGGGTCTCGGCCCCCTTTTACTAACGATCTTACGTCCATGATTTGGTGTTAATTCTGTAACAAGATCATCTGATTGCCTGAGAAACCAGATTGGACCAATCAGGTTTGTTGTTACTAGTAATTACACAAAAAATAATCGTACATTTGTTAGTGAAACGGGTTGCTGGACTTGGTAGCCCCGACCCCGTTCTAAACTGACACGATTTAAAAACGCAAAACAGTACTTTTACAAATGGTATCTCCTGCATCTTACGAAAACGATGTATAGCCATGTAAAATTGTAAGTGTTACGATTACAAACATAACAGGACAGAAAATGACCTTTAAAGCCACGAATAATGCCTGAATGGACGTCAGACTATGCCAAAATGCACGTTGAGTCAAGAGCCTGGCATTGAACATCGACGACAGCGAACCCAGTGTTTTCAAAGGCGATTTATCACCATGTCGCGATATATAGGCCGTCCGCGATTACCAACCATAGAATTTGCTGAAGACTGAGCCGTCACAAATATGCTGCGTTAGTGACGTTGACGTATACAATTATGTTGACGTACAGTTGTTACACGCAGCTGACCGGGACGTGGGTGTTCTGTAAATCTTCCTGTGTCGTTTACGCGTCTCATAAACCTTTGAACCGTCGATTCGGCTACATTAAAGCGTCTAGCTACCTTCATTTGCGAAACACGGCAAACCAAAAGCCAAAAAACTCGATTCCTTTTTCGCAAAGTAAGCCTCAGCATTTTATACACAATTTTCTTTCGTTGTTCTCATATGTTTTCAATAAGTAAATCAAAGTGGCAATTTGTACACAAAAAATCTTAGTGATTTAACACGTGGTCTGAATGCACGAGACACACAAGCATTTAGTGATTGGCGGTTCAGATGTCCGGATTGTTTACAGAAAACATAACAAAATTGCTGGGGCGTGAAGCGTATATATAGTCTCATACATGTCCCCAAATATGGTGCCGATCGAGGCAATAGGAAAGGAATGGTTAATGAAAACGTGTTTTGCGTTTTTAAATCGTGTCAGTTTAGATCTGCCTATGCCATTAATACATGTACAATGACTCTTTTCGACTCCCTAAAAGTTAATGTCTTTAGAAAACATTGTGGAAAATGTAGAAATTGCTTGTGACAAACAATTTCTTCATTTCCCACAACGTTTTCTACCGAAAAAGACCAATAAAAGTAAGGCAGTGGCTATTCCTCGAGCACCGGACAATTGGACATTCATACTATTTGTCCAGTGTCGGACAATTAGCCATTTAGTGCCATTTAGTCTATTTGTCCGCTACCAGACTTCTTAAAAGTAAAGTTTCATTAACTTGATAATGTCGTCCACAACATCTTTGAATTTGGATCAGTCTAATTGTTGCCGTTTGGTAATGGATTAATAATCTAAATAGGAATCTTAATAGGAAAGCGTGTAAGGCAAAATGACTTTTATCTGATGCCAGATAGGATCTTGACAAAACAGTTATAAATAGAACCTCCATCTCGAATTGAATGTTTCCAACAAAACCGAATGAGCTACATTGGTCTGTCCATACTGATCTATCATTCCTAAACCCTTTCCCAAACAAGATCTGGTTTTGATGTCTCTATAAAAGAATGCTTGGGAAAACATTGAGACAAAAGAAGAAACTGCTGATAACCAGCAGTTTCTCCTTTTGTCTCAAAATTTTGTGCTATATTGTACACAAATCTCCTCCGTCTTAACATCAATTCTTTCGTCCACAGCAACTTTTAAACAGGACAGCCTTAAAATTTTGTTGTTTGGGAAAGGGTTGAAGCAATTTGGCTTGGCCCTACTTATCGACCATTCCTTATGCTATCTTGGTTTGGCCAAACTGACGACCAGTCCTGAATTTTTTAACATGAAACAACATCAAACGGCATCCGATAATTCATTTTCACGAGCTGCTCATCCCAGTTTCGAAGTGGTTGACCATTTCTAAAATATTGTCAGGTAGACTAACCCCAATCTTTTCCAAGATGGCAAAATTTCAGGTTAGTCTGAATTCAAAGTAGCCATGGCCAAAGGGATGTTGGTAACACATCATACTCTCACTCACGAGGCCTCAGGTTCAATCCCCGGCCATGGCAAATTTTCTTACCATCAGAATTGTCTCTAATCAATGGTTTGATAAATTTTTACCTGTATGGATGTTGTGGTAGTACTGGTATATGAAACAACAGAACATCCATGGCTAGGTGCTCAAGCAGCTGTGGTATTATCATAGCAGTTGAAAGGGGTGTCAAGTTCCCATCATATCAGCCCAATTCAAAGAATTTTTAAGTATGACCACAAATGAGCCAGATGAAATTGGTATATAAAGTATCACAAAATAGTGTTTACAAATTGCTCATTCTTTTATTCTTTTATTGCTTTAACAAATTTGACAGCTCCCAAGTCAATGAAGTCATTCAAACAACAAGTACATATAATCTAACACTTACAATGCATTCATATTTCAGAAATATGTCTTAAAATACAACATACATTATTCAATATAGCAACAGATAAGAGGGAGCGGAGTTTTTTCAAAATAAAAGATTTCATTTTATGTTGATTAAACCCTATGTTGTGGGTACTCTTTGGAATCGTCTGATTGAGACGATTCAAATGAGTACCCACAATATAGGGTTTGGATTTAAAATAACAAATTTAGAATGTCTTCACCCCCACTTAATTGTTGCTCAGTACAATATATAACAACATCAGCATTGATTGATCAACCAAAGTATGGTTAACCCATAACCAGACTGAAAATTTTAGGACTGCTTGAAATTCGAAGATGTTGCAACTGACAATTTCAAGTGAATGAAATCTTACATCTTTTTGTCTTTGAGGGTAGAAAACATTGTGGGAAATAAATCCTTCACTTTCCACAATGTTTTCAAAGCCTTTATCTACTAAGGCATCAAAAACCGTCACTATGTGGAAAAGGGTTAATCTATAACCCTTTAAAAACAATGGCTGGTTTGTTAAGACCAGACTGGATTTTCACATGGAAATCATTGAAGGAAAAGAAGTAAAATGTTGATATCCAGCATATTCCCACTTCTCCTTTTCCCTAAATATCATTTTCATGCCAACCCTTTCATGCAAACTGACATCAATATCCTCCTCTTGGACTCGTTTGGAAAAGGGAAAACCATTACCTTATGTTGAATCAGGGTTGACTTTTAAAGCTCATTCCATTAAGATTAAAAATGTGTAAAAAATAATTCATAATTTCATATTATCTTTCTTTTTCTTTGGAAGTCAATTATTTTAATCAAAATTAAAACAGTGACATAAATAAAGAATACAAGCTATCGTTTTACAGATAATGATATTAACCCTTACCCAAACAAGACCGGGTTTTGATGTCTGTAATAGAAAAGGCATGGGAAAAGATTGAGGCAAAAGAAGAAAATGCTGATAATCAGCATTTTCTCCTTTTGCTTCAATATTTTTTGTTTTGTTGTACATCATTTTTTTTATAAATCAACTTCCAATTTCTTCTCTTTATCAGCTTACAAATCTGAACACCAAAATTTTTGCCGTATGGAAAAGGGTTATAATTAGGGAAAGCAATTACATTCACAAGTAAACTAATGATAAAAATATTCACAATTACTAACAAAAACAATAAAATGGCAGTTAAAATTTGTAATTTACAAATGTATAGTACAAAACAATAAAACAATAGCGAAAATATTTCACAATTCTAGGGGTAATCCAAGATTATTTAAACCATTTTCCTTTGTTCTGATGTATCTTAAAGGTTTGAGGGAAACATTGAGGAAAAAGGAGATGATGAAAAACAACATTTCTTCCTTTTCACTCAATTATTTCTGTACAGTAAATCATGAATCTTCTATGTACCATGACCTTTTATCTATTTACTTTCTGTTGTTGTTGATGTTGTTCATTTCTCGCTTAAGCATCCTTTGATTTTAAACCAGTCTAAAATCATGATAGATGGTAATAGGTTAAGCAACTTAACATTACTAAATAAATTCATAAGTTGTAAGCCTACACTACATATATAAGAAGTTTTCTTCGCAGACTGCATACCAGATGCAATATTCAGATATGTCCAAATAGAAATTACTTGGAAAATGTTTAAAATAAATTTGGTATAAAAATATTGCTAACTTCAGTAAATTCATATAAAGTACATTCTAGCAAAATTCTTGTGACAAAAAACCCTGTTTACTTATGATAATATATAATATTACTTTTCACAAAATATTAACCCTTTCCCTAACAACCCATTTGGGGACTAAAGCAATGTGATAAAGTGTGGTAATACAAATATCATTTTTAGCAACTATTTTATGAAAATATTTTCAACCCCATGCCAAACAAGTCACTGGTGTTGATGTCTCTAGTAGAATAGGCTTGGTAAAACATTGAGGCAAAAGAAGAAAATGCTTGTGGTCAGCATTTTCTTCTTTTACCTCAATATTTTCCATGCTATAATGTAATTGTACACATATTTAGGTTTATCTTACTTCAACAATGGCGTCTGCAGTAGCTTTAAAAAATTTGCTTTTAGGGAAAGGGTTAAAAGTGGTAAATGATTTTAAAAGAAAAGCTTTGACTTTGTTTTATGGAAAAGAGGTATAGACATGCAAAAGTAAATGAGGAGTCGCCATTCTTTTGGTATATCTGTAAAAATGCCAGATGATTTTCAACAATTTTAGTTCACTTTTCTTCAAAACCAACGAATTGTACAGGAAAGGGTTAAATTATTGCTCACTATTTATTGTGACATTGGCAGACACATACTGATATACAAACAATGGTAAAATTATGTACAAATAGCCTCAAATTGTATGGAGCATAAAAATTAACATTACATATACATTTACAATGGAAAGAAAATATAACAAATACAAATGTATTCCATGCCCTGTGAAAATGGAGAGTTCAATGCATTGCAAATATTCCTTTTAACCACCGATAACCTGATCCCATAGCATTCATCAATGGCAGGAAGAAAACACTAAGATCAGCCTGCACATCTGTAAAGCCTGATCTTAATCTGAATCACCAGCTTCTTTTTCAATTGTTTATTTTTTCTAGTGTCTTTAAATGTTAAGTTTTCACTATTACTATCTGAATCATTAGAAGACAATCTTTTACATTTTCCCATAAGCAGATCAGGGTTGTAATAAGGAGTAAATTTGCAATAGCATTAACCCATTACGCCACAGTTACGCCTTTTGACTCCCCACAAGAAAAGGCTAGGGAAAACATTGTGAAAAATGAAGAAATTGCTTGAGACAAGCAATTTCTTCATTTTCCACAATATTTTCTGACCAAAAAAGGAGAGAAAAATCTAAAATTTCAGCAACTTGAAATTGTCGTTTGCAACATCTTTCAATTTGGGCAACTCTAAAAAATGTTGTTTGGTAATGAGTTAACTAAACCCCCATTTCACAGAGCTAAGCTAAAAGCAGTGAAAACAAATTTTTATTGCACAAAATTATCATCAAGCCTCGATGGCTTTACTCATGAGCACCTAAATACATCTATATATCTAAAACTAGAGCTACAGATAAGAGGGAGTGATGGATTTTCAAAATAAAAACATTCATTCATTGTTGATCAAACCCTATGTTGTGGGTACTCATTTGAATCGTCTCATGAAGACGATTCAAATGAGTACCCACAACATAGGGTATGGAATTAAAATAAGAATTTTAGAATGTCTTCAATCCTTCTTATATGTTGCTCTGTAAAAACATAGTTCTATCAACTATTTCACAAGCAAGACAGGGTTTTGATGTTCCTTATAGAAAATATATGGGAAAACATTGAAACGAAAGAAGAAGATGCTGATCATCAGCATTTCTTGTTTTGCCTCAATGGTTTCTCAGCTATATTGTGGACTTATCCATTTTGTCCTCTGCAGGAACTTTCAAATTGAAACAGTCAGTTTTTTTTTTTGCTGTTTGGGAAAGGTTTAACTATTCACCCCTTCTGACATAGCAAACATTAAGATTGGTTCGAATTTGAAAGTGATTGCAGATGTCAATGGAAACATAAAAATCTGCATTGGGTAATTATATGTGACCCATCGCGCTAAAAGGGACCTTATCTGAACTCCAAGAATCCAAATTTTGACAAAATTGTCGGACCCAGCAAATGTCAACCAGATACTCTATGCGAAAAATGAACATATAATTAGATAGGGAAAATATTCCGCATTTAGAAAATTACATAAAAGTGAAAGGTGTCGGCCCTAGTCTGGCTGCGCGGACTGCGCAGACAGACTAGGGTCGATATTTTTCACTCTTGCTATAAGGTCCTTTTTAGCGTGACGGGTCACATACATCTAATTTCAGAGTAACACATAAGAGGGGGTAAAGACATTAAGAATTTGTTATTTCTAAATCCAAACCCTATGTTCTGAGTACTCATTTGAACCGTCTCGAAGAGACGATTTCAATGAGTACCCACAACAAAGAGGTTGATACACAGCTATCAAATATGTTGTATTTTGTTAAGCCAATCCCCAAACGACAAAATTTTAGGGTAATCCTCTTCAAAAACTGCACAAATGACAAAATGGAAGTTATTAAAGATAGAATTTGTGTATAATATGGCATAGAAAATATTGAGACA
The DNA here is from genome assembly GCA_963680895.1 of Fragum sueziense. Classification (NCBI taxonomy): domain Eukaryota; kingdom Metazoa; phylum Mollusca; class Bivalvia; order Cardiida; family Cardiidae; genus Fragum; species Fragum sueziense. Next base: position 66,274,299 of record OY804596.1, on the reverse strand, counting down.
AAAGGAGAAACTGCTGGCTATCAGCAGTTTCTTCTTTTGCCTCAATGTTTTCCAAAGCCTTTTCTGTTAGGGACGTCAAAACCAGTTCTTGTTTGGGAAAGGGTTAAGCCAATACCCCCACTTATCTGTCGCTCGGGGTTGAGGTACACATACAAAACTAACATGCATCATCTTAATGCCTTATCGTAAGACATTGTTCCATTTAATGATCATGCTCATTACAGTATTGCTCTATGTCTATTTTTAGCAACAAAACAATGTTGATTTTCATCAATTCTGTTGGTTTCCACCAAATTGGTTAATTTCAACTAGTTTTGTTCAATTCCACCAATTCTGTCGATTTCCGTCAATCAGCAAGGAAATATAGCAGTTGTCATGACAACACAAATGTTGCTTGTTTCTCACAGCACAAAAACAACACCCAGAATTCTATTGCTGAAAAGACAAAAAGAAAAGAAATCATTACTTTAAGTCAAGCACATGCAGTTTCTTATCATTACTTTAAGTCAAGCACATGCAGTTTCTTATCATTACTTTAAGTCAAGCACATGCAGTTTCTTATCATTACTTTAAGTCAAGCACATGCAGTTTCTTGGCATGCAAGACATTCATATGGCAAATAAGGTAATATCCCATACGCAAAATATTGATATTCCTGCTTTTCAATGAACTAGAAAGACCTGAAGGTCTTGAGTCGCTCCACAGGCCTGAATTTCTTTTTATATCAAATCCAAGTTTTGACTTGGTTTTTGAATACTTGTGGTTCTTACAGCAAAAACAAAGTCAAAAGCAGCAATCATGTGGTCAATGCAAAAAGAAAGTAATTGATTGACTACTATTTTAGGGATGTTAGAGCGATAATAAAATTGAAAACTGTGTGATTTTGCCATATTCAAGGACACATAATTCAGTATGTATATTTAAAATCAAATCGAAAATTAAACGCATGCAAGATCTTATGGTCACTATCATTCTGTTCAAATTTTGTCTATATTAGTCAATATTTGTGGCTTCAAGAGTGGAAAAAGTGTCGAAAACTGAAATTTTGTCAATTTCAAGGGCAAATAACTCAGATTGTAACAGTGTGATCATGTCAAAAATTACAAATAAGCAAGATCTTGTTGTCAACAAGATTCTTTCCACATATCATCTTGATTGGTTAACATTTGTGGTTGTTAGAGTGAAAACAAAGTTGAAATTGGCAATTTTGTCAAATTCAAGGGCACATAACTCATGATGTAAGATTCCGATCAAGCTGAAAATTACACCCAGGTAGGATATAATGCTTATATATATTCTGTCCAAGTTTTGTCTTGATTGGTCAATAATTGTAGATTTTAGAGTAAAAACAAAGTCAAAACCAGCAAAATAGAGCCGAAAATGACATTTTTTGGCAATTTCAAGGGCACATAACTCATGCTATAAAATTCAGATCAAGCTGAAAATTGTACCAAGGCAAGATCTTATAGACAGCATCATTCTGTCAAAGTTTTGTCCTGTTTAGTCAATATTTGTAGTTGCTAGGGAGAAAACAATGTCAAAATACAGCCGAAAATGGCAATTCTGTCAATTTCAAGGGCACATAACTCATGATGTAAAATTCAGATCAAGCTGAAAATTTTACCAAGGCAAGATCTTGTAGTCAGCATCATTCTGCCAAAGTTTTGTCTTCATTGTTCAAAATTTGTAGATTTTAGAAGAAAACTAAGGTCAAAACCTGCTATTTTTGACATTCAAGGGCAGATAACTCAGGTTATTCTGGTTCAATCCATATTCTTTGAAGGAATCTGAGAGAGGGTCACCCAAGGATCATTCCTGTGAAGTTTGGTTGAAATCCATTCAGTAGTTTTTGAGAAGAAGATTTTTAAAGAAAAAGTTTACGGACGCACGGACGGACGTACAGATGCACGCACGCACGCACGACGGACACACCGCCATGACAATAGCCCGCTGGCCTGAAAGGCCAGTGGAGCTAAAAACTCGTAACTGCAGCTTAAAACAAGCTGCAGTTACGAGGTTTTCGTTGAAAAGCGACAATATGTATAAACTGGTACATCTAAAATAGTTTTGAAAATTCTTTTGGTTTTCAATTTAAAATTCAAGACAAGGTAACTTTTTACAAAGTCTGTCTCATGATAAGTACATTTAATAAGCAAAATTCGAGTATAATTCTAGTAAGCTTTAAATTTCGATACATATTCAATATATTTTAATGATATGTTGGGCAGACAAGATAGAAATATGGACAGACATTTGGACAAATGTAAAACAATTTGCAATCGAACTATTGGTGCTGTGACATAATCAAATCTGTTTTAAATCAAGTTTTGGACAAAAACAAAACTCCTCTTACCACAATGTTCAGTGTCGCTTCATGTGCAGACTGAGATGGTCGGATCGTGAGAACGCTCGATCACAAATGTTACATTTGAACGGCTTGTCTCCGGTGTGTTTTCGGTAATGTCGTGTCAACTCGTCCGAACGCGCGAACCGCCACGTACATCCCTCCCACTGGCAAATATATGGCTTCTCACCTAAAATGTAAAGAATGAATAATTGAGCCGGGATCTGGAAAATCGTCCCTTATAGCATTTTTAAAACTTGAGTTTGAATATCAGCCTGTAGTCAAGTGCAGTCCAATATGCATCCATGCTGCTCTCTTAAAGTTAATAAAGGTCACAAAGAAGCTATTACAGAACAACATGGATCCTGATCAGACTGTGCATTTGCACAGTCTGATCTGGATCTATGTTGGGCTCAAAAGCCTCAAGAGACGTTTTTGCAGGTCCTGGCTCATATGTAAATTATTTCTCATTACTTCAAACAAAGAGGGAAAATGAGATAAAGCTGGTTTTCAGTAATGTCGCGTCAACTCATCCGAATATGTGAACCTCTATGTACATCCCTCCCAATGGTAAATATATGACTTCTCACGTAAAAATGTGAACAAGGATTTTGGAAATCATGAAATCATCAATTTTCTTACTTTGCCTCAAAGAATAAGACTTTAGTGCACATAATAGCAAAGAAAATATTGACACAAGAGGAGAAACTGCTGGTTATCATTAGTTTCTTCTTTTGTCTCATTATTTTCCAAAATTTACCTATTAGGGACTTTAAATTCTTATCAGGCCTTGTTTGGGAAAGGGCTAAAGTATTTTACATATAAATTTCTTTTTCAATAAAGGTCTAAACCGCTTTTTAAATCTAAACTTAACCAAAATTTAGTCCCAGGTAAAGTGTTGATTTAAGTATGACAATAAAATTTGTAGGTAAAAAAATATGGCGATACCATCACAATTATATGAGGCTGATCGAGTTTCAGATAGTAAAATCGCTGACAAAACATTGTAAAATTACCATTAACCCTTTCCCAAACAGGACATGAATTTGATGTCCCTAACAGTGGAGACTTTCGAAAACATTGAAGCTAAAGAAGAAAATGGAGATAAGCAGCATATAGTCGTTTGTTTCTGGGATGTCTATGCTATAAATTGTAATATTTCTATTTTATATCAACATTTGTCTGCTACAATGCTATCTTATAACGAATAGTCATGAATTAAGTACTTTTATGGAAAAAGATTAAAGGACATATTTCACCAAATCAGATTTAAACCTAACTTTCAACCTTAACCAGTTTCATGGTCATATAATCTACCCATTTTTTCGGGGTGAAAACGTTTTAGACTAAAAACCTTTAAGATAAAACCTTCTTTTCTCTTCAGTTTTGTTTTTCTGGGACCACAATTCTTTGGATCAGCACAAAAAATAATCTAGAAAAGAGTTAAATCCTCACTAAGACAATTTATCATGTCCGTATGTACACTTTGAATATGAATTTTAATGCTTACTTAGTAAATCAATTAATTATATAATCTACATGTATATCAAAAGGAAAACATTGAAGGAAAATGATAATCACCTGTATGTGTCCGTCTGTGAGCTTTAAGATGTGAGCTTTTCGTATAAACTTTATTGCAACCTTCAAAATCGCATCGATGAACACGGCGTTTCTTCTCGGCTAGGGGATCGAACCCGGGATGGCTCAAACCCTGGACCGAGGGGTTGTGAGGTGGCGCACACAATGGCTTAACATCGTGAAGACTTTGGTGGTGATTCTCTAATGATTTGAATTGCCTGAAATAGAGTGGATTGACCTATTACCATACGGCAACATTTTGGACTCTTCCAATTTGAAAGGTGTTGCAGACGACGATGTCAAATTAGTAAAATTTTAGAAATATTTCAATTTTGGGTTTGAAAACATTGTGGAAAATGAAGAAATTGCTTGTCACAAGCAATTTCTTCATTTTCAACAATGTTTTCCCAAGCCTTTTCTTGTGAGGGAGTCAAAAGGCGTCACTATACAGTAATGGGTTAAACCATTACAACACATTGACTCTTTTTGGCTCCCAAAAGGATAATCAAAGCGCTGAAAGCGCTGAAGGCCTTGAAGAATTTGAACACATGCAGATTATTGGTATGAGAAAGTTTAAATATTCTTCAACTTCAGCAATAATCAAAGCGCTGAAAGTGCTGAAGGCCTGGAAAGTGTACGAAAAATAACAAGAGTAACATTTTAATCTTTTATTTTCTTTTGAAGAAGTTTCGAACAAATTTGAACACATGCAGATTTTTGGTATAAAACAAAAGTAAAATGAACAGAAATCATCTGTATGGTATGAAACAAAAGTAAAATGAACAGAAATCATCTGTACTGGATGACCACTAGAATCATGGGGGCCAAATTATCAAGGATCAGGTAAGAAGGATTTCGATTGCAGATCTATCCTTTTTATTTATTGCATGATCAATTCCTGTCCAAATTGTGTTAACAATAAATCTGCGACCAAAAGCGGTCTTAAGACCATGAATAATTTGGGCCCTGCCCCCTGGTTAATAAATCATCGAAACACAATAGCATATTATCAGAACATTATATAAAAAATAAGTGCATGTCGTTCTTTAAACCCTTTATCATTCCATTACCAAACGGCAAAATTTTAGACTTGACCAAATTCAAAGATGTTGCAGACGACAATTTCAAGTAATTACTAAATATAATTTCACATTTTTTCACAATGTTTTTTTCAAACCCATTATCTCTAGGGGAGTCAAAAACAGTCATTATGTGGGAATGGGTTAATAAATCTGTTATTATTTTGCTGCTGAAGCTAGAAGTTTTTTTTTAAATTTCCCTTTGTGGGCATTTTCTTATGTTGAAAAAGACATGTTTTGGTTAAATTTCAATTATAACATGCAGGTCAAAACATATAAGAGAACATGAAATATCATGGAAACACAATAGCAAATTATCTTGACATTATATAACAAGAGGACCATGATGGTCCTAATTCGCTCACCTGAATCAAGATGACAAGAGTGATAATGGCAATTTTGTCAAATTCAAAGGCATGAAACTTATAAGGACTTTCTGTTTGGAAACAATTAAGTAAAAATTTTGTTCCAATCGATTCTGTAAAGTTGGGTATAAATTAGCATAATGGTTGAGTTTTTTTTCAATAATTATTTCATTATTTTGCAATATACAACATAGGGCTAATTTTCAAAGCATACTGATCTGTTAAAATTAATTATTTATGATATTATAAGCAAGATTTGGTAAGTGATTTGAAAGTATATAGTAAAGGAGGACAAACCATCTGATAAGCTAGGCTTATAATCCCTTCTTATTTGTTTACATAAGATAAAAATGGGGCCAGCCAAAGATATTGATAACAGAAATAGATAAGAGAAATATAGTAAAAGCTTTCCAAATATCTCCTCTTATCTTCAGCTTCTTGTATTCTGGAAGCTATTCATGAAATTAGGTCTTACACAAAATTTCAAGGTTCTAGGCCAAACAGTTTAGAAGAAAAGTAAGTATCTCCATTACAACCCACAGTACAGTATAATTTTCAATGCACGGAATTTCCTTTACCCTGCCATACCAAAATACTTTTTAAGGTAATAAAATTTACAAGATACAATTTTGAAACGAGTCACTCAAGGAACTTTCCAGCCAGGTTTCTTTCAAATTGGCCCAATGGTTGATTTTTAAAGAATTTTCTTATGATTTCTCTTTTCCGATAAGCCTCTTCCTCCCCGACACGCCCACATTTTTTGACAAATGTAAAAATTTGTGAACAAACTTTGAGAAGAGAGACGCAAGGAACACTCCTTCCAAGTTTGATTAAAATTGGCCATATGGTTGATTTTTAAAGAATTTTCTTATGATTTCTTAAAGTCCGATAAGCCCCTTCCTCCCTGCCACAGCCATATTTTTTGACAAATGTAAAAAATTGTGAATAAATTTGAAAATAGTGACTCAAGACACATTCTTACCAAGTCTGCTTCAATTGGGCCCAATGGTTGATTTTTAAAGAATTTTCTTCTGAAGTCCAATAAGCCCCTTTCTCCCTGCCACTGCCACATTTTTTGACAAATGTAAAAATTTGTGAACAAATTTTGAAAACAGTGACTTAAGGAACATTCCTGAAAAGTCTGGTTCAATTGGGCCCTGTGGTTGATTTTTAAAGAATTTTCTTATGATTTCTCTTAGTCTGATAAGCCCCTTTCTCCCTGCCACGGCCATGTTTTTTGACAAATGTAAACAATTGTGAATAAATTGCAAAACAGTGACTCAAGGCACATTCCTACCAAGTCTGCTTCAATTTGGGCCCAATGGTTGATTTTTAAAGAATTTTCTTCTGATTTCTCTAAGCCGATAAGCCCCTTTCTCCCTGCCACGGCCACATTTTTTGACTAATGTAAAAATTTGTGAACAAATTTTGTAAAGAGTGACTAAAGGAACATTCCTGCAAAGTCTTGTTCAATTGGGCCCTATGGTTGATTTTTAAAGAATTTTCTTATGCTTTCTCTAAGCCGATAAGCCCCTTTCTCCCTGCCATGGCCATGTTTTTTGACAAATGTAAACAATTGTGAATAAATTGGAAAACAGTGACTCAAGGCACATTCCTACCGAGTCTGCTTCAATTTGGGCCCAATGGTTGATTTTTAAAGAATTTTCTTCTGATTTCTCTAAGCCAATAAGCCCCTTTCTCCCTGCCATGGCCACATTTTTTGACTAATGTAAAAATTTGTGAACAAATTTTGTAAAGAGTGACTAAAGGAACATTCCTGCAAAGTCTTGTTCAATTGGGCCCTATGGTTGATTTTTAAAGAATTTTCTTATGCTTTCTCTAAGCCGATAAGCCCCTTTCTCCCTGCCACCGCCACATTTTTTGACAAATCTAAAAATTTGTAAATAAATTTTGAGAAGAGTGACTCAAGGCACATTCCTGCCAAGTTTGGTTCAAATTGGCCCAATGGTTGATTTTTAAAGAATTTTCTTATGATTTCTCTTAGTCTGATAAGCCCCGCCCTGCCACGCCCACATTTTTTGACGAATCAAAAATCCGCGAACAAGTTTTGAGAAAGGTCACCCAAGGAACATTCCTGCCAAGTTTGGTAAAAATTGGCCCATTGATATAGGAGGAGAAGATGTTTAAAGAAATTGTGAACGGACGGACGGACGGACAGACGGACAGACGGACAGACGGACGGACGACGGACAAAAAGCGACCACAATAGCTCACCTTGAGCACTTCGTGCTCAGGTGAGCTAAAAATATGCGAGCAAAACTAATTATATACAAGAGGGCCATGATGGCCCTATATCGCTCACCTGAGTTTCCGATTCTACAGACAAGTATAGTCTGGTCTTGGATTGGATACAGTTTGGTAGGTCATTTATATAGACTAAGAAAAGACATGGACAGAGCACTGAACCCTGAGGGACGCCTAAGAGAACTGGTAGAGTAGTTGATGAGTGATCATCAATACCTACTCTTTGAGAACGATCCTTTTAGAAGGATTATATCCATCTTGAGATCAGTGGAAGGACACCCAGCTTATTCAATTTGGATATTTAATTGCTGTGATCAACCTTCTTCTTCTTCCGGTTTAGGTCAGGGTTCTTCATAGAATGTATATTTGACCTACGATGGGATGAGACAATCACCTCTTCCATTGGTTATGTATAGCTAAAAGTCTATACGGTACAGTTAAAACTATGTACACCCATCAACCGGTTACTTGCTACTGGGTAGGGCCGCAGAATGCTGTGGTAGGGCGACCCTGAGCCCCTGAGCGTAGTAGCATCTGAGACGGCTATAGGGAGGTGGTTCCAAATCAAATGCCTTACTAAAATCCATTTCAAGTATATATCCGCTTGTTGACCATTTTCAAGATTGTCGTATGCTTCTTGGGTAAGGCTAATCGATTGAGATTCACAGGTATGTTTTGCTCTGAAGCCATGCTGGTACTGGCTAAGTAGATTATTCTTATCAAAGTGACCCATGATGTTTGTTATCAGGATGCGCGCCATAATTGTTGATGCTTTGCAGATTAAAGAGATTGGCCTATACTTGCTGGATTTATACTTTGGACAGCTTTTTATAGACGGGTGCTACTGTTTTACTTCTCTAATCTTTGGGGACAATACCTGTTTCTAGAGAAAGATTGGAGATGACCTTGACAATAGATCAACTGTATATCTTGTAATATTTCTTTACACCTCTGGTAAAATATGTTTTTTGGATAACAATGCGGCATAATTAGAAAATGTACGTTCTGCTCAGTATTTTTTTTTGTGTGTGCTATATTGAGCACAATTTCCAAATTTATTAATGCCCATTATGTCGTCTGCATTAGCTTTGGAATTTGACAAGTCAAAAGTTTTTACATTTTGGAATGGGTGAGATAATGGTAAATTCCATATTTTATATCTTGTTCAAACAATCAAGATGAAGTAATGGATTGAATAACGATTTATTAAATGAAGTTAAAGCATTGCCGACAAATCGTGATGTTATTTCTATATATCTTCACAATATATCATTTAGAACCTTATTAAATCATAAATCTGCCTATTAAAACATAACTATCTAACACATACAAATACATAGATATATAAATAACAAATTTTTAAAACAGATTAAAGAATAACAAATCGTTACTATTACCTACGGTATTGGAAAACCAAATATTTCAAGTGTGTATCGGTAATCACTGACGCGTTCCGTGTGTTCCGGTAATTACTATGCGTTCCATGGTGTTCCGGTATTTCTATGGACCCAATAGTTCTTTCGCGGGGGAAAACGAACATTTACGGAAAATTTTGCAATGAACGAGTTTCTTTAAATATTAGAGGAACGTATGGTACTTTCGGACAGTTAAGTGATCGTCAGCCATTATTTAGATAGGTGAAGACAAAAACTGTATCTTATGTCACAATCAGAAAATTCTAAGCCTTTTCCCCGGCATCGGTAGGCCTAATGAGAAGTATTAAGCGTATAAAACCGGGTAGGAGGAAAACAAAATTAGTCATCAACGACAGGTTATTTCGGACACATCGGGTCTGATCGGACAGGCCGATAATCGAGCTAGATTTATTTCAAATAATTATGTTTGCACTTTTACGTAATTAATTTGGAACAATCTAAAATTTTGTTTGGAAAGGTTTTAGGTAAGGTAAAATACAAATGAACGATCTAAGATATTTATTGCACATCGAGTATTTCGTAAAAAAAAAATAAAAATTATACGCTGATGGCTGGAGTTGAACGTCGGTCCCCAGAGTTCTGAGACTTCGCCATTACCGCTCGACCACTGAACTTGTTGAACAACGTGTGACATAGAGTAGGTTATATATGAAGGCGAATGGATCCGCGCATAATATTATGTTGCAATCGATTTCTTGATTGTAAATATTTTACGATTTTAAATGCCTTTACTGCTATCAACGTATGTATTTACTTCTTTTGTAATGTACATGGGTCGAAATTTACAAAATCTGCATAAAGTAGTATAAATCTAGTCCAGTTCCGATTTACTTTTCATCGCGCAAGAACACTATATATCTGCGTTCAACGTTTTCACAAGATAAAAATTCAGCACGCCCTGAGAAAAATGACATGCTAAATTTGGCCTCTTCAAGGCCAAAAACTTTGGAAAAACATTGTGACAACCAATTTCTTCATTTCCCGTGATGTATTCAACACAGATAGACAAACAAGAGGGCCAAGATGGCCCTGTATCGCTCCACTGGCTTTTAGACATTTAGACTAAGAACTTCTTCAAGGAATACAATAGAGGTCTATTCAAAGAAGATTCATGCTACACCAGAATAAAATCCAATAAGTGATTAAGGAGCAGAAATGTTTTTAAAATTTTCTTAAAATTATACTGTTTCATATAGCGAAAAAAAAAGCCTAGCCCACAACGGCCAAGCTTTTCATCCGATCGTGAAGGAATTTGGAAGAGATTCATGCAAGGAAGATTCCTGTGAAGTTTGGTTAAGATTGGTCATGAAGTTTTGTAGAAAAAGATTGTTTAACAATTTTTCGAAAATTCAATTTAATTAAATTTATTAAAAATTTAAGTTCTACACAGAAATTATTTTTTTAAGGAATTTAGAGGAGATAAATGCAAGGTAGATTCGTGTGAAGTTTGGTTAAAATTGGTCCAGTAGTTTTGGAAAAGAAGATTTTTCGAAAATTTAATTTAATTTAACCCCTTCGCTGCCCCGTGACGGCCTGAGCCGTCATGCGAAAATGTCGCTATACTGCCCCATGACGGCTTGAGCCGTCATAAGGGTAGACTAGTAAAACCCACGATATTTTTGTTCTAAATTTAGATGGAGTCGCCACGTGACTGTAAATTTGACCAATGATAATTTATCTTTGGTTTACATTTCCTAAAAATAGAAAATTCGTAATTAGATTACCCCAAAATAGCATAAATCTTGGGATTTTGACTTTGTAGAAAGAAAATGAAACAAAATGGCGGACGGCAAAAACACACGTGGTGCAAAAAAGTGAAAAATGCGTCTTGAAAGCTCAAATTTGTACGATGGATGAGGTTGTATTAATATAACAAGACAATGTATCAACTTGTTATTCGAGTTATTTTTAAAAAGGAATGTTGGTTGGATTTAGAAGAGGAAAGTGAAAAAAATGTTCGAGCTGGTGGTAAGATTTTCGACATTTCGTCATTTTTTTCATTTGTCAAAGTTCAAGATAGTAAAATTTAACATTATGTAACTCAAAATTGACTGAAAATATATTCATCGGAAAGCTTTTCCAATTATCTTTCAGGAAATAATAGGTTTTAAAGGTTATTGAATAGTTTATTTTAGCTATAAGTTGATTTCTTACACTGCTGTCATTTTCGTAATTTCTTGGAAAATGGCCTGGCAAATAGGAACCAATTTTACAATATTACTCTGGCAGCGAAGGGGTTAATTAATCAAAAATTAAGTTCTACATAGAATTTATTTTTTTGAAGGAATTAAGAAGAGATTAATGCAAGGAACATTTCTGTAAAGTTTGGTTGAAATTGGTCCAGTTGTTTTGGAGAAGAAAATTTTTTAAAGATTTTTCGAAAATTTAAATCAATTAATTATTTAAAATTCAAGTTCTGGACGGATTTTATTCTTTTGTAAGAACTTAGTAGAGATTCATGCAAGGAAGATTTCTGTGAAGTTTGGTTGAAATTGGTTCAGTAGTTTTGGAGAAGAAGAATTTTTAAAGATTTTTCGAAAATTTAAATCAATTAAATTAATTAAAATTCAAGTTCTGCATAGATTTTATTCTTTTGAAGGAATTTGGTAGAGATTCATGCAAGGATGATTCGTGTGAAGTTTGGTTGAAATTGGTCTAATAGTTTTGGAGAAGAAGAATTTTTAAAGATTTTTCGAAAATTTAAATCAATTAAATTAATTAAAATTCAAGTTCTCCTCCGATTTTATTCTTTAGAAGGAATTTGGTAGAGATTCATGCAAGGATGATTCGTGTGAAGTTTGGTTGAAATTGGTCCAGTAGTTTTGGAGAAGAATAATTTTTAAAGATTTTTCGAAAATTTAAATCAATTAATTATTTAAAATTCAAGTTCTGCTCGGATTTTATTCTTTTGAAGGAATTTGGTAGAGATTCATGCAAGGAAGATTTCTGTGAAGATTGGTTGAAATTGGTCCAGTAGTTTTGGAGAAGAAGAATTTTTAAAGATTTTTCGAAAATTTAAATCAATTAAATTAATTAAAATTCAAGTTCTGCATAGATTTTATTCTTTTGAAGGAATTTGGTAGAGATTCATGCAAGGATAATTCGTGTGAAGTTTGGTTGAAATTGGTCCAGCAGTTTTGGAGAAGATGTTTGAAAATTGTTTACGCACGGACGGACGCACGCACGCACGGACGCACGACGGACACAGGGCCATGACATAAGCCCCGCTGGCCTTCGGCCAGTGGAGCTAAAAAATGTAAAATTACATTCACTAGAAATTGTTGTCTGCAACATCTTTGAATTTGGACAAGCCTAAATTTTGTACTGTTCCAATTTAAAAGGTGCTGCAGACAACAATTTTTAAAGAGAATGAAATTTTAACATTTTTTGGTCTTTGTGAATAGAAAACATTGTTGAAAATGGAGAAATTGCTTGTCCCAAGCAATTTCTTCATTTAATACAATGCTTTCCCGAACCTTTTTCTTGTGGAGCATGAAAAAGTGTCATTATGTGGGAATGATTTTAAAGTGTTGTCATTTGATAAAATATTCTTTTTTGATGGGTGAACGAGTTCACATTTAAATCCAAGAATTTATACATTAAATTTATTACCTTACAGTAATTTATGATCTTTGTGCAACGGTTATGTATCTTTAAGTTTATTACTATCAATGATACTTAACGATATTTTTGCAAAAGTGTTATGTGCCTTAAATCAAACCAAAAGTTGATTTGTTGGTTGTATCTATATGGCTTTGTCAAACACCAATGCCCTCGAAATGTTAAATTTTTGTTGATGTAAAGTGTGGGACAGAGAGAAAGACAAACAGACAGATAAATAGGGGCCATAAAGACCTAACTATGTAACTGGACTTTGACATTAAGGTAAGACCTGGGTAATGCACTTCCGGTATAATCATCATATTTAGACTTATTCCGTGACATTCATAAGTGACAAGTCTGACCATTTTTAAAGTTCCGTTAGGTGCAATATCACCTGTTTTCGTAACAACGGAAATATTTGAGCATGCACAGATTTCCGGGGAATATTCTGTACAATTTTTGTGAAAATATTTCTAAACTGTAAGGAGAGTAGGCAAAAAAGCTAGTAAAAGTCAAAAATTCAAAATTTGAGAGCAATGAAAATTACTTCCCTTGAAATTGTCTATTCGCACCATACAGAGTTTGTTCCATAACTGGTCACAGAGCCTAATACCAAGGCCTTACCTTAACTGACCTTCATACCAGGGTTCAACATTAACCTGTGCCCGACAGACATTAACTGCCTGCTGCTTGGTCAGGGCTAGTTAGATCCCCGAGATGCAGGACCGACTGGTCAGCCTCATTTCAAATCTCAGTCACTATAACCATAATGTAAACATGGGATATGTGACACAACAAGAACATGGGCCTTTCAGATTTTCATTCATTTAAGATTCAAAACATGTTGTTTAGCTTATTAAAGGATTATTGTTGTTTTCACCTTATCCCTATTATCCAAATATTTGGTCAGGACCAGTGCATATTTGGTCAGGGCTAGCAGCATCTGGCAGCAACTAGCCCGACTGTCTGGTATTCAAACAAGAGTGCCATGGTCACAATATACGCCGCTCCAGAGACTAAGTTTTAAGGGGGCATAACTCAGGCAAAAATCAATGAACCATAAAATCCTTCCTTCATGCACATCTACCAATTGAGGTAATAACATTGACCAAGTTTCAAGAAGATCCAGCCAGAAACTTAGGAGGAGTTGCGTTGACAAGAAAAGTGGACGGACGTACGGACGGACGGACGGACGGATGGACGGACGGACGGACAGACGGAGAAGATGACGCCAATATACGTCCGCCTCCGGCGGCGTATAAAAAGTTAATGTTGGACCCTGCATACCAAAGGAAAGCCCCAAGTTCTCTGACGAACAGGTAGAAAGGACAAAATGTAATAATTACTGTTTTAAGCTTCGACAAGCTGTAGATACAACATTTTAGTACATAGTCAATGTTAAGATACTCACTCAGAAGCCTGTTTGATTCTTTGCAGTGATAATAAAGCTGGTGAACTAATCTTGTTCATGGAATGGGACAGCCCAAAAATGTGTTCTTTGGGATGTGGACAAACTTTGGGATATGGACAAACATAATATTGACAATGTTCAAAAATGTTGTATCTACAGCTTCGACAAGCTGTAGATACAACATTTTAGTACATAGTCAATGTTAAGATACTCACTCAGAAGCCTGTTTGATTCTTTGCAGTGATAATAAAGCTGGTGAACTAATCTTGTTCATGGAATGGGACAGCCCGAAAATGTGTTCTTTGGGATATGGACAAACTTTGGGATATGGACAAACATAATATTGACTATGTTCAAAAATGTTGTATCTACAGCTTCGACAAGCTGTAGATACAACATTTTAGTACATAGTCAATGGTACTCACTCAGAAGCCTGTTTGATTCTCTGTAGTGATAATAAAGCTGGTGAACTAATCTTGTTCACGGAATCTGTGGTGTAGCTGGGGTCTTCAATTTCTGAAATTATACGACAAAGGGTTGAATGTCTTGATTTCACCAACACAAAGAGACAAACTTTTAAAGTCAATTTGATACCTCGCTGCATACATATAACCCATTTCCACACACTGACGCTTTTTGATGCCCCACAACAAAAAAGCTTTAGAAAACATTGTGGAAAATGAAGAAATTGCTTGTGACAAGCAATTTCTTCATTTGCCAATATTTTTTACTAAAAAATATCAACAAATGTAAGATTTCATTCACTTAAAGTGACATTTCAGAATTTTTTGTCATAAATTTTACTTTTATTTTTATCTGAAAGAGCATATTTCCTTATGAAAATTCTGAAAATTTCAAGCCAAAATATTGCGCCGTTTACGAGAAATCTATATTTTTGTGTTGAAATTGAACAAATTGTTGTGGACAACAGTTCGGATTTATATGCAATTTACCGATTATGTCTCAACTTTAAATGCGTGTTTCTCGCTTATTGGCAACAACTTAAAAAAACTACTAGTATTTATACTCATTTAAATAACCAATCTTGGCATCAAGACATACTTTAAAAAATTGAAATTGGAATGAAATGTCCCTTTAAAATTGATGTCTGCAACATCTTTGAATCTAGAAAAGTCTTAAATTTTGTCGTTTGGTAATGGGATAAGCAATTCTACACCAACCAATTTCCCTTCTTGCTTCAACATTTTATATGCTACATTTTGCACAATCTTTATAAATATCCATTTTGTCATCTACAGCATCTTTAAAATTGGATCAGTATGGAATTATGTGTTTTAAGGGTTACATCTGAAACTTTGCTGATGCCAAAAAATATTGAGAGTTTTATCTGGGCTTTGTTATTCTGTGTTTTCAAAAGCTTATTTCTATGAGGATTAAACATTTCGATCAAATCATCATATTGTATCATAATTCAAAAGACAGGGTTATGAATATTTTTGCTTTCCAATGAAAACCTCGTAACTGCAGCTTGTTTTAAGAGGTAGTTACGAGGATTTCGTTGAAAAGCTACGACATGATCTTACAGATTAAAGATGAATTTATCAAACTCTGTTCTCAGTATATACAATCTAAAGTCAGGAAAATTTATCACGTTGTTATCAAATTATTATCAAATATCATTAAACCTCTTTCTTCTTACTTTTGCACAACGTTTTCAAAGTAACAACATATTCAAATGCATGTATGTTACGATCAAAATAGACGGTTGTAAACATTGTAAACATGATTTAAGATTAGTAAAGATGAATTTATCAAACTCTTTTCCCGGTATGGACAATCTAGGGTCAAGAAAAGTTATCTTCGCCTTATCAAATTGTTATCAAATATTGGCAGACTAAAACTTGATTGTTTCGACTATTTCCCATTTAATCCATCCAAATTGCTCAAATTTGATAGCCAGCATTTTCTCCTTTTGTCGCAATCCTTTCTCTGTACTTTATAGTACACGAATCCTATCTCTGTCAGCATCTATATCAAATTGGATAAGTCCATTATTTTGCAGATTCGGAGAGGATCCAATCTCCTAATTAGCATTTTACAGATAGGAAACAGTGTTTTTATGTTTTTTATATCTACTATCAAAATACAAATTATGTGTTATAATGTAACAGGTTTTAATACCAGTATCTACTGTCAAAATGCAAATGAGCCAGGATCTGGAAAAAGGTCCCTTTAAGCTTTTGAGCCCAATATGGTTCAAGATCAGCCTGCGTGTACACGCAGTCTGATCTTGAACCATATTGGGCTCAAAAGCTCCTTTTTCTAAATCTTGGCTCATCTGTGTTTTGACAGGAGATGATAAACCATGGCTTAGTTCGGGCGCTAACTATGGTCTAGCTCTGGTTTGTTTAGTGCGCATGTCTAGTTACTACTGTCGCGAAAACGCTAAACCAGTCAACCAAGACGGCACATTCCAGATTGTTTCTAGATCGTGACTGTTCTAGACCAATCTGACGAATTGTTCAAATGAAAATATGTAAAGAGTAAAAAATAAGCAACGTTAGGTCCAATATCACGAAATCTGGACCGTCCAGCTATTGGTACCTAGCAGTTGATACATGACCTCGCCAAAAATGAGTAAATACAACGGCTGTCAGCCAATAAATTTGACGGAAAAATGCCGAGTGCACCTAAATTGTTCTTCTGGCGAAGAAAGTGGATCACAACATAGCAAAACCATCGCAAAAACACTCATCATATGTAAAAGCGGCAATCTTACCAACCATTGTCAGCCATATTGGATCCAGACCGACCATCAATTTTTCATCGTTCGACTATAGTTTGAAAATGACGTCACTGTAGTCGGACTATTTCGAGTTTTAGTGAACTACAGTCAAACTATGGTCACCATAGTTAGCGCCCGAACTAAGCCCATATTGTTCTCCAATATCTTCCTCATAAATTGTAGCAAATTTAACATGCTACAGACAGAAGCATAGATCTAAGTTAGACTGAACTTAGGGACATGGATTGCACTTCAAACGCTATAAGCTACATTTTTTCAGATCTCTGCTCAAATTCTTTTTTCACTTCCACATACAGTGATGGCTATCAAAGTCTAAGATGGTAAAATATTATGTTTGTGAAACATTGAAGGGAGAAAAGAACAGGTTTCCATCGTTCTCTAATGTTTTTCAACTTTAATAGACAAATAACCTGTTGAATAGTAAACATTGAAGGTGTTGCAAGACAACAATATAAATGTAACAGTCCAATATAATATTTTTTGTGTAAAGTTAGAGAAAACATTGAGGGAAAAGAAGAAATGCTGGTAGCCAGTATTTTCTTCTTTTCCCTCTAAGTTTTCTAAAGCATTTTTTAGGAGTTATTGAAATCAAGACATGGTATTGTCTGGGCAAGGTTTCAAGCAGGTATAGGTAACAGTTTTTTACCATCATCAAGCCTTATAAAAGTCTCCTATTACATATAATTGTCATGAAAATAATACAGGTGAAAAACTGCAGCCTCATTTTAGAGGGAAGTTTTATTCACCATGACTTGGTGCAAAATGAATGTCACCACAAATATCCAAATATGAGAGAAATTGAGGAATTGTGCAAAACTATTACATGTGTTTAAAACGATACTTATAACATTTTTGACTATGAGCTATTTTTAATACCCAATACTGCACAGCGACGCCTATTGACTCACTCACAAAAAAAGGCTTGGGAAAACATTGTGGAAAATGAAGAAATTGCTTATGGCAAGCAATTTCTTCATTTCCCACAATGTTTTCTAAAACAAAAGACCAACAATGTTTTCATTCATCTGAAATTGTTGTCTGCAACATCTTTTAATTTGGACCAACCCAAAATTTTGTTGTTTGGTTAAAATAGCATCTTCATATTTCTTACATTTAATTTTAGTGATTTTTTTTTTTTTTCTGCAGTAAATGTTTTTTTAAAGTAGTTCATTTACAAATTGTCACTATCAGTTAATCACATTAACCCTTTCCCAAACAAGACCTGGTTTTGACGTCCCTAATAGAAAAAGGCTTGGGAAAACATTGAAACAAAAGAAGAAACTGCTGATAACCAGCAGTTTCTCCTTTTGTCTCAATATTTTCTGTGCCATACTTTACACAAATCATGTCTTTATCATCCATATTGTCGTCTGCAGCAGCTTTCTAATTGGATCACCCTAAAATTTTGCTGTTTGGGAAAGGGTTAATACGCTGCACTCCCACAAAAGTTGGTTATTACCGGGGATGCACGCCCCCTGACGTTAGTTGACTTATCAGGGGGGATAGTACCAGTACATAAATCGAAGCCGATCCTTAACCCTTTCCCAAACGGCAAAATTTTAGGGTGATCCACTTCAAAAACTGCCACACATGTCAAAATGGATGTTATTAAGGATATTATTTGTGTAAAATATGGCAAAGAAAATATTGAGGCAAAAGATGAAAATGCTGATTATCAGCATTTTCATCTTTAGCCTCAATATTTTCCAAAGTCTATTTTCTCGGGGATGTCAAAACCAGGCCTTGTTTGGGAAAGGGTTAAAGTTGATTGTATCATGTTTTAACCCATTCCCATATCAATATTTTTTGCAGATGTAATTTTAATGCCGCTGCAGCCGACAATGCTGATAGTCAACACTTTGTCACTTTTCAACGAAAACCTCCTAACTGCAGCTTGTTTCAAGCTGGAGTTACGAGGTCTTTGTTAAAAAGCATCAATTTTCTGCTTTGGATTCAATATTTTTTGTGTTATTTTGTTCATAAATTCTATCTATGAACATCCACAGAGTCATCTGCAGCAACTTTCAAACTGAACCATCCTTACATTTTGCTATTTGGGAAAGGGTTAAAAGAGGATTGCACAATTAACAATGCCTGGTAAAGAGTTACAGGCTTTTCTTTACTTATTTTCCCCCACCACTTCCCATTTCCGCTCATGTATTATTGTGATTGAAGGAGTGTAAGCCGCGGAAAGGCACTGGGTTCAAAACACTTGGCTTGTATTTTGCATGAACATAGATGCAAGTCTTAACCAAATTCTCAAACAAAATCGAATTCTCAAACAAAATCGTAATAATTTGTTCCTATTTTACTAGTGATGACTGCTAGTGCAGCTATCGGTGAATCTTTTTTTTCTGTGACCTAAAATTTTGTTAACTGGTAAAGAGTTAGCACAGGGTCTCTACCCTATTTTGATGGGTATAATTCTTTCCTAAACAGAAATACTGATAAAGATTTATGTAAATTGTACTAAAATAGAACCCATAAAATATTGATGCAAAAGGAGAAAATGCTGATTATCAGCAGTTTCTTCTTTTGCCTCAATGTTTTCAAATGCCTTTTCACATATTGACATCAAAACCCAATATTGTTTGGAAAGGGTTTTCAAATAGCCCCGTTACCCGGTTTAGGAAAGGGGTGTAACAGGAAGACCTTCAAATTAATCGTCCAATCAGAATGATGGGGCTAAATTCTAGATAACAACAGATTAAGATGAGTGGCTTAACCCTTTCCAAAACAAGACCTAGTTTTGACGTCCCTACTAGAAAAGGCCTTGGAAAACATTGAAACAAAAGAAGAAACTGCTGATAACCAGCAGTTTCTCCTTTTGTCTCAATATTTTCTATGCAATATTTTACACAAATTCTAACTTGAATAACTTACATTTTGCCACTTGTGGTAGTTTTGAAGAGGATCACCCGAAAATTTTGCCGTTTGGGAAAGGGTTAATCTATTCCCACACAACAGAATCTTAGACCATCTTTTTCTCCTTTTGCCTCAATATTTTCTAAGCTGTATCATAAACAAGTAATATTTTTATCAACATCCATTTTGTTACTGCAGCAACTTTCAAATTGGAACAGTCTAAATTTTTGTCTTTAGGAAAGGGCTGCGGCTGTATCACAAACAAAGCTGTGTACTTTTCTTTCTTTTTTCTTTTACAATTTTTTATTTAAATGCCATTGGCCCCAAAATAAGTTGGACTGTGTCCATATTTTTAAACTTATTCAAAAAGGTTAATTACAATTTTAACACTAGAAAGATGATATTAAATTGGATGAACTTGTGTGAACTTCTTTTCATTAATACTTTATCCATTTGAATATTAATACCCATGACCTTTTAAGCAGATAAACACTTTTCATAGCGATTACTTTATGGGCAGTTGGCTTTAGAGTACACCAAGATACGAGTACAGAGTACCAACACTCACTGAGGACATTTACATATCATCACTTTTCTTCATAAACCTCGCAACTGCAGCTTGTTTCAAGCTGCAGTTGCAAGGTTTTTGTTGAAAATCGAAAATATGTAAAGACCCCAATATGGCAATGTTTTTTTTAGATGCACAATTTAACTGAAGAACTTTGCTAACGAGTATTAAATTAAGCCATTCAGGGTTTATAATGGTGCATTACTACATTAGATTCATATCTAGTGTAACACTTTTTGTCAAAATTCTTTAATATTGATATTTAACTGAAACAGCTTTGGAAAGTACAAGAAGAAATTTTCCAGCATTTCCTCCTTTTCCCTCATCACTTTCTGTGCTATACCTGGTCATGTGTTTGTCATTTTCATTGACAATTGAGTCCTGATAGACAGTCAATTTGTCACACACAAGCAGTTTATCAAACTTTGTTTACCCGGGATTCAATTGAGAACGGGTCAAGTACTCGTGTCAGATAAGAAATTCCCTCCCGCATTGCCCTCCGACTAAATACGGGCTTCCGGGTAGATACAGGGGCGGGAACAGAATACATGCTAAACCCAAGGTCAATTGCACCTCTTTCATTTTTGATAATTTGCTTTTTCTTCTTTTCTCTCAATGTTTTCCTGAGCTTATACTTGAGTCAGATTAGACAATATCTCCCGCATTGCCCTCCAAACAAATACGGGCTTCCGGGTAGATACAGGGGTGGGAACAGAATACATGCTAAACCCAAGGTCAATTGCACCTGCTTTAACCCTTTCCGAGACAAGACCTGGTTTTCACATCCCTGATATAAAAGGCTTAGGTAAACATTGAGGCAAAAGAAGACAAGAGCCGTCATAGACGGATTATGCTCCCCGAATAAGTGTTTGTCACAAAATAAAAACTATCATACGTTAAGCCCCCTTTTCCTATGACGTTTTTTTTGTACACACATTATTTATAGAATAAGGTCTAGAACATCTCACAAAATACAAAATTACAAAATTTCATTAAATTCTGCCCATTAGATGAAGAGAAATTAGAGAAAAACTAATTTTTACATTAAGGCCCCTTTTTCCATGACGCAGCCTCAAATTGAGAAACGGAGAAAATGGTCCCTAGGGATTATCCCAGGGAGTCCACATGTGAAGTTTCATTGAATTTGGCCCAAGGGTTGCTGAGATCTGGCTGTGGACGGACAGACACACGGACGGACACACAGACAGACACACGGACGGACACACGGACGGACGGACAGCGTGGCGACTATATGCTCCCCCGAAATTTTTCGGAGAGCATAAAAATGCTGTTTATCAGCATTTTCTTCTTTTGCCTCAATATTTTCCATGCTATATTGTACCAAAAGCCTATCATTTTCAACATCCATTTTGTAGTCTGCAACAGCTTTCAAAACAGACAACCCTAATATTTCGTTACTTGGGAAAGGGTTAATTGCTGATCATCTTGCGATTCTTCTTCCCTCTAGATGTTTTCCGAAGCTTTCATACTAGTAGCAGATAAGAAATCCCTTCATTGAATACATGTATGGATAATATTCAAGGGGGAAGAGATGTTGCAGAAATTTTTTGCTTACCTTTTTTAATGAATGGCAGACCACTATACAGCAGCCCGATGTCCACATTAGGGCTGCCATGTTCGCGCGCGTGTATGTCTGTGGCATCATGCAAATACACAAGCGGCAATCACGTGACTTTGTTATGGTACGTTTTCCTAACTTTTGTAAACAAAAACACTCGGTAAGTACACATTTTTCTCAAATTTTAAATCAAATAATTAACACTCAATATTGAGATACGTGCCATTCGATACGTCGTACTCTCCGGTCTATTTTGATACCAAGATCTTCCCCAAAACCCCTGTCAAAGCTGAGAACATTCGTGCAAAGTATTTTTGAATGCTGTGATATATTTTCTTAAGAAATATTTTCACTTTGCATGAATGTTCTCAGCTTAGACAGGGATTTGAGGGAATATTTTGGCATCAAACTAAACCGGAGAGCACAACGCGTCGAATGGTACGTATCTCAATACTGAGAGTTAAGTATTTGATTTAGAATTTGAGAAAATGTGTACTTACCGAGTATTTTTGTTTACATAAGTTAGGAAAGCATATCAAAACAAAGTCATGTGATTGCCACCTGTTAAATAAGTACAAAGGAATATATTGAGGGAAAAGGAGGAAATGTCAGAAATTGTGAACTCACCTTTTTTGATAAATGGTAACCCACTATATAGCAGCCCGATGTCCATATTTGGGCTGCCATGTTCGCGCGTGTGTACGTCTGTGGCATCGTACCAGGGAGGTGGACTAGACTTTTTGTTCAGTGAGAGATCAACTGGCTCAGTTTGCAGGGGCTGAAATGATATAAACAATGGACTTCAGTTAATTAATCAAATATCCACATAATGGACCTTTTTCACATCCCTCAGGGAAAATGTTCTGAAAAGCATTGTGGAAAATGAAGAAATAGCTTGACACAAGCAATTTCTTCATTTTCCACAATGTTTTCTACCCAGAGAATTAAAAGGTTTTCATATTTCATCGACTTGAAAATGTCATATACATCTTTTATCAATTTGGAACAGTTTAAATGTTTGTGTATGCATGTACATTCTGCACAATTGTACCATCTTGGAGGACTCATTTACTTCTTGTTCAGTCCATTTAATCAATCAGGTTGGAAAACATTTTGGGACTTGCAGGCATCAACATATTCATTTTTCCTTTATATTTATTAAAACAGTCTTTTAACGAATTTCCTCTCGTTATTGCTAAGAAGAAAATGGGTTTGAAACAAATCTTAATCTCCTTGGATTAGGATTATGTGACTGTTCCAATGAAGTATATAAACTTATGGTTATAATACTTTGAAACAATATAGTAACTTGTTACCAATACAAAACTCACTTCTGATATTGTAGCCAAGTCATGGACTTTGAGTAATCAATGAAAGTTTCAGGTTAGTCTGAAAATTTCAGCTCATTATGTACCTTTTCATGCACTCTGACTAATGATTAATTGATTAAGGTACATATGTTATGTTAGTGCAATATCATGGTGACAGGACTTCAGTTTAACCCTTTCCCAAACAAGATCTGGTTTTGATGTACCTGAGAAAATAGGCTTGGGAAAACATTAAGGCAAAAGAAGAAAATGCTGATGATCAGCATTTTCTCCTTTTGCCTCAATATTTTCTGTGCTCAATTATACACAAATCCTATCTTTTTCAGCATCTATATTATTGTCTGCATTAGCTTTCAAATTGGGAAAGTCTAACATTTTGTTGTTTGGGTTAACCCTTTCCCGAACGACAAATTTTTGGATGTTCCAATTCAAACACCGCTGAAGACATCAAAATGGATGTTGATAATGATTAAAAGTATGTTTATTATATGATAGAAAACATTGAGACAAAAGAAGAAACTGCTGATTATCAGCAGTTTCTTCTTTTGTCTCTATATTTTCCCAAATGTTTTCTATTAGATATGTCAAAACCAGGTCTTGTTTGGGAAAGGGTTAAAGAATCATCCGGCACTGGAGTAGCTAGGGGCCTTGGGCTCTGTAGGAGACTCCTCCTTATTTACATTGTGTCAAAATTTGTCTGCAGTTAAGTAAAATCCAAGGGGTTTAGAAAATAAATTGTGATCACAGAAGAATATGTCCAAATTATTTTGAGAGAGAATCCCAGTTTTTCACCCTAATTTGGACAATTGGTAAAGGGCTAAAACTATCGTCTGCAGGACGACCCTCTTTATTTACACCGTGTCACTCTACGCCACGCCTGCGGTAAGCTCCAGGGGGTTTAGAAAATAGATTGTGATTAAGGAGGAATTATGTCCACATTATTTTGACAAAGATTCCTTCTTGTCTTTCACCCTAATTTGGACAATATTGGGAAAGGTATACAATGATCTGCAGACGACCCTCTTTATTTACACCGAGTCACTCTGTACGCCACGCCTGCGGTAAGCTCCAGGGGGTTTAGAAAATAGATTGCGATTACGGAGGAATTATGTCCGCATTATATTGACAATGACTCGCAGTTTTTGAAATTGGTGCAAATTTGTGCTGTTTGAGAAAGGGTGAACAAGGTTGATGGATGAAAGCTTTTGAAAATATCCAGAGGAAAGAAAAATGAAATAGTGCTGATAAAGAAACAAAGGTTATATGTAAGCGTTTTGAAATATTGAGAGAAAGGAAGATAGAAACAACATTCTGATAATTAAATTATGGCTGTTTAACCCTTTCCCAAATGGCTAAGGACTTTTCCTACATGAAAACTGCTGAAAACGACAAAATAGATGTTGTTAAAGATAAGATTTGCATAAAATATTGCACAGAAAATATTGAGGCAAAAGGAGAAACTGCTGGTTATCAGCAGTTTCTCCTTTTGTCTCAATGTTTTCCCAAGCAGTTTCTATTAGGGACGTCAAAACCAGCTCCAGGGGGTTTAGAAAATAGATTGTGATTACGGAGGAATTATCTCAACATTATTTTGACAAAGATTCCTTCTTGTCTTTCACCCTAATTTGGACAATTGGTAAAGGGCTGAAGCGATCGTCTGCAGGACGACCCTCTTTATTTACACCGTGTCACTCTACGCCACGCCTGCGGTAAGCTCCAGGGGGTTTAGAAAATAGATTGAGATTACGGAGGAATTTTCTCAACATTATTTTGACAAAGATTCCTTCTTGTCTTTCACCCTAATTTGGACAATATTGGGAAAGGTATAAAATGATCTGCAGACGACCCTTTTTATTTACACCGTGTCACTCTGTACGCCACGCCTGCGGTAAGCTCCAGGGGGTTTAGAAAATAGATTGTGATTACGGAGGAATTATGTCCGCATTATATTGACAATGACTCGCAGTTTTTCAATATCATCAATAGACTCTTTCACCTTGTTCGGGCTAAACACTTTCTCAAACAAGGCCGCCGCGGCTGTTGATGTTCCTATTAGGCTTGGGAACAAATTCAGAGAAAAGAAAACAAAGCAGATAATAAGCATTTTATAATTTTGCCTACATACTTTCTGAGGTATATTGTACACAAATCTTGTCATTATGAACATCGATTTTGTCTTCTGCTACATCTTTTGGACAACCATAATATATTTTGGCATTTTGGAAAGGGTTTTAACAAGTCCCCAATAGACAAAGTTTTAAATTTATCAAGTTTCAAATACTGGCCTGCAAACTACAAAAGTGATACAATTTTAATATGAATGCTAGTAATATGTGATGGGATAGAAAACATTGAGGCAAAAGCAGAAAATATTTGCAGTCAGCATTTCCTTTTTTCTTCTCTATGTTTTCCAAAGCTTTCTCCTTTAAAGAGACTCAAAAAGTGGGGGTTGTTAGTGAAGGAGTTTCGATAATCATCAGCATTTTTCTTTTCTCTCAATAGTTTCATTTGCTTATCTACAGGCAGCTATTGTTCTATTATCAGCATTTTACTTTTCTTTCAACATTTCAAAAGTTAGTATCCTTTAGAGCCATAATTCAATTATCAGAATGTTGTTTCTATCTTCTTTTCTCTCAATATTTCAAAACGCTTACAATTATAACCTTTGTTTCTTTATCAGCATTATTTCATTTTTCTTTCCTCTCCATATTTTCAAAGGCTTTCATCCATTAACCTTGTTCGCCCTTTCTAAAACAGCACAAATTTAGACTGCACCAATTTCAAAACTGTTGCAGACGACAAAATGGCTTACTTTTCAAGCACATATAAAAGGAACTTGTCTGGCAATAATAAAGAATTAGGAAACTTACCCATGAATAAGGAAAAGTATATCCAATATAAGTTGGTGCTGGTATATGCATGTAAGGCATTATGGGAACATCCTCTCCGTACATGAGATGCATTTTTTATCGACCAATCAAAATCCAGGAAATGATCAAATTCCAAGTCACTTATTAATTATTTTATAATTGATGCAAAGTTAAATTCCACCGAGATGTTAATTTTACAAATAAATTTTGAATACAAATATATTCACTCTTGTCACAATTTTGTCACTTGTATATCAAGTATCATTTAAAATTCATTAAATTTATCTTCTTGAACTTTAAAATGTTAATTAGGATTAATGAGTATTAAGTCCATGAACACAATATCATAAATCAAAATAATCTTAAAACAATTTGAGTATCATGTAAGAAAATATTTATATCAAGAAATTGTCTAGCTCACTATGACATAAAAGAAACTGTGGTTTACAAAATAAAATTGTTATTTCATCCCGCAATATTTAATATCACGTCACTTCATCGTTTTCGCATCGCTGTGTGACCATGTGACGGCCTACCCGAGGTGTTTATCTCAATCTAAATACCAAAAACACCTCCCCGAAGTTTATAAATAAACTAAAATTATCGTTTAACACCATATCTTAAAATAGTCACCCAAAAACCCATAAAAACTTTTACGATAAAATGACAAGGCATATAGTACATAATACTTCTTTCCAATTTAAACTCCTTTAATCAAATTCTTCTACACCCTTTCCCAAATAATCTCTGGTTTTGACATTTCAATAAAAGAATTTTGGAAAACATTGAAGGAAAATAAGAAAATGTTTATTTTATTTTTTCTTCCCAGCTCATGATTCCACATTAATTAATCATTTCCCAAACAAGTTCTAGTTTTGACATTCATAAAATAATAGCATTGGGAAAAGATTGAGGCAAAAGAAGAAAATGCTGATATATTCAGCATTTTCTCCTTTTGCCTCAATATTTTCTTGTTTATATTGCATGCAAAGAATTACTTTATCAAGATTCATTTTGTCGTCTGCAGCAGCTCCTATTAAATTGGTCTGGTCTAGAATTTTGTCATTTGGGAAAACCAAGAAACTCTTAGAAGAAACCTGTGCAGCTATTCTCCTTTTTCTAGCAAAGGTTTTCCTAATTGAAAACATAATTACTTTGTTGTCAGCAAGGACTTAGGAATTGGGCATAAATTTGCTGCAACTTGTAAGGGTTAAAATTGTTTGAAATAAGAGTTTTAACCTAAATTATCAAGATTATACCTGTCTTCGTTTTGATTGGCTACTGGCTTTAAACCACTACAAATTTCTGTATTTTCCAATTTTCAAAATTATACATCGTCAGTATTATTGCAAAAACTTGTAACCCCAGCTTGATTAAAGCTGGAGTTGAAAGGTTTTGCAATTACACAGACAAAATTATGTTTTTGCAACTACCATTAAACTTTTTCCTGCTGATCTTCGTGTAACACAAGCATTCAAAAGAGGACTTGAAAATATTTAAGGAAAAAGGAGAAGTAATTTTTTTTTGTCCTCTCGATAAGATTTTAAACTTGTTAACTATCATTTTAATTCTTTCCCCAAAGTCGAGGAAAAGCAGTCTTTTCAACAGAGAAAATAAAATGTGATGAAAAACAACATTTTTTGCTTTTAATTCCCTCTATGTTCAAGTTAAAGCACACAAATTTTGTTCTTTTTCCTCAATGTTTTACCAAGGTATCAGTAAGAGACATCAAAACCAGGTCTCGTTTGGGAAAGGGTTAATCTTAAGCCCATCTTTTTCTACCTTTACGAAAGTCATAAGTCAAATGACTTATAATTTAACACTGATTCTGAACATGTCAGTAAAATTAGTTGCTTCTCACAACCATGGAAACATTATGGGATTGGAGACTGGTACAGACAATTTCTTCGACTCCACCTCAAATTATTTACTTCATCAATTTATATAACCCTTTCTTGACAAAATGTTCACGAAAATTGTGTCTTGCACATCTACAGGTCCAAACGCACACTTCTGCCATGTTACAAGAAACAAATCGGACCAAAATTGCAGAAGGAAAAGTCCAGGACGGATTTTGCTGACAGACTTATCAACCAACCGACTGACCTGTCCACAGGCTAATTCTCAATTTCTGGGTATAAGCCCGCCCCCAAAATCTATTTGCAGCATAACTAGGTTTTGTTTGGGAAATTGAAACCTTAACCAATGAATTGGCAACCGCAATGTCTGGTGTCCGGAATTGGTTCCAGTATTTGTTGAACAGTCAATGTAAATATACAGCCTAAAATACAACTCAAAACCTATCAACAAAGCACCAAATTTGGACTTCAAGTAGATGTTTTTACGATCATTTTAGTGCAAGCGTGAGTAATATCGTGGCCAAGATAGCTTGAAAATATGTAAATAACAGGTATTAGAAATTTTTGCTATATCACCCAAACTATTTAACCCGACAGCCCAATCAAATTTATATACCCAAAACACATATTTTTGGAGAGTATTCACACCCATTTTTTCCAGCCTAATTTAGATAGAATCTTAAAAATATTTTGTCAGATATGACAATGTTCAAAAAAATAAGTACAGCTGATTCAACCAGCAGTTATCACAATTTTGACCGTCATAACCAATGATATGTTCAGTAATTGAATGAAGTTAGGAGATGGCAAAGAGATGGCACTTCTTTGAATGTTTAAACTGATCAGACAAATTAACATTGATTTAACAAAGTTTTGATAATTTATCATCTTCAAACATCTTTTAACCCATTACCAGATGTCAAAGTCTTGGGATGCTCCAATATGTAGGTGTTGCAGACAACAATTTCAAATTGATGAAATTTTAAAAATCTCTTAATTTTGGGTTAGAAAACATTTTTGAAAATGAAGAAATTGCTTGTCACTAGCAATTTCTTCATTTTCAAAACTTCATTAATGTTTTCCAAAGCATTTTACTTCAGGGATGTCACAAAGCATCACTGTGTTGGAAAGGGTTAAAGTGGTCAAACAGGAAAGGGTTACACAAAAATTTCCTCAATTTTTTGACACAATGGGGACCAAATTATGAGATGAATTAGCCCAATTTTCTAATGGCGTTCCCCAAATTACTACGGTTTTAAAGTCTATAAGGGTATTATAGCATTTACCTATATTTGAACGGTCTCCTCAATTGTCGTGTAAACAAAACGGTCGACTCCCACCTCGATTTTACTACCCCCCAGACGGCCACACCTAATTGTCCGCCTTTATCCAAATATGGGACCAATTCCAACAGGTCACCTAGGTCAAACCTTTATCCTTTTTGTTAAGTTCTAATATCGCTCACAATAAATTACCTGTCAGAGCATCTCTAGCTATTTGCTAGGGATGCTCTGCCAGGTCATTTATTGTGTGCTTTATCTTTTCAAACAGACTTGCTTAAGCTGATGAATGCAGACAACAAAATGACTGTTAATCCTTTAAAAGACGCCACAATTTTGGACTGTTCCGATTTGAAAGGTGTTGCCGACCAAAATTTCAAGTTGGTCATATTTTAAAAATCTTTGCATTTCGGGTTATAAAACATTGATTGATTGTTTGGTGTTAAACACACCTTTCAACTGCTATGGTCATATCATAGCGGCTGAAGCACCTAACCATGGATTCCTGTTTTTCTAATACCAGTAGTACCACAACATCCTTACCAAGCCTCCAGCTGCTCGCCATATATAGGTTAACCCTTTCCCAAATAACAAAATTTTAGGGCTGTCTAATTTGAAAGCTGCTACAGATTACACAAGAGCCGTCAGAGACGGACAATGCTCCCCGAATAAGGCATTGTCACAATAAATGTATGCCATACAGAGCTAAGATTAAGCTAACAAACGATAAGCCCCCTTTTTCCATGACATACTATACGATAAGCCCCCTTATAGAGAAATCGCTTCGGACGGACGGACGGACGGACAGACGGACGGAATGACGGACGGACGGACGGACGGACGGACAGACGAAGCGGCGACTATATGCTCTCCCTTCGGGAAGCATAAAAATGGGTGTTGAAAAAGATGGACTTTTTGTACAATATAGCATGGAAAATATTGAGGCAAAAGAAGAAAATGCTGATAATCAGAATTTTCTTCTTTTGCCTCAATGTTTTCCTTTAAGCCTTTTATATTAGGGACGTGAAATCCAGGTCTTGTTTGGGAAAGGGTTAACAATTAGCAGCCGGGAATCAAACCAGGGACCTCACGAGTGAGAGTCTGGTGTGCTATCAACTGTGCTATGGCCAAGGCGGCTGATCAATGTCCATGCTACCAACCATTTCAAGTTAGTTTCAGCATAAAAACACTGGTGGTGAACTCAGCCAAAGCGTGGGACGTTTTTTCGCGATCATTGTATTCCGTCTGTGTTGTTATAAAATCTCGTAACTACGGCTTCGATAAAGCCGTAGTTACGAGATTTTATAACAACACCGACGGTTTGTCAATACATATCGGTAAACCTGGTCTATTTTTAGAACAAATTCATTGTTATTAGAAAAACTATCCAATCAGATCTTTAAACTCACATTTAAACGCAAAATATCTGTACCTTGTTGTAGCAAAAAACGTCCCTTTGGCCGAGTTCACCACCAGTGAAAAAGGGTTTAGTGTATGATTAATCTTGATTTAGTTTTTGCAGCTCATACATAAATGCAATCATTCTTCTAATTTGATACATCAGAACACCTGCTGAACTGCACTATCATAGACCACACCTTCATCACATTATTTTTCATTTTTTTTTTGGGGTTGGTATTTATTTTTAACAAGAGTGCCATGGTCACAATATACGCCGCCACTTATAAAACTTGAGACAAAAAATGACTTTGACAAGGATTTATAAATATTCACACAAAAACCTGTAAAAAGTTGTGTTCACAAAAAGGTTTTTATAAATATCCAGTCAAAAACCTGGAAGGAATTGCGTTCACGAGGCAGAAATATCAATAAGCCCCAGAGACTAACATTGAAGGGGGCATAACTCAGGCAAAAATCAATGAACCATAAAATCCTTACTTCATGCACATCTACCAATTAAGGTAATAACATCCACCAAGTTTCATTAGTATCCAGTCAGAATCTAAGAAGTTGTGTTGACAAGGCTGCAATTTCAATCAGCCCCAGAGACTAAGTTTTAAGGGGGCATAACTCTGGCAAAAATCAATGAACCATAAAATCCTTCCTACATGCACATCTACTAATTAAGGTGATAACATTGACCAAGTGTCATTAATATCCAGCCATAAACTTAGGAGGAGTTGCGTTGACAAGGCTGCAATTTCAATAAGCCCCACGGACTAAGTTTTAAGGGGGCATAACTGTGGCAAAAATCAATGAACCATAAAATCCTTCCTTCATGCACATCTACCAATTGAGGTGATAACATTGACCAAGTGTCATTAAGATCTAGCCATAAACTTAGGAGGAGTTGTGTTGACAAGGCTGCAATTTCAATAAGCCCCAGAGACTAAGTTTTAAAGGGGCTTAACTCTAGCAAAAATCAATGAACCATAAAATCCTTCCTTCATGCACATCAACCAATTGAGGTAATAACATTGACCAAGTTTCAAGAAGATCCAGTTAGAAACTTAGGAGGAGTTGCGTTGACAAGGCTGCAATTTCAATAAGCCCCACAGACTAAGTTTTAAAGGGGCATAACTCTAGCAAAAATCAATGAACCATACAGGGTGCCCAGCGACTTTAAGTGTCAAAAATATAGGTATGTCCCAAAATTATAGGTATTCATTAGCCAGAAATATAGGATAATATAGGTTGCCTTTACTATGAAGAAAACGCTACTTTAAATGTTTCTCTACCACCACCACTACCTTCCAGCTCTCTCCAGTTAATAAGATGAAAGGAGAAACAGACAAGGTGACCATTAGCTATTACTTTCTGTTCTCAATATTCAGTAACATTAAGGTGTTCCATGAACACCATATCAAGATGAGAGAGGCAAGAAGGCCATTTATCGCTCACCTTAAAGAACACTGTGGCTTTGAGATGATTGTATAATCCATTTCATCTCAGACTCATAATTCCTGCCGATTTTCACTACAAGAAGGTAATGTAAAAAGTGTTGGCAGAGAATCATGCTGCCATGATAAATACAAACTATTAACATAGGGTATATGACAAAATGATTTGTCACAAAATAATTTGTCAGGGGAAGTTTGCCCAAGATTTCCTGATAAGTTCTCAATTTGAAATCGGGTATCCCACAGCATTAGGTCAAATTTTATACTACTAAGAAATTTTTAAGTCTTTTGTCATGGAAGGCCATAAGGCAATTCTACAGAGTGTCCCAAAAAAAACGGAACCCTATTTCAAAGTCAAATATTTTAAAGCGAAAGCATAGAATCTAATTTTTGAATTTGCAGTACTAAAGATACATTATATTTGCATATGTGTTCTAAATTTCACTTCAAAATATGTATTGGTTCAAAAGTTATATGAAATTTAATAAAGTCACCAAAAAACCGTTTTAACACGAAATCGATTTTTGCGTCTTGTTTGTTTGCAAAAGCTCACTGACGGTCAACTGTTGAGTTCTTTACCGTTGTACAAGTACGTACCAATTTTCTCAATTTATTAATATCAAAGTGCCGCATGTGCAAATTGAGTCCGTAAGGTGGTTCTTTGAAATAATTTTAACCCTTTCCCAGACCACAAAAAGTTAGGGTAGACTGGATTGAAAGATGTTGCTGATGACAAAATTGACGCTGATAATGACAGAATTTGCGTAAAATAATGCACAGAAAATATAGATACGTACAAAAGGAGAAAATGATAGTGACCATTATTTTCTTCTTTTGTCTAAATTCTTTCTCAAGCTTATTCTCTCATGGATGTCAAAACCAGGTCTTGTTTGGGAAAGGTTTAAAGTACTTGGCATTTGAGGCTGACCAGCATGTTGTAGAGTAATAAAATAACTGCATATGATTACATGCATTATGAATCTTTGATACACTTTGATATTTTGTTTGTTTTCATTTTTTTGTTTGGGTTACACCGCAGCTTTACTTTAACAGTTTATTTGTTAGTGGTAAAGATGAAACGAATTTGTACTTTTGTAAGGAAAATGTTTCAATATTACTTTTGTATTGTATTAAACAATTGTGAAGAGTCAAG
This sequence comes from Fragum sueziense, assembly GCA_963680895.1. Classification (NCBI taxonomy): domain Eukaryota; kingdom Metazoa; phylum Mollusca; class Bivalvia; order Cardiida; family Cardiidae; genus Fragum; species Fragum sueziense. Next base: position 66,241,088 of record OY804596.1, on the reverse strand, counting down.
TGTACTGTGTAGGCGCGTGCTGCGAACGGAAAGATCAATATCGTGTTAAAATGGGTTTCCGGGTGCATTCATTTGAATGCCATTATTTTCGAAACTAATAAACATTTTTTCAATCAAATTTTAAATGCTGATAGAAAACTGTCGTTTCTATTGCATGTTCAAATTTGGTGGAGATTTATCACTTGATACATGAGCAATTCACTTTCAAAAATGGGTTCCGTTTTTATTGGGACACTCTGTACACATAAATTTTCAGTCATTGATTCAATAATTCAGATGTAGAGGATATATGGCTTTCATGGAACCAAAAACTTTGAAGTGCTTTGGTAGAGGTACCATTAAACAATTCTACACAGAGGCCAAACAGTTAGACCATTACCAAACAGTGACTCCTTTTGACTCCCCACAATATAATGGCTTTGGAAAACATTGTGGAAAATGAAGAAATTGCTTGTGACAAGCAATTTCTTCATTTCCCAGAATATTTTCTACCCAAAAAGCTATAAAATTTTGAAATTTCATCACATTGAAATGTCGTCTGCAACTTCTTGCAAATTGGACAACACCAAAATTTTGTTGTTTGGTAATGGGTTAAGGAGTAGGAGATTGTGCAAAATTGCTTTCTTTGTCTCTTCAGAAATCTAATATCCCACAGCATAGGGCCAAATTCCATTGAAAAACAATAATTTGAAGGATATTGGTAAAGGAACATGGGATGACTTAAGAGTAGAAGACAGTATAAGATTTTCTTCTTTGTCTCTAAATGAAGTCTGATACCGAACACACAGGGCCAATTTTCATTGTACCTTCATAACAAGAGATGTTTGTAAAACATATATGCCCCCTTCAAGTGCCTACATTTGATGTAGGTCAAAGTCCAAGGTCAAGTTAACAAGGTCCAAGGTCATGGTCAAATATGAAAGGTCTTGGTAGGAGGTGTCTATGTGTGAAATATCAAGGCTGTATATGTAAAAGTAAAATGAAATATAGGCCAGATTAAAGTTTTTAAAAGTAGGCCAAATGCCAAGGTCAAGGTCAAATGTGAAAGGTCTTGATCAGGTGTCCATGTGTGAAATATCAAGGCTGTAGGTGTAAAAGGACATGATATATATGCCTGGTTTAAGTTTTTTTAAAAGTAGGTCAAACTCCAAGGTCAAGGTTGCAATATTCAAGGTCATGGTCAAATGTTAAAGGTCTTGGTAGGGGGTGTCTATGTGTGAAGTATCAAGGCTGTAGGTGTAATAGGACATAAGATAAAGGCTAGGTTAAGATTTCTAAAAGTATGTAAAATCAAAGGTCAAGGTCACACAGGCCAAGGTCATGGTCAAATGTGAAAGGTCTTGGTAGGAGGTGTCCATGTGTAAAATATTGCGGCTGTATAGGTAACAGGACATAAGATATATGCATAGTTTAAGTTTTTTATAAGTATGTCAAACTCCAAGGTCAAACTCCAAGGTCATGGTCAAATGTGAAATGTCTTGGTTGGAAGTGACCATTTGTGAAATATCAAGGCTATATATGTAAAATGACATGAAATATAGGCCAGGTTAATGTATTATAAAAGTAGGTCAAACACCAAGGTCAAGGTCACAAGGTCCAAGGTCATGGTCAAATGTGAAAGGTCTTGGTAGGTGTCCATGTGTAAGATATCGAGACTGTATAGGTAACAGGACATGAGATATAGGCCTAGTTTAAGTTTTTTAAAAGTAGGTCAAACTTCAAGGTCCAAGGTCATGGTCAAATGTGAAATGTCTTGGTTGGAAGTGACCATGTGTGAAATATCAATGCTGTATGTGTAAAATGACATAAAATATAGGCCAGGTTAATGTATTATAAAAGTAGGTCAAACACTAAGGTCAAGGTCACAATGTCCAAGGTCATGGTCAAATGTGAAAGGTCTCGGTCGTAGGTGTCCATGTGTCAAATATCAAGGCTGTATGTGTAAAAGGACATGATATATCAGCTAGGTTAAAATTTTATAAAAGTAGGTAAAAGTCCAAGGTCAAGGTCACAAGGACCGAGGTCATTGTCAAATGTGAAAGGTCTTGGTAGGATGTGTCCATGTGTGAAATATCAAGGCTGTATGTGTAATAGCACATGAGATATAGGCCCAGTTTATTTTTTTTAAAAGTTGGTCAAACTCCAAGGTCAGGGTCACAAGGTCCAAGGTCATAGTCATATGTGATAGGTCTTAGCCAGAGGTTTCCATGTGTCAAATTTCAAGGCTGCATGTGTAAAAGGACATGATATATCGGCCAGGTTAAAGTTTTTAAAATGTAGGTCAAACTCCAATGTCAATGTCACAAGGTCCAAGGTCATGGTCAATTGTGAAAGGTCTTGGTAGGAGGTGTCCATGTGTGAAATATCAAGGCTGTATGTGTAATAGGTCATGAGATATATGCCCGGTTTAATTTTTTTAAAGTAGGTCAAACTCCAAGGTCAAGGTTACAAGGTCCAAGGTCATGGTCAAATGTGAATGATGTTGATAGGAGGTATCTATGTGTGAGATATCAAGTCTGTATGTGTAAAAATACATGAGATATAGGCAAGGTTAAGAATTAAGTGTAAAAATCAACAAAGGGCAATAACTCCAAGAAGTTGATCGGCAAGGTTATGGTTCTTGTGCACTGCACCTCTCCATAATGAGATCTATCCACCTGTAAAGTTTCATGATTCTACCTTATATACCTTTTGAGTTATGCTCCGGACAAGAATCAAGTTTGAAAATCAACAAAGGGCAATAACTCCAAAAATATGATCAGCAGAGTTACGGTTCTTGTGCACTGCACCTCTCCATAACGAGATCTATCCACCTGTAAAGTTTCATGATTCTTCCTAACATACTTTTTGAGTTATGCTCCGGACAAGAATCAAGTTTGAAAATCAACAAAGGGCAATAACTCCAAAAAATGGATCGGCAGAGTTACGGTTCTTGTGCACTGCACCTCTCCATAATGAGATCTATCCACCTGTAAAGTTTCATGATTCTACCTTACATACTTTTTGAGTTGTGCTCTGGACAAGAATCAAGTTATAAAATCAACAAAGGGCAATAACTCAAAAATTTTGATCAGCAGAGTTACGGTTCTTGTGCACTGCACCTCTCCATAATGAGATCTATCCACCTGTAAAGTGTCATGATTCTACCTTACATACTTTTTGAGTTATGCTCCGGACAAGAATCAAGTTTGAAAATCAACAAAGGGCAATAACTCAAAAAATATGATCAGCAGAGTTACAGTTCTTGTGCACTGCACCTCTCCATAATGAGATCTATCCAACTGTAAAGTTTCATGATTCTTCCTAACATACTTTTTGAGTTATGCTCCGGACAAGAATCAAGTTTGAAAATCAACAAAGGGCAATAACTCCAAAAAATGGATCGGCAGAGTTACGGTTCTTGTGCACTGCACCTCTCCATAATGAGATCTATCCACCTGTAAAGTTTCATGATTCTACCTTACATACTTTTTGAGTTGTGCTCTGGACAAGAATCAAGTTTGAAAATCAACAAAGGGCAATAACTCAAAAATTTTGATCGGCAGAGTTACGGTTCTTGTGCACTGCACCTCTCCATAATGAGATCTATCCACCTGTAAAGTTTCATGATTCTACCAAACAAACTTTTTGAGTTATGCTCCGGACAAGAATCAAGTTTGAAAATCAACAAAGGGCAATAACTCCAAAAATTTGATCGACAGAGTTACAGTTCTTGTGCACTGCACCTCTCCATGATGAGATCTATCCACCTGTGAAGTTTCATGATTCTACCTTTCATACTTTTTGAGTTATGCTCCGGACAAGGTTTGGTCTACGGACAGACCGACCGACCTACGGACGGACCGACCGACCGACCGACCTTCCGACCGACCGACCGACCGACACTTGCAAATCAATATACCCCCATTTTCTTCGAAAGGGGGCATAATTAATTCTACGCACCAAGTTTCAAAGCTCTAGGCAAAACAGTCTAGGAGAAGATTGCACAAAATTTTCTTCTCTGTCCTCATATGAAATCCAATACCCAACAACATAGGGCCAGTTTCCATTGTAAAAAATAATATGTAAAAATATGTATTTTGGTAGAGGGTCCTAAGACAATATAACATACCAGTTTCAAAGCCATATGCCAAATAATTCAGAAGATTGTCCTCCTTTGTCCATATATATGAAATATGATACCACAATAATTTGAAGACTGTATTTCTGTAGTGGGCCTTTGGATGATGCTACATACAACAATTCAAGACTCTAGGCTGTATGGCCATGTCAGCAAGATGAAAACAAAACGTGTTTGTGAAACAGCCAATGTTAAAATTTGGACAGACTGATGGAGAGACAGACACATGGTAAACAACATTCCGCCCTGGGAGCATAATTAAAATATATCTACCTAAATTTGGCCTCTTAAGTCCAAATTTCTGAGCTTACAGACTATGCGATTACTTAGAGACAGAGAGTTGCACTTAGTTTTGTATGTCACAAGCAAAACTGTCATGACTCTTTCAAGTTATAAACTTTTTTCCCCTGCATTTATGTAAAGAAATCAAAATTCACTTGTCCATAAGTAATACTTACATAGAATTATTTGAACACAACTTTACTGTTCACAATGGAAACTTATCTACTAAGTAAAAGATGACAAAAATACATGCAAGCTTCTCCAACAATGATAATTATAACGTTTGACAGGTCTTTTCCTGGCATTTCATTTTGAAAAGGACTTTATATATTGATAGATAATTGTTCACTTCTTAACCATGACAAAAAACTAAGTATTTAGCCTTTTGAATTCCCATTGCACATATACATAACTAACCTTTGAGCAAAAATGCACCAGAGGAGTCCCGCAAACTACTCGGAAAAAGAAGAAAGCTGTTTTTTCTAAAAGTATTGTTTTAATTTTGCTTACCCAAGACACAAAAATATAGGTATTTATAGGTATTTAGGGCAAAATGGGTGATATTATAGGTTTTTATAGGTAAGGTCCAAAAATATAGGATAATATAGGTATTTATAGGTATTTATAGGTTACTGGGCGCCCTGACCATAAAATCCTTCCTTCATGCACATCTACCAATTGAGGTAATAACATTGACCAAGTTTCATTAACCCTTTCCCAAACGACAAAATTTTAGGGTGATCCGCTTAAAAACTGCCACAAATGACAAAATGGAAGGTATTAAAGATAAAATAAGTGTAAAATATGGCACAGAAAATATTGAGACAAAAGGAGAAACTGCTGGTTATCAGCAGTTTCTTCTTTTTTTCAATATTTTCCCAATCCTTTTATATCAGGGACGTCAAAACCAGGTCTTGTTTGGGAAAGGGTTAAGATCCAGCTAGAAACTTAGGAGGAGTTGCGTTGACAAGAAAAGTGGACGGACGTACGGACGGATGGACGGACGGACGGATGGACGGACGGATGGACGGATGGACGGACGGACAGACGGAGAAGATGTCGCCAATATACGTCCGCCGGCGTATAAAAATTAGAAAATCCGGTGGTGTAGACTATGACGATACATGTACAGGCTGATCTTTGTCCATGCTAATTGGCTAAATGGAAAAGTAGATATACTCCAAATTGATATCACAGTACAGTGCAAGTATTAATTAGAATTGATCTTATTAATTTAGTTTCTGCAGCCCATAACTTAATAATGTCACTTTTCAACGAAAACCTTGTAACTGCAGCTTAAAACAAGCTGCAGTTTGAGGTTTTTGTTGAAAAGCAACGATATGACAAATGAAATCATTATTTTTTTTTAATTTTGACATCATCAGCTCATCTGTTGAAATGCCGTCAATTAGACCACACCTCTGAACAAATTTTCTTTTTTTTCGCTTTACAGTAACAATCTCTGATTTTGAAGTCCTCTTGATTTTTAGTAAACAACTTACTTAATCTTTATGCATTGAATTTAAATATTCATTGCATGAGGATTGGTTTACTTTTTAAATGTTCAAAAATAAATCGGTTACAGTAATATTTAAGGATGACTGTATCAACCACATACAGTGACTTTAATCAGGCAAAAACAGGGGTAAAAGTTGAAAATTTTGAAAAACCTGAAAACCTGGAAAAGTCTGTATTTATATAGTAAAAATCGAGAAAATAGGGCATTTTGGAATACTCAAAAACCTGAACTTCAGGCATATGCCTGAAAACTTTTACCCCTGCAAAAAGCTTTACTTTCATTACCAAAGTTGATTACGTAGCTTATTATATGAAAGTTTAAATATGAGAATCACACCATGCGAAAGTTGGGGGCTTCATGAAATTATGAATCCAGCTCAATACATTTGCTAACTGATTTATGAAATGCATTGGACACAGTTTTATGTCTCAGTAAATAGCTAAGTTCATTTGTCGGCATTAGCTCAATTTCAAATTTTCAAATTTTAGGGTGATCCAATTGAAAGCTGCTGCAGACGACAAAATTGGTGATAATAAAGACATGATTTGTGTAAAATATGGCACAGAAAATATTAACCCATTACTGTACAGTGACACCTTTTGACTCCATAACAAGAAAAGGCTTGGGAAAACATTGTGGAAAATTAAGAAATTGCTTGTGACAAGCAATTTCGTCATTTCCAACAAAGTTTTCTACCCCAAGAGACCAAAGAAAAGAAAATTCCTTCCACTTGAAATTGTTGTCTGCATTATCATTGAATTTGGAACAGTCCAAAAGTTTGCCGTCTGGTAATGGGTTAAGACAAAAGGAGAAACTGCTGGTAATCAGCAGTTTCTTCTTTTGTTTCAATGTTTTCCCAAACCTGTTCTATATTAACGGACGTCAAAAACCAGGTCTTGTTTGGGAAAGGATTAAAGTATTCCACCCTCGTCAAATTCCATTGCCATGGTCATGTCATTGGACGACATGAGAACTTGCATGAAGTGTTTTTGGATCCAATGATGGATGGAATAACTTAAAAGACAAAAGAAACAGTTTTTCATTATTTGAGGTTTTTTTTATTCGATATGTATTAGTATGCAGAAAATGTGCAGTTTGATCATGTTAGAAACTTTATTAACTTTTCATTGAGCCCTTTTTCTCATGACAAACCACAAATTTAATTATCTGGATGAAGAAATAGAATCAAATTCACCCAATTTCGCCATACATCTGTCAACATTATCAACCGATCTATGGATTTATGCTCGGTTATATTTGAAAATGGCGTAACTACAGCTTACATAAGCTGTAGTTACGCCATTTTCGAACATAACCAGCATTGTATTAAAAAAACTTCATAGTTTGATGGATGCAATTGTGGCCACACCTAGTACCTGCCTAGAGCATTTGACATCAAAAATATTAAGTAATCAACCATTGCGCAACCCTTCTTATAATTACATAGAAACACCTTTTCTTTACTCAATGTCATGATAATGTCCCCTGAGAAAATTAAGTTCAAGAACTGTTCTAGAACATTCTAGAAAATTAAATGGCACTTCTAGAATTGTTCTAGAACAGTTCTAGATGTGCCATTTAATATTCTAGATTAGTTCTAGAACTAGGAATGTGTTCTTGAACTTTTTTCGCAGGGGGTAAAGTGATGGTTTGATTGTGATTTCAATGCCACTTTAAATCTTAAGACTTATCAGCATCACAGTGATTGGAGCAGCTAACCATGGATTCTCAGTATTTCTCTAAACAGTACTAAAAACACAAAATCCCTTCTGAGTCGCAAGCTGCTCAGACATCCAACATGGGTTTACAATTATCCATCTACTGGTTGGAGACAAAATATCTGAGACGATATTATGCACTGCCCAAAAAGTATGGTAGTTAGATCTATGAAGTTAGAATTGAAAAGATTGAATGGGGTTGAATGATAATTCAGATGTTCTTGGATGCAAAGTAACCTTGTCTGACTTCGATCTATTAGATTGACACTCGTTCTGTGTCGGCCGTGGCCCTAGCGCAGTTGGAAGCACATCTGCCTCTCATTCGAGAGGTCCCGGGTTCGATACCTGGCCGCGGCTGTTTGGAGCGATAGCTACAATAACTTGAGCTACAGCTAGTCCCAATCAAAGTCGGCCCTTGAGTTCCTGGGATAATTATCAACCATCAGTAATACATATGAAATCCAACCAGAGCCATTAGCTACTCATCCCAGATGGTTTACTAGATGATTCCTCAATATTTAAAATACAACACTTTAAAGACTTATATTCCGATTCAGAAATGAATGTTTACCCTTCTCATGCTGTTCAGGTCAATTTACTGTTCTTACCAAAGCTTTCGCAGGCAGTATAGACTAAGATCAGCCTGCACAGGCATGCAGTCTGATCTTAGCCTAAATGCCTTCTTTCTACACCATTATTGCAGCTTATCTAATTTGTCTCTTAAATAGGGGTTTGTCAAGCAAATAACGCGCATGCGCACAAGTCGTAATTCATTTACCTGTTTCCCTCGAGGGGGCAAGTCGATAACAATTCTATAGTGGGATAATAAGCGTGACGGATTAATCTGCAATTGTGATTCGTTAAATCGAAAAAATGGGCGGGCACGATCATTGTTGCGTGTATGGGTGTGATCATAGACGGAATAAACTCTCAAATAATTGTAGATTCTTCACTTTTCCAAAAAAATCGGCATTAAAATGCGATGGATTCATGCGTCGGGTAGACATAACTTGAGTTTAAAAACACTTACAAACAACGTGAAAGTTTGTGGATGCCACTTTATTTTGGGAGAGCCAGATAGAACTGATAAAAAAAATCCTGACTATGTACCAAATAGAAATATACCAAGTATTTTGACGAAGAAACCCACCAGACAATCTAAAACGAGCAAAAAATCGTCGGAATAGACCAAGACTCTAGAAGCGGCCGAACATAGCTCAACCATAGTTTCTAGAGTTACAAAGAGAAATCGACGACAATTATCACTCTGCGAAATCCCCAGTCCCTCCAATGTGATTGAGATATCTTCCGAAGTAAGTATTATTCATTTATAACTACATGTACTATGTCCGTCATTCAAAGGCCGAAGAAGATTTTGAGGTACGGAAATAACGAGAAAACTCCACAAAAAATTCTAGATTGACTCCGTATTGGATTAAAATTTTGGAAAAGAAGATATATAATCAAGGGGTCCAACGTACACAAGTTTTTGTGGTCAAAAAGATCGGCAGTGGACAAAGATGGCGGCTAAATGATTGAATTTTGTGTCGATTTTGGGGACAAAAACTGAAAGTAAGTACGTTTCTTGGCTTTGATATACCATGTCACTTAGCCGAGGATGTGGAGACAGTATTCACGCTCCTAGGGAAATAGGCCTTAACTTCTGACATGTTCTCAAACTCCATTGATGCTCGAAGTAATGCGAAGCTTGAGGCGGCAACAAAATCCGAAACTGATTTTGACCTGTATAAAATCGCCATTTGCATTAAAAACGCGATGAAATGAGATCAACCCTCGCTGTCTACACCATTTAAACAATAAGCCCAACAATCTGATCGCACTTTTAATGTATGCAACACCTCGCATTCATGAAAAAACCCTATGTAAGCTGTCTAAGGTGGACTGTGGCCAACTGTACGAAAATAATGTCGCCACCATGTCAAATCTAACGATCCCTTGTCAAATTTCGAATTGTGTTTCCCAAAGGTTTTGTTTTGAAATCCTTTCACATACCTGAAACAGGATACCCAAACCCCCACAAATGTTTTTTATTTTACCCTCAAAATGAATCTTGTACCCATCTTTTTTGTAGACAGCCTACTTTGTCTCTTAAAGAGGGGGTGCAAGCATCCTGTAAAATAAGCAATTGTACCCCCCAGATTTAAGAATCAATGGTAACGCTGCTGAAAAGTATTAAAGAACATTGTTTTTAGAACCACGAATTCTCTTTGAGAATGAAGTGATGTTAAAAATATTTATAAATCATTTATAGTCTAGATCTATGTTTAGTAGGAGTCAGTCAGGCTTCAGTTAGAATGTGACTGGATCTACTGCCACTGCGTGACTTAATAATTCCCTTTGATAAGATGTAATAATATCGAGGAAAAGGAATAAGACGGTATCAAAAATTGTCTTCCTTTTCGTCAATATTTTCTAATTGTTCAACACTTGGTTGTATGTATCATTCATTGTTTGGGAAATGGTTATATTAATCATTGTCATCATTATAATGCCGTTGTTTGAATAAGTCTTGTTTATATTTTTCGGGTGATGTTAATCTTCCATGGCAGACACTTGACCGTAGCAGATAGATCAGTATCCCGGTCCTGATGAATTCCGAGAAATAACTGGCATAACTGTCTTAATTCACTGAGACGGCATACCAGAAACATTACCTGAAGCCACAAATGAACCTTTTATGTATGTTTTTCAAGAACTCTGTAAACACACTGTAAAGATGGATGCTATTGATTTATGAAGTTTGATACAAGATGATGAAAACCACAGTCAAGCTTGAAGATATTTTCATGGATGATGGTTCCAAGTCTGGCAATGCTAATGACCAGACCTACAGCTTTTAAAGAAGTTTATGTTAAATTAACCCTTTCCCAAACTGCAAAATTTTAGGGTTGTCCAATTTTTAAGTTGTTTCAGAGACCAAAAACAGATGTTGATTAAGGTAGGACTTGCCTATGATATAGCTCAGAAAACATTGAGACAAAAGGAGAAAATGCTCATTGCTGGTTATCAGAAATTTCTTCTTTTACCTCAATGTTTCTCAAGCCTTTTCTATTAAGGACTTCAAAATCAGGTATTGTTTGGGAAAGGATTGATTAAGCATTTTGTCTTCTGATACTATTTGGTGTTGCTCGTTACAGAATAAAATCCTGTCAAACTTGTACAATGTGGTACTTTATAATCCTTCCCAAGACAACAAAATTTGATGTTGGTCCCAATTCAAAGGTGTTGCAGACAGTAATTTAAAGTGAAAAAGATTTTATGATTTTTGATCTTTTTTGCTTGAAAATATTGTGGAAAATGAAAAAATTGCTTGCTTGTCATATGTATGCAATTTCTTGATTTTCCACAATGTTATATCAAAAAACCTCTATCTTGTTGGGCATCAATTTCAAAATGCCACTATATGGTAAACTGATGGAGTAATCTTTGTCCGCTAGACTGGGCAAAATAGAAAATGGTCGCCGACAACAATGTGAATCTGACTTACAATGTGAAATCGTTGGTTCAGCACGAAACAGTTGTAACTGCCTATAAACATAATAGGCTGTTAGAACTGTTTCACGCTGAGCCATCGATAATGTTGAATGTTCATTTCATATGGTAGAAAAATAAAAAGGGATAAGGGGGTGAATGCTTATTGTCAGCATTTTTATTACGCTTCCCTCAATGTTTTCAAAAGCATCATCTCATAGATCTATACATCACGGCCAAGGATTATTTGAGAAAAAGGCACCAGACCCCTGGTTCGACCAGTATCCTTTCTGCCATTCGCAAAGGCGACTCTAGTGGGGGATTGGTGCGTTGGGTCGCTCGCCCCCAACCCCACCCCTTCCCCCCTGCCCCCAGGAAAAATCCTGTATCAGACCTTGATTTGACAGAAGTCTTTCTATCGCCAATGGATTTGAATAATTAAAATGAGAGAGCAGTTGATGGCTTTGATTGGAAGATCTGTTAGTACATATTGAGAAAACATGTAGATGACCAAAATCTGTGAAAACTTCTTCATTCGCTATGGTAAATCATTGATGGAAAAGGAAATATCAAGGTTTATCTGTGGATCTTTTCTCTTCAAAATTTTAAAAAGATGTTCCAGACACTCACGGGATAAATTATTTTTAACTTGAATTTTACAACAGATTTTCCATAGACAAAGACATCTGTCAAAAACAGATTAAAATGTCATCTGACAATTTCAGACTACCAGGCTACTAGCAAATAATGAACCAATGACCAATTGGATCATTCAGGACCAAGCCTTTGAAAGCATCAACTGGAAAAGAATGCTGGTAACTATATTAACAATTTCATCCTTTTCCACAAGTGTATTGCATGGCAGGCAACTGGGCTTATAGGTGATAGGACATTGAATGAACAAATAATTCATTTTTCCATTTATTTTCAACTCATTTTTATGTCCCTGATAGATTAACCTTGTGAAATCATTGATACAAAAGAAGGAATAATATAATTTCTTCTTTTGCCTCAATATTTTCTAAGCTCTCTACACAAATGCTACCTTCATTAAGAAACAGCTGATTTCAAATTGGGCCAGTCCAACATTTTGTTGTTTGGGAAAGGATTAAAATGAGGTGAAAATGAAAAATATAAATCAAAAAAGCAAACTCAAGATTCTTCAACCACTGCTATTTTCTTTAATTACACAAAACAAATTCCAATTTCATATCGCTTGGGAATTGCCAAAACCAAGGTACATTAATAATTTACTTGAAAATCTAAGGCTAGATATCTAAAACTTTGCAAAAAAAAAAACCCTAAAGACTCTCATTTTAACAAACAAGTCTATTTGAAACTCTCTGATAAGGTAAGCTTTTGAGAACATGGAGGAATTAGATGCTTGTCCAGGGACAATTTATTGATCCTGCTTTAAACTCTGCCAAAAAAGTCCAAAGTTTAAACTAAATTAACCCACAATTAAGTCTATTAATGCATGACAATTAATCTAAAACATGTAAATCTTTAACATGATAAGAACCGTTGTAACAGTTTATCTTGGCCTCGGGGTATCATGGCCCCCACCCTGGGTATCTTGGCATCCACCTAAAATTTTGTTCCAGTCCCCAAAAATTCAAACAATGTCTACAAATGTTACACCTTCTGGTACACCTTCTGTTAAATGTAAAGAAAAAAACAAAGTTTAATGTGTTTTGGTCAAATTTTTCGGCTTTTTTGCTTGAAATAGCTGCTCAGGAGCCAAAATAAACTGATACACCGGTAAAGCTAATGATAAATGACCTGACAGAGCATAGCTAGCTAATAGCTAAATATGCTCTGCCTGGTCATTTACCATGAGCTAAACTGATACACCGGTAAAGCTAATGATAAATGACCTGACAGAGCATACCTAGCTAATAGCTAAATATGCTCTGCCTGGTCATTTATCATGAGCTAAACTTCATTTAAAAATAGTTATCTCTTTTCAATGATTTTGGATAAAAAGTCTTCAAATTCATTCAGTTCGTTAGTAAACATGAAAAGTTTTGTCTCTCCCTCTAGCGTGTAGCCTCAGGTACTCATCCAAGTGGAGATTAATCTGTAGCACATCGTTCTCTTTGATTCAACTGTTTCCTGAATGGTCTTATTCCCTGAAATATAGAAACAATACCTCACAAAGTTGGATAGTTTTGGTAGATTGCTGCTTTGATGGAGTTTACAGCTGCATTCAACAATATTTCAGCTTTACTTTTGTAGCTTCTGCACCTAACAATGTGCCCCCATCAATGCTTTGTGTCAAATTTATTACAATAACCAATTAAATCCACCAGCTATTCATCTCTAGCTTTAGTTTATGAAAGGTTGTTTACAACTTTAAACTCATAAGTCGTTTTTTCTATATGCTTTTCTACATCATGAATGTACATACCATGTAATCCATTACCACAAATTGAATTCCCATGCTTTGGAAATCATTAATCATTTTGGAGAAAAAGAAAAGTAAAAAAAATATATTCACTTGAAATTGTCGTCTGCAACATCTTGAATTTAGACCAATCTAGATAATAACAGCCTCTGTCTTAACTTAGCTGTATGAAGTGTAAAGCGTTACAGAAGTGCACCTCTGGTATGCAGGGCACATTAAATGTTGTGCTTTGTTCTGGCTTATCATGATGGGGACTGCTATCCATCTCCTTCTCTTTTTCCTTGACCCTTTTCGATTCTTTTTACATGAATTTTGATATTTTTTATCTCAAGCCCTAACCAAAAGCATACAAAATAGGATAAAACTGATTTTGCGCCTGGTAAACCAGAGACTACCCCAGACGACCATATCAAGTGAATGTAATTTTACATTTCGGGTCCCTCTGGATAGAAAACACTTTGGAAAATGAACACATGTATTGCTCATTCATTTTCAATTTCCACAGTATTTTCTAGAGCATTGTTATTTTAATTATGTTTGGGTCCCAGAATGCGTCAAATGGACTTGATAATACGCATAGGACTTCATTATAACAAAATTCATTGTTACGCGAACTTACGCCTCTGAATTTGCAGCACAATTCGAAATTTTTACAGGAGATAGTTGGATTAATAATTGACATGGTGGCGACATTATTTTCGTACAGTTGACCACAGTCCACCTTAGACAGCTTACATAGGGTTTTTTCATGAATGCGATGTGTTGCATACATTAAAAGTGCAATCAGATTGTTGGGCTTATTGTTTAAATGGTGTAGACAGCTAGGGTAAGTCTCATTTCATCGCGTTTTTTATGCAAAAGGTCATTTTATACGGGTCACAATCAGTTCCGGATTTTGTTGCCGCCTCAAGCTTCGCATTACTTCGAGCATCAATGGAGTTTGAGAACATATCAGAAGTTAAGGCCTATTTCCCTAGGAGCGTGAATACTGTCTCCACATCCTCGGCTAGGTGACATGGTATATAAAATCTAAGAAACATACTTACTTTCAGTTTTTGTCCCCAAAATCAACCAAAATTCAATCATTTAGCCGCCATCTTTGTCCACTGCCGATCTTTTTGACCACAAAAACTTGTGTACGTTGGACCCCTTGATAATGGTCTGTTGAAATATTTATATACAAATCAGTTCACCATAAGGATCCTGTTCAAAACTGAATTATCATTTAAAAGTGCAAATATCGTATGGAAAATACTGCATTCCGCATGATTTCGAAATCTTAAAATACCTACTCTTCGCATTTTCTCGAGCCAAATCCCACTATTCATCCGTGAGCTATAAAATTTCATAATTAGGCTATATAGGCCTAATATATCATATCATCAAAACGGTATCGAAACTTAAGTTGATTTCTGTTCTGGGGTAAAAAAACTGACTTTTATTAACCCATTACCACACAGTGACTCCTTTTGACTCCCCACAAAATAATGGCTTTGGAAAACATCGTGGGAAATGAAGAAATTGCTTGTGACAAGCAATTTCTTCAATTACCACAATGTTTTATGCATAAATATACCAAAAAAATCAAAATTTCATTCACTTCAAATTGTCGTCTGCATCATTTTTGATTTTGGAATAGTCTAAAAATTGCCGTTTGATTATGGGTTAAGACACTATTAAATTCAAAATAAAGGCCAAATGAATACGTTCGTTTCCCTTCTTATTCGAAAAATACGGAACCTGATCAGTAAAATTAATGCTTAAATTGCACTGCGATTGGGATGTTTAGCATTATTGATCATTATTTGGTTTTAAAATAATGATACCGATGATCTGTCTCACTACCGTATTGCTATTAATTTCGGTTGTTCGATTTTTTTTCCTTCGAATTCCGTTCAATGACAATTTCGTCTGATTTGTCACATATCTTTGATTGGTGTCCAAAATTATCATTTTTACAGCTTGATTAAAGGTAAAAGTACATTTCGATTGCCAATATTGATGTGATCAGTATTGTCTATGCAAAGGGTTTTGCAGATAGGCCTACTGGTATATCACGCGTTTGACAGTCTCGTCGGTACATTACTTTAATATCGCCTTATCAGTATATCACAATCAACGTTATCGGCTTTTCAACAGCAACAAAAAAACCTGTCATTCCAAAACCCTTTCGTCGCCGATATGTTCCAAAGAAACTAGCCAATGCGAATATTAAATCTCGAGGAAAAAAAAAGAAAGAAAAAAGAAGGCTCGTTAGAACAGGGGCCGATCGGTCATCAATCAAACACCATCTTTTATAACGCTGAAGCAAATTAAGGGGAAATGCTTACCATCACCGTTTTATTCTTTTGTCAGAATGTTTTCACGAGTCAGGGACAGGCTTAGCAAATATTATGCATAATACCAAGTGGGGTTTATTCATAGTGGCGGATCCAGAGTGGTTTCGGGGGGATCAAATGCCCCACATCCTGTAGTGTAATTTATTCATTTTTTAAAACTTGTTTAACTATTTCCAAGACAGCAAATATTGAGACTGTTCTGATCGAATGCAGTTGAACACGACATTACTATTACTGACAACAGAAACTGTGTAATAAATAGCCCACGATAAATATTTGGGGAGAAAGACAACACTGGTCAGCAACTTTTTCCCCTTTGACATTTAAGTTTTCGTAGGCTATTACTTTCGAGGACGTGATAGCCTTGTCTTTGGGAAAGGTAAATGAACCCCTCGGTGGTGCTATAACATTTCATGTTTTACTTTAGAAATCAACAATTTTATAGCCCGTAACACTTTTTGAAAATTGTGCCAGCCTTCAGTCGTTGGAGAAAGGGTAAAATTTCTCTGCAAAAATCGCCTTTAATGGCAAAAACATCGTAAAAGTTGATTTGATGATTCGTTGTTACAATGTTCTTAATAACGAAATGTCGTTGACTGAATGGTTAAGACTATTATGTTGGAATATGCCAATCGCCGGTGTTATTGCAAAACCTCGTAACTGCAGTTTGATTTAAGCTGTAATAACAAGATTTTTAAATTTATATTTGATATAGGAGTCGACATATACCGACTATTCATCCCATCAAAATGTATGCGCAGACAAGTGAACGGGCTTCGTGGTCATTATGGGAATATGAAAATAGGGATAAAAAAGAAACCGATAGAAATGATGAAGTACATCTATTTATTTTCAATTTTGACCAATTTTGACATCTTGGAGTATAAGTGAATCATCTCGCACACAATTCGATGTATAATCATGCTTAAATGTGTAAATAAACTTAGTTTTTAAACGTGTATTCTACAAACAAAATAGAGCGATAATTTACCGGGAGTAAATAGTGCCCCCTCAAGAACACTGGAAGTACATTTTTAATTTTCTTTGTGAAGAGTTTCGCAAGGGGAATAACTCTTTGACAAACCTCTATTGGTCCTTTTGTTTTAGAAATAGCGCAAGTCAAATGACTGGACTTTTATTGCCCTATAGCCCTTTCCCAAACAACATAATTTTAGTTTGGTTGAGTTTGAAAACTGGTGTAGATGACAAAATGGACAACTACAAAGTGAAATTTTGTGATTAATATAACAAAGAAAATATTGAGGCAAAAGGAAAAAATGTTGATTTTAAGCATTTTCTTCTTTTGCCACAATGTTCACTCAAGCCTATTAAATTAGGGATGTCAAAACTGCTTGTTCGGGAAAGGGATAGTCAAACCTTAAAAAAAAATAGAATGAATTTACTTGCACTTATTCTGTTTCACTTTTTGGAACTCAAATGACCTTTTTCTTTCATATGCGACCCCTGCAAAGCTAAATATTGTATGGTATTATAATTCATAAATTGGAAAGTTTAATTCAGCTATTATGTAAGGTGTTTCCCCTCTCTTAAATCCATCAAAAGAATATTTTAACTTTCTTTAATGAAGCATGGAAATGATAAGACTCCACCCTCCCTCTTACAAAGTTTCTAACATTACTATGTAGGTTAGGGCATAGCAAAAGGACAGTACCCTTTCACAAAATTAATGGCAAAAACTTAGACTGTTCAAACTCGAGAGCAGCTGCATTCAGGAAAGGTCTAAACGTTTACCATAAATTTGGAAAAGGCTTAATAGCATCAATCTAACCCATTCCGAGATGGCAAAAATCTAGATTGATCCAAATTCAAAGACATAGCAGATGATATTTTCAAATTAATGAAATGTTACATTACAGTTTTTGGTCTTTCACAGTAGAAAACATTGAGGGACATGAAGAAACTGCTTGTCACGAGCAATTTCTTCATTTTCCACAATATTTCCCAAAGTCTCTCTCATCTAGGATGTCAAAAGGTGTCAATGTATGTTAACAGGTGTCTTAACCCATTACCAAACAACAAAATTTTAGCCTAGTCCAAACTCAAAGTTGCAGACGACAAGTTCCATTGAACGAAATTTAAAATTTTTTGGTCTTTGTTGGTAGAAAACAATGTGGGAAATGAAGAAATTGCTTGTCACAAGCAATTTCTTCATTTTCCACAATGTTTACCAAAGCCTTTATTTTGTGGGGTGTCCAAAAGCGTCAATGTGTGAGGAATGGTTAAAAGACTGAAGTACATAGAGAGAGTTAAAAATGCAGTGCACCAACTCTCAAACTGGACCAAAAGACTTGGTCTTGTGAAATGTTTAAATTCAAAGCAATAAACAACTAAACCAATGGTTAATTCACATTTACATACAGTTTTTTGTCCGTTAGATTTGAGTCTCGGTGGGAGAGCATGCCATTTACCTATGTCAACATTTATAGTGACTCCCCTTTTGTCCGCTAATGACCCCACCCAATGCAGGATAATTTAACCCTTTTCCAAAACAAGGCCTGGTTTTGACATCTCCAATAGACTAGAAAGGGCTTTAGACAACATCAAGGCAAAAGAAGAAAATGCTGATAATCAGCATTTATTCCTTTTGCCTAGATATTTTCTATATATGCTTGTAATCCATTTTCTATCAACATCTTTTAAGATTTCAAATTGAAGCCCCTCAAATTTTGCCATTTGGGAAAGGGATAAACCTTTTCCAAATAGTCCCTGGTTTTAAATTCCTTTAAATGAAAGCTTTGGAAAACATTTAGAGACCAGCATTTTCTCCTTTTCCTGCAATACAATTTATAGACACTCAGTTGGAGATCAACCCTTACAAATAAATGTCTTCGATGATACTCTCTACATTTGATTATATCCAAAGTAATCAGCGTCAATAAATCTGTTTTTGAACAATACGAAATTCAAAAATTCAGTGAAATATGTCATGCATGAAGATCTTCGATTTAAATTGAAAATAAATAATTATATCGCTGCTTTTCAACAAAAAACCTCGTAACTGCAGCTTGTTAAAAGCTTCAGTTACAAGGTTTTTGTTGAAAAGCGACAAAATACCACTATCGAAAATTATCATAAATCTGTGACAAAAAAAAAATCGGGCCATCTCACACGAGTCCTACGTCAAGAATGTGAACCACTCCTCCGTGCAGTTACCCCCTCGGACTGAGTCGCACAATACCTCTTGTGTTTACGATATTGTATTAGACATTATAGCCGTAATAGGAGACATCGAAAACGTCGATAGATTACCCACCACGCCTTGCTGAGAGGCCTCCTGCAGCTTTAACCCTTTCCCAAACATCATTTCTTTTTAAAACTGCAATTATTTAGATTGTTTCAATATTAAAAGTGCTGTAGTCCACAAAATGTTTTGATTAAGATAAAATTTGTGTGCAATATTGTATAGAAAATATTGAGGCAAAAAATGAAAATGCTGGTAACCAGCAATTTCATCTTTTGCCTCAATGTTTTACGAAATTGTTTTACTAGGGATGTCAAAACTAGGTTTCGTTTGGGAAAGGGATATGATGACCTGGCAAATGTTTATTCATAGCTCCGTCATACGATCGTATACCCAAACTTCAACATGAAATATATCTTAAACCATGCTCCGAATTCTATTTTGTGGGTACTTATTAAAATTATCTCTTCAAGACGATTATAATGAGTACCCACAACATAAGATTTGGATGAGAATTAAAAGATTAAGATCGTAATTTTGATAAAAGATCAGAAGCTCTGTTTATTTTTCAAAACCCTTTGCTAAACCACAAATAAGTAACCAATTATTACACTTTAGTGGTTTTACCCTTATTTGGATATTAATTTTTTTTAAAATTGGATTTCTTGATTAATATTTTTGCCATTTCCTTAAAAGCCTTTCCCAAATACCGGTACCCCCTGGTTTTGATGTCCATAATAGAGACGATTCAAATAAGTACCAACAATTTAAGTCTCAAACAATTACAACCAACACTTATTTCAATTTTGTAACTTCATTTCTTTAAAGTGACATTTCAGAATTATTTTTGCATAAATTTCACTTTTATTCTATCTGAAAGAGCACGTTTTCTTATGAAAATTCTGAAAATTTCAAGCCAAAATATTGAACCGTTTTACGAGAAATATATATTTTTGTACTAAAATGAAACAAATTTTTGTGGACAACAGTTCAGATTTATATAGAATTTGTCATTTCTGTCTCAACTTTGAAGGCGTATTTTCGCTTACAAATAACACCTTCAACGAACTGATAGCGTTTCTACGCATTAGAATAAACAATCTTTGCATCAAGACTTACTTTTAAACAAGAGGGCCAAGATGGCCCTGCATCGCTCACCTGAGAGGACTTTGAGACAAACATCTTGAAATCTTCAAACTCCCATGACCCACTTTTTACATGACCTACATATCATTAAGATAAGCATTCTGAACAATTTTCACTATGAGTAAATATTTAGGTTCTTAGAGCAAAAACAAGATTTGACCTTTTGACCTAGTTTTAAACCTAACATTAGTCACTTTCTACATGAACCATTTATCATCAAGATAAGCAATTTTCACAATGATGAATAAATATTTTGATATTTTAGAGCAAAAAACAAAATTTGACCTATATTTTGACCTCCCATGGCCCACTTTATACATGCCCCAGATATTGTCAAAATAAACATTCTGAATTTTTACAATGATTGAGTAAATATTTCGGTTCGTAGAGGAAAACAAGATTTGACCTAGTGACCTAGTGTCTGACCTCACATGGCCCCCTTTTTACATTGACCAAATATCATCAAGATAAATATTCTGAACAATTTTCACCACGATAAAGTAAATATACTGAGAGGCAAAAGAAAGTATACACTTTTTGATTTTCGATATCTCTCTTAATTTCCACCATATCGACTCAAAATTTTGCACTATTTATTCCTACTCATAGACCAATAATGCAGTCTTGTTAAATTTAACCTGAAATTGCTTGACTACCTGTACTCTTGCTACATGCTGATCTTGCAAATTTTGCACGTGCGACTTAGTGGAGCATCAAATATTGCTGTTAATCCTTATTGGAATTCTTTATCAATTATCACAACAAATCACAACGTTAAATTTTCTCTAACATCATAACACAATTCTCGGTGGCTGGTAGAAAACGATCAACATACCCATATTTTGCCATTAAGACCCATTTTTCTATGACGCAGCGTAATACGAAAGAAACGTGACACAATATACACTTATTCAGGTAGTATAGGAACATCCTGTGAAGATGTTATCAAAATCCGTCTATAAATTTAGAAGGAGTTGTGTCAGATAACTTGTTTGCATCAAGCCCCCTTTTGCCATGACGCATCATAATATGGAAAACACTTACAATATACGCATGGTTCTAAGTAACTAGGCTCTTTCTGCGAACATTTTATCCAAATCCGTTCATAAATGTAGGGTTTGTGTCAACGTGAATTATTGTGATAATTTATTTCTTAAATCCCCTTTTTCGATGCCGCTGTATGATAGGAAACAAGAGGACCATGATGGTCCTATATCGCTCACCTGAACCAAAATGATATGAGCAACACTTTTGTTCAATTCAATAAATATTTATGACTTAAGACTGAAAACGAACTTATGGTCAATAACATTGTGAAAATCGAACTCATCCAAGATCTTATGGTGCCCAACATTGTGTCCAAGATTTGTTTTGTTTGTTAAATGATTGTGGATTCTGGAGTATAAACAAGGTCGAAAACAGCCGAAAACAACAATTTTGTCAAATTCAAGGGCACATAACTCTCGACTTTTTATTCAGATCAGACTGAAAATCAAACTCATCCCAGATCTTATAATCCCCAACATTGTGTCCAAGTTTTGTCTTGATTGATCAGTAATTGTAGATTCTAGAGTATAAACAAGGTCGAAAACAGCTGAAAACAGCAATTTAACAAAATCAAGGGCACATAACTCTCGACTTTCTAGTCAGATCAGGCTGAAAATCAAACTCATCCGAGATCTAATGATAGCCAACATTGTGTCCAAGATTTGTCTTGATTGGTCAATGATTGTAGATTCTAGAGAGTAAACAATGTCAAAAACAGCCTAAAACAACAATTTTATCAAATTCAACGGCACATAACTCTCATCTTTCTAGTCAGATCAGACTGAAAATCAAACTCATATGAGATCTTATGGTCTCCAACCTTGTGTCCAAAATTTGTCTTAATTGGTCAAAAATTGTAGATTCTAGAGTGTAAACAAGGTCGAAAACAGTCGAAAATGGCAATTTTGTCAAATTCAAGGGCACATTACTCTTGGCTTTCTTATCAGATCAGACTGAAAATCAGACTCATCCGAGATCACATAATCCCCAACATTGTGTCCAAGTTTTGTCTTGATTGATAAATAATTGTAGATTCTAGAGTGTAAACAAGGTCGAAAACAGCCGAAAATGGCAATTTTGTTGAATTCAAGGGTACATAACTCTCTTCTTTCTGGTAAGATCATACTGAAAATCGAACTCATCTGAGATCTTATGGCCTGCAACATTATGTCCAAGTTTTGTCTTGATTGATCAATAATTGTAGATGCTAGAGTGTAAACAATGTCAAAACTAGGTATTTTTCGCATTCAAGGGCAGATAACTCCCGACTTTCTTGTTCGATCTGACCCATAATCGAACTCATCCGAGATCTTATGCTCATACATGTTTTGACCAAGTTTGGTCAAGATTGGCTTATTTTTGTAGATGCTAGAGTGTAAACACGAAATTGTGGACGGACAGACAGACGGACGGACAGACAGACAGACGGACGACGGACAAAAAGTGACCACAATAGCTCACCTTGAGCACTATGTGCTCAGGTGAGCTAAAAACAGTCGCAACGGAAGGAAGGACATATAGACGGGTAGGCGAAGAAGTATACATAAAACAAACGACCTTCATCAGTGGCGTTTAGAAATCGTAATAATCTATACATCGTTTTCATAGAATATGTGGAAGATCTAGGGTGTATACTTATTTTTGCCTCTCAGTATATTTTGGTTCCTAGAGCAAAAACAAGATTTGACCTAGTGACCTAGTTTCAGACCTCGCATGACCCACTTTTCACATCACCAAGATATCATCGAGATAAACATTCTGAACAATTTTCACAATGATAAAGTAAATATTTTGGTTCTTAGAGCAAAAACAAGATTTGACCTAGAGACCCAGTTTCAGACCTCACATGACCCACTTTTCACATCACCATGATATCATCGAGATAAACATTCTGAACAATTTTCACAATGATAAAGTAAATATTTTGGTTCTTAGAGCAAAAACAAAATTTGACCTAGTGACCTAGTTTTTAACCTCAAATGACCTGTTATTCATATCACCAAGATATCGCCAAGATAAACATTCTGAATTTTCAGAATGATTGAGTAAATATTTTGGTTCTAAGAGGAAAACAAGAATTGACCTAGTGACCTAGTTTCTGACCTCACATGACCCACTTTTAAAATGACCCAAATTTCGTCAAGATAAACATTCTGAACAATTTTCACAATGTTTGAGTATATGTTTCCGTTCTTAAAGAAAAAACAAGATTTGACCCAATGACCTAGTTTTTGACCTTACATGACCCACACTTTCAACATTACCTAGATATCAAGATAAGTATTTAGGATAGTTTTGACAAAGTTTTAGGGCAATATTGGCATCTCTAGAGCAGAAGGAAGGATTCTGTAATATTTGACCTTGTGACCTAGTTTTTGACCTTGCATGACCCATCTTTGACCATGACCAAGATATCATCAAGATAAACATTTAGGACAATTTTGACAAAGTTTAGACAACAATTGGCACTTCCAGAGGAGAAGGGAGGATTTTACAAGATTTGGCCTCGTGACCTAGTTTACGACCTGGCATGAACTACTTCTTGACATTACCTAGATATCATCAAGATAAACATTCAGGACAATTTTGAGAAAGTTTGGGCCAAAACTGGCATGTTTAGAACAAAATGAAGGATTTTGAAAGATTTGACCCTGTGACCTAGTTTTTGACCTTGTATGACCCACTTTTGATTTTGTCATAGATATAATCAAGATAAACATTAAAGACAATTTTGACAAAGTTTGGACAAGAATTGGCACTTCAAGAGCAAAAGAAATGATTTTGTAAGATTTGACCTCTTGACCTACTTAATGACCTAGCATGACCCACTTCTTGACTTAAACTTGATATCATCAAAATAAACATTCATGACAAATTCTACAAAGTTTGGACCAAAATTGGCACTTCCAGTGTAAAAAGATGGATTTTACAATATTTGACCTAGTGACCTAGTTATTGACCTGGCTTGACCTATTTTTTATCATGACCTAAATATCATCAAGACGAATATTCTGATCAATTTTCACAACGATTGAGCATTAAATGTGGCCCCTAGAGCAGAAAGAAGATTTGACCTAGAGACCTACTTTTTGACCCCATTATGGCCCCGATTCAAATTCTTTGAAGTATTTTGAAAAAGCATGACCCATAGATCATATGTGTGAAATATGATTGAATTCTACCAAGTACTTTAGGAGGAGAAGATTTTTTTGTGAAAAGTTGACGGATGGACAGATGGACAGATAGACAGTTAGACAGACAGACGCCGGACAACAGACCGATCACAATACCTCACCTCGAGCACTTTGTGCTCAGGTGAGCTAAAAATGAAATAAATGTGAAATGTCACTTTAACCTATTCTCTCATCGAAACAATTCAAATAGTGCCAAAAACTAAGGGAATGATCAATTGTTAAAGATTTTTTTATATCGGAATTTCTTCCCCAACATATTTTTGGATTGGATATAACGAACATTGTAAGAAAAGCTCACCTTTTTCCCTTTGTCATGGTGGATATCGTGAATTTCCTCTTTAAGTTCCGGAGAACTATCGTCAAGACTGGGTTCGGAGAGACCATCAGACCCACTCTCCGAATGATTCAACTCATTATTCATTGCTTCACGTTGAATGATCCGCTTTTTTAGAGCGAACATTTGTCCGATGGAAAATGCTGATGATGGAATGTCCTTATCCTCCGTAATCGTATACTCCGATTTTATATTCTCCAACTTGATCAAGTTCATCGTAGATTTCCCGTTATTTGTGACACCCTCGTTATTGTGATGATGACTAGAAATACTATTATAACTACCGTCAACTTTTCCAACTTTCCTGAAAGCACTTGGTCCTTCTTTATGTATAACTGATGAATATAATCCAACGGGAACTACGATCTCTTCATTCTGTATCATCACCGGATCATATATCAAATCGTCCGATTTTCTTTTTAGTTTCAAGCGAGCGTACGGCGAGTAATGAACGTCGTCGTTGTCGCTGTCGTCGTATGTTCGTAATAACGGTGAGTGTACGGGGGAGGTCTGAGTACATGTGGACATTCTCGTGCTGGATTCGCTCGTCGTCGTCATGGAAGATTGATCTTCGGTGTCCGGGAGCATTACCGATACTTCATCTGATATTAATGTGAACTGAAATGAAGGAACACAGAATAAGATTAACACTTCCGCAAACTGCAAAAATTCGGACCATCCCAATTTGAAAGCTGCTGAAAACGACAAAATGGTGTAGCTTATGATTGAATTTGTGTTCAAAATAGTACAGAAAATATTGATGCAAAAGGAGAAAATGCTGATTATCAGCATTTTCTTCTTTTGCCTCAATGTTTTCCCAAACCTTTTCAATAAGGGACTTCAAAACCAAGTCTTGTTTGGGAAAGGGTTAACACTTCCACAAACTGCAAAGATTTGGATGATCCCATTTTGAAAGCTTCTGAAGACGACAAAATGTATGTTAATAAGGAAAACATTTGTGTGAGGATAACATAGTATAGAAAACTTTGAGACAAAAGGAGAAAATGCTGGTAACCAGCATTTTCTTCTTTTGTCTCAATGTTTTCCCAAACCTTTTCTACAAGGGACGTCTTGTTTGGGAAAGGCTTAACAGAAAGTTTTCTTTTTATTAAGTTACAAAGAAAATGTCCACAGTCCATGTATAAAACAATGCTGTGACAGGGAAAACACAAGTTGCATCAAGATGAGTCACCATGTCACATAAACAATTAGGCTTGCATGTCACTTACAATGTATACTACTTAATTAACACTTTCCCAAACAGCAAATTATGACTGACATAACTTGGAAGCTGCTAGAGATGACGAAAATGATGCTGATAAAAGTAAGATTTGTGCACAATGTGGCAAAGAAAATATTGAGGCAAAAGGAGACATGCTGGTTATCATTTATTTTTGGGGGGTTCCAAGTTTTTGTGTGTTTTTTATAACAGGGGCATCAAAACTGTCTTGTTGGGGAAAAGGTTTTATTATACTGCAAAGAAAATTCTGGCATTTTGATTGGTTAATGCTGATCTGATAAATATTGATATTAACGGCTTTAGCCGGTAACATACACAAAAATACGAACTGGTAATGGCGGCCATTATTACCCCGCTTCGTTCATAACTCGACCCGTGTTTACCCCTTATGCGACAGTAAAAAGCAAATTTTCTCTATGCCAATTTCCAAAATAAACACATTTAACCTAAACATGGTGCATTTTGTGTTATTTTTCTTTGATTACTTCACACAATATGTATATGCTGTATGTGTATTAAAGGGTCAAGTTCGCTGCATACGTGTGTACTGAATGAAAGCTGAAGATCGTGACCAAATCCTTTCCCAAACAAGACGTTGTTTTGACGTCCCTTATTCAAAAGGCTTAAATAATAAGAAAACATTGAGACAAAAGAATAACAATTCTGAAAATAAGCCTTCAACATGTGGCTGATCATCACAAAAGATCCTCTCTGCTGGGAATCGAACCCAGGCCTCCCACTCTTGGAGTGAGTGTTCTTCCCTGAACCTCAAAGTGTAATGCAATTACACAGCCACATTTAACGAAGAGATATTTAAAGAATTCTCCAGACAAATGCTCGACAAGACTATGCAAGATCCTAAAAGAAAATCCTATGACAATCTGGGAATGTGTCATGCAGCCAGTGTACACTAGTAAGCTAAAGTCTAGTTTAAATCATAGATTCATAGTTCGATGATTTTATGCATTTTCTTCGAAAATCTGTGTCTATTTATTGGAACGAAATATGTCAAATAATAGGACACAAATAAATGTTAATATTAAAGACAAGAGGACCATGATGATCCTAAATCGCTCACCTGAATCAAGATGACAAGAGTGATAATGGCAATTTTGTCAAATTCAAAGGCATGAAACTTATAAGGACTTTCTGTTAGGAAATAATTAAGTAATTATTTTGTTCCAATCGATCCTGTAAGGTTGGGTATGAATTAGCAGAATTGTTGAGTTAGTTTATTTTCAACAATTATTTCATGATTTCGCAATATACAACATAGGGCTAATTTTCAAAGCATACTGACCTGTTAGAGATTGATCATTTATGATAGGCTCAATTAACAAGATTTTGTCTGTGATTGATAGAATATAGTGAAAGATTACCATCTGATAAGCTAAAGCTAATCCCTTATTTGTTTACATAAGATAAATATGGGGCCAGTCTGAGAGCAACAGATAAGGGAAATAGAAAATTGGCCCAATGGTTGATTTTTAAAGAATTTTCTTATGATTTCTCTAAGTCTGATAAGCCCTTCCTCCCTGCCATGCCCACATTTTTTGACCAATGGAAAAATTTGTGAACACATTTTGAAAAGAGTAACTCAAGGAACATTCCAGTAAAGTCTGGTTCAATTGGGCACAATGGTTGATTTTTAAAGAATTTTTATGATTTCTTTAAGTCTGATAAGCCCCTTCCTCCTTGCCACGCCAACATTTTTTGACAAATGTAAATAATTGTGAATAAATTTTGAAAAGAAAGACTCAAAGAACATTCCTGCAAAGTCTGCTTCAATTTGGCCCAATGGTTGATTTTTAAAGAATTTTCTTATGGTTTCTCTAAGTCTTATGGTTTCTCTAAGTCTAATAAGCTCCTTTCTCCCTGCCACAGTCACAGTTTTTTACAAATGAAAAAAAATGTGAACAAATTTTGAAAAGAGAGACTCAAAGGACATTCCTGCAAAGTCTGCTTCAAATTGGCCCATTGGTTGATTTTTAAAGAATTTTCTTATGATTTCTCCAAGTCTGATAAGCCCCTTTCTCCCTGCCAAGGCCAAAATTTTTTACAAATGAAAAAAAAATGTGAACAAATTTTGAAAAGAATGACTCAAAGAACATTCCTACGAAGTCTGCTTCAAATTGGCCCAATGGTTGATTTTTAAAGAATTTTCTTATGATTTCTCTAAGTCTAATAAGCCCCTTTTTCCCTGCCAAGGCCACATTTTTTTTTCAAATGTAAAAAACTGTGAACAAATTTTGAAAAGAATGACTTAAGGCACATTCCTGCCAAGTATGGTTCAAATTGGCCCAATGGTTGATTTTTAAAGAATATTCTTATGATTTCTCCAAGTCTGATAAGCCCCTTTTTCCCTGCCACAGCCACAATTTTTGACAAATGAAAAAAAATGTGAACAAATTTTAAAAAGAATGACTCAAGGCACATTCCTGCAAGGTCTGGTTCAAATTGGCCAAATGGTTGATTTTTAAAGAATTTTCTTATGATTTCTTTAAGTCTAATAAGCCCCTTTCTCCCTGCCACGGCCACATTTTTTCGCAAATGAAAAAAATTGTGAACAAATTTTGAAAAGAATGACTCAAGGCACATTCATGCAAGGTCTGGTTCAAATTGGCCCAATGGTTGATTTTTAAAGAATTTTCTTATGATTTCTTGAAGTCTAATAAGCCCCTTTCTCCCTGCCACAGCCACATTTTTTAACGAATCAAAAATCCGCGAACAAGTTTTGAGAAGGGTCACTCAAGGAACATTTCTGCCAAGTTTGGTAAAAATTGGCCCAATGGTTTAGGAGGAGAAGATGTTGAAAGAAATTGTGAACGGACGGACGGACGGACGGACGGACGGACAGATGGACGGACGGACGACGGACAAAAAGCGACCACAATAGCTCACCTTGAGCACTTTGTGCTCAGGTGAGCTAATAATAAATACCTTTCAATTTTGTTTATTTATCCATTTTTAAAAATACCAAGCTCCGGGTCAGTCAAAAACACATTGACCTATTTCTCGGAACTCAGTGGCGTGATGTCACTTTATGACGAGTTTATGTTTACTTTACCTTTGGGGCGCATAAGGGGAAATTGGTACTTTCGATAAAATAATAGGGAACGATTTTAACCAGTGAATTGTGACATAAATTCGGATAAACAAATAGTATTTCGTAGGTGTTGTTATAAAATATCGTAACTACGGCTTGATTCAAGCCGAAGTTACGACATTTTATAACAACACCGACGGTTTATAAAAACATAACGGTAAACCCAGTTCACGGCCTAACATAGACAAAAAGACAAATAATTAGTCGAAAACTTTGTAGTATAATAAATTCGATATACGGTTTCTTGCCTGGGTATATGACGATTTATTCCCGGCTGGAAAAATGATGTCAACCCTCGCCTTGCGGCTCGGGTGACATCATTTTTCCAGCCGGGAATAAATCGTCATATACCCCGGCAAGAAACCGTATAACTAATAAAGTCTTGAACCTGATACACTTCAAGCAAAATGCAGAACAGGCTGACTTTCAGCAATTTCTCCCTTTCCTTCAGTATCTCTAACACTCATGCACAATCATAGTCAGTAATTCACCTTTATGAAAGATTGGTAACACCAGAATGAATTTTGGCTATGCTCTCTATGCTAATACATAAGGGGGGCATATCCTAATACAGATGGGGGAGCATTTTAACCCTTTCCCAAACGGCAATTTTTCAAAATTTCAATTTTTAAAGCTGCTGCGGCTGACAAATGGACCTTGTTTAAGATAGAATTTGAGAACAATATAGAAAGAAAATATTGAGACAAAAGGAGAAACTGCTGGTTATCAGCAGTTTCTTCTTTTGCCTCAATGTTTTCCCATAAGTCTTTTCTATTAGGGACGTCAAAACCAGGGCTGTGTTTTACTAACATAGATTTTTGCAAAAACCTTGTAACAGCACATCTGATTGAACGAGAAATAATAACAGTATTTATTCGGCCAATCAGATTTGTTGTTGTTTTAAAAATGTTCGTAAGTTCGTTAGTAAAACGGGCCCCTGGGTCTTGTCTGGGAAAGGGTTAATCCTTCCAGTGCTGTTTGCATAATATTCCTGCTGTGATTAAGATTTTGACACACTGTCAGTATAGACTAAGATCAGCCTGTATGGACATGCGATCTAATTGCAGTACAGTGCCTGCTTTTTACTGTATTATTGTGGCAAACTCATTGAAAATGTCTATAAAGTTAACAATTTGTTTGAAACAAAATTTAAAGTCAGCAGGACAAGGGCTAAGTTTAAAACTTGCCAGCATTATTTTTGGAATTATGACATAAATGTCATTGTATCATCACTGTATTCTAAGGTCATAAATGACACAAGTAAAAAGTAAAGAGCTTTTAACTAAGACTGAACCAATTTAAAGAATCAACTAAAGCCAGCCTGCAACAAGCTTGTTTCCCAGAAATGAATTGCCAATGCTTGTGGAGTAGCTCTCATGAGCTTAATTAAAGCGCAACTGCTTTTGTTAGCACCATGCATCATCTTTTAATTTGGAAAAGCCTTGTCATTTTGTTACTTGGGAAAGGGTTGATCTAAACATGGTGTAAAGAGGCATGTTTTTGACTGCAGATCATTATTCTATCACAACTGTCCATATTAAATAGAACTTTTATGATGATGTCCACACCCACCCATTGAAGCAGGAAAAATTTATCCTCTCTTAACATAAATCATTCTTCCCACTGTTGAAATAATTAACCCATTACCAGATACCAAATTTCTAGACTGATCTCAATTTTAAGAAGTTGCAGACGACAATTTTACAAAGTATGCTTCTTTTGGGGTAGAAAATATTGAAGGAAATGAAGAAATTGTAATAACTTAATTTTCTGTAATGTTTTCTACAACTTTTATCTTGTGGTATGTCAACAGGCGTCATGTGGTAATGCGCTAAACACAACATCTATCTAGTTCTTGCTCCTAATCTACCAATAAAGATCGAGCCAAGGGCGGATCCAGGAATTTTTTCCGGGGGTGGGGGGGTTCCAAGCCCAAATTATGGCTTAAAATGTAATAATATGTAACGTTACACTAAATTTATATAGTCAAAATTTAATTTTCGGCCAATGCCAGTGGGGGGGGGGGGGGTCCGAACCCCCTCGACCCCCCTCTAGATCCGCCCATGAAGAGAAGAGACTGGTCCAAAGTCAAAGATGATGCAGACGACCATTTCTAGTGTAGAGAATTTTACATTTTTGGCCTTTCTTTTGTGGAAAACATAGTGGGAAATGAAGAAATCTTGTGGGGCGTCAATGTTTGGGAATAGGGTACCAGAATAAGAAAGTTTTACATTCATACAGAATTTGCTTCAAAATTCTCTGGTAAGATTAAATTTTGTAACTATGACTCATGCATTAAAAACCTACCCTTTTTACATGATAGGATGAATAACTTTTGTTGAATATGCAAAATGCAAAAAACTTACAGTATTTAAGACTTCCTACTTAGAGTTTGCAAGTAATTGTGACATAATTTTATTGCAAAAATGTACTAAAACACCCTCTATAATAATCTCCGGAAACGAAAAATAACATTACACATTTAAAGGCTGGCCTAATTTCATGTGTTGTGGATGACAAAATGATTTATAAAAGAATACTTCTTTTACCTCTGAATGTTTTCCAAAGGTTCTAGAGATGTCAAAATCGGGTCTTGCCATGGTCGCCTACAGTTGAGCTCTGTGCAAGACTACAGATTTGACAACTTCTGCCGACTAATGAGCAATTATAAGTAACAAAATCAGAATTTGATTATTACATAATGTTCATACACACCTAACTTATGTCTATCCCGGAATTTTAGGCTTATCCCTAGAAATAGGGAGGCGTCCATCCATCAAAACTTTATCTCTTCAAAATTCCAGCAATATGCAGTTTATATGATACACAAGCTCTTACATCCTTTGTACATAAAATACCTAGCCTACTAGTTCAGCTGCCGTATGTAATGTTCTATACTACTCAAAGAAAATTCAAGAACAAAAGCTAATTAATGAAACATGTAATTGTTTCTAGCCTCTGATTCAAAGTAGGGCAAATGCATGCACACATACAAATGCTTGTGTATGTGTACATATTAATATACCAAGTCTAGCTCAGGTGCTGTTTGTTATCTGACCAAGTTTGGTAAAGATTGGCTAATATTTGTGGATGCTAGAGTGTAAACACCGAATAGTGAATGGTGGGACAGAGGGTCAGGGATGGACCGAAAGTGACCACAATAACTCACAGAGAGCAATTCTTGCTCAGATGAGTAATTCCGAGTTAAAAATGTCCACATTGCACAGAGTATACAAATTGCTTACATATTTTGTACAGTTTATTTCCTCTAACCACAGACACTGACTGACCCAGCTAGACGGCAGGAAATAAAACATCATACCTCATCGCTAAAACTTATCCTTAATTACTTTCCCTGGATAACTTGTTTTCTTACATCATATGACATAATTAAACATTAGTAATTGTGAGCTGATTGGCAATTAAGTTTCAGCCTTGGAAAACTTAATCTGAGTCTCAGTGAGGTCTAATTTACAATTTGTGACCCTTAAAACACAGCTTAATTTTGCCAACAAAGGCATTGTGTTGTTGTAAGCCATTACAAGATTTTGATGCTTTTTGATGCCCAAACAAGATAGAGGATTTAGATTTTTGTGGTAAACGAAGAAAATATTTCATTTCCCATATCATTTTCTGTACAGAATGACCAAAAAATGTAAAATCCAATCTCTTCAAAGTGTCATCTCCAACATTTTTTGAATTACGACCAGTCATTTTGTCATTTGGTAATAAGTTGAATAAAGAAGGCCAACATGCCTCTAACTTTTGTATCAAAACTGACAAGTTGAAATTATTTTAAAACTTTCCATGGAAGACAACTGGGCTAACATTCTCAAGACTATAATAGTCTTTATTACTTCCCTTTATTTCAACCAAAATTTTATAATGGTCACTGTTACTTCAGCTTTCAAATCAGATCAGAAGTTTAAAAATGTAACATCATGAGAATGTGTACAAAGTTTCACATTCACTTTAATGCAGTTTTTTTCTTTAGAAATAGAAGCCCTGGTTTTGACATCACTTTTCAAGAAAGATCAACATTGCGACAAAAAGAAAATGCTGATATATTTTCTTCCCCATAACATACACAATGTTGATTATCATTTACTTCCATTTTGTCAAATTCAGCACCATTAACCCTTTCCCAAACCAGACCAGTTTTGACATCCCTATTCAGAAAGACTTCTGATCATTGAGGCAATAGAAGAAAATGCTGATAATTTCTCCTTTTGTCTTAATATTTTCTTGGGTGTCATTTTACAGAGATCCTACCTCTATCATTATGAATTTTGTCGTCTGCAACTCCTTTCAAATTGAACAAGTAAAATATATTCTGTCTATAGGAAAGGGTAAATAAACTTCTTACTTGCATCAGCCTAGATTCTTGTCAACTTGGATATATGTAATGCATACAATGTACTTTGTCTAATGATCAAACCATTTTTATTATCTTATTTCAATAACTGAGAATGGAAATAAAATCCTACATACAATGTATTACCGTTATATCATTCCATGAAAGTTTTTCCAAACAAATTATTCTAACAAACTAGACAAACTGTTTCCAACCTCCAAATTCAGTGAGTGATAATGATTCAGCATATATTTTGGGGCACACTCTTTACCAGACAAACAATTCTTATCTCAATCCTTTCCCAAGCAGCCTTTGGTCTTTATAATTTCAACTGAGATCTTTCATTAAACATTGACAGAAAGAAATAATTCAGATGATTCAGCATGTTTTCTGGAGGCATCTAAAGTTTCGTAGTCTCTATTGATTCCCATTACCAAAGCTCTCAATTACATGCATCTAAATTTGTCCTTTTTTCCACCATGATTCCAATACATTTTAGAGGCTAAGTTTTTAATAGGACTTATTTTTAACATAACAATCATTCTCTTATCAAAGGTACCGGTAGATAAATATAGGACCTCTTGTGGCCCCAAAAGTTCTTATTTTCCCTGTATGCTTTTCAAGAGCCCTTTTAACGAAAAATGCTGGATACCAGGTCCTGCCATTCGATCATTTAGGAAGGGTGTTCAGGAAAAGGTAAAGTTACAATTTTAGTGTAGGTGTGGCCTGTATGCAATTAACCTTTTCCTTTTTGATATCATCATCTAAGCAGAAAATTACCGAAGATTTTATTATTATTATTATTATTATTATTATTATTATTATTATTATTATTATTATTATTATTATTATTATTACTACTACTACTATCATTATTATTATTATTATTGTTATTATTATCATCATCATCATCATTATTATTATCATTATTATCATTATTATCGTAATTATCATCTTTATTATTATTGGGCTGCTTTATACCAGATAGAAACTTTTTTTTGGTAGCCAATAATTTCTCAATTGCCCTCAAATTTTTTTATGTTTAAATACCAAAAATATCTACCAATTTCATGAACTATTCTGTTCATGAATTATTCTGTTTTGTAACTTAGATGTCAAATTGTACTAGTCTAAAATTTTGCCGTTTGTAAAGATTTCATCGTAGAAATAAGAAGAGGTTTTGTGAAATAAATCTGATGATAATTATCAAGGCTCATACACCTGTGATGAAAATGGTTAATTGCATTTTGGCCACACCCATGCTACCTTTATCTTTATGCATAACTCATTACCAAACAACACAATTTTAGACTTCAAAGATGTTGCAGACGACAGTTAAAACTGAATGAAATTTTACTACTTTTGGTCATTTTGTGTAGAACATATTGTGGGAAATGAAGAATTGCTGCAATTATTTTCTTCATTTTCCACAATGTTTCCCAAAGCAATTATCATGTAGGGAGTCAAAAAGAGTCACTGTGTGGTAACGGGATAAGCAACTTGAAATTTTCAACTAAAAAATTGCTGAACGGGCATGAATATCAGGCTTAACCCTTTCCCAAACAAGACCTGATTTTGAAGTCCCCGACAGAAAAAGCTTGGGAAAACATTGAGGCAAAAGAAGAAACTGCTGATAACCAGCAGTTTCTCCTTTTGCCTCAATATTTTCCATGTTGTATTCTTCAGAGATCCTTTCTTCCCATTACTGCACAGTGACGCCTTTTGACTCCCTTACATGAAAAGGCTTGGGAAAACATCGTAAAAAATAAAGAAAATGCTTTTGGCAAGCAATTTCTTCATTTTCCACACTGTTTTCTACCCAAAAATCAAAATGATTTTAAAGTTTCATCAATTCTACAACACCTTTCAAATTGGAAAAGTCCAAAATTTTACCGTTTGGGAGAGGGTTAACACACATTTTTTGTGTTTGGCAGCTTCCAAGTAGAGAACAGCCCAAACTGTTTGCGTTTGGGAAAGGATTAAAGGTATGATGCAGATATTTGGAGGAATCTACATGTAATTATGTCAAGACATGAAGAGTGAAAATGGTTTATTGCATGTTGACCACACCCAAACTTGTCTACCTTTACCTGCCTATGTGCTGACATTTTTGCAGTGTTGAAAACTTATAAGTAAATGATGAGCGCAATGTTAATCCTTTCCCAAACATGGCCTGATTTTGACATTCCTAATTGAAAATAACATGGAAATCATTGAAACAATTTTAAGAAGAAAATTGTCAGTGTAATTGCAAAACCTTGTAACTCCAGCGTTAATTGACCAAACGCCAATCGATAGATCGCTCCGCCCAACGTAGAAACTAAGACAAACAATGGGGACATTGGTATGTCGATTGTTTTGATTGTCTGTCGATAGATCTATATACCTCACGATAAATGACCTGGCAGAGCAGTCCATGCTAATCGAATGGAATGCTCTGCCAGGTCAATTCTCGTCCTCTATACAATATCACATTCAACAAAGAATTTAAGACAAACAATGGGGGTGGGGGCGTTTGGTCAATTAGCTTGAGTTACGAGCTTTTGCAATAACATGCATAACATGCTGATAATAAGGGTTTTCTTTTTTCTCAATATTTTTTTCTGCCAATGATTTCTGTGGCAAATCATCATTGGCAGCAGCATGCTAACATTTCGTCACATGGGAAAGGAAAAAGGGCTATTTTACACTGCAATGAGGATGAAAAATTAATTGATAATTTAACCCTTTCCCAAACAAGACCTGGTTTTGACATCCCTAATAGAAAAGGCTTTCGAAAACATTGAGACAAAAGAAGAAACTGCTGATAACCAGCAGTTTCTACTTTTGTCTCAATATTTCCTGTGCTCTATTGTACACAAACAACACCTTTAAACATCAATTTTGTCGTCTACAGCAGCTTTTAAATAGAACTGCCCTAAAATTTTGTTGTTTGGTAATTGATAATTAATTGCAAGTGAGCCACACCCACACACATTACTGTTATAAAAGTGTGTTGCTGACTTATTCTAATACTTTGCAAACCAACCACCATTTCAACTAAAAATACTTGGCAAAAGACAAAATAAACGTAACAATGATGGCATTTTGCAGAGAAAACACTGTGGAAGCAGAAGAAAAACTCAAAAACTTTAATGTCTTTTCCCTAATTGATTTTGTACACTATTGTGAAAGGTAGCGAGAGAATTGGAGAAACATTACTTTTCAGCATTTCTTCATTTTTTTCTCAGTTCCTTCCAAAGCCAGGCCCTTTAGAAAAGTGACATCAAAACGGCACACATTTTCTTAGGCAAGACCTGGTTTTGACATTCCTAATATGAAGAAGGAAAACATTGTCTATTTGAGGCAAAAGAAGAAAATGTTGATGATCAGCAATTTCTCCTTTTGCCGCAATATTTTTTAGCTATATCATTTACAAATCATATATATTCATCAACATCGATTCTGACATCTGCAGCAGCTTTCAAAATGGAATGGTAAAAAAATTCCTGAATTTGGGAAAGGGTTAACTTTATATTTAGAATGGGCAACGCCCTAACCTGACCTACCTAGCAACAAGTACATTTTGTCCACACCCTGTAGCCAGCATCTTTTAACCCATTCCCATACGGCAAAATTTTGGACTCTTCCAACTTGAAAGGTGACACAGAAGACAAGTTCAAGTTGATGAAATTTTAAAAAATATTTCTATTTGGGTTTAGAAAACATTGGGATAATTGAAGAAATTGCTTGTCACAAGCAAGATTTACATGTATAATATTTAGAACAACCACCACCCTACCTGACCAGCCTGGCAACAGGTCCATTTCTGTTGACACCTTCTGACTGATTTTGTACAAAATAGGCCACTAACCACTGTAGCAAGCATCTTTTAACAAATGCTCAGAAAATATTGAGGCAAAAGGAGAAACTGCTGATTATCAGCAGTTTCTTCTTTTGCCTCAATGTTTTCCCAAGCCTTCTCTATTAGGGGCATCAAAACCTGGACTTGTTTGGGAATGGGTTAACTCGATCCCAAATGACAAATTTCTACAGGCATCCTTCTATATTTGCTACATTAAACATTGAATGGTATATTTAGAACAGGCAACGCCCTAACCAGACCTGCCTGGCAACAGGTCCATTTTGTTGACACCTGATGACAGATTTTTGTACAAAATAGGCCACTAACCACTATGGCCAGCATCTTTTAACCCTTTCCCGAACGGCGAAATTTTAGGGTGGTCCATTTAGAAAGCTGCTGCAGACGACAAATCAATGTTCATAATGATAGGTTTTTGTGTTTGAAATTGCTCAGAAAACCTTGAGGCAAAAGGAGAAACTGCTGATTATCAGCAGTTTCTTCTTTTGTCTCAATGTTTTCCTGAGTCTTTTCATTAGAAACGTCAAAACCAGGTCTTGTTTGGGAAAGGGTTAACCCTATTGCAAGTGACAAATTTCTACAGACATCCTACTATATTTGCTACATTAAACATTGAATGGTACATTTAGAACAACCACCGCCCCTCCTGACCAGCCTAGCAACAGGTCCATTTTGTTGACGTGTAACTGTCATTGTCACAGATTTCTGTACAAATAAGGCCACTAACCAGTATCCTTTAGGGCCACACCGTTTTTATCTATTGCTTACCCATTAACTTGTACGCTGGTTAGCAGGTTTTAATGATAGTTGATGAATTTCCTACATATTTTTCCATCACGTAACATTAACCCATTACCAGAGAGCATAATTAAAGACTGCCTCAAATTCAAAGATGTTGCAGAACCTACAATATGAATTGACTAATATATTACATTAATCTTTACTTGCACTCTGTATGTTAACATGTATATGTAATTGTGAATTGTAAAGGCCGGTGGCCAATTATCATTAATAAAATATATACTGAGAGGCAAAAATAAGTATACACCCTAGTTCTTTCCCGTTTTCCGAGAAAACGATTAATAGACTATGTACGATTTCAAACGCCACCGAAGGTGATTGTTTATTGATGTTACCTTCTCCGCCTATCAGTCTGTCTATCATTCCTTCCGTTGCGAAGGTGTTATCATGTCGCACAGCGCCATCGAAAAGGGGGACTTAATCAATTAATTAATGCAAATATATGCAATGACACAACCCCTGCATTTCTGAACGGATTTGGATAGAATTTTCACGGAGAGTGCCCAGTCACCTAGGACCATGCGTAAATTGTTAGTGCTTTTCCATCTAACGATGCGTCATGGCAAAGAGTGACTTGATGTAAGCTAGTTATCCGACATTACTCCGTCTAAATTAATAGACGGATTTTGACCAAAGTTGCACAGAATGTTCATAGCTACCTGACTAAGGGTTTATAGTGTCACTTTTCTTTCATAGTAAGCTGTGTCATAGAAAAATGGGCCCAATGCCAAAAAGTAGAATATTGATCGATTCCTACCAGCCACCGAGAATTATGTTAAAATTTAAGCTTGTGATTTTTTTTGATAACAAATAAAGAAATAAAATACGGATGAACAGTTATATTTGATGCTCCACTAACTCGCACGTGCAAAGTTAGCAAAATCAGCATGTAGTAAGAGTGTGGATAGTCAAGCAATTACATGTGAAATGTATCGACACCGTATCATTAGTTAATGGGTAGAAATAAATTTTACAAAATTTTGAGTCGATATTTTGAAAATTAAGATAGATATTGACAAACGAAAACTGTATACTTTCTTTTGCCTCTCAGTATATATTTACTTAGCAATATGGTACCAAGTTTTGATGTTCCCAAATACAAAACTTAAAGGCTGGAAAAACATTGAGGCCAAAGAAGAAAATGCTGATGAACAGCATTTCCTCCTTTTGTCACAATATTTTCCCTGCTCTTTTATTCATGAGTCCTATTTTTATCAACACCCATTTTGTCACCTGCAGCAGCTTTCAAACTAAAACAGTCTAAATTCTCACTGTTTAAGAAAGGGTTAACAGACAAACAATTATCTATCTTTGAGTAATCTTGCTATAATATAAACATCGGAAGTTGCCTACATCTTGAATGCTATTTTAATGACAAAGCAAACAATACGAGTGACGTAGATACATTACATGTGCACCATTTTTTCAAGTCCTAATTGACAAAGCATAGGGAAAGCATGGAGGCAAAAGAAGAAAATATTGATAACAATTTTGCGTTATTCAGTTTGCAAAATCTTTCTCCATTAGAATTTACAGCAATATCCTTTTTGTACTTTGCAACAGCCTTGAAGTAAACTGTAGATGTGTTGACATTGAATTGTAAACAGAAGAACAGACAGACAACAGACAGCGAGTGCCAACAATAATTCACAATAAGCAATTAGATTAACCCTTTCCCAAACAATACCTGGTTTTGACATCCCCAATGGAATAGGCTTGGGAAAACATTGAGGCAAAAGAAGAAACTGCTGATGACCAGCAGTTTCTCCTTTTGTCTCAATCTTTTCTATGCTATATCATACATAAATTTAAATATTATCTACATTTATTTTGCTGTCTTCAGCAGCTTTAGAATTGGGTTAATCATTTCTCAAACAGTAATTATTAATGAACTGTTCCAATGTGAAAGCTACTGCAGACAACAAAATAGTTGTTGATAAAGATTGTACAATATGTACAATATGGCAATGAAAATATTGATGCAAAAGTAGGAAATGATGGTTATCAGCATTTCCTTCTTTTGCCTAAACGTTTTCCTTGACCTTCCATAATGGACATCAAAACTAGAGCTTATTTGGGAAGTGTAAATAAAGATCGTTCAGGGCTATTCATACACTTTCTGCATCTCCAGAAAAAAGGATTTGTTCTCAAAGCAAACAACTGTGTTCCAAAAGAAAATATTATTCTTCCAATTTTCCAAAATCTACTTAATATGGTTTATTTCATAATTGATAATTAATAATGAAGTGTTTCGCTTACTCCATTGGCCCAAAATGAACTGTTTTGCCTTTTGATAATTTCTCAATTTGGCAAGACTCCTTTTCCCAACATTGCTAGGAAACTTGTGCCATTAACAATTTCCCGAACAAGACCTGGTTTTGACGTCCCTAATAGAAAAAGCTTGTGAAAACATTGAAACAAAAGAAGAAACTGCTGATAATAACCAGCAGTTTCTCCTTTTGTCTCAATATTTCCTATGCCACATTTACACACATTCTATCATTTATAACTTCATTTTGTCATATGTAGCAGTTTTTTTAAGTGGATCACCCTAAAAATTTGTTATTTGGGAGGTGTAAATAAAGATTATTCAGGGCTATTCATAAGCTTTCTGCATCTCCAGAAAAATGGAATCGTTCTCAAAGCAAACAACTGTGTTCTAAAAGAAAATTTTCTTCCATTTTTAGCTCCACTGGCCGAAGGCCAGCGGGCTATTGTCATGGCGTTGTGTCCGTCGTGCGTCCGTGCGTGCGTCCGTCCGTTAACTTTTTCTTTAAACATCTTCTCCTCTTATACCAGTGGGCCAATTTTGACCAAACTTGGCAGGAATGTTCCTTGGGTGACCCTTTTCAAAACTTGTTCGCGAATTTTTGATTCGTCAAAAAATGTGGGCGTGGCAGGGCGGGGCTTATCAGACTTAGAGAAATCATAAGAAAATTCTTTAAAAATCAACTATTGGGCCAATTTTAATCAAACCTGGCAGGAATGTGCCTTGAGTCATTCTTTTCAAAATTTGTTCACAAATTTTTACATTTGTCAAAAATTGTGGCCGTGGCAGGGAGAAAGGGGCTTATCAGACTTAAAGAAATCATAAGAAAATTCTTAAAAAATCAACCATTGGGCCAATTTGAACCAAACCTGGCAGGAATGTGCCTTGAGTCATTCTTTTCAAAATTTGTTCACAAATTTTTACATTTGTCAAAAAATGTGGCCGTGGCAGGGAGAAAGGGGCTTATCAGACTTACAGAAATCATAAGAAAATTCTTTAAAAATCAACCATAGGGCCAATTTGAACCAGACTTTGCAGGAATGTTCTTTGAGTCTCTCTTTTCAAAATTTATTCACAATTTTTTACATTTGTCAAAAAATGTGGCCGTGGCAGGGAGGAAGGGGCTTATCAGACTTAAAGAAATCATAAGAAAATTCTTAAAAAATCAACCA
The DNA here is from genome assembly GCA_963680895.1 of Fragum sueziense. NCBI lineage: Eukaryota > Metazoa > Mollusca > Bivalvia > Cardiida > Cardiidae > Fragum > Fragum sueziense. The sequence goes on along the minus strand of OY804596.1, from coordinate 66,199,484 downwards.
GTGTGCCCAATTGAACCAAACTTTGCAGGAATGTGCCTTTAGTCTTTCTTTTTAAAATTTGTTCACAAATTTTTATATTTGCCAAAAAAATGTGGCCGTGGCAGGGAGAAAGGGGCTTATCAGACTTAGAGAAATCATAAGAAAATTCTTTAACCCTTTCCCAAACGGCAAATTATCAGAGGGGTCCACTTCAAAAGCTACCAGAAAATTCAAAATGGATGTTAATTAAAGATAGAATTTGTGTAAAATATGACATAGAAAATATTGAGACAAAAGGAGAAACTGCTGGTTATCAGCAGTTTCTTCTTTTGTTTCAATGTTTTCCCAAGCCTTTTATATAAGGGACGTCAAAACCAGGTCTTGTTTGGGAAAGGGTTAAAAATCAACCATAAGGCCAATTTGAACCAGACTTTGCAAGAATGTTCTTTGAGTCTCTCTTCAAAATTTATTCACAAATATCAAGATTTGGCTGCCGCCGTGTAAGGCTTACAAGAAATCATGGGATAATTCTTCCACTTTAACCAGTGGAGCGATTCAGGCCCTCCTGGGCCTCTTGTTCTAAAATCTACTTAATATAGTTTATTTCATAATTGAAAAATAAGTGTTTCGCTTATTTCATTGACCCAAAATGGACTGTTTTGCCTTTTGATAATTTCTCAATTTGGTAAGACTCCTTTTCATAACATTGCTAGGAAACTTGTGTCATTTAACACTTTCCAAAACAAGACCCGGTTTTGACGTCTCTTAGAGAATAAGCTTGAGAAAACATTGAGTCAAAAGAAGAAACTGCTGATAACCAGCAGTTTCTCCTTTTGTCTCAATATTTTCTATGTCACATTTTACACACATTCTATCTTTTATAACTTCATTTTGTCATATGTATCAGTTTTTTGAAGTGGATCACCCTAAAAATTTGTTATTTGGGAAAGGGTTAATAAAGATCATTCAGAGCTATTCATACGCTTTCTGCATCTCCAGAAAACGGAATCGTTCTCAAAGCAAACAACTGTGTTCTGAAAGAAAATATTCTTCCATTTTTCCAAAATTCTATTTAATATGGTTTATTTCATAATTGATAATTAATAATTAAGTGTTTCGCTTACTCTATTGGCCCAAAATGAACTGTTTTGCCTTTTGATAATTTCTCAATTTGGCAAGACTCCTTTTCATAACATTGCTAGGAAACTTGTGTCATTTAACACTTTCCCAAACAAGACCCGGTTTTGACGTCCCTTAGAGAATAAGCTTGAGAAAACATTGAGTCAAAAGAAGAAAGTGCTGATATTCAGCCCTTTCTCCTTTTACCTCAATATTTTCTGAGCTAAATTGTACACAAATCCAACCTTAATTAACATCCATATTGTTGTCTGCAGCAGCTTTCAAATTGGATCACCCTAATTTTTTTTTGTTTGGGAAAGTGTTAAACAGGGTTTCAAATGAATGAATTAAAAAAAAAATAACTTACCTGTGTCCCCCTCTTTGGATTTTTTAATTTTCTGCTTCTTGCCCTATTTGTCCTGAAGATAAGAAAAGTTACAATTTGCATTAATAATTGTTTAAAACTTGGTTTAAATATACTTTTAAAATGACAATAATACAATAACTTGATTGACCTGGTTTAACCTCATTCAACTGCTATGGACATATCACACGACTGGAGCACCTAACCTTTAGATTCCTGACCTTTTTCTCACCAAAATCTACTACAAAATCTGAGCCCCCAGCTGCTACCTTACATAGCAGTGCTCTCAATAAGCGGACGTCGACGTATATTACGTCCGATTTTCGCGAAAAAAACGTCCGGAATTTTGAAGTTGGACGTCTCGCAGACGTCCGAAAAAAATTGCTGACTTCCAAGAATTTAAACCTGGACGTCTGTAAAAAAAAAATGTAAAGGGTAAAAATCGATAATCACCCAGTTAAAGCACCCGATAAGCGTGTCGAGAAAATTGCCGTGAGGCGTTTTTGGTCCCAGAAGTGACAAATACACAAGGCATATACCGGTGTAATCAGTCGAGTGTGTATCCAATTATGTTATGATTAGGGTAATCGTTTAATTGCTTTTACAGTTATGAATTCGGTAAGTAATCAACAGTCTTTGGTGCATCACATTGACTGATAATTTTAATTAATTAGGCATGCAATCAAAGATCGAGAAATGTTCTTGTTTTCCAAACAATTGTGATTAAAGTAGTCTTATTTATAAGCCCTGGCATATTTTTTTTTATCTTCGTCGTGATGCCAGTATGATTAAAGGAGACGAAATAAAAGAGTAACCGCAATTAATTCATTCTAAACTTTCTAAGCCCCATGATTTATGGTATCAATGCACATTCGAAAGAATCATGCAGCACATTTTTGCTAGTTTCTTTTCTACGATATCGCTGTCGTAACTGAAACTCCTTCTGTTTCAAAATCACCTAAACAAAAAACCGCACAAATCGCCTAAGAAAACAAAATCTGAAAATCGGTATCACAAATCAGTACAAGAAAGGTAGATTGCCATGTTTTCGTGGCTGGAAACTAATGAATCCAAAAAACAGACTTCTTTGTACAATTCGCCGTGAAGCTAATTTATCAAACAAATTCGCTACAGAGGGTGCCAATATGTATATCTTGAATTTCATAAATTTTTTATTTCATTTCAACAAAACTAGTTTCCAAAATATTGAAGGAAAGCAATGAATGTGGATATATTTTCTAGCGTTTTAACTTATTCTCATTCACCAATGTTTTTACTAGATCTAGTCACAAATTTCAAAACAAATCGTCGGCTACGTTATATACAAATTCTCATTCATTATGTTAATTTATTCAAATTCTTTGTTTGTCAGTAGAACCTAAGTCCATGTCAAAAATCGTATTTAAATCAAATAAAGAAAATTAATGTGCATTATTTACCCTCAAAGTGTTTTATATCCATTGACAAAACAAGAGGACCATGATGGTCCTTAATCGCTCACCTGAACTGAGATTCACAAGGCGAGAGATGATAGCATCCTGTCCCATGATATCCAAAAGAGCATTATATTTTTCAATAGTCTTCATCCTTGTGACTAGACAAACATTCTGAACATGTTTCATGAAGATAGGACAAAAATTGTAGCATCTACATTACCAACAAGGATTTTGTCTTTAAGGCCCCTTTTCCATGACATCCAACAGAACATTTCCACTGCCAATGGGCTTAATCCTTGTTACTAGAGAAAAAATCTGACTAAATTTCATGAATATTGAGCCAAAATTATTGTCTCTATAGTGCTAACAAGGATTTTGTCATAAGGCCCCTTTTCCCATGCTATCCCATAGAACATTTCTATTTTCCTCAGAATTCATTGGTGTGACTAGACAAACACAAGATTCATGAAGATTGGACCAAAATTTTTGCCTCTAGAGTGCTAACAAGGATTTTGTCATTAAGGCCCCTTTTCCCATGATATTGACTGGAATATTCCAATTTCTTTAAGGGTTTATCCTTGTGACTAAAACAAACATTCTTTTAGTTTCATGAAGACTAGGCCAAAACCGTTACTTCTAGAGTGTTAACAAGATTTTGTCATAAAGGCCCCTTTTCCCATGATATCAAAATGGAACATTCAGATTGTTGATAAGCTTTATCCTTATGATTAGACAAATATTCTGATCAATTTTAACAAAGATTTGGCCAAAATTATGGCCTCTAAAGTGCCAACACGGATTTTGTCATTATGGCCCCTTTTCCCGTGGTATCCAAAGGAATATTCAATATTCCAATTCTCTGTGACTACACAAACATTCTGATCAATTTTTATGAACATTGGGCCAAAATTGTAGCCTGTACGATGCTAACAAGAATTTTGTCTTTCAGGCCCCTTTTCCCATGATATCAATGAGAAGGTTCCAATTATCAACAGAGTTCACCCCATATAAACCCCAAGAATCAACAACATAGGGCCCTATGAAAAAATACCATTTTGAGATGAAAAGGTTTTCCAAGTCAAAGATCAAAATGTTAGAGATCTAACTCTTAACCCCTATATAAACCCCAAGAATCAACAACACAGGGCCCTTTTTTCATTGCAAAATAATTAATTTTATGATGATTTGGTAAAGAGTTAAAGAGAATTATATTAGTTGCAAAATAGAAGCAAGTCTGATTGTAAATCCAAAGACTAGAGATTCAAATAGGAGAGGTTAAGGGATTTCTAAATTGCAATATATCTTTCAATCTTTATCAAGCCCTGTGATGTGGGTATTCATTTGAATGATCTAATCAAAACTATTTAAATGAGTACCAACAACAAAGGATAGCTTAAATAACAAATAGAATGTATTTACCCCCTTTTACATGCAGCTCCCCATTCTGGCCAAGTTTGTGTAAACAATTCCGGTCTTTTGTTTATTTAATAGGATTAGACATTTCCCCAGTGGGGGATCAAAACCTCATAACTCCAGCTTTGTCAAGCTGTAGTTACGAGGTTTTGACTCCCACTAACCATATGTTACCTGTTGGATTTTTTAAAGAATTTTCTTAGGATTTCTAAAGTCTGACACTGCCACACCCACATTTTTTGACAAATCTTAAAATTTGTGGACAAATTACCAAAAGAGTCACTAAAAGAACATTCCTGCCAAGTTTGGTTCAAATTGGCCCAATGGTTGATTTTTAAAGAGTTTTCTTACGATTTATAAGCCCCGCCCTGCCACGCCCACATTCTTTGACGAATCAAAAATTTGCGAACAAGTTTTGAAAAGGGTCACCTCAGGAACATTCCTGCCAAGTTTGGTCACAATTGGCCAAATGGTTCTTGAGGAGAAGATGTTTAAAGAAATTGTGGACGGACGGACGGACGGACGGACGGACGGACGGACGGACAGACGGACGGACGGACGACGGACGGTGAGCGACCACAATAGCTCACCTTGAGCACTTTGTGCTCAGGTGAGCTAAAAAGTCACTCAGTACTTTTGTCCCGTTTCATCTACAGTGTCAGAAATAAACAGGAATTCTAAAACAAAATGGTTGTTCAATTAACTCCAACCATTAACTATCCACGAGATTTAAAAACTGATTAATCAGCTGTTGATCTATTTTTAGTACATAAATTTGGCTGGGATTTTGTTCTACATTCCAGACAGCCTGTGTGACGTCACGCCACGTCATACAAGCTTTTTAGGTCAGATTCTCGCCAGTTCATAACAAAGAAACCCTTTCCTCAATAAACTATTCAGTGAATATATGCACCAATCTACGTATATCATCATTTCATAAGGTTATCTTAACCCATTACCAAACAACAAAATTTTAGGATGGTCCAAATTGAAAAATCCTGCAGATAAATGAAATGTTCTAGTTTTGGTTCTTTTTGGATGAAAAATTTCGCGGAAAATGAAGAAACTGCTTTTCACAAGCAATTTCTTCATTTTCCAGGATTTTTCCATGGCCATTATTTTGTGGGGAGTCAAAAAGAGTCATTGTATGGTAATGGGTTAAGGTCATATCTTGCAGATATTATGAAGTAACTATATAACACGAGGACCATGATGGTCCTAAATCGCTCACCTGAATCAATATGACAAGAGTGATAATGGCAATTTTGTCAAATTCAAAGACATAAAACTTCTAAGGACTTTCTGTTAGGAAACAATTAAGTAATAATTTTGTTCCAATCGATCCTGTAAAGTTTGTTGTGAAGAAAGATCTCCATCTGATAAGCTAGGTTAATCCCTTCTTATCTGTTTACCTAAGATAAACATGGGGCCAGAGCAACAGATAAGAGAAATATATAAGAGAAATAGGAAAGCCTTTCCTTTTTTTATCATTCATATCCAAACACAATGTAGAATTTATTTAGCATCCTAGCTTACAGATCAGCATCAATCAAGTATGCATATCTATTTGAACCAGGTCATGTCATTCCAGGCTTTTTTCTCCTTCTTTGGACGGGTCCGTAAAAATGACCCGGTCCCAATGCCAAACAGGGTAATTTTTTCCCAAAATCTGGAAAGAAAATTCCCAATGCAGAAGTTATTCCTTCTTTTTAAATGAAAACTCAATTATTCCCTTTCATATGTCGTTGTTTTCCACCTGGCGGAAGTGCTATATACAAAATGGCAAATCAGATAAGACCGGACAATGAAATTTATCAAATTCAAGGGCACATAACTCTCATCTTTCTGGTCAGATCAGACTGAAAATCAACTTCATCAAAAGTAAAGAATTTTCTTCTGATTTATCTAAGTCTGATAAGCCCCTTTCTCCCTGCCACTGCCACATTTTTTGACAAATGTAAAAATTTGTGAACAAATTTTGAAAAGAGTGACTTAAGGAAAATTCATGAAAAGTCTGGTTCAATTGGGCCGTATGGTTGATTTTTAAAGAATTTTCTTATGATTTCTCTAAGTTTGATAAGCCCCTTTCTCCCTGCCACGGCCATATTTTTTTACAAATCTAAAAAATTGTAAATAAATTTGAAAACAGTGACTCAAGGCACATGCCTACCAAGTCTGCTTCAATTGGGCCCAATGGTTGATTTTTAAAGAATTTTCTTCTGATTTCTTTAAGTCCGATAAGCCCCTTTCTCCCTGCCACGGCCACATTTTTTGACAAATGTAAAATTTGTGAACAATTTTTGTAAAGAGTGACTCAAGGAACATTCCTGCAAAGTCTGGTTCAATTGGGCCCTATGGTTGATTTTTAAAGAATTTTCTTATGCTTTCTCTAAGTCTGATAAGCCCCTTTCTCCCTGCCACGGCCATATTTTTTGACAAATGTAAAAAATTGTGAATAAATTCGAAAAAAGTGACTCAAGCCACATTCCTGCCATGTCTGCTTCAATTGGGCCCAATGGTTGATTTTTAAAGAATTTTCTTCTGATTTCTTTAAGTCCGATAAGCCCCTTTCTCCCTGCCATGGCCACATTTTTTGACAAATGTAAAAATTTGTGACCAAATTTTGTAAAGAGTGAATCAAGGAACATTCCTGCAAAGTCTGGTTCAATTGGGCCCTATGGTTGATTTTTAAAGAATTTTCTTATGCTTTCTCTAAGCCGATTAGCCCCTTTCTCCCTGCCACGGCCACATTTTTTGACAAATCTAAAAATTTGTGAATAAATTTTGAGAAGAGTGACTCAATGCACATTCCTGCCAAGTTTGGTTCAAATTGACCCTATGGTTGATTTTTAAAGAATTTTCTTATGATTTCTCTTAGTCTGATAAGCCCCGCCCTGCCACGCCAACATTTTTTGACGAATCAAAAATCCGCGAACAAGTTTTGAGAAGGGTCACCCAAGGAACATTCCTGCCAAGTTTGGTAAAAATTGGCCCATTGATATAGGAGGAGAAGATGTTTAAAGAAATTGTGAACGGACGGACGGACGGACGGACAGACGGACGGACGACGGACAAAAAGCGACCACAATAGCTCACCTTGAGCTCTTCGTGCTCAGGTGAGCTAAAAAGGTTAAAATCAGATTGCCAAGATGACAAATTAAGACTGGTCAAGCTTGAACTGGATTGCCACAAGGAGAAGAGTTGCAAAGTTCTAAGGGCAAACAATAGAAGTCATATTGAAAAAAGAAAGAGATATGTTTGTTTTTAACTATTTCTTCTTTTCCTTCATTATTTCATAAAATTTCAAAATCGCGAAAACGCGCTGAAAAATTCCTGATTCTCTAGAAAAATTCCTGAAATTTGGACATGGAAGTCCAAGACTTCCTGAAATTGGTCCTTATTGAGAGCACTGCATAGGTTTACAACTATCAAACTATTAGCAGGAGACAAACAACAGTTGTCCGCGGACAACGTAGCTTGCCTAGATACGGGATCATGTCACAAAAACAGCTATTTTTTCAAAGGTAGATCAAACTCCAAGGTCAATGTCACAAGGACAAGGGTCATGGTCACAAATGAAAGGTCTTGGCAAGAGGTATCCACATGTGAAATATCAAGGCTCTATCTATAATAGTGCATGAGATATAGGCCAGGTTGAAGTTTTTTAAAAGTAGGTCAAACTCCAAGGTCAAGGTCACTAGGTGAAAGGTCATGGTTCCAAATGAAAGGTCTTGTCGAAAAGTATCTATGTGTGAAATATCAAAACTGTATCTCTAATAGTGCCTGAGATATAGACCAGGTTAAAGTTTTTCAAGTGAAGACGGGACGGGACGGTATGCGACGCCGACACTAGGGCTGTGACATTAGCTCCCCGGACATTAAGTTCGGACTCCTGCTCGCTAATAACCAAAAGGATGTTTGTTGCAGCCAGAGATCAAACCCAAGACCTCATGAGTGCTACAAAATGTGCAATGGCCGCAGTCTACAATGATTTGAATCATTTCAATGAAACAATTTAACCCTTTTTCTCAATCAAGACTTGGTGTGACTGACATCCCTTACAGAATTGGTTTCAGAAAACATTGAGACAAAAAAGATAATCAGCCTTTTCTCCTTTTGCCTTGAAATGTTTTCTGTAGTATAATAATCACAAATTCTACCTAAACCTATTTGTACATAATGACTTCTTTTGACCACCAACAAAATAAAGGATTTACCATAGTAACGGAAATTGAAGAAATTGCTTGTGACATTGCATTTATAATTCCCACAATGTTTTCTAAAACAAGAGGACCATGATGGTCCTAAATCGCTCACCTGAATCAAGATGACAAGAGTGATAATGGCAATTTTGTCAAATTCAAAGGCATGAAACTTATAAGGACTTTCTGTTTGGAAACAATTAAGAAATAATTTTGTTCCAATCGATCCTGTAAGGTTGGGTATGAATTAGCACAATTGTTGAGTTAGTTAATTTTCAACAATTATTTCATGATTTCGCAATATACAACATAGGGCTAATTTTCAAAGCATACTGATCTGTTAGAGATTGATCATTTATTAATTAACAAGATTTTGTCTGTGATTGATAGAATATAGTGAAAGATTACCATCTGATAAGCTAAAGCTAATCCCTTATTTGTTTACATAAGATAAACATGTGGCCAGCCTGAGAGCAACAGATAAGGGAAATAGAAAATTGGGCACAATGGTTTATTTTTAAAGAATTTTCTTATGATTTCTGTAAGTCTGATAAGCCCTTCCTCCCTGCCAGGCCCACATTTTTTGACCAATGGAAAAATTTGTGAACACATTTTGCAAAGAGTAACTCAAGGAACATTCCAGTAAAGTCTGGTTCAATTGGGCACAATGGTTGATTTTTAAAGAATTTTCTTATGATTACTTTAAGTCCGATAAGCCCCTTCCTCCCTGCCACACCCACATTTTTTGACAAAACAAAAATCCGCGAAAAAGTTTTGAGAAGGGTCACTCAAGGAACCTTCCAGCAAAGTCTGCTTCAATTGGGCACAATGGTTGATTTTTAAAGAATTTTCTTATGATTTCTCTAAGTCTAATAAACCCCTTTCTCCCTGCCACAGTCACAGTTTTTTACAAATGAAAAAAACTGTGAACAAATTTTGAAAACAGAGACTCAAAGAACATTCCTGCAAAGTCTGCTTAAAATTGGCCTATTGGCTGATTTTTAAAGAATTTTCTTATGATTTCTCCAAGTCTGATAAGCCCCTTTCTCCCTGCCAAGGCCACAATTTTTTACAAATAAAAAGATTTGTGGTCAAATTTTGAAAAGAATGACTCAAGGCACATTCCTGCAAGGTCTGGTTCAAATTGGCCCAGTGGTTGATTTTTAAAGAATTTTCTTATGATTTCTCTAAGTCTAATAAGCCCCTTTATCCCTGCCACGGCCATGTTTTTTTTTTTCAAATATAAAATTTCTGAACAAATTTTGAAAAGAATGACTTAAGGCACATTCCTGCCAAGTATGGTTCAAATTGGCCCAATGGTTGATTTTTAAAGAATTTTCTTCTGATTTCTCCAAGTCTGATAAGCCCCTTTTTCCCTGCCACGGCCACAATTTTTGACAAATGAAAAAATTTGTGAATAAATTTTGACAAGAATGACTCAAGGCACATTCCTGCAAAGTATGGTTCAAATTGGCCCAATGGTTGATTTTTAAAGAATTTTCTAATGATTTCTCTAAGTCTAATAAGCCCTTTCTCCCTGCCACGGCCACATTTTTTGACAAATATAAAAATTTGTGAACAAATTTTGAAAAGAGTGACTCAAGGAATATTCCTGCCGAGTTTGGTTCAATTGGGCCCAATGGTTGATTTTTAAAGAATTTTCTTATGATTTCTAGTCTGATAAGCCCCTTTCTGCCTGCCACGCCCACATTTTTTGACAAATCAAAAATTCACGAACAAGTTTTGAAAAGTATCACACAAGGAACATTCCTGCCAAGTTTGGTCAAAATTGGTCCAATGGTTTTGGAGGAGAAGATGTTGAAAGAAATTGTGAACGGACGGACGGACGGACGGACGGACGGACAGATGGACGGACGGACGACGGACAAAAAGCGACCACAATAGCTCACCTTGAGCACTTTGTGCTCAGGTGAGCTAAAAAACAGAAACATAGAAATTCTTCCACTTGAAATTGTTGCCTGCATCATCTTTAAATTTGGACCAGTCTTAAGTTTTGCCAACTGGTAATGGGATAATCCTAGTCATTTGATAATTCAAACTGCTCTAAGCTCAAAAGAAATACAAAATTATCATCCTCACCTTATATGCTGAGTGTCTTTCTCGAATGGAAGTTCTTCTGTAAATGTAAACAAACAAAAGTGATAAACCCTTTTAATAAGAAACTTTCAGATCTTTCAAAATTCTTTAAGCTTTTTAACATACAACAAATTCATGTGGGAAACTTTAAAATTACATAAAATAAGATAGAAAACATTGAAGGAAAGGACAAAGATCTGCAGTTTTGTTCTTTTAATTTAATGATTTCAAATGTGCAGCTGTCTTTGATTCTTAGGCCGTAAAATTTGTGTATTTTGGAAAGGGTTAAGAGACCCTCACAGTTTATTTTACCCTTTAAATTTTCCAAACAATGCTTGGGTTTCGACAAAAATGCTACTAAGCTTGTTTAATGACATGCCTTTCAATTCAGTTTTGATAATCCTAACAGATGCAGATCTTAATGAAAAAATAGCAAAGGAAGAGAAGGAAATGTTAATTATAGAATGACAACTACTTCCAACAGGGTGGCTATCTCAAATAACATTTTTGGCTACATTACACTTGCTCAATTCAATTACATTAAGTGAGCAAAAAATTCTCGTGTTTACTTTTCCAAAAAGTCATGTTGCATCTATCTACTTAGCCAGCCTATTCAATATTCAATGGCAGATCCAGAAGGGGTTCGGGGGGTTCAAACGAATCCCCCTCTGTAGCCCTATTATTTCATTTTCATGCAGAAATTCAGTCAAAATTGTGTATTTAAATAACAGGAAAATAGACCCCCATTTTGTAAATTCGAACTCTTCTCACAGAAATCCTGGATCCACCACTGATATTTTCTATAAATATTTGTTACATGGCTTATCCTTAGTCCTGAGAACAGTCAGCACACAGAGAAAGTTCTGTTATTTCATTTTTCTAGTCTTGACTTTTATATTGTTGTGGGATCGATCATGACAACATGATAACTACATGACCAATAAAAGGATTGTCAAGTACAGAATACTAACTGAAAACAAAAGTCAAAGTACAACCCATCCTGTCACTGTCAGTGTGACTCTGCTGAAGAAGGGAAATTTTACGCTTTCAGGATGACAATAGTTTAGACCTGAACTATTAAAAATGAAAGTTCTGCACACAACGAAATCAAAATCATTGACTGGTAACATATTTTGTACAAGAACACTCTACAACACAGTGGCGGATCCAGGATTTCTGAAAGGGGGGGTTCGAATTTACAATGGGGGGGGGGTCGTTTTCCTATTAATATACAATTTTGACTGAATTTCTGCATGAAAATGAAAGAATAAGGCTTCAGAGGGGGTTCAACCGAACCCCCTGAACCCCCCGCTGGATCCGCCACTGCAACATATGTCAATATAGCCCTCTTTTTATCTATAACCTACAATGTTTTCTATTGGCAACAAATTCTTTCCATCTGAAGATTTAAATTGACTCTTGGACCGCTTAAATATTCAAACTTCTTTAGAATTAGATGATGACATTAAATAGAGTAAACAGTAATCCTTTTTTAGATGGGCACTGGTTTTGTTATATACCGATATGTTCCAAACATTGAGAGAAAATAAATAAATGAAGATCAACAGCATAATCATTCTTCTTTACAAAACACATCCTTTTATTCCTAGTTATCTTTATTTCAATGCACACTGTCAGGTGACTTTTTTAGACATGTGAAATATACAAACCCCTAAAACTCCATTTGAAATAGCCAAACATGTTGTCATTTGTCAAGGGTTAAAAGGGAGCTGTCAGAAAATTAGGTCAACAATCATTTTATTTAGAAATCAAAGGAATGTTCAAACAACAGGGATAAAGTGTTTGCAATGAATTGTAAAGTAATAACACCAATAAAAAGTTGAAATCAAATACAATAACATTCTTATGATGAAATCTACCTACGATTAGGAAAGAAAAATACATCGTTCCCCACCCACTTTCATTTTGACAGGATGCTCTGGGTTGATGTTACGCTCCATTAACTCGCCAATCACAACGATAAACAATGATTCATGACAATCAAATGTACTCTACCGTTAATTGTTATTATTTTTCTAGAAGATCGGTACATTATTTACCTTCCACGACTTTATAGTGGCAGGGAATGATCGTTTTCATCGTTTCACCAGACTCCCCATCCTGCCCGTCCGCCATTTTGTTTCCACCTAGGACACACCCACTGTCATCCGGGCAAGTGCGCGTGACACACCCACCAACGCCCTTTGTCCCAGTCGTGCACGAGGAGTGTACATGCGATAAACCCTTTCCCTAGCGACAGAATAATTTTCGCTGAAATACGAGCTTTTCAGACGACTAAATACGAGTCATAAATTCCGATACAGAGAAAACTATCCAGGAAAAGGAGAAAAATACAGCTAGCTTAACAGATATTCTGGTTAACCGTTTTCATTTATATAATTTTAATCATAATGACATAATATCTACAGCATTTTCTAGGCTAAGATAATTAATGATTAGGCCTATGTGAAATTGCCAAAAAAAAAATATATATATATATATATATTTTGAATTTGCCCCTTCAATATTTCCAATTGTAAATAGCTTTTGAAAACATTGAAAGAAAAGATGAGAGGCTTGATCGATTATCATAAGCAATTAGATCTAGGCCTAGGCTTTTAATAATAATGATAATAATAATAATAATAATAATAATAATAATAATAATAATAATAATAATAATAATAATAATAATAATAATAATAATAATAATAATAATAATAATAATAATAATAAAGCTAGGCTTTTAAAAAAAAAACTTATTTAAACTAGTCCCGGACTCCCAGAACCAGAAAATTATTCGTATTACGCACTAGCGCCATAGGCCCCGAAAGGGGTAGTGCACGAGAAGGTGTATCCTCGCTCTTAAGGGGGTTCAGGGGTCTCCCCCGAGAAAATTTTGATTAGTAAGACTTGTTTTCGTGCATTCTATCTGTTTTTTGAGACACAAAAACAGCAAAACTGATCCTTAAAACGATACAAAGCAACCTACGACCTATTCGCGATTTTTTTTACATTACGCACGTGCGTATTATGCGTAATGGGCGTTACGCCCTTGTTTGGAGGGGGAGATTTGTAAAATTGTTGGAAAGGGAACAAATGTACAGTCTGTACCGACTCAAATTCTTCCAATGTAACGGATGAGAGATCATAGTTAACCAAGAATTTAGCGATTTTGTAACATAATAGATCTATCAGATCCGTATGAACAGAGGCGAGAGAGCACTAAGCCCCCACCCCCAAAGTTGGCCAAAAAGTTGGGGCCCTCCAATATTAGGACACTGGCCCAAACAGGGACTTTAGCCCCACCCCATCCCTTTCCCCTATAAAATTGCTTCATAACCGGCCTGTCTATGACAATCGAAAAACTACGCGTCTACTCTTTAAAAGATATTCTTTTCTTTCAAAATAAAAACTCGCTGTGAAAAGGTTGTTATCTGCATTTTCATATTTTTCGCCAACATGTTCAATATTTTCACACGTTCAGGCAAACGGGTAGGAAACTAATGCAACTATATGCTGTAAAAGGGAAACAACTCAAGATTATATGACTTTACTACTACAGAAGATTTATCTCTCTTGTTCCTTTGACTACTTTTGCTTGTCCAGAAATATAACGGTTACTGCACTTTGTAGAGCTACAGGTAACACGTACAGTAGGTATTAGCCTTTAAAACTTCATTGATTCTTCGTTAAACCCTACGTTGTAGGTACTCATTGGAATCGTCTCAACGAGACGATTGCGATGAGTACACACAACATAGGGTTTGAATTTGTAATAACAAATTTTGAATGGATTCACTTCACTCCCTCTTATCTATTACTCTAATACTATAACGTCAGTTGCTGGCCAAGCCCCGTTTCTAACGCTGAGGGCTCATGAATGAAATATCTTTAGGGAAAATGGGAAGAAGAAAATTCTGATACCCAGAATCGTCTGATTTTACATAAACAAGTTTTGAAGACCAAGCATGACTTACAATCTGTCTATTTTTTAACAGGACTTCTTACATGTTCTTTCAATTTTGACCGAGCTATCGACCCGTCAGTCCTACCCCGGCTCGACCAGTGTCTTTTCTAACATTTGTCAAAAGTCATTATTTTGTCTCTCACCAATTGATGTAAATAATATATATCGTCGCTTTACAACGAAAATCTCGTAACTGCAGCTTGTTTTAAGCTGCAGTTACGAGACTTTTGTTGAAAAGCAGCGACATGTGAGAGAACAGCTGGAGGCTCGGTTTGGATATTATGGTAGTAGGCTACTGTTGAGCGATATACCACGATTCCATGGCAAGGTGCTGCAGCCTCCGCGATATAACCATATGATAGCAGTTGAAACACTGTGGGAAAGGGGCGTTTAACTCCATATAATCATCCACTCTTTGTATTTGGAGCACTCTAAAATTATGTCGTTTGGAGTAACGGTAAATAAAGATGGAATATAATAGCAAAAGTGACACTTATCTATTATACCCAGCAGAATTATCCACAGAATAATCTGAACTATGACAAGCAATTCCTTCATTTACTACAATGTTGTTTTTTTTCTAGAAAGACCAAAATAATTATGTAAAAGATTATTAATTCAGTTAGAACTGTCGGTAGTATGGGAAATGGTTAATCATTTGATTTATAGCATATGTATTGCAACTCGAAACGAACATTATGTTTATCCCATTTTGCTACCATGAGTATATGGCCCATAGGACCGAGAAGTGGTCATGATATGCCTAATGGCATGTAATGTAACCTTAATTTTCTAAATACAATTGTATACAATGAAATTGCGATTAATATCTTAGGGCAAAACGTTTCGTTACTGATATGTTTTCAATATTTTATCCCACCATTTCACATAACTCTAGAGTTGTCCAGATTGAATTGAGTTAGAGAAAAGGAGAAAATCCTAATTATCATTTTGAATAGAAAAAGAAATTCTCAGAATACAGAACATCCCTTTTCGTTATGCGAGACAATCCAATGCGATGGTGTTTTGGACTGAAAGCATTATTATCAGTGGTGTCATGTTCACAATTCGAGCTTTATGGCCATATTGTGGGCCATAAAGCTTAGAATTAATTGATAGAATGTATTTTGATATAAATTAATATTTGATAGAAAGCATTATACGCACTTTAATGTTAACTGCATTACAATTCATTGCATATTATGTTACTTAGCTTTAACACAAATAAGAACGTGGACAATAATGCATACAATATTTTCGTTTTGCATAAATAAATTCAAAGAGCAGGCATCAGAATAAATGAAGATAATTCTAAGAAAAGCAGATTTCCCTTTCTCCCTCAATGATTTATATACAGGCATCATGTCGAGTCGTCAAAGACTATGCATAACTTGGAAAATGTTACAAAGATGTGCCAAACTGCATTTGAATATCAAAATCACGATTTAAAGTGTCATTTTACATTTATTTCATTTTTTAAAAATATGTCTTGATGCAAAGATTGTTTATTCTAATGCATTGAACCACTATCAGTTTTTTGAAGTTGTTATCTATAAGCGAAAAATATGCCTTCAAAGTTGAGACAGAAATGACAAATTCTATATAAATCTGAACTGTTGTCCACAACAATTTGTTTAATTTTAGCACAAAAATATATATTTCTCGTAAACGGTTCAATATTTTGGCTTGAAATTTTCAGAATTTTCATAAGAAAACATGCTCTTTCAGATAGAATAAAATTAAAATTTATGTAAAAATAATCGTGAAATGTCACTTTAAGTAAACTTCGAATGACGTTAGAAGATAAATCCTTTCTAAAACGCAATAGTATGGACTGTTCTAATAGAGAACGATTTCCGGTTAACCGTGACGTTATTTCGGACAAACAAATATTATACTGTAGGTGTTGTAATAAAATATCGTAACTACGGCTTGTCAAAACATAGCTTTAAACCCGGTCTATTTTTAGCACAAAATACGTTGCCGTTTGGAAGCTGCCGTTGACGACAAAATGAAATTTGACCGAGATAGAATTTGTGTATGATATAGCAAAGAAAACATTAACATTAATCCATTACCAACCGACAAAATTTAGACTGGTCTGAATTCAAAGATAATGCAGACGACGATTCAAGTGAGTGAAATTTTAATCTGTTGGATCATTTGGATGGAAAACATCGTGTTAAATGAAGAAATTTCTTGTCACAAGCAATTTCTTCATTTTCCACAATGTTTTCCATGGTCGGTTTTTTTTTTTTGGGGGGGGGGGGGGGGGGGGGGGTTCAAATTGTGCGGTAAACCCGTAATGCGCTAATGAAAAAGAAGAAAAAACTCTTTCTTCTTTTGCCTCAATGAGTTCCGAAACCTTTTCTAATGGGGACTTCAAAAGAAGGTCTTCTTTGGGAAATTGTTAATATTTCGCAGAGTCAATGAAGATTTGCAACTTAGGATTCTAATGTTATCACAGATTTGGGAATCCAGTGGAATAACGAAAATGAATATTCTTCTATTTGCTTTTTTGCCATTTTGCAAACGTCAAAAATCCAGACTGTTCCAAATTGATTTCATTTATTGGGGTTTAACACCGTTTTCAACTGCTATGGTCATATCGCGACGGCTGGAGCACCTAACCATGGAAGCCTTTTATTGTTCATACCAGTTCTACCACAACTCCTTAACTGAGCCTCCAGCTGCTGACACTCATAGGTTAACGATATCAAACCATAAGTGGGAGACTATTTTTGTCTGAAAGGATATTTGCCGGTAGTTCCAAAATGAAAGCTGCTGCAGACGACAAAATGGACATTGACCTAGACAAGATTTGCGAACAATATAACACCGAAAACAATGAGGTAAAAGGAGAAAATGATGTTTATGAGCTGAATTTCCCAAATATTTTCTAGAAGAAAGGTCAAAGTCAGGGCTTTTTATGACATGTTTGATTACAGAAATTCGTAATTCTGAGAGAAAAAAGAAGATAATTCAGATTTTGATTTGTGCCTTTGCACGGTGGATAATCACGTGATGCAATAATTACTGAATATCGACAATAACTTTGTTAATACGGGACCGATTTGAATTCGGTTTGAAGCAGAAAATGTGGACAGACGTCACGCATTAGATGGACGTGGTTGATTTTTGAAAAATCAACTGATAAAACAGTTATTGAAGATAAACCAAAATTTGGTTTATCTTCAATAACCTTTTTATCAGTTGATTTTTCAAAAATCCAACACACCCAGCTTATTCCTGGCAATTTCCCACCTTCTCTGCTTCAAACCGAATTCAAATTGGTCAAGTATTAAAAAAAGTTATTGAAGATTATCGGAAATTCTGAGTCACGTGATTATACGCCGTGCTTTGTCTCTTTAGACGTCGACACGAGAACATGAAAATTCACGTCTTTACGTTCGACAACGTTTTTAATTACAAAAAAGTTTTCTCTGTTGCGTTCAAAATCAAAGCTTTCCCAAGAGGCAAACTTTTAGTGCTGTCTAATTTGAAATACGGCGCTGACGACAAGAATGATGTTGATAAATATTGAGACAAAGGAGTAAATATGCTGTTTATAAGTAATTTCCTTTTTTTTGTCTCAATGCTTTCACTAGGATTTCCTATTAGGAACATCAAAAGCAGGTCTTGTTTGAAAATGGTTAAGATGCTTAAAACACATTTTGTTAAGCATCAAATAGCAATAACATCCACTTAATATTCGCAGGAGCAACTCGAAGACTGTCTCTTGAAGGTAAATTAGGCATTAATTGTTCAACAAAAAATCTCCAATTTTGTCGTCTGCAGCAGTTTTCTAATTGCAACAGTTCATTTTTTTGTCGTTTTAGAAGGAGTCCAACATCAAATGACAACAATATTCACTGAATAATTGCTGGAGCAATCATTAACCCCTTCCCAAACAGCCAAAATTTTGACAGTTCCAATTTGGAAACTGTTGCAGACGGCACAATTGATGTTGATATGATTTTGAAGTACAAAATAACATGGAAATTATTGAAGCAAAAGCAGAAAATGCTGTTTATCAGCATTTCTTCCTTTGTCGTAATGTATTCCAAAGCTCTTTCAAATAGGGATGTCGAATCAGGTCTTGTTTGGGAAAGGGTTAATATTCACAGGAGCAGTTTAACCCATTACCACACATTGACTTTTTTGACTCCTCCAAAAGAAAAGACTGTGGAAAACATTGTGGAAAACGAAGAAATTGCTTGTGACAAGCAATTTCTTCATTTCCCACAATGTTTTCTACCCCAAAAGACCAGAAAATTATATACTTTGTATCACTTGAAATTTACATGGAGAGTTTGACCTATTTTTTAAAGACTTTAACATCTTTCAATTTGGAACAGTCCAAAATGTTGTCGTTTGGTAATGGGTTAAAGACTGTCTCTTGAAGCCAAATTACGCCTTAATTGTTCAGCAAAAAATCTCCAATTTTGTCGTCTGCAGCACTTTGCAAATTGCAACAGTTCATTTTTCGCCATTTTAGAAAGAGTTAAACATCAAATGATAATAATATCCACTTAATATTCGCAAGAGCAATTACGATTTGTCTCTTGAAGGCAAATTAGTCTTTAATTGTACAACACATTTGGGAAGCGTTCTTAATATAAAACAGAAAATTGTCTGAAAAAAAAAAACGTATCTCTAGAAAAAACATTGAGGAATCTTTTTGCATTCCACATAGAGACCCCCCCCCCAAAGAAAAAACAACAACAAAAAACAAAAAAAACAACAAACATCGTAACTGCAACTGGGCTTAACACATTCCTTCAGACTGACTCCTTTTGACTCCCTAAAAGATAAAGACTGGAAAACATTGTCGAAAAGGAAGAAAATGTTAAAGACAAGCAATTTTTCATTGCCCACAGTGTTTTCAACCCCCAAAAGACCAAACATGTTTAATTCCATTAATATGAAACTGTCGTCTGCAACATCTTTAAAGTTGGACCAATCTAAAATATTGCCGTTTGGGGGAAAGGTTAAAGGTACGTACTCACTTATTTTCAAGAATCTTTTTTTTTGTTGTTGTTGTTGAGATTTACCTTGAACGATATAATGTCCAAAACTAGTGGATTGAAAAGGTCTCTCCGATAGTGTGAAAAAATGTGGAGGAAAAGGCAGAAAGTGCTGGTTAACTTCTTCATTTCCGTTAATACTTTCAAAAGTTTTGCACTAAGGTGCATATTTAGATATCCTTGTTTCGGAAAAGGTGAAGATTTACAATGCACGAGGTTCATATTGCAAATATTACACAATAAAACAACATTTATATTCCCAGACGTGCAGTTTCAAAGAAATAAAAATCTCTGAAAATAAGAATTATATGAACTTACATAGATTTTACACCGCTCCTTATTTCTAACCTATCTACAATATATCGTCGCTTTTCTACACAAATCTCGTAACTGCAGCTTAATAACTGCAGCTTATATTAAGCTGCAGTTACGTTATTTTTGTTGAAAAGCAGCGATATAAATCATGAGATAAAAATTTTGCGGTGGAAATATCGAAGAAAAATAACATATAGGACCGCTTTTCAAATAATCAAGGTCGTAAATGTTGTTCCGAAATACGGAAAATGTCTATAATAGTGATATATGACACCTAAATTACCAATGTGTCTATAAATTTTGCCTGATCTGACAGTTGAAGTCTTATGAATGAAATTTAAAGAGGATTTACCATATAAAAACAGAAAATTCATCTGTAGACAAATTCTCATTTCACATCGCAGGTTTAACTTTAATATGTTTGTAACCTTTGTCAACGCTTTCTTATATGGCTTCTAATCCAAAACCGCGTCCGTCTAATGTTCGACTTTGTTGCTTCTTCTTTCGCCCATTTACGTTTCCAAAATCCACAAAACACAAGAAAATTGTTGCTAAGGTGACGATCTGTAAGGAGTTCATACTTCTTCTTAAAGTGACATTTCAGAATTTTTTGTCTAAATTTTACTTTTATTTTATCTGAAAGAGCACATTTCCTTATGCTATGGTCACACATAGCCGGGTGACGAACCGGTTTTAGATCTTATAAACCGTACACGGTTTTGCTACGGAATTCGAGGGTGATTTGCATACTCGACGGGTTGATACGGCAAGATAAGGGTTTTCAATACGGATTTCAGAAAGCAAGGTACAGGTTGGTAAGGGTCGATACGGGTCCACACGGGTAGGACTGAATATTATGAGGTTATTTAACATGTCTTTGTACAATACTGAATTCTATTGGATGAATACTTTGCAGAACGAGGCTATATTTGGACGAGCCGATAGGCGAGTCTAAATATAGACTTGTTCTGCAAAGTATGAATCCAATAGAATTCGGTATTGTACAAAGACATGTTAAATGACCTCTTTATTTCACATCATTTTTTTTCACACAAAACATGACAAAGATTAATTTTGTATAAAATTAAGATCTAGATCTAATTACTTTTAAATATAATTCCAACGTGAAAAAAGGAAGAAAACAACATAGGCCTGTGTCATGAAAAAAATGTAGGCCTCATGTACATTTCTAACGCTGTGAAATATACATGGCATCTGACATTAAATCTATATTTATCGATTTATGTTTGTCTCAAAAGATTGAATAGACCGTCATAAATTATGATAGTGTGAAATGTACATGAAATTTGTCATATAAACTATCTATCATGTCATGCGTAAATCAACAATGTAAACATTGACAGAAAAGGAGAAATTGCTGATAAACGGCAAATCTCCTTTTCTCTTAGAACTTTTTTGTCAAGCCTTTTAATGGACATCAAATCAAGGTCTTGTTTGGGAAAGGGTTAAGTGTGATTTTTATCATTGCTGCAAATTAAACGCGCTACAATTCAGAAATGTTTTGAAATGAAAATAATCTCTTTCGTGATGTTTAAAATCATTTTCTCCTTTTGTCTTAATGTATTGCCAATGCGTTTTTTCAATCACAGAATCAAAGCTATGTCTTGTTTAGGACAGTGAATTCAAAATATCATGTTGAAACAAACATTCAACTCTAATGCACAATTTTGCTTTTGCAAAAGAGAACTCTACTAAAGGGAGATTACTCTTCGATGCGAATATGGATATTTTGTACTGCAGCCTCGATTTGGGAAAAATCCATATTTGTACGGTTCAATCGATATTTGTAGGGTTCAAATGAGTGCAATGCATATTTGGACGGTTCAACCGGTGCATCGTACAATATCGATCTAGCCGCTTTGGAATATCGAGAATCCCGTGCGTCCACGCAATTATCTCGTGCGTGCAATACGGCTCTAGGTATTGTATACTCACGTGGTACGAATGGGGTGATTTGATTGGTTTACTACTTTCGGGTGTGAAATAATATAAATATATGCAGCTGCGGGTCAATAAGGGTCGGTGCGGATTAGGTACACGGGTCGACACGGGTCGACACGGAATATGACACTTCCGTGCACGGATATTGAAATCAACGTGCTGGCAAAATCACAAAAATCGCAGTCACACATAGCCGGTTTTCGACACGGGTCCACACGGAATTAAAAACCGTGTCGACCCGTTTCAACCCTTATTGACCCGTATCGTAACCCGTATCAATTCCGTGTGAATTTCGTGGCGATGATACGGTTTCAGAAAGTTTTTGGTCTTGTTCAAAAATCTAAACGGACTTTGAAACCGTATCACCGCCCGTGTGGACCCGTGTCTCACCGTATTGACCCGCACGGACCCCTTTCAGCTAGAAACAAAAGCCGTATCTACCCTTTTCCTATGTAGTATTGCCTTTATTATTATTATTATTATTATTATTATTATTATTATTATTATTATCATTATTATTATTATTATTATTATTATTATTATTATTATTATTATTATTATTATTATATCTTATTCCTATTTTTTCATTTTTTGCGATGAAGAGTAGACCACTGTCGATGTTATTTTGTCCGAGGGATATTTGTGTCAAGCGGCAACTAAAAGAGAAGCATTGATCCTGGCTATTTTTGTCGGTGATTTACAGCACTTTTATCACTAAATACAATTTCATGTTAAGACGTTGCTATGCCAGTGACGCGACGGCGTGTTGTGGCAGATACCTTGCTTGTCAAGAAAACATCGATATAAGATTGTGCAACGAACTAAAAAAAATTGTCAAAATGTCGACGATTCCGCATTGCCTCCGTCGGAATATTTCAAATCAAACTGTTTGTCAATCAGTCCCATAAAAATGAGGCCTTTACAGAAGCGAAGGTCATTTCTTTGTATCCGTTAGTAAGCAGGTGGTAGTATGCACGTCGTCGAACGAGACCCGACAGGGAACACTATGCAGTATATCGAATAAGGCTCTGCGAGATGTCTACGACACAATTTCTGACAGGGTAAATGAGTCGAAACACTTCGACAATATTTAAAAGTCGAGTAATCATCGACACTTTACCGATATCTTCAAACGTGAGAAACACGGCCACCAATCCCTCTCATTCATTGCTAAATGCTATGAGCGAAATCTCAGAAGAGGGACTTCCGGCTATGAAGAAACGGGACCCATTTTGTGAATGTAAACACACGTTGTTACTTTAAATCGGTGATTTTGCCAGTTTTTGGCTGATTCTCAAAAATCGGGGAATGCTATTCGATGGTGAGTGTATTTAAACTTATTTTGGAGTATGTCTCCTCGGCATGGTCTCACCGTGTTTGCTTCAAACTGCTTTGTCATGCGATCACAGTGCTGTGTTTTGAAGATGTGTCAAAATTGATCGAAAAATTATGGTTTGAATACTACTATAATTCCCTTCTATACAGGTCCCATAAGCTTTAAATGCTTTATCTTATATATATATATCCATTAAAATCCAAAGACTGATTTTCTGATAGAGAGAAAAAGCAAAAAAAGTAATACGATATGAAGAAGAGAGATCAGCTATGAAGAAGAGAGATCAGCTATGAAGAAGATATGATACGCTATGAATAAGAGCTCGGATATTCAAAGCGTCGGGTTTTGACTTAATTTTGCCTTTTCGCTATAATTTTCGCTCGGAAAATGATACGAATTTATTGTTAATACTATTTCACATTTGGGATTGTAAGATCAATCTAATTTCCAAATTTGCGTACTTCAAGACTTTTCAGTATACAATGTGGTTATATTTGGAATGATGATAAAATTATGTAGATAATATAGGCCTGCACATGCGGACACCAAAGTCATTGTAAACTATTTAGGCAAAACTTGGCAAACCGTATAAGAACCCTAACATTTTAATAATTTTAAGCCTACGCAAGATACATTGCATGTATTTTGAATGAAAACAGGTCTAATTTACATGTTTTAGCGGCCAGTCGAGCTATTGTCATTGCGTTGTGTCCGTCATGCGTCCGTCGGTTATTTTTTCTTGTATGCACTCTAGAGGCCACATTTTTTGTCCGATCAATCTGAAAGTTGGTCAGAATAAGGTTATTTCCTCTAAGACCCCCCCCCCCCCACACACACACATACACACACACGACAGCCTCCGGAAGTCGTCCTTAGAGGCAAAAGTCGAAATTTTTAAACGGGGAACAGTTGACTGTAAATCCAATAAAATAACCATCTTACCGGCTTTTAACGAATTCATTCAATTTTATTATTTTTGTTCCACTTAAAACTTCGCTTTATTACTGTATATTGAATGCTCTTGCGCTTTATCGCTGTATATTGAATGCACGTGCGACGTCATTGTTTTCTCCGCATGTTTTGGGAGCCTCGTTTTGATAATGTCGATTTGTTACTATTTTTACGATATGCCGCATTCGCGCAAAAATATTTGTTTTGAAAATTTTATGTTGATTATGTCATGAAACAATGGAAAATGCTAGAAGGTATTAAAAACAAAACAAACAAAACAAAAAAAAAAAAAAAACAAACAAAAAAAAAAAAAAAAAAAAAAAAAAAAAAAAAAAAAAAACACGAAATAAATCCGAACTACGCGAAACAGTGAAGCCAAAGGAGGAAATATAGTTGTCTTTTTTGTCCTTTTCCAACAATGTTTTCTTCCATTCATTCATAACCATTTTGTCTCCGATGTACCTCACGATAATTGACCTGGCAACTAGAGCTTCCCATTCGATTAGCACGGGCTGCTCTGTCAGGTCATTTATCGTGAGGTATACACTGCAGCAAGAAGAAAAACAAAATATTTATTAGCAATTGCCGAGATTCAATGTATTCGAATCAATGATGAAAAGGGATAAAAACGACCATTGCAATCGTTTTGTCCTTTTTAACCATTGTTCTGCTATCTACATCACTCGTCACTTAGAAATATATACATAGATATAACTTACTTTTAAGAGATTATGTTTCCAGTTTTGTTTGAAAACATATGGAATATTTCATCATATGTAAAGAGGTCAATTTGGTCCATGAAATGCACGTGCAATTTGTGATATTTACCAAATTTGGTCTTTTGTCTATACGTCATCATAGTTGTTTTATCGATTATCCAATGGGATGTATTTCCATTGTCCAAACAAAATTTATTCAATTACACCCTAAACCCTGTCGCGTTCCAAACTGTCGTATCTACAGCTTCTCGAAGCCGTGGTTGTGACAGTTTCAATCGTGATGAGCAACGCTATACCTTCTCAGACATGTTTCTATTTTAAAATATCGTGTCTGAAAAGCTTTAGATTCACTGGTCTAATATATGCTTCCGCATAGATCTAACATATATCAATATACAATATTTTTTTTCCTTTTTTAAAATCTTTTTTTGTACCATTCTGGATCTTCCGTTTTACTATTCAGAAATTAAACAACATTTTTGAAAGGTAAAAAGGACATAATTCCACAAATGTATATATTTGTACACGAGTTTGCCATTCTTCATGCATATTGTAATTGTGTTAAGACGTGGAACAGTAGTGTTCAAGTCTTTATTCATCAAATAAACTGTTATGTTCTGTTCTAAAAATGCATTTCCACGTGATAATAAGTCAGGCCCGTAGTAACAGGTGGGGGCATGGAGGGGCTAAGACCCCCATCCCCAAAAAGGTCTGCCCAAAATGCTGAATTGTCATTTTTTTGCACTGAACTCTTTTGGGGGAAATCCAATTCAGTTCCTCCAAAATTCCGACAATAGCCAGAACAGGGGCTTTAGCCCCCCTCCCCCTCCCATTAAAAATGTTTCCAGTCCTACTCGCATGTAAGTTGCCGGTCGGCATTAAATACATGTTTAAGCTGCATAACAATAAATATCGTTCTATCGTCTAGAATTTGATTTTTCAAATGGAAATTTGTAAAAAATATTGGAATTTCTGTCTTCAATTCTTCCTAAACGCATAACCATTCAGTATATGTGAGTGCCAAGAAAGAATTATGAAGTCCGCGCTTCTTCATAGCTTGCTCCCTCTTATTCATAGCTACTCTCGCTTCTTCATAGCTTACTGCTCTTCTTCATTGCATACTTGTTTTTCTCATAAATAAACAAAGGTTTTCAAAATCGTACGTGGGGAATACTAAAAGAGACCATAAAATAGTAAACTGAACATGTCTCATTCGAAAAATGCATATGATAGCGCCGTAGGAGTCGTTTATGTGTCGTTTATGTGCCGTTTGGTTTGTAAACATAAGTGTGTGCACTCACTTCGAAAGTAATTGTAAGTTTACTCGGTAAGCTAGAACAAAGGGCTTTGGCAATATAACACATCATTCATTACCCCATCGAATAGCATTCCGCGATTTTTGAGATTCAACCCATAACTAGCAAAATAACCGATTTAAAGTAACAACGTGTGTTTACTTACTCAAAATGGGTCCCGTTTCTTCATAGCCGGAAGTCCCTCTTCTGAGATTTCGCTCATAGCATTTTGCAATGAATGAGAGGGATTGGTGGCCGTGAGAAAGCCGCCGATTGATCGGTTGATTGTAACTTGAAAGGCTGACATCTCACGGATCATACAAAAATATACTGACGTCCAAAAGAAACGCCTCAGTCCTAATAAATTTCCGATTATTCAGTAAATCTGATTTGAAATTACAAATACTTATTTGCATCTGTAAATTTGATTATCTGTACTTGAAAAGTGGTGATAAAGAAATATCAAACTGTCACAGTTTAGAAAAAAAACGGCACATTTAAACAGAGTGGTATCAGAATTTCCGTTTGAAAAACAGTAGCACGTGGCTTAAACTTTACTTGCGACGACAAAAGATACCGTTAAACGTCTTATTTGATGACCGCAGTTAGTGAATACGAAATGCGAAGTCGCTTTCAGCGTCTCAAACCTGAAACGTATATGACGTTAACGTAAGAAAACTTCTTGTATAACAGGCGTTTCATGAGGTCAATCTGATTTTTGCCGATTGGCAAATGTTTCTGTAAGTCTAACTCGTCGACCAAGATGCCTAATCGTGCAATTCAAAACGTCAAAACGTCAGGCAGCTTGTTCTTGATTTCCCCGCATTTGAAAATGGCTAATCTACGAGCTCTATTTTCCGAGCAGTGTGTCTGTTTCAAACGTTACTTGCAACAACAACAGTTACCAGGCCACCACATTAATCAACTATTCGACAGAAAGTCGATCCCAACGTCACAACCATGAAACGTACATGACATTAACATGGAGAATTATCTTGATTTACAGGCGTTACATGAGGTATAGTTGAGCATGGCCGATCAATCAACGCTGGAGGAACTCTAAAGCGTCAATCAAGACACCGAAACGAGAAACACAAGCTGTTAAACTGTCTTGCGACTTGTTTGTGCATTTGTCGCATTCAAAAATGGCCATATAACGGGCTCCCTTTTTCAGAATCAAGTCTTGGTATCCTTCAATTCGGATGTTTCGTAAGAAAATCTTTAAAATATCGGTTGCCTATCCTATAACACATGTTACTGTGTAAAATGTGACGAATTTCATCACGTGGTATACATACACGAAGCGCACGTAGAAAACGTGACCAGTCACCGGAAATGGACATGTTAATGCATAGAAACGCATATTTTTTTCATTTGCCGTAATTGTCGGTCAAAATGATAATATACAGTATACATTTCAATAACATTGTAAAAGGCATGAAGAAAATTTCATTGGAGCGTTTCTTTTGGACGTCGGTTTACTACTTTCGTCGGCAAAGTCGTCGATCAATCAATAATGTCTGTTCAACTAATCGCCAAAAAAATTTCCGATGTTACCAAAACCAGTCAATCACACAAAGATCGCTTTTACGTCTGCCGATGCGTCGATATATCGACGAGATATCTCGTCAATATTACCAAAAACCGGCCCGCGCCGTACCGTCGGCGCACTGGAGTGTGTATGTGACTCCATGCATATCACGTGCATTGTACCGCTAGACATGAGGTCATTATTCGGTACAAGAATGAGATACGGGTTGAAAAGGGTTGATGCGGTATGAACCGGGTTGCCGCACACGGACTTGAAATCCGTGTCGAATTTTTTAACATAGTCAAAACATGTTCGCTGCCGTATCGTTCTCACAAACCGCACACGGAATCTAAACGGGTGGCGATACGGGTCAATAAGGGTTAAAACGGGTCGACACGGTTTTGATTCCGTGTGGACCCGTATCGTAAAACCGGCTATGTGTGACCATAGCATTATGGAAATTCTGAAAATTTCAAGCCAAAATATTGCGCCGTTTACGAGAAATATATATTTTTGTGTTAAAATTGAACGAATTGTTGTGGACAACAGTTCGGATTTATATGCAATTTATCGATTATGTCTCAACTTTAAACGCGTGTTTCTCGCTTATTAGACGGGTCAATATATGAAAATAAGGCCCTTACCCCCAAAAAATTGCAACAAAAGGTTTTTAAACTGTTTTGGTTAGGATAAAGGGTAGTTAATAACATGCTAAAACTCTACCAAAATCTGGGTCACGGAAAAGGGTTATTTTCAAGATTGCGTCCAAGATGGCCGCCGAAACACTAAAATCGCCATAGCTCCATTACTATTTGTGCTAGGTTGGTAAATTTGGTGTCTATCCATAGGTTTAAGGGGCCAAGGAATTCATTTAAAGAATCAAAACTGGTACAAATTGATTACATAATGAGTAAATGGTATGTAGGACCAATGCTGGTCACCGAGGCATTGCTATAACTGGGATTAATTTACGGCGGGCCATGCATTAATTTAATCAGGTGTCAATATATATTCATATGAGCCATTACCTGAAAAGGGGTCTGATATGACTTTTAAGACTAGCATTGACCCAGATCAGCCTGATCAAGATCCATGTTGTTCTGCAATAGCTTTATCATGACCGATAGCAACTGTAAAGTACCAGCATGGATCATAATCCATAATTTGATGTCTATCCATAAGTTTAAGGGGTCAAGGAATTCATTTAAAGTATTAAAACTGCTACAAGCGCAATGGCAAATGAGAAAAATGATGTATCGGACCTTAGCTGATCACGAAAAATAGTACCATAGCAGGATTTGAATTATATTTGTCAATACATACATGTATATTATTATTATAGAGGTATTTGTAGTCACTAAGACATTCAAAATGACAAAAAGGAGCAATATTGTGCAATTGGATTGTTTTGGCTGTCAGATGAAGAGCATTCCGAGATCATAAAAATGTTCAAAAACTCCAAAATTTCGGACTTAGTCTTAGCAACTCTGCTACATCTTAATAGCGGACAATGTGCAGTAGATCAATATCATAAAACTAGCCACATGTTTGCAATTTGCATGTTTACCTCATTATATCAAATTGAAACAGAAATCAAATAATTCCTATAATATGGCATAGGATAACGATGCCATTTTTTTGTATTTTGTTACAAAAAGACATCGAAATACGACGTTTTGCATTGTCCATGCATCGTAATGCTAAACAAGTCTAAAAGAAAAACGAACTCTAGAAAAAACGCACATTTCATTTATATGAAAAAGCATCGTAACTAAGTAACCACAGACCGGTATGGATTTTATATTTACAGAATATAGTTATAGTCATTCAATATCTTTAATGGAAAACCCATTTAATAAATTCGCATATGACCTTCATATACATGTATTATGCGAGTTCAAAAATTAATGTAAGACAGTAAATTGCCCGATACCATTTATTTGATATTTTAGATAGTACTGGTTAGTACATTGCAATTTCCTTTTTGGACATTGTGCTTCACTGACAAATAGAATTTAAAGATGAATTAACAAAGACGGGTAAAAAAATCATAAACAATGAGTAACATTTGCTTAATTACATATTTTTTCTTAGAACACATATATTCTATTGTTTTTATTGATCGGAATACCTAGTTATACTAGAAATGTAATTCTTAGCAGACGTGTAAAATTTCAAATTTACTGAGATGAAACATATACATAAGATATGAAATACGAACGTTTCTGATGTTCAACCGTGTCGCAAAAGCTTATGTGCAGATCATACAAATATTTCAATTGCTTTCGTATATTTTCAAAGTAAAATAGGACAATAAAATTCAGTTTGTATTCTCAAAACATACTTACTTGATGCTTCTTAAAAACAATCGAACGGCAAACTGACTCACAAGACCTTAAAATGTATAAGCCTATATTCAGTTTGATTACAATCCATGCTGGTACTTTACAGTTGCTATCTGTCATGAAAAGCTATTGCAGAACAACATGGATCTTGATCAGGCTGATCTGAGTCAATGCTAGTCTTAAATGTCATATCAGACCCCTTTTCAGGTAAGGGCTCATATGAATATATATTGACACCCGATTAAATTAATGCATGGCCCGCCGTAAATAAATCCCAGTTATAGCAATGCCTCGGTGACCAGGATTGGTCCTACATACCATTTACTCATTATGTAATCAATTTGTACCAGTTTTGATTCTTTAAATGAATTCCTTGGCCCCTTAAACCTATGGATAGACACCAAATTTACCAACCTAGCACAAATAGTAATGGAGCTATGGCGATTTTAGTGTTTCGGCGGCCATCTTGGACACCATCTTGAAAATAACCCTTTTCCGTGACCCAGATTTTGGTAGATTTTTAGCATGTTATTAAGGACCCTTTATACTAACCAAAACAGTTTAAAAACTTTTTGTTGCAATTTTTTGGGGGTAAATCAGTATATTGACCCGTTTATATTGGCAACAACTTAAAAAAACTAATAGTATTTATACTCATTAGAATAACCAATCTTGGCATCAAGACATACTTTAAAAAATTGAAATTGGAATGAAATGTCCCTTTAACCACAGGACCTTGTTTGTACTAGGGTCTTTTTAACTTAATAATGCCGGAAAATCAGGAACACTTCAATCGGATAGTACTAAAGTCATCAAAATTATGCTTTTCTAAACAAATGACTTTTCACCTAACCTTTTCCCAGACGAACCAGTATTCATCGATCCGTCTGATCTAAAGACAAAAAGAAACAACAACAACATCAACAACAACAGACGACAAAACATATGCACAGAAATAAGAAAATTTAAACATGGTGATAATGCTGGACGAAACATTTCTCTTCGTTTATCGCAATGTTTCCAAATAGTAAAGCTGTCACATATGGATCATCATTTTGGAAAGGGTTAAAATCATATTTATACTACCAAGCGGCAATAGACCTAGAAACGAACATTTTCTTTCCTTTTCCTACTACATGTATAGACCTATTTAAATGGATTTATTTGTTTCAAAATTACTTTGTTAGGTTGGACTTATCCAATATCGACACAAAGACTGTCAATTGTACATGTAGTTACACTGTTTGGCGCTAGATCATTGGAACAGCTAAGCATACGGACTTCGAGAAGCGGCGCATAAACGAACGAGAGGGTGAAATTTTGCATTTTTTCTTTCAATGGCAGAAAATTCAAAATAATGACAAGTGTTAGGCCTATCTGAATTTAAACAGCTACACTAGACACCATCGAGATTCATTTTGAGAATTTAGATAATCGTCCGATTGAAACTCTGGGAGGAGTTGCGCACTCAAGATATTGCAAGCGGACGGACAGATGAACGCATGGATAACCAGGACCATGACATAATACGATCCTTTCGGTGAATAAAAACCAATT
Organism: Fragum sueziense; assembly: GCA_963680895.1. Classification (NCBI taxonomy): domain Eukaryota; kingdom Metazoa; phylum Mollusca; class Bivalvia; order Cardiida; family Cardiidae; genus Fragum; species Fragum sueziense. The sequence continues at coordinate 66,167,866 of OY804596.1, read as the reverse complement.
TGAACCGTTTACAGTAGGAAGAATGTGAAACAGACGACTTAAATTGATAAAGACGTGTTGACCAAACAGCCAGACAAAGCCTCATGTACAGTCGACACTTGTTATGTCGACATCGGATAAGTCGAGTTTTCGCTTACTAGTAAGTCGAAGTTCAAATTTGTTCCCGTCCTTATCAATGGACATAATTTTTTTCAAACAAAATAATTTCGAACTAAAATAGCCATTGAAATATAGTAGGAAAAGGATAGAAATTGCTCGGCACGAGCAATTTCTTTCCTTTTCCAGCTATATTTCAATAACTCGTACTTAGTTTGTTTCAAAAACGGTCAAATATCAACTTTATCGAAGCCGAACAAAATCGGATGAGTCGAACTCCGGATATGTCGAGGTATTTTGACGGTCCCTCCGACTTCGACACAACGAGTGTCGACTGTACTATTAATTGAAACGTCTGCTTATTGTAGTGTAACTGCAAATCCTCGATGGCTTAATCATTTCCCAAACAACGCATCTTTAAGACGCCCCTAACGTTTAAGCCTGAGAAAACATCGAGACAATAGAAGAAAATGCTGACGACCAGCATTTTATCCCTTTGCCTCAATATTTGTGCCATACATCTTACTAAAATTCTTTCTTTATCAACATCCATTTTGTCGTCTGCATTAGATTTCAGATGTTAGGGTTAGCTTAACCCTTTCCCAAACACTAACGCTTTTGGACGTCCCACAAAATAAAGGCTTTGGAAAACATTGTGGAAAATGAAGAAATTGTTCGTGACAAGCAATTTCTTCATTTCCCACAATGATTTCTACCAAGAAAGACCAAAAATGTTAAATTTTATTCAATGATTCTACCCCCATGATGTTCCTTGCGTAAGGAACAGAGTAGATGTCTAGAAACCTTGGCTTGCAAAGATGTGAAAGGGTAACGGACAGAGTGCAAGCCATCTTACAATATCCAGACCTATATTAGTGATAGCCTACCAATGATCTGTCTTCGATAGAATAATTATCTATCAATGCACTTTTAGCACTCGGTTTCTCACTATCAAACTCCTGTCGAATAGCTTTAAGAATGAACACACGTGAATAACCCACAATAATTTTGGGAAACGTTCACACCGATGGTTTTGACGCGAGAAAGTACACCGTACGCGCCTTTGAGTGGGCCATTCCTGGCCTGGGTCCAGTCGTCAAATACAATTTGGTCAATAAGATATCTATCACATCAAAGATCGATTAGATACCCCTTACATATTGCGGCACTCGTTTTTTATCGTATTGATATTGACGATATTTAGATCAAAGAAAGTTAAGGTAAGACTTTTGTAATCAGTTATACAATGAAATCTGTATGATGCGAATAGACGCTTTTAAACGATTCTAAGACGATTTTAAAGGGAAGTAATTTCCATTGCTCCCACTTTTTGAATCTTTTACTTTTGTTGGACTTTTTGCCTACTCCTCATACAACTTAGAAACATTTTCACAAAAATTGTTTAGAATATCCCCCGAAAACAGGCGATATTGCATCTAACAGTACTTTAAAAAGCGGGGAACTATTATCGGGCATTATGGGTAATGTTCGGTGTATACTCGGCCTTACGAACGTCACGGAATATGTCGGAGTATAACGATTATTCAGGGAGTGCATTACGCAAGCATTACCTTAAAAAAGGAAAAATGATCAGACTGGAAGCCAGTCTATCCATCCCCGTATTCTGCACCGTCTTCCATGGTTTGTTAAACGTTCAATCGAAAACACGTAAAACACATTCGTTTGATTGTGTGAAGAAACAATGGGATTTGAATAAAAAATACCTCGAAGCGAAGTTTTTGACGTGAACGTTCTCAAAAGTCAGGTGAGTTATCCACGGTCAAGAGTATGCTTCAATAATGGTAAAAGATCACGGGGAAGATTGTGAATCATGGGATGGATAACAACTACTGACAAAATAATCTCGATTGTGGTCAAATATTTTGCAACGACTTTTTTTTTATTTCTGCGTCGATTTCATAAATGTTTCCCGCATTACTAAGCTCTTTTCTCAGATATAAGAATTATTTGTGGAATCCTTTTACTTCTTCCAAAAATTAATCCCAACCGACCTGAAAACGAAATGATAACGACTACGGCCAGATTAGCCACGCTTCACGTAAGAAATTGCGCAATAAATTTATAATTATTCTCGAGTCGATTTTCTAGCGGTTTGTTGCATGTACCCCGTCCCACTGGACTCTTCTTTTCCCAAAATTGACCCGAACCGACCAGAAAAACAATCTGAATTTTGGGGCCATTTTTGCAAAAAGTACAAGAAGTCGTACGGCGGGGTAAATGCAACAAATCATTTGAAAATTGACACAAAAATAAGAAAGTTATTGCAAAATGTCTTACTTAAAGCTAGGCAAATTTGTCCGCAGATTTACCCATCCCATGATGCACATGCTCCACCGTGAAGAACGCGCCTGCCTTCAAACCGCTAGATTAGACATTAAAGACATTCTGGATTGAATGTAAGTTTACGTCCCAATCAATAGCGAAGGTCATATGGCGACAGGACCTCGGATTAAAGTCTCATCCGAAATATTGGTTGCATAGTATTGTTTCAGAAACAGAAAAAGTTTAGACTGACCCAAAATTCAAAGACGATGCGCTGCAGTCGACATTTTCAAGTCTTTGAAACGTCACACTTTTGTCGTTTTCATCATTTTCAGAATCTTTCGTATCGTAAGCCTTTATTTTGTGGGGCGCCAAAGGCGTCGTCATTTGGGAAATGGATATAACTAGAACGCACTGTATAACCGGTTGCGGCGAGGGATAAGAGGAAATGTTTATTATGTAGAAGCTTAATTATACTGGTATGAGCATTTAGGGCTACTCGTGCATTCATCAACTATAGAATACCAGAGAACCTTTTGTTTCTGAATGATTATATCTATTTGTCCTACCGTTTACCGAACATCGTCTATCGAATCTAATTCCCAACTGTCGTCGTCGCAACCTATTGTACGGTGTGAAGAACAGAACTTATATAATAATCTGTGACCCGTCACGCTAAAAGGGACCTTATCCGAACTCCAAAAATCCAAGTTTTAACAAACTTTCAAGACTCGGCACAGGTAAACCAGATCTCGTATGTGAAAAGTGAACATATTGTAAGGTAGGGACAACATTCCAGATTAAGAAAATTACATAAAAGTGAAAAGTGTCGGTCCTAGTCTGGCTGCGCGAACTGCGCAGACAGGCTAGGGTCGATATTTTTCACACACCCGATAAGGTCCCTTTTAGTGTGACGGGTCACATATCATCGATATTCATCTAAGAACCACCGACCAAACCTAATTGATCGCTAGTTTATGACAAGCGGTTATAAGGTCGTCATTAACTTGTCTCGGATGTTTATTTTAATAGGAAACATTTCTGATACAAATTACAACGTGTTTGTCAGAGATTTCCTGGATTCCATCTGATGATTATTGACGATCAATCATATATTTGCGATATTTATGGTCATATTAGGGAATTATTGTGTCTTCGGAGAAAAACAGACTTCAACAGTATACAACCACTATGATTGTACTGACAGATTCAGAGCGGGTTCGGGGAGTTCAAACGAATCGCCCATTGATCATATTTTATTCTTGCATAAATGGTGGTTTTGTGTAGAAAACATTTTGGGAAATGAAGAAATTGCTTTTCACAGTCACTTTTTTTTTATTTTCCAAAATTTTGCTAAAACCTTGTTGTTGTGGGGGCGTAATGATTTTGGAAATGGATTCTACAAGAAAAAGAACTCGTTTATCATCCTTATTCATCTGAGAACCACATACCTAGGCCTATTTGATCGCTGGTTATGACAAACGGTTATAAGATCATCATTAACTTGTCTCGAATGTTTATTTCAATAGGAAACATTTCTGATACAAATTACAACGTGTTCGTCAGAGGTTTCCTGGATCCCTCTGATGATTATTGACGATCAATCATATTTATGGTCAAATTAGGACATTGAACATTGTGTCTTCAGAGAAAAACAGACCTCAACAGTCTGCTGTTAATACAAGAGGCGTAAACCCTCCATTTATTTAATGAACTGTTTGGTTTAACGTCCCTTTCAACCGCTACGGTCATGTCGCGGCGGACACAAATTTAAACAAAAAGCCAGACACCCCCAAAACGTAACACATAAAACAAAAATAACAACTGATTATCTTTTGTAATAACAATATCAAACAATGTATGCAATAGAACTTTCTTCAATGGTGATATATTTTCCCAGCAAAGACATTCAATTTTGAAATATTGATATACCACAGAGGCTAACAACTTTGGTTTGAAAATTTAACACCAACGTCGACGGGTAGCACGCGATTCAACACAACAATTGCAGAAACCGTCAATTGTTATGCTTAAACGTGGCCGACTGAAAAGAAAATACCAGGGATTCGCGGGATAAGTCGATATTGCGGATCTTAAAACACCTGATAAACAAGATGTGTTTGGGAAACACCAATGCCCGCGAAATGGCCACTTTTCTAAAATGTTAAGTTTTCGTGTAGAGGCGGATACTTAAAAAACACCCAATAAAAATATAGACACAAAACGTTTGTTTTGTCGTCTTTAATGGTCTTTATCAGGTGACCTTTGGTCCACCACATATAGAAAATATATGAGCCGGGATCTGGAAAAACGTCCCTTATAGCATTTGAGGCAGCCAGGTTTCAAGACCATGCTGTGTCTAGATGCAGTCTAGCCATCATTCATTTTAATGTCAAATGGTTACTACAGACCATGGCAAATCTATTGGAGAACAGCACGGTTCCTGGTCAGACTGCGTGTATACGCAGGTTGATCTGGAACCATGTTGTTCTCAAATGCTATAAGGGACGTTTTTCTAGATCCCGGCTCATATGCTATTTTTGATTGTTGTTTTTGAGTCTTTGTGCCATGTGATTCTCCGCTGTGAGCCTGTTATGTCGTTTTCTTCGTGTATTTTGGAAATAGTTACCAATATGTTAATTAATTACCGACTCTAGATTAAATGCGTCATACGTGTACTTTAATATCATTAGGTGAAGAAAAGATATATATCATGTAACAGAACAATGCCAATTCATGTTAAAACATCAGTGTAGCATTATCATATCGGATTAACATTTTCATCAACAATAATAGAGCGGAACATAAATCACTGTCAAATAGATCTATGTAAAAAAGAAATGTGGTATATCGCTAATGGAAAATTGAGGTCAAATAAAAGTGATATTAGACAGCGTGTCTCATTTCTAATTTTCTATTGTCACTAATTGACAAAAAGTACAAAGAAGCTATGTAAAGTAGTCATCGGATTACAATGCGAGTGCACATCGCTACAAAGTTTGCTGTTCATGACACTGTTATGTAAATAATGTAGCGCTTTGTCTTAAATAGACGCTTACAATTTCTTACAGTGAATCGCGCCCTCAAAGCATGCAGGTCCGAGACACACATATCGCTCCTTCATGGCGAATTCCAGACATTCTGAAAATTGTTTCATACCTTCTGTAATCGAAAAGAGCTTCTGAAGCAACCATGTAGTGTGATAGGGACACCTACGATGTTTCTAATTCAACCACTAGTGTGTACAATGACGCTATACAATTGACCAAACGCCGACTGTCAATCAAAAACATCGATTAGCCAATGGACGATCAGAAAAATGTCATGCCCCAATTGTTCTTCGTTGCACGTGTTATTGTATCGATTTATCGACTGACAATCAAAACAATCGACATGGCAATGGCAAAGAATTTTGTGCTAAACAATAGACTAGGGGTGCGTTCCATTGGCTGTTCCGAGTGTGCTGAACTGTCCGGTACTCAATGGAATGACACAGAACAGCGTTCGGAACATGTTCTGTTTGTTCCCGAAGAAAAGGTGGTGCAAGCAGAACAGTTACGTCACAAGCATGGCACATTTCGATTAAAACTGTGGTGGATTGAAATTAATCAATATTTCTAATAAATTGTATCGCAGAAATCAAATTATTTCTGCAAATATAGGTGAATTATACATTTTAATACAACATTATGACCTATACACAACACACACCGGGTGACCAAATCTATTTTTAGACCTGGCGGGCGACCAAAGTCTATTTTTAGACCCAGCGGGTGACCAAAGTCTATTTTTAGAATGGCCGTATGCGTTTTAGACCTCCCTACACCTTTTCTGTTCCGAAAGCATTCCATTCGGCATGACTTGGACAGAACATTGGGAACAGTTCCGGACAGCCCAATGGAACGCACCCTAGGTTTACTGTTATGTTTTGATAAACCGTCGGTGTTGTTATAAAATCTCGTAACTACGGCTTAAATCAAGCCGTAGTTACGAGATTTTATAACAACACCTACAAAATACTACTTTGTTTGTCCGAATTTACGTCACGATTAACTGGATAAAATCATTCCATATTAACGATCATATCCCCATTGTTTGTCTTAAATTCTATGTTGGGCGGAGCGATCTGTCGATTGGCGTTTGGTCAATTAGCAATGCGGCAAATATCCCTGGTAGGAGCATTCCATGTCGACAGCAGTGAGTCGTCTGTTAACTAAATTATCCGTTACAAATCTTTCTCACGTTGTATAATTAAGCACCCCTTTGTGTATATTTTCTAGATATATAAGAAATAAACAGATTTTTAAAACATTTGTTTCTTCGTATAACCTTGTTACCCGAGATTGTTTTTCTAGAGATTGTACGTCTGGGACAATTAATCAAATTTATAAAGCAGTATTTGGCCAATAATCTTTTGACAACATTTCGGTTGAGATCAATTGAAAAACAAGATGTGTTTGTGAAACACAAATTCCCCCGAAATGGCCATTTTTTTCTATAATTATGACTGTAATTGATACCTGACCTTGACCTAAATGAATTACATTGAGAAATAAACAGATATTTAAAACACTTGTTTCTTCGTATAACCCTATTATCCGAGATTTGTTTTTCAAACAAGCAATGCTGGAGACTGAATGTACGATTCAAGGTTGCCAGAAGTTGCAAACTTTAAGACAATTAGAAGATGCTTGTAATGCGAGTCAATGTCTCGCACCGAATATATATGCGAAATGAGCAGCTAGTGGCTCGGATTGGATGTTGTATCAATACCGATAGGATTTCATCAAGTTTAAACAGAGTAACCGTAGTAATTGTATTAGTGCCAGATTTGACAGAAAGATGGTTTGGTGCATAACCCCATCCAAACAATCAACCAATATTTCGCTGTTTTTCTTCAAAAACCTCGTATCTGCAGCTTAAAACAAGCTGCAGATACGAGGTTTTTGCAGAAAAGCGACGATTTATTGTCGAAACGATGGTGAAATTTTCTTTGATGGTAATACGAACCTCTTTCAAGTGAGAATATGCCGTTATTTCGTTTGATTATCTTCTCGTCTCCCCAATGTGTCCTACAATTAAAGTCTAATTCTAATTTAAGAAGCAAAAATTAATTGCTCTGGTGAATATTAAGTAGATATTATTATCATTTGATGTTAAATGCAAATGGTGAAGTAATGCTTCTATAATAGAATATTTTCTGCACGTACGGAGAGAACAAGATGTTATCGACCAGAATTTTGAACATGTCTGAAAGAAGATGGAGTCTGTTTAGTAGATTCTACGCGATATAAACGTTCAAAAGGCGCAGCCGTTGAACGTTTATGTCGCATAGAATCTACTATACAGACTCTATCTGACTTAGTGTTCGCCAACCAATAAAAGCATAATATATGCTTCTACTGTCATTCTTCAAACCACGCCTCCGACCGGAGCTACTATCAAGCGGATCATACTGGAATTACATCATTTTCCAAAAAGTTACATCATTTTCCCAAAGATTACATAATTTTTCATAACTGTACCGGAAACGGGGGTGTGGCTATGTATATCCGTGACACAAATTGACCGGCAGTGCGTTTATGTGAAATACAGCGCCGAAATATTCAAATATATTGCAATTTCATCGGTCCAAAAACTAGGACGAACACTAAGGAGAACAAGATGTTGGCAACCAGAATTTTGAACATGTCGGAAAGATGGTTTATGTATTAGATGGAGTCTGTTTAGTAGATTCTACGCGATATAAACGTTCAAAAGGCGCAGCCGTTGAACGTTTATGTCGCGTAGAATCTACTATACAGACTCTATCTGACTTGGTGTTCGCCAACCAATAAAAGCATAATATATGCTTCTACTATCATTCTTCAAACCACGCCTCTGACTGGAGCTACTATCAAGCGGATCTTACTGGAATTACATCATTTTCCCCAAAATTGCATCATTTTCCCAAAAGTTATATCATTTTTCATAACTACACAGGACACAGGGGCGTGGCTATGTATAAACTGACCGGCAGTGGGTTTATGTGAAATATAGCGCCGAAATTTTCCAATATACTGCAATTTCATTGGTCCAAAAACTAGGACGAACACTAAATTATTATACCATATTTCTATAGCACCCTTTTCATAGTAACACTATGTTCAAACGTGCTTTACATCGTATGTTAAATTCATTCAGTAAAAAAGAGCTTCGCAGAGAGGCGCATATACGCCCGAGAGGGGCTTGTCAGTAAAAATTGGCCATTTTTTCAATTCAAGGGCAGATAATTCAAACATGAAGTTATCAAAATTTTGTTTGCACAACAAGACACCATAGAGATTCATTGTGGCTAATTTGATTAAATTCTGGTTGAAACTTTAGAAGTAACACACAGGAGAAAATGGGCATTTTTGAGAAAATGGGCATTTTTCCTTAAATTCAAGGGCAGATAATTCAAGAACGAAAACAGTTATCTAAATCACGAAAGCGGTGTGCACAACTAGACGTCATGGAGATTCATTGTGGCAAGTTTGATCAAAACTGTAGGAGGAGTTGCGCACACAAGAAAATGGGCATTTTTTTAATTCAATAGCAGATAATTCAAGAACGAAAAGAGTTATCCAAATGCCGTAAGCGCGGTGCACAACTAGACACCATGGATATCAATTGTGGCAAGTTTGATCAAATTCCGATCAAAACTGTAGGATGAGTTGCGCACACAAGAAATTGCTGACGGACGGACGGACAGACGACAAGACAGACAGGCGGACGGACAGACGGACGAGCGGGGCCAAAACATAATACGACCTTTCGAGCGTATAAAAAGAAATTGAAATAATTAGTACACACTATACTTATAAAAAAGAGAAAACTTAAGCTAAAATCCAATTAAAACAGAAAATGACAAATGAAATTTATATAAGATAATCCGCAACGATTGCTTAAAATTGATTTGTATCACTGCTTAATGTCCGTAAATCAAATGAATAGGTGGGGTTTAAGACCTTTTTAAAAGCAATCAGTGGATCAGTGTCACTAAGATCCGCTGGCAAATTGTTCCACAACTTCGGAGCTGCCCTGACAAAACTTCTGTCACCATACTTGACACGACTTCTTGGAACTTCTAATGTCAAAGAGCTGTGACTCGATCGTAGGTTTCTGGAGGGTTGGTACACGTGAATAAGTTTGTTTATACACTGGGGCCTGACCGTGTAACGCTTTGTGAGTTAAAGTTAAAATTTTATATTTAATCCGAGACTGGATGGGTAACCAATGGAGTTCTTTCAACACTGGGGTAATATAGCACGCTCGTGATGACCTGTTTATAATTCGGGCTGCTGCATTTTGGACACGTTGGAGTTTATTTAAAACTTTGTCTGGCAGACCATATAGCAATGAATTACAATAGTCAATTCTTCATGTTACTAGGGAGTTGTTGCGTCTGAAGTAAGATATTTTCTAATATGGCCGATTTGACGTAACTGAGCTTAACATGACCCACATGCTGTGTTGATATGTTGCTCCATGTCCATATTCGTGTCTAGCCAAGCTCCAAGGTTTCTTACACAAGTAGCTGGTTTGGTTTTAGAGTCCCCGATTTTTAGCTGTACGTTGTTTATATACTTGGCATTTTTACTAGAGGAAAGTAGTATAACCTCTGTTTTCTCCGTATTTAATTTCAGCAAATTGGAATGCATCCACGACACAAAGTCAGTAAGACGAGATTCTATTCTGCTGCTTGTCTCGAATCTTGAAATATTATCAGTTGGCTCAAAAGTCAGATACAACTGAGAATCATTCGCGTAAAAGTGATACTCTTGTCTGTGCTTCTTGCAAATCAGCCCAACTGGCTTCGTATACATTACATAGTATAGTACTTTGGCCCCAACACATTACAGGTTTTCAGTGTTGAATTATACATTAGTTTACTCGTGGAACAGCTATTTTTTGCATAGACTGGTTTAAATTTTCATGTTTGACAAGAGTTGATAAAGTAGTACTAAAGAACATTGATATTGCATCTTCAAATGCATCAGAGACTATGCTGTCCAAATCTTCCTTGACTAATTATAGCAATTACAAGGTTGTCACATTGTTTGTGAAGTCGTGTGTGACCAAAATCTTTTTTTTTCGAATATTGAAATAAATTAAACATGTCTTGTAAACTACTAGCAAGCCTTGTGATAAACTAATCCGCATGCTTTCATATGAAACATTAATTTACATTAGAGTATCATTTTATTAATTATCTTTTTTACGACCCACAAAGTAGTCATAAAGCTCAAATTATACATACGACACCGTTGATAAAGGGTATCCAGAGTTTTTGTCCACAGATACATTGGGCTAGTGGGGGTATGTCATATTTTGTTCTGGTCCTACGGGAAATATAAAGACCAGGGAATGATAAATAAACAAAAGATTGTATTTATGATAGAATTAACAATCATCGAGACCCCCTTTCAGCCATCGGGAAACAGAAAAATAAGCGGTTCCTAAACGGAGTTGGAGAGACAGATGAAAATATTAATCCGGGGAAGATCAAGAATTCCAGTCCAACTAGAATTCACTGATGTGTGGATCATGAGGAATATTATCCGGGTAAGGAATAGGGATCCTGTCCAGGAATTACACTTAAACAGAGTAAACTAATTTTTCTGACAACACTTCAAATTAACTTGATGTTGGTTGACAAATATTACAGCTTCTGTCAGCCGTCTGACTGTAAATTAATTGTGGCCGGTATATTAACTTTCTGTCTACTGACGGTTAGCCCAGGTACTCCTCATTTTTCAATAAGCTGGAGTCATAAATACATCGCCTTTTGCCCAACCCGATTTTATTTCAAGAACATGGACCAAGGCAGGCTGTCAACCAATTCGTCTAAAAATATAGGAGTTTTAATCGGAATATTTTCAAAGAAAAATAGGAGCTTTTTAGCCAAGTTTAGGGTAAACTAGAAATCTACCACCGAAGGTGATAAAAATACCTCGCCACCACCTTTGTTCGGACAAGTGCTTTTGTTGAATCAGGAGCCATAAGTCAGAAATTGTCAATCCGATTTTCTTGAAATTTGGCCAAATCAGGGGCAATTACTCAGGGGTATCTTTCCAATTTCCATGCATTTTGCGTCATGCACATATCGTCGTTGGGGAGTCAAAACCTCGTAACTCCAGCTTATTCCAGCTGTAGTTACGAGGTTTTGACTCCCCACCAGCGATATACAGGTCCTAATGCACACATGTGTCAAGTATGAAGCAAATCAGACAGTAACTGTAGGAGGAGTTTCCGGACAAGCATTTTTGTCAAATCAGGGGCCATAACTCAGAAAGTATCGGTCCTATTTGCGTGAAAATGTGTATCTTGCACATCTACAGGTGCTTATGCACACCAGTGCCAAGTATGAATCTAATCGGACAGTAACTGTAGGAGTTGTCCGGACAAACATTTTTGGTCGAATCAGGGGCCATAACTCAGAAAGTAATGGTCGGATTTTCGTGAAAATTGCGTCTTGCACATCTACACGTGCGAATGCACACCTTTGCTAAGTATGAAGCAAATCGGAAAGTAACTGTAGGAGTTGTCCGGACAAGCATATTTGGGTCAAATCAGTGGCTATAACTCAAAAAGTATCGGTCCGATTTCCATGAAATTTGTGTCTTGCACATCTACAGGTCACACTGAACACTTGTGGCAAGTATGAGCCAAATCGGTTCAACTAAATCGGTCTACAAATGTAGGAGGAGTTGTCCGGACAAAGTTTTGGAGACAGACCAGCCATCCATCCAACCAGTGGACCGACAGGCTGATTCCAGTATACCCCCTAAAAACTTCGTTTGCGGGGGGTATAAATATAGAAATTCTTTAAGTTAATTTGTTTCTTCTCAATCCCTTACAGGGGCTGTCATGCTATTTTTGGAAGCAGTATAGCACTAAAAAGCTAATTCAACAAGTGCTAAAGGTACAAGTGGAGGAAGAGCACTAAAGAGAAATATTTCTGAACAGGGAAGTATGGGGGTCCTCACCCAAAGAAAAAATGAAATTCTAGATATCTGGAGAAGCAATTTAATGCACTCTAATCCTCCACCCTCCCAAAATCTTACATCGATGTTCATGTCATCACTGACAGCTTTGTATTAAATCTAGACAAGATGGTCAAGATGGCCCTATATCATTCAAAGTAGAGAACATTGAGGCTTTCAGGAGATTGTAAATGATGCCTTCCGCCTCATCCAAGACCAATAGCTTCCACCCAGTTTTAATTGCAGGAAGACAAGAATTGGTAGAGTCATGTACCATGATACAAGAAAACAAAATTTTAACAAAGGATCTCTCACAAAGGATTTGTCAGGAGAAGATTGTTCAAGATTTCCTTCTTTGTCTCTATATACGTGTTCTTGTAATCTGATATCACACAACATAGGGCCTATTTTCATTGTACCTAAAAACTTTCAAGGATTATGATAGAAAGCCACAAGACAGTTCTACATGCAAAATTCACTCTCAGCACTTCATGCTAAACTATTAAAGTAATCTTTCAGTTCCAAAGAGTCACTATCCAGAAAACATTTTCTAGATAGCATCACCATGGTCCTCACCACCTTAAAGGCCGAAGTCATATTCAACTGTCTTCTAGATGACCAAATAGATGATAATGAACAGATGAAGTGCACCAAACATTTATGGTCAATGTTATAATGGAAGACAGAGATTATCTTACAAGAAGAGCAAAGAGCAGTATCAGAGTTTTATAGGAAAATAAGAATCGGTTGTCAGCCTGCCAAAATCATCTCATATCATCTCATCCAAAGCGTACCTAATGCTGTAACCACGGCTAATCCAAGCAGCAGTTACAGCATTTTTAACGTAATCGTCGATATTCTACATAAGACTCGTGAACGATAATACTTGGCCCTTCAACGTTTTCCGAATAAAATTAAGATGTGTTTCTGAAACACAAATGCCCCCGAAGCGGCTGTTTTTCTAAAATGTTAAGTTTTCATGTTAAGGGTTGATAAGGGTAACCAGATGACCTCGAGGAAGGCCATATTTCATGGAACTGATAGATGTCAGTGAAACGAAGTTACATACCGAATATCAGCTTTGTATGTCGAATACTTTTTGAGAAAAGGCATACTGGGCAGACAGACAGACGGACGGAAAGATAGGCACGAGTAAAACAATATGCCCCGATCTCTCGATACAGGGGCATGAACATATGCTGGTTCAAATTCAAAGATGTTGCTGAAGACAAAACAAATGTTACATGGAACAGATAGTCTACATATAACTAAAAGAGCAAAATGTTGTTTTTAGCGTTTTCTGAGATTCCCCCAAGTGTTCTTACTCCATTTCCGGGTCGATAAAACCATTGGCATGTTTAGAAAACGGTTAAGCCTGATTTCTGAATAATATTTCTGACTAATAAATCGTGCCAGACAAGACATTTACGGTTATGGTCATCAACTGAGGTCAAGATATAGACCATAATTTCATAACACTTTCTTGGGCATGCGAAGTTAGATAAACAAACCGCTGATATCACACGGAAAGATGATCATTCTCCTTATACATGTATGGTGCTCCCACGATATTCTGAATCCCGCCAAACAATAAAACATTAATCAATTTACTAATCATAGGTTATAAAGATCAAAATGAAACCATATTGATAATAATCAGTATTTTGATGTAATATTGACGAGGCGATTTGCACGTGCGTCTCTACAATAAGATGTTTTTTATATATGTTAAAGGTTTGTTTATAAATATAAGAAAAGCGTGGGAGCAATATACTGGCTTATAGGGACATATCCACAGATAAAACGAAACAACTAATAACAAAATACAAGACAAGTTATTTTGCATTACTTGTTCACCAATCCTTAAAAAATGAAATATCAGAATAGACAACAGGTGACTGGAGTTGATTAATCTCGGTCACATTAAAACCAAGTATTGACTTAAAATGACTTTTGTCAAATAATTGTGACTATCGATAATCAATCGTGACAGCTGTATAAGAATCAATGTCGAAATATTCTATTTAAACAAAAAATTAAATCGAAGAAACCTACATGATAACACTTCACATTGCGTGACATCTCTATTACAAACAGATCCTAATTGACTGGGTGAATGCTATAAAAATGTAACATTTGTCTTTTAATGGCGAGGAAAGTGCCTGCCTTTGTAGACTTAACGTCATTTTTATGTACTGTTTGTCTGGCGCACGTCATGCCGTAACATTCCAACATCATAGCTCGCGTGTCAGTCCGAAATAATGTCGACGCTTTCAAACACTTCATAAATATGCGCCTTTTACAATTTGTTTTTTATATGGATACATTAACGAATAAATTAACGGCACCACTGACATTTTGTGTTGCATCGTATTATCTGCCTGACAGTTTGTGTGCTGATTGTATTTCTCCGGTTTCTGTCCTCGCTAAAAAATAAAAGCTACCTACGTATAAACAGCGCTTTGAATAAACTTTCTTTTCCGAATATATCCATTTGTCGCTTTTCTGTAATGCTTCCATGGTAGTTGCAATTAAAGTGCAGTTGTTGTTTGTTGTTTAATGAAGACCATTATGTAACGAATGTCTGCTATATACCAAATATTTTTTTCTGAAAAAAAAAAATAAAAAAATAAATAAATAAAAAAATGGGTAAACACATTCTGCATTATTTATCATAACACATAATTAAATATACATAGTACAAAGGTCAAATAACACATCTTATAGAAGGAAATAGAATTGTTGTGCATCAAAAACAAGAAATGTATCTGCATATGTCTGTGAGACTGCTGCTCCTTGTGCAATTCGGTATTTTTACCGGCCACAATTAATTTACAGTCACACAGCTGACCAAAACTGTGATATGTGTCAACCAACGTCAAATTAATTTGAGTGTTTTCAAACAAATCAATTTATCTTATTTTGCGCAATTCCTGAACGATATCCCTATTTGTTTAACCCGGATGTCAAGTTATTCTTCATAATCTACAACTCATTGCATTCTTTTTGGATTAGAAGTAATATTTTTCTCGGATTAAAATTTTGTTCTCCTTTTACTCTAACTCGACATAGCTGCTTTTCAACACGAAAACCTCGTAACTGCAGCAGCTTGTTTTAAGCTGCAGTTACGAGGTTTTCGATGAAAAGCGACGATATCCGGACAGTTATTTTCCTCCGTTGGCTGAAAATTGTCTTGGTGACTGTTAACTATATCATTGATACAGTCTTTTGTTTAATTTATCATTGTCCGGTCATTATATGCCTCCAAGGACCAGAACAAAAACCAAACTTGTACTCCCAAATGCCCAATATATCTGTGGTCTAAACCTATGATAACCTTTTATCATTGGTGTCGTATGTTATAATTTGAGCTTTATGACTACTTTGTGGGCCATAAACCATAAAATAATTACTAAATTAATACTCGAATATAAATATTAATGTTTCATGTGAATGTTTTTGTTTTGGGCTCATTAAATGTATAACGTGACGCATGAAATGACTTTTTAAAATAATTTGGCTTATCATATGTAGTGGAATTTTGCATTAATATCAACCTGACTCATTAACATTGGTACTCGATTTGTTTTGTATCGGTACTTAGGCCAAGAACAAACTTTACAAAAAAGCGTTACTCTACCACAATATCAACCCAGAACAAATGTTTGTCAATAAAAATAGCTTTCCACTTATCAATATTGTTGCGCTATATAAATGCTCGTAATTACAATAAATTTGTGAACCAGTTAGAATTAAAAGCTGATCATGTACGAGACAACGGAATGGCCGTTACAAAAGTTAAATAACGCTATTTTGGGTTTACCAAAATACAATTAAAACGTAGAAAATGCTGGTCGTCATCAGATCGTTTACATAATGTCTATCTGTTTTTCCGAATTATTTACTTTTAGAAACATCAAAAACAAAAATTGCTTTCCTAAAGTAGTTCAACATCAAATGGCTCTAATATCGACTTAATATGCATTAATATTCACAGAAGCAATTGATGTTTGGCTCTTGAAAGAGAATAATTCTTTAATTGTACGACACATTCGGGAGTCTAGTGGAATATTATTGAATTGATATTTTCTCTCAAGGAAAAGATTGTGCTGCAAGAGAACATTTTAGTGAATTTCTTTACTTATAAATTCGAGTCGATTTGTTAAATGATTAATGTCATGTTTTTTCAGTAATATTTGTTATGTATTTAACTATTTCTTTCTGGCATTTCTCGTATTTTAAAATACAAACACAACATTTAACCCAAACAAATAGCTGCCAATCCCACGTAGAGGCAAATGACTTCCAAAAAAATCTATTAATTTTGTAATCGGTGGCAACTTTTTGGTAATCTTCAATGGCACATTTTTCTTCTTGAGAATTACCCGTTCGAAATTGAATTCAACTCAAATGTTGTTATATAAACCTGTTCGCCAAATGTCGCTATGCAAATATTTCGATACGAAACAAATGAAGACATTGAATTCGAGGGAATCGATTTAGATCTACATCAAAATGACAAAAGTGAATATCAGAAACAAGAAGAGTTTAAACAAAACACATGCGGTTGTCAGCTGCAAGATGGTCCATGTAGCCAACATCTGGACTGGAATGATGTCATTGAGCTCCGAAAACATTGTCAAGAACTGTCAAATGATGAACTTGACATAATCATAAAAGCTGAGATTTTTTCCCACAGGAGGGCAGATCACTGACAGAAGCCAAGAAACACAAGATCAAAGAAAGACAAAGAATATACCAAGTATTTTTCTTCATGGGAAAACAAGTGTGTAAGAAAACTTTCTGTTTCCTACATTGTAGATTAAATAAACTTTGTAAACTACAAAGAATTTGTCATTCCCTGCAGAAGGTCTGTCGGATAGAGTACACAAACTGAAGAGAAAGTTACCAAAACATGTCTTGTCCGTTTCTGACAGATAGAGAAAATAAAAACATGTGTGCTGCAAATATGCCAAGAACAATGCTTTACCCCTGCTTGACAGACTTCCTAAGTTTAGGCACGGAAATGTTTTATGAGTGCTTAGTGTTGAAACTATATTATACCATGTATGAATCTTTGTCTACAGACATGCAGTCAAGAAGCATTAGCTTGAGAACCGTTAGTAGAACCTGGCAAGAACTGTGCCCAAATGTGGTTGTATCAAAACCGTGTAAAGACATATGGTTGTTGAATATTTTCATTCCCCAGCAGGGATGGATCTAGGATTTCTTTCAAAGTGGGTTCTACTTTCTTTAGGGTTGAGGTTCGCAAAGGTCAATTCCTAGTACTTGGAATGGCTAATGTGGATACAGAGCAAGCTCTGATAGAGAGACCAAAGACAGTGTAGAAAGTAATAACAGAGCAAGTGGTGACAGAGAGAGCACGGGCACATTAGTATCACAGAGAAATGATTAAGGCCTTCAATGCCTAATTATATACATGATTATATAGCCCCATAACATACAGAAATACCATCAAGTACCAATTAAAAGTTCAGAGAGAGCCAGGTCAAGTTTTTACATGTCGTTGTAAAGAGTTAAAAGACCAGATATTGAGATATAAAACTCAATACTTTCATGTAAGACGATTTTGCCAACGGAATTGATTCAATATATTTAAATTCATTTTTATTAAAAATAAAATGACGGCTTGTATTGTCTGGCGTGTGTGCTATTTCCAGATATATCCCACATACGTGCAAAGAATGCTATAGCCCAGCCTTATTCGATTTGGAAAGATGCTATAGGTAATATTAAACAAAACGCATCATGTACTTATAATTTAGGTTTAGGGAAAACCATCCCACGAGATGCCAAGTACAGGAATTGATAGTACAATGACAAAAGACAGTTTCACGAAACAGAAAAATTCTTAAAGTGACATTTCACAATTATTTGTACATAAAATTTACTTTTATTCTATCTGAAAGGGCATGTTTTCTTATGAAAATTCTGAAAATTTCGAGCCAAAATATTGAACCTTTTACGAGAAATATATATTTTTGTGCTAAAATTAAACAGATTGTTGTTGACAACAGTTCAGATTTATATAGAATTTGTCATTTCTGTCCCAACTTTGAAGGCATATTTTTTCGCTTATATTTAACAACTCCAAAAAACTGATAGCATTTCTACGCATAAGAATAAACAATCTTTGCATCAAGACATACTTTTAAAAAATGAAATAAATGTGAAATGTCACTTTAAATCAATTGTTAAAAGTCTAATTGTGTAGGGAATGCACGGTTTTGCTCCGCATACTCATCGGGACGACGAAAAATACCCAGAATCTAGTCTGAATATGGGAAATTTATACAATACAATAACATTTAATTTGCACTATAATATACAATATGCATACATAGCAATATAACGAAACACGAAAAACATTTTTGTCAACTCGATGTAGGAGAAATAATAGTGATGAAGTAGATACATTAGGTACTGAATCTGACAAGTTCGCGTTCTCGGAATTTTGCCAATCTAAAAATAATTTTCGGATTGTCAGATGACATCAGACATTCAAATTTAAAGAGATTATACCATCTGCAGAAATAAGGTTTTCAGATTCGCATCCGGATGTCACGGTAAAAGGGACAAACGAACAGAAATAGACTTTCCAAAGTAGATGATGAAGTTCTAAAACGAGAAAGCGCACTCCTGTTTTAGTTAATTGGAATGAGGTTAAGATAAGGTTCTTGTCTGAGGGAATGTTAAAAGATACAGTAACAGGCTAAACGAGAAGATTTGTTTTAAAGTTTTAAAGAACTGTTCAAATTCAGAGTTGTTAGTGGTGACTAAGTTCTGAACGAACACTTCGCTTAATGTGCTACAATGCCAATGCAACTTTAAGAATGGGCAACATGACGTCGCTTTTCAACGAAAATCTCGTAACTGCACCTTGTTTTAAGTCGCAGTTACGAGGTTTTCGTTGTAAAGCAGCGGTGAGCTGTTGTTGTGTATCACAAGATATATCCAGCAGACATTTGTTGAAGAGATACAGTCTCAGCCTATCGGGCGATACTTCGCTTATCAGTGTGACTCGGATAATTGGGAATGGCTCGGTGTTTTTTGTCATGCGAATATGACAAAGCAGACTTTAAAACTACAGAGAGGCTTTTGGAATTTGAATCCTGTGTGAAAAAAACAAAAAAAAAAAAAAAAAAAAAAAAAAAAAAAAAAAAACAAAGATAAAAAAACGGTGTAGAAATTGCTGAAAAAATAATCAAAACACTAAAGATGTTACGCTTGACACAAACTTTTGCAGATCGCAAACCATGGATGGAGCAGGAAATATAACAGGAAGAATTAATGAATGTGTAGCAATAGTATAACAGCAATACCAAAAAGCCGTGTACCACTACTTCTCCAGTCATTACCTTAATTTAGCTCTCGGCAACAGCTGCAAGAGAAAGGGAATACAGGTCATGTTAGATAAGTTAAAGCAATTAAACACTTTGTTCAAATACTTGCCTAGACGGAACAGGCGATAGTCAATGGGACACGGATCGGAATAGACGAACTAAAACAGTTTCAAGGAATTATGCGAGATAAGGTGAGTCCAAACGCATACCTTCTTAGATGACTTAAGAGACATCTTCGAAGCGCTTTTGGAATGTCTTGAAGCTATTTCGTCGTGGCAAGACGGATGGGGCGGTTCCTGGTATTTCTCGTTTTAATAATAATACGACATTTAATCTAAGCAACCAGCTGCCAACCTCACGTAGACCATTCGTCCATAGGTGAGAGACAATTCATTTACAATAAAACAGTTTTTTTTCAAATGTGTTAACGGTGACAGATTTTCGGTAACATTGAAATGCACATTCTTTCTTCAGAATTACTCATTCGAAATCACCGGAAATGTTGTTAAAAAAAGCTATTGCCATTTACCGCTTCACAAATGTGATTATTTGTCCCAGACGTAAAATCTCTAGAAAACAAAAACGAATTTCTGATAATAAGTTTATGTAAACAAACAAATGGTTTAAATACCCGTTTATTTCTCACATTTCTACAAGATATCCATAACGACGTTTATTTGTACAGTGTGAGACACAATTATAACGGCTAATTATTTAGTTAACCGACATGACATAACTGTCGACATGGCATGAGATGCGACACGGGATCTTTGCCCTAGTACTAAAGAGTAATTATACACGCTAGTGATTGAATGTCCAACATTATAAGTATCCATATCACACTACGTTGTGACTTCAAAGTGTTCTTTTTCCGACAAATTTCCAGAACGCCACGAAGGAGCAATTTATTTTTCTCGGACCTGTTCACGTATTTCGAAGGCGAAGTTGAATTTCTTAAATGTTGGACTGTTCCAATATGGCAGGTGATTCAGACGACTTTCCAAACCTTTACCTTGTAAAAAAAACCGCACATGTTTGGTAATGGATTAATCGCTCCATTATTACAATTAGAGTGCCATGAACAACGACTTAGAGCGTGTGCTCATATTGTATTGTGAGAATTACTCTTTTACTGATAATTGAAAATTAGAAATGAGACTCGTTGTCTAATATCGCTGTTTTATTTGACCTCAATTTTCCATTAGTGATATACCATATTTCTTTGTTACAAAGACTTTTTGACAGAGATTTATGTTCCGCTCTTTTAAAAATTGTTAATCCGACACGATAATGCTACAACGATGTTCGAACATTAATATACATTGTTCTATTACAAACATATGTCATTATTCACTATATGATATTAAAGTCGGACATATTAGGTCAGTAATTAAGCTATCTGTTGTAATGTCAACTTTACATGGAAGTAACGACATAAGTGTCAAAAGTTAGAATCAAAGATCCATGGACTGGTTTTCTCTGTGGTCTATTTTCATTCCAAAACATCTTTCAGAACGTCTTTCTGCGAAAAATATACATTGACACTGACAAACACAACATACTCAGTCCTATTACAAACGGTGTTTGATATTTGTATAACAACTTATAATCGATTGTTATTGTTTTGTCGGGAGTCGTTAATATTGGGATTTACTTCCCTTATATTGGCACTAAACTGGTGAAGTCCGTTTTTTTTCTGAAGACACAATAATTCCCTAATATGACCATAAATATATGATTGATCGTCAATAATCATCAGAGGGATTCAGGAAATCTCTGACGAACACGTTGTAATTTGTATCAGAAGAAATGTTTCCTATTAAAATAAATATCCGAGACAAGTTAATGACGACCTTATAACCGCTTGTCATAAACCAACGATCAAACATGTTTAGTCCACGGTTCTTAAATGAATATGAATGATACACGAGTTCCGTTCTGCATATAGAGCGCAACTCCACCCATAATTTCAATCGGACGATTATCTAGATTGCCGCAATGAACCTCAATGGTGTCTAGTGTAACCGTTGAAATTTAGATAACACTTGATATCTTGGGTGATCTGAAAAATTGCCGGCATTTACCCTCTCGGGCGTATGTACGCTGCTTCTCGAAGTTCTTGCTCAGCTCTGTCAATGATCTATCGGAAAATAACTACAGTTGACATTCGGTATGTCGACATCGGATATGTCGAACCTCTGCTTGAGTCGAAGTGGAACACTCGTTCTCAGAATAGGACGTCGATTCCAATTTGCAAATTGAGCAAAAATGAACTTCGTCAAAACCGTTGTTTTTCTTTTTAATTCCGTAGAACAAACATTTATGAACAATAATGCGAAATATCAGAACTCAAATACAATGCTTTTTATTTTTTGCAATACTATTTCTTAACTCTGGTATAGATGAAGTGTAATCTGCGTTATGAGTAAATAATTGACAATATTTTACGGATTATTTTTCATTATACTGTAAGAAATGATTTTATCATATCTCTTGATATTCTAACTGAAAGGGTTTGTTTTTTTATTCTGAATTCCCATTCTCAGTCTTTAAATAGTCATTTTGATAGATGTGTCGACGGTGAAAATACCCATTCTTTCAAAACTAAAAATAAAAGAAGATAAAAATTATAAAAATGTCGATCTACAATTGTAATCCTGTAATAAATCTAATTTACTATTTAAACAGATATGAAAAGTATCTATGATTTGAGATTGTTTGCGAAATTTTACTTTCAAAAGCGCCTGTCCTCTTCATAACGTAGATTAAATCACGACATAGAGTAGATTACACCAAATTATAAATGACTTATTTGAGCTTAACAAATCGTAGGGTGCCAAGGAAAATACTATAAATATGCTAAAAATATCTGGGAAGAAGTTTTCAGACATTTATGAATGTAAAATTGTCTAAGGGGAACTATATTTACCGTAGACAGTAACAAGAACAGTAACAACTTTAAAATTATAGACTGAAATTCTCAACGATAGTGTTTTAACTTTCACGATTCTTTTCTGAATATCAAAACCTTTTATTAAATAGGTATAATGAGTTTTGAATAAAGTTCCTTGTAAATTTTCGAAACAATCTCAGATGTGTACAAGCGAAAAGAAAGGGTATAATACACAAAGAATAATACCCCTTTCCTCCAAAATCCTGGTTCTGATCACCCTCTAGAATGGAAAGCAAGAAATAGATAACGGAAAAGAAAATGGCAATAGTCAGCATTTTCTCCTTTTCCTGAAAAGTGTCTATGTTATGAATAGCACACTGTCTGTTTCGAGTAACATTTGTTTCACCTTCAAATTTGGGTTTTGATTTAGACAAGTCTAAAATTTCCCTTTATTATACATATTCAGAATGCGTATGTTATATGATTTAATTTCATTTTGATGAATATAATAATTATAAAGGCTCTGTGATGCAAAAGTCAAATTTGCGTGGATCTTTATTTTTGTAATGAATATTGTTTTCAAAATATCAAAAAATGAAAGAAAGAAACGAACGCATCCATATTAATGTACACATTGAGGCAGAACATTTAAGTGCCTAAATTTATTTTGTTAATACACTCTCCAAGAATAGTGTATCTGCGACAGCCTCGACACATGGCGGAATGATTCTGCGTACAATGCCATCAAGCTTAACCAACAGCTGGTCAACAGGGACAAATTCTCAAACAGCAAACACTCAGCCTTGCAATTCAAACGATTCTGTTGATGGCAAAGTGGGTGTGGATATTGAATGAATTAATGTGAAATATAGCTTAGAAAATAATTATTCAAAGAGAGAGAAAAAAACTGAATAGCAACATTTTTGTCTTTTGTTTAAGTATTTTCTCAAACTGTTTCGTTCAAGGGCATTAAAACAGTGAAAAATAAGTAACAATTAATGTTACCTGTGCAATGTGACACTTTTAAAACGTAAAATTTGATTTGTAATCTACGTTTTCTACTTTGGTAATCTACGTTAAGATGTCGAGTTTAATTACTTTGATTCCACGGGGAAAATCCATATCTAAGCGAGTAGATTTAGAAATTCGGCATCTAAAGCCCATGATAACATAGGTTAACATGCTATGATATCTTAAAGATTTACTGGTAGACGTTTAGAGCAGATATATATCCATTTTTGAAAGCTACGTTATCGCCTTTATGCACAACAGGTGAATTCAATCTTTTGAGTGAAATTACAATTAAAACATGTCAGACAATTATTGTGCTTTTAAATTTGAAAACAATCCACATTTCTTTAAGGGTTACATTTAGGTTTCTGTAATAATGGACAATAAATATTAGAGGGTAAGTCAAGAATTCTAAACAAGAATTCAAAGTTTTTGTTAATAAGTGTGCTTTAATCAGGTATGTTGTCACAATTTGGAAAACCACTTATACAGTTTTTGTATCAAAATATCCTTCAAGTATGAAAATTAATAAAACCGTTAAGGAATTGTGGAAATTCTTTAAAAACACGTAACTCACGTCGAATTCTGCCACCCGTCACAGACTTCTAATGACACTCCGCGAGACTGACATGTTGAGCAATGAAACAAGGGACATGATTTTTTCAGACTCTGTATGTATATCCTACAGTTTAACAACCAATAAATCTCTCTATCGGTCTCAAAACAGCGAATTTCGTGTTTTTCACTAACGTAGCTTACATAACGTAAATTACTGCATAGGAAACTTTTCTCGATTGACAATTCGGAAAAGATATGAAAGTATAATTTATTACCCCTATTTCCTTCTCAAGTTGAATCCTACTTCCTACTATATTGTTTATTTTTCTATTTGTTCTAGTATGGGGAAAATGTCACTAACGTAAATTACAAGCTTAAAACAACGGTCGTACCTTGGTTGCATTATTGTGTTTTTAAACAAAACATGGAACACATGCGTGTCTATATTGCAGTCTGATTATTCAAATGCTTGTTTAAGATGTTAATTTCGTTGATAATCATTGTTTAAAAGGAGTTCTTGAATTATTTATTATTTTTTAAACGATGCTTAACGTAGATTACCTAAATTCGGGGACAAAATATTATTGCGGATATTTTTTTCTTTTTACCTCAATTAGTGAAATATTGCTTATTTTTACGTTGGCACATAACCATTTATCAGTTTCGAAAATATCTGTTTTGTATTGCATTTTGCCAACTTGCCCATAAAAGCTTCAAATCATCAACGAACAGCGCGGGGACAGGCGAAAAATCGACCCCTTGGTATAAATATGGATTGCCCAAACCCATACAGTTGTATACTATGATGAGTTTAACCCATTTTTATTTGTACTATAAATGATATTGAAGGTATGCAAACTTATTTTGAACTATTGATGATTTTCTATTTTTTATAAATATTTTTATAGCGAAGACAGCCTTTTTCAAAAATCGACGCTCTATTCTGAGAACGAGTGGGAAATGTCGTCCTGATCCTATAAATGGATACCAAAAATGTTAAACAAGATGTGTTTGTGAAACACCAATGTTTCGAAATGGCTGTTTTTCTAAAATGTTAGGTTCTCGTGAAAAGGATTGATAAGGGTTGGTAAGTCATAGTGCATGGAAGATAGAAATCATTGACAGGAAGTTGCATACCAACTTTCAGCTTTGTATGTTGAATACTTTTGGAGAAAAGGCAATTGTTATGTTTTCGGACAGACAGACAGAAACGAGCAAACAATATGCCCCCGATCTTTCGATACGGGTAGGGGGCATAAAAATGAAACAACGTCATTGAACTATAGTATGAAAAGGAGAGAAATTGCCTCGTTTCTACATGTAGGTCTAGTGCCGCTTGTTTGTAGAATATTATTTTAAGCCTTTCTAAATTTGACAGTGTTGGAAACATTGTGATAAACTAAGAAAACGCTTCTTCCAGCATTACGTATCCGCCTTCAAGAGATTTGCGCTTAGCCACCATGTTTTACATTTTCGTATTTCTGTACATTTGTTGCATTGTCTGCATTTTCATTAAAATGATTAGTCGATCAATACTGATTCGTTTCGGAAAGGATGCAGAAATTAACTTTTAAAGAAAAAATGTGATTTAAATCACTTTGGTACGATCCGATAGGAGTGTTCCTGATTTTCTAATACTTTTCAGAGAAAAAGCGTGAATCTCTATTCAGGCGCGTATCTATGTGAGGCCAGAAAGTATGGGCTTTAACGTAATTATTTTTTCAAGTTTTCCCATTAGTCTTTCAAAAACAAGATGACAAATTTAACAGTATTCAGAGGAAACACGTGGGTGTCTATTTGTCTCCCTGCTTAAGTAGAACACCTAATTTACCGGTAGCAACAATTCAAACCAACATACATGTAGCCATTGACAGACCATGGATTCATTGAATTTAAAGATAGTATTGTGCAGTATACACTAACCCGAACTTCTAAACGGCCACTTTTATTTCTTGAATAAAAACAAATATCAGGATATCTAGCATGTTTCGATTGTCTGCATAATGATTGGCGAAGCCTTTGGCTATCTATTCGGACCATTTTTCGGTACAACGTTTAAGTGGTGGCACGTGGCGTAATATGGGTCGAATTTACACGTGCGCATTATTAATCACGTGATCAATATCGATTAATTAAAATTTGTTGCAAATTCATCCATGTCTATAGACAGTTCAGAAAAAAAGATGGCCAGATTGACCAATGAAGAGAGAGCTAGAGCCGTCGAAATGGTTGATGCCGGTACTCTAATCCGAGTTTTCTCTGATGAAACTCGCTCTTTGATATGTTGATGTCGCTCATTGTAAATGAGCGACAACAACATATCAAAGAGCGAATCTCATCAGAGAAAACTCGGATTAGAGCACCCGTACTCCAGTTAGACAGGTACTTTGATAATATTTCACTGTAGCCATCAAATGTCTTTTGTTTCGGGTGATTTTAACGATCTGGAACCATAATGGATTTCGGTTATTATCGCCGATGATCGGGTATTTACGGCACTCGGTTATTTCCGTGAAACGCAGTTCGGAAAGATTCGATTTTGTTCTCACCTCGGTTTACTTTCTCGTAAATATCAATATATATCGGCCGTGTAAGCCATTTAAAGTGTATTTTTCTGCATAGATAGAGATAATTCTCGTAATTTTCGTTGTTAGTAGCATGAAAAATGCTTTAATATTATCGTTCTGAACACTCTGGCGATAAAACGAATATTAAACGTACATTCATTCCATTTAAATATGAAATACATGAAAAATACTTTTTCATGTTGTATTCTATAAATAGCAACAAAAAAGAAAGTGAAAGTACGGCGAAATAGGGAAGGATTTTATTCAGTTATGAATTTACTGATTTGGTTATAAAGAGCAAAGCACTGGTATATCCTTCTCTTAACAAGTCTGGTTTTGACGTCCATTATAGAAATAATTTGAGAAAAGATTGAGAGAAAAGAAGAGGTTGTTGATTATCATCAATGTGTTATCATCAATGTGTCCCTTTTCCTCAGTGTTTTCTGTTCTTTTGGACTGGTACATTTTTTGGGGGTGGGGGGTGGGGTGGGTTATGTATGCACCAATACACTTGATTGATTCAAGATCTATACGAATAAATGCTTAAGACCAGGATTTGATATAGTATCAATATTGCGTCCTCTGCCTTGATTGTTTTTTATTATAGTCCAGTCACAATAAAATGACACATGTTTACAAATTTTACAGTAATAAACAAAAGGTAATCATTGTTAATTTTCAGTTCAACATTGCATGTCTTGGTTCAAATCTTGAAGGTGTAAGGGACCTGCAAGATTCGAACCATCACATGCAAATCTACAGTAGTTATGACTTTGCTATTGCGTTTTTTGCAAGGGTAAATTTTGTTAACATGTGCAATAATATCTTTAAAGGACTATAGGTATGTAAACACCCGGTAATCAAAGATACATGTTCGTGTAAGATTAGCTTAATTTGATTAAAAAATGTGTTCTTATACAGTAGTACATGACACCAATTTCAACCCTCTTTCACCCACGAGTCTTATATCACGGCGGGGAATCACCTGACATAATATTTTCGATATTTTCCAACAATTCTGTCAAAAGATCACCGATTTGAAAAGAAGAATTTAAGCAGAGACAGCGGGAACACTCCATGACTTTTCTGAATGCCAAGGATAATCTTTGAAAAATCAGCCGATATGAAAGATATTGACGACCAACCAAAACTTAATCTGGTCGTCAATAACTTTTTTATCACTTGATTTGTAAAAGAGTTACCACCCATCTGATATCGGGCGTTTTACACTTTTTTCTGTTTCAAACCGATTCCAAATTGGTCAAGTATTTACAAAATTATCGACAATTTCTTGAAATTGAGTGTCACATGATTCCCAACCGATGTATATAATGCCCTTGTTAACAATAGTTTATGTAGTAACTACAGGGAAATCTGGCAACGAATATTTGATAAAAATAAGTTCTTTATATAAGTTACTATAAAAAATAATGTGTTGTTACATTTGACCTTACAATGAATATTTGATGGAATTGTATGACCTATTTTGGATAATTTTGTCCTTGTTTTATGCGCCCCCTACTAAGTTTGAATTCATAAAAAAAAAAAAAAAACAAAATTTAACGGTAACTTTTTCCCATTCTTGTTTTATTTGCACAAGTATAAATTAGAGATAATTTTGGTGTAGGTATCATACCCTGCCAGTCAATATTACAAAAATTACAGATCAAAGAAAAATGTTCATTTTTCTTAAACATGGAAAAAATTCAGTCGCAAAATCATAAACCTTATGTATAATCAAGTGTTTTTTCTCAATTTTGTTTTTCATAGATTTGTATTTAGCTTATCTATGTAACATACATATCTGTTGTAGCATACAAGCTGAAAAATGTCAGATATTATCATCTTCTGGGGGAAAAAATATGAGATTTACGGAGTTGGTGCTTCCCCCTTTTCCGCCTTTTTTGTAAAAGGGGGTCAATAACTAAAAAAATATATAAAATTCCAACATATCGGTAAAAATTGTTGTAAGTTTCATTTTACCTCCGTCTTATATCATAGAAATAATATATAACAATACTTTTTGTATTTTCAAAAGTGTCTATTATGGTTCCAGATCGTTAAAATTGATTTTCTTTGTCTATAGGTGGCTCAACTCTTCAATAGGCGACATTCTATGATCCAGCAACTTTTGGCTAAGTACATGTGTGCCGGAAGTGTACATGACATCCGACGACGGCCCCGGTCAAGGGTAACAACACCACAACAAGATAGGCAGATTTATTTAGCGCACTTGTGGGATCGTTTTTTACCTGCAACAACAACTGCTTGGCAGACTTTAGGAAATCACAAACGACATATACACCAGCAAACCGTTCGGAACCGTCTAAATGATCGATGGCCGCTCGCATCGTCCAGGAAAGGTCCCAGTACTAACATTGAGGCACAGAGAGGAAAGACTTCGATGGGCTAGACACCACATTAGGTTTACGAGAGCAGATTTGGTGGGTATTTTGTTCGTTGATGAAACCCGCATCAAACTTCGTGGAGCTGACGGGCGTGCCCGTGTTTTCCATCGCATAGGCGAAAGGAATGCGGAAATTTGTTTACTAGAAGTCAACCAATTTGGCGGAGGATCGATCATGATTTTGGCAAGTTGACAGCCCTTTCCTCAAAGCCCTGGAGCCCGTTTTACTAACAAACTTACGCAAGAATTTTTCGTAGATTTGAACGTAAGTTCAAATTATTTGCGTAAGTGCGTTTTACTAAAATGTTCGCAGCTAAGATTTGCGTAAGTTTTTGCGTAACTTTACGATCAAAACAAGTTTGCGTAAGTTTTTTCGTAACTAATGCCAGTGCATCAATTTACCTTTAAAACGCCCTGTAATGCATGTTAAATGATTCAGAAAACTGAAAATAAAGCCTAACTATTGTCATTTCTTTTATCCTCGATTAAATTTCTTTAATGAGCCCCTGTGCAACCCAAAAATTTATCGTGTGTTGTGGTGACGTAATATATCGGCATATGCTGACCTCATTTATAACGTGTAAAACAACTGGGTAGTCAACTTATTTCAAGGAAATGATAGGCCTGTATAATGAATCGAGGCCATTGTTATACCCCCCAAATTCAATTTGGGGGGTATATAGGAGTCAGGTTGTCGGTCTGTTGGTCTGTCTGTCTGTTGGTCCGTCTGTTGGTTTTTTCTTTAAAAATCTTCTCCTCCTCAACCACTCAGCCGATTCTTACCAAACTTGGCAGGAATGTTCCTTGGATGACCCTTTTCAAAACTTGTTCGTGAATTTTTGATTCGTCAAAAATTGTGGGCAGGGCGGGGCTTATCGGACTTAGAGAAATCATATGAAAAATATTTAAAAATCAATTATCTGGCCAATTTAAAGCAAACTTGGCAGGAATGTCCCTTGAGTGACTGTATTCAACACATGTTCATGAATTTTTGATTGGGTGAAAAATGTGGGCGTGGCAGGGCGGGGCTTATCAGACTTCGCGAAATCATTCAATAATTCTTCAAAAATCTTCTCCTCCTCAACCACTTAGCTGATTCTTACCAAACTTGGCAGGAATGTTCCTTGGGTGACCCTTTTCAAAACTTGTTCGTGAATTTTTGTGGCAGGGCGGGGCTTATCGGACTTAGAGAAATAATTATAAAAATCTTTAAAAATCAATTATCTGGCCAATTTGAAGCAAACTTGGCAGGAATGTCCCTTGAGTGACTGTTTTCAACACATGTTCATGAATTTATGATTGGGTTTAAAATGTGGGCGTGGCAGGGCGGGGCTTATCAGACTTCGCGAAATCATTGAATAATTCTTCAAAAATCTTCTTCTCCTCAAGCACTCAGCAGATTCTTACCAAACTTGGCAGGAATGTTCCTTGGGTGACCCTTTTCAAAATTTGTTCGTGAATTTTATATTCGTCAAAAATTGTGGGCGTGGCAGGGCGGGGCTTATCGGACTTAGAGAAATCATATGAAAAATATACTGAGAGGCAAAAGAAAGTATACACTTTTTGATTTTCGATATCTGTCTTAATTTCCATCATATCGACTAAGAATTTTGCACTATTTATTCCTACTCATAGACCAATAATGCAGTATTGTTAAATTTTACCTGAAATTGCTTGACTACCTGTACTCTTGCTACATGCCGATCTTGCAAATTTTGCATGTGCGACTTAGTGGTGCATCAAATATTGCTGTTAATCCTTATTGGAATTCTTTATCAACTGTCACAACAAATCACAACGTTAAATTTTTCTCTAACATCATAACATAATTCTCGGTGGCTGTTAGAAAACTACCAACATACCCATTTTTGCCATAAAGACACATTTTTCTATGACGCAGCGCAATACGAAAAGAACGTGACACAATACACACTTACTCAGGTAGCATAGGAACATCCTAGTATTCCTACGCATTTTTTTTTTCAAAATCCGTCTATAAATTTAGAAGGAGTTACGTCAGATAACTTGTTTGCACCAAGCCCCCTTTTGCCACGACGCATCATAATATGGAAAGCACTAACACTATACGCATGGTCCTAGGTAACTAGGCTCTTTCTGCGAAAATTTTATCCAAATCCGTTAATAAATGTAGGATGTGTGTCAACGTGAATTATTGTGTTAATTTATCTATTAAATCCCCTTTTTCGATGCCGCTGTATGATATGAATAAACCTTCGCAACGGAAGGAAGGACAGATAGACGGGTAGGCGAAGAAGTGTACATAAAACAAACGACCATTATCGGTGGCGTTCAGAAATCGTTATAATCTATACATCGTTTTCTTAGAATACGTGGAAGAACTAGGGTGTATACTTAATTTAACCTCTCAGTATATTTAAAAATCAATTATCTGGCCAATTTAAAGCAAACTTGGCAGGAATGTCCCTTGAGTGACTGTCTTCAACACATGTTCATGAATTTTTGATTGGATGAAAAATGTGGGCGTGGCAGGGCGGGGCTTATCAGACTTCGCGAAATCATTGAATAATTCTTCAAAAGTCTTCTCCTCCTCAACCACTTAGCCGATTCTTACCAAACTTGGCAGGAATGTTCCTTGGGTGACCCTTTTCAAAACTTGTTCGTGAATTTTTGATTCGTCAAAAATTGTGGGCGTGGCAGGGCGGGGCTTATCGGACTTAGAGAAATCATATGAAAAATATTTAAAAATCAATTATCTGGCCAATTTAAAGCAAACTTGGCAGGAATGTCCCTTGAGTAACTGTATTCAACACATGTTCATGAATTTTTGATTGGGTGAAAAATGTGGGCGTGGCAGGGCGCGGCTTATCAGACTTCGCGAAATCATTCAATAATTCTTCAAAAATCTTCTCCTCCTCAACCACTTAGCTGATTCTTACCAAACTTGGCAGGAATGTTCCTTGGGTGACCCTTTTCAAAATTTGTTCGTGAATTTTTGTGGCAGGGCGGGGCTTATCGGACTTAGAGAAATAATTATAAAAATCTTTAAAAATCAATTATCTGGCCAATTTGAAGCAAACTTGGCAGGAATGTCCCTTGAGTGACTGTTTTCAACACATGTTCATGAATTTATGATTGGGTTTAAAATGTGGGCGTGGCAGGGCGGGGCTTATCAGACTTCGCGAAATCATTGAATAATTCTTCAAAAGTCTTCTCCTCCTCAACTACTTAGCCGATTCTTACCAAACTTGGCAGGAATGTTCCTTGGGTGACCCTTTTCAAAACTTGTTCGTGAATTTTTGATTCGTCAAAAATTGTGGGCGTGGCAGGGCGGGGCTTATCGGACTTAAAGAAATAATTATAAAAATCTTTAAAAATCAATTATCTGGCCAATTTGAAGCAAACTTGGCAGGAATGTCCCTTGAATGACTGTTTTCAACACATGTTCATGAATTTTTGATTGGGTGAAAAATGTGGGCGTGGCAGGGCGGGGCTTATTCTTACCAAACTTGGCAGGAATGTTCCTTGGGTGACTCTTTTCGAAACTTGTTCGTGAATTTTTTAATCGGGGATTTTTTTATCAAAATTGGCAGGAATGTTCATTGGGGGACTTATTTCAAAGTTTGTTCGTGATTTTTTGATTTGCAAAAAATGTGGTAATGGCAAGGCAGGGCTTATCAGACTTAACGAAATCATGAGAAAAAAGCAATTAAACAGTAAATTTGAACCAAATCCTACAGGAATGTTCCTTGATTGACTGTCTTCAATGCATGGTTGTGAGTTTTAGGTTTATTGAAAAATATGGGCATGGCAGGGTGAGGCTTGGGGATTGTTAAATGTGTTGTTTGGTCTGTTGATTTTTTGTTCGCTCTATTTCCCAATTGATCAGCTCACAGTTTTTCTCGTGTAAAAATAATGGAAACTTCACTTGTACAAACACTATTCAAGGACACTTTGGACTGAGGAAACTTAGGAAAGTGATTGTGGTATTCTTTTTATCCGACAACCAAATTGGTTATCGATGGTATGTGTTATGTAGTTGTTTGAGTCTGATCCGTTTTCTTGTTCAAGTTTTGAACAAAATGTTAACTTTGTTCTATGTTTCTAATCCGAGTCCACACTGACAACACATGCCCCGAGACACGGGCCCAGCCCAGACACAAATCGCTCAATTCCACGCTCATTTTTAGTTAACATTATTTCGTCAGTACTTGCAAATCGAAATTATGCTTTGAGATTTGAAATGAACATTCTTGAGGTTGACTTGAATGAACAGATAGCGGCAGCCTCGATGCTTTTCAAATGTTCACGTCCGAGCGCTGCACTCAATGCTGTGCAGGCCTGTTTCAGTATTTTGCAAGCCTTTTCCATTATAATGGCATTATTTATCAACTTCTTAACGCTATTTATGAATAAAATACACTATACTACAAAGATAACTTTACAGGATTTGTTATTTTTGTCGGAAAACTAAACCGAGATGAGAGCAAAAATGTCTGCCATTGTTGTTTTATTTTTAGAGTTACGACAATTTTTTTCTTCCGTTCAAAATTTTCTTACGATCGTTTAGTAAAACGCACTTAAGAATTTGCGTAAGTTATTTTTGAACGTAAAGGTACGCAAAAACTTACGCAAATCTTAGTAAAACGGTACCCTGGTGTCCAAACTTGATCCAATGTTCCTGCTTCCTAGCCGAAAACATCTGTCCATAAACTTTCTCCAAGCCAAGTGTCAGATGTTGTGAATACCAGTCGTCTGCAGACAGTCCCGAGCATCTGCCGCACAATAGACATTTGTTATTATCGCCAAATGAAAGGCCAGATGGGGTACCTCGGCATATCAGGGCACTTCATAGAAGACTGGACGATAAAAACTGCCATGCTAGCGTGAAAGAGATTCAAAGAGAGACACACTGCTGACGACAAAAGATTCGAGTACGAAGAGGCAATATCCAAGTACAATGTTTCTGTCACAGACAACGCCTCTAAAATGATAGGTCTGTCTGTATATACATTCTGGTTTTCGCCTATATCAGTTGTAAACCCAGGTAGGGAGAAGTCAAATGCCTATCATTTTAGAAACCTGCAGGTTTGAGACACAGACATCAATCACTTCTTTTGCGCCAATCACTTCTTTTGCGTTTCTACGATGTTCTTGACGAATTCGCGTCCTGGAAGTTGTTTCATATCTTCCGTGATTGGAAAATTTAACACTACCATGTAGTGCGATAGGGACACTTACGATGTTGACAATTCAATCACTAGTGCGTAGAATGACTCTTTAAAATCGATTTTAGGGCAAAGGTCCCTTTTTGCAGCTGATTCCATATCGACAGTTTTGTGTTGTCTATGAACTAAATAAATTCTTACTTATCTTTCTCATGTTGTACAATTAAGCATCCCCTGGGTATATTCCTGTGGATATATACGAAATAAACGGAGATTTAACACATGCGTTTGTTCGTATAACCTTATTAACAGAGATTGTTTTTTTTTCTAAAGATTGTAGGTCCGGAACAAATAATTAGGTTTGTAAAGCCGTTGTTGACGTATGAATTATATACTCAGTTCCAAAAGAAAGTGTGCACTTTTAAATTTTGAATTTCTCAAAAAGTATACCGTCTATCGCAAGGAAATTTTGTACAACGCATCTTAAGACTATTGACAAACGATAAATTGACGAATAAATCACACAGCACGCACGAATTTTCGGCTTGATTGTGAGTTTGCATTAGCACGAATGGTCTTCTTGAGATTGGCAGCTGGTTGCTTACAAATATTACTGAAAAACATGACATTAAACATATAACAAATCGACTTGTATTTATACGTGAAGAAATGCACTGAAATATTCTCTTTCAGAATAATGCAGATCTCTAATTTAAGAGAAAATAATAATTTCGATAATATTTCATTGGCCTTGTACATTGATATAGTGTAACAATACTAATAAGTTGAAACCATTGTCGACGTTTATAACTCTAACGCGATATTGCGATCATTTTTTGGAAAAACCAATACTTACCTGTAGGAGGGGCAGATTAATGATCAATTATTGATGTGTTTTTTAGCCATTAATTTGAATTGTCCGATTAGAAGTATTACATCTGCAATGGTCTATTGGATACAATAGTGGCTTACGAATCACACTCAGTTTACGCGGTATGCAGGCGATGGTTCGAGGCTTGGGGAGAACATAATATTTTTAATGGTTACTTTCGATTGTTTTGTTTTAAGCATTTATAGTTTATTGCTAGTCTCATTACAATACTCCAAATAATTATAATTTATTATCATTATTGTAGCTTTATAATGTTTTTTCTCTCTTTTTTCTTTTTATTTTTTCTTCATCTCTTTTAGTAGTGATCATTTATTTGTCATCATTTCATTTTTCGCAATTTTCATTGAGCTTGCCCTTCAACGTTAATAACATTGGGCCGCCACTCTGGTTCGCAATTTTCATTGAGCTTGACCTTCAACGTTAATAACATTGGGCCGCCACACTGGTTCGCAATTCACACTGAGCTTGACCTTCAACGTTAATAACATTGGGCCGCTACTCTGATTCGCAATTCTCATTGAGCTTGACCTTCAACGTTAATAACATTGGGCCGCCACTCTGATTCGCAATTCACACTGAGCTTGACCTTCAACGTTAATAACATTGGGCCGCCACTCTGATTCGCAATTCACACTGAGCTTGACCTTCAATGTTAATAACATTGGGCCGCCACTCGGTTTTACAAATTCAGAATTAATGAATACTTCTAAAAATGTAAAAAAAAACAAACAGCGTATATCCAAGAACTGTTTCTCAGAATAAGCAAAACGATATCGGTGCACAGAGGATTCGAACCTGGGTCGCAAGATTAACGGTAATTGTACTTTCAGTCAGTCGATAGTTTTACCACTTCTTGCATAGGACGAATTAAAACATTATATAAATTATGCAATGATCACCTGGGCTATGGTCTATTGCGTTTCGAGGCGTCCAATCTGTTTACAAAAATAAAGCGAGCCCGATAATGGTCACATTATCGAGTTTTATCTATAGTATGACAATCGGGAGTGAGCGATGTTAACATTTTGTTTTCATAAACTATACCGTAATCAACCCGAGTAACTATGTATCAATGATAGATACATCGTCTTAAATATGTAATTTATCTCATAACACGATTTTAATCTCAAATCAATAGCCTGGTATCCCTTTGCAAATGAAATAGCCTATTGTTTATCGGCCACTCATTTTAGGACATCTGTAGTGTCATGATATTTGCCCCAGATTAATATTGTAGGATAGTTATGCTCTTTTCAGTCCTTTAAGTTTGATCTGCGTATTTTTCAAGTCGGTGTTAAAAGCTCTTTAGAGCTAATGTTATATGTTGTTAATATGTGCCGACTTTGTAAATAAAATTTACTTGACTTGACTTGTACAAGTTAAGCCCTTAAGTTAATTAAATGATAGCGTGTTTTCGAATGAATAATCTGAATACTGATCTTACCCCAAAATATCCTGAAGTATCTTTATTGACCTGAAACAATTGACTTCATAAGAACCATTTATCTATAGTCGAGTATCAGTATATTAATTATTTCATATCGTACGCCAGCAAAGTGGTCATAAAGCATAAATCATACCATAGATAAAAGGTATTCAGGGCTTTAGCCATCAATATACAGAGCAATTGGAAGTACAAGTTGGGTTTTGTTCAGGTCGTTTGAGACATATAATGACCAGACAATGATAAATTAAACTAAAGGCTGTATCAATGATATAGTTAACTGACCTACTTTCAAAAGCCCACTTTCATTCATCTGGAAAATTCGAAAATAAGCTGTCCATAACCGGAGTTAGAGTAAAAAATCGTAAAGAAAAACATATGAATTCCAGTCCAACAAGAACTCACTGATATCTGCATAATGCGGATTAACGTCCGGTAATGGAATAGTTATCATGTCCAGGAATTGCCCCAAAACAACAAAGTAAACTAATTCATCTGACAACACTTCAAATTAACTTGATGTTGGTTGACAAATATTACAGCTTCTGTCAGCCGTCTGACTGTAAATTAATTGTGGCCGGTATATTAACTTTCCGTCTACTGAGGGTTAGGTTAGGCTTTCCTCATTGTTCAATAAGCTATCTGGAGTCATCAATCCCTTGCCCCACCCATTTTATTGCAAGGCTATGGATCTATGTCCTCGGTTTCGAACGAAAACGCCTGAAATAATCTTTTCCCAAGCGTAGTTAATGTCGTAACCACAGCTTATCAATCCAAGCCGTAGTTAGGCGAGACCGACGGTATTCTACAATGAATTCATTAACAGTAATAGTTGGACAAACAGCGTGTTCACACTTTCTCAAATGACAAACCTTTTATGTTTATCAAAAGGTTTTACCGAAGACAAAAAAGCCTTATATTCATAGAAGACCTTGAGGAAAAGGGTAAAATGGGTTCGATTTCCTCATATGCCAAACTACCATTCTCTAGATAAAACCAGAATATGTCAATGAAAGGGTTAAATGTGCCTATAGATATTGTAAAGTTTGATTTCAGTATGCAGTGTTCAATATTGGTAATAAATCGTCTCAGACAAGACATTTACGGTTATGATCATCAAATGAGGTCAAGATATTATGGACTAATGTTTCATTACATTTTCTTGGACATGTGAAGTTAGATAAGCGAACCGCATATATTATCCGGAACGATGGCACCCTCGCGATTGCAACCGATAAACAAATGAAACAAGACAAAATGAATCAAAAGTACAAAATATTAGTTTATTACTTTTTGTTCATAAATCCTTAAAATGGATTTACCAGAATAGGCAATGGACGACTAAAGTTGATCCATCGCAATTACGTCTTGAACAAGTCACATGTGTTTTTGTCTTTTGTCGAATCGTTGCAACCACCAATGCTGAAGTAATGTAAAGAAGCAAGAGTGAGTTATAGAATCTAAATAGAAAATTAAACCTAAG
This sequence comes from Fragum sueziense, assembly GCA_963680895.1. Taxonomy (NCBI): domain Eukaryota; kingdom Metazoa; phylum Mollusca; class Bivalvia; order Cardiida; family Cardiidae; genus Fragum; species Fragum sueziense. The sequence goes on along the minus strand of OY804596.1, from coordinate 66,129,714 downwards.
AAGAAACCTCCACGAAAATACTTAACATCGCGTGACATATTTTTTACACACAGGCCTTAATTGACTAGGTGAATGCTATAAAAATGTAACCTTTGTCTTGTAATTGCGAGGAAAGTGCCTGCCTTTGTAGACTTAACGTCAATTTTATGTACTGTTTGTCTGGCGCACGCCATGCCGCGAAATTCCGCCTTCATATATCGCGTGGCAATCTGAAATAATGGCGTGAGTTATATCGACGATTTCATGCTCTTCGTAAATATGTCGCTTTTAGTTACTGCACTTGGCATACCATTGCCTATGTATTTGTAGTTTCTGTACGAAAGTGCACAGAATCAGAAGGTTTCATTTATAAATAACCGAAAATCGAACAATAAAAAACAGTTGATTTCAGAAGGGAAACAAACTAAATTTTCGTCATGAATTTGAATTATTATGCTAAGAATTCCTTTAGAATTGAATCACATTTGATGAGAAAAACATGTTTTTGATGGCGTGATTACGATTACACTGAAGTTTCCCCATTTTATTACAATCATGTTACAGCGAGAGTAATGAAATTTGATTTTGATCTAAACAGATTTGTGATCAACTGTAACACAGTTCCCCCTGCTAAAAATCATGCATTAGAATCCAGAAAGAACGGAGGAAACTGGCATTTTTTTCGTATCAATTTTTTCTCCGCTATAGACGAATCCAGAAATTAGTATTTATATAATTACCTCCCTTGCCACCGCCATTAAAGTACTTCAACTTCTCAGTACTCGAATGCGAAGCTGTTGTTAATTTCATGTTTATTCCGGGGTTTTCTTGGTAATTTGTGGCATAATTAAGCCAAAATGCTTATTAATCCAACCGTGGAAAACCAAGAGAAGTCATGGATTGTACAAATAATAAAAGTGTTCGATTTGAGAACAAAATCGCTCACGGGGTACATGTAGTATACATTGTCTCTCGTATTGATTTTATGACGTCAAAACACTACATTGTGTAATGCAAAATCATGACGTCACGTATTGGCACTCGCCTTATTTGAGGCACGCCACGGGGGAAACTATATATTTTCAATGCGAACAGCCTATGTTTTACGGGGTTATGAGAGATTTTTTCCTTCTCTCAATGTTTTCAAAAAAAAAAAAAAAAAAAAAAAAAAAAAAAAAAAAATCTGTAAGGGACGTGAGGACGATGATTATGTAATTTTGGAATTGACCGATTATAACAGTCTCAACGGCTTACAGAATAGTAGAAAGGTTGTTTCTAAAAGAGCTTGTCTTGCAAGATCTTTGCCCTACCTGTTTTGTTGCCTAACCTTCTCCCAAGCAACAAAAACATACTCTTCCTATAGGCACATGAAAGCTATTGAAGGCGACGAAAGGGGGTGTTGACAGAATTAGTGTACAACACAAAATATTTAGACAAAGGGTGAAAAAAACAGCATCGGCAATTTATCTTCTTTTGTCGCAATGTTTTCCGAGGCTATTTATATTGGGACCTTCATTATAAATCTGTTGGGAAGCTTAATTTCTAGTGGAAGAGTTCTTCTCGAACTGACTAAAAATTTCACTGATTCGCACGAGGAATAGATCTAGCTAGATCTAGAACTACTTGTTCCTATTGAATTTGTAAACACTTAATCCTTGAAACGTTGGAATTGATCTAGATCTTCTAGTCTGGTTCAAAAATCGTGTTTTAGGGAAAGGGTTAGTTATTTTTTTTTCTGATAACTCTTTCCATCACCATTTCATAGAGATCTTCGAAAACTGATACAGACGAAAAATAAATGCTGTTGGAATAGATCATTTAGAAGACATGGGTAAATAGGCTAGATCTACATCTAGTGAATGAATGAATGAATGGAGTTTTAAAGGGGCTCATTCTATGTTTTTATGCTTCCGAACTGTTCGGGAACTCATATTTGTGCATGGAAAAACAATTAGCAATGCATAAAAACCTCAATCTCGGCGAAAAAACATCTTTCCTTTGCTATAGATCAATCCTTTACAAGCGTGTTTACACATTCTATTTTTACTTCAAAACAAGACAAGGTCAAGGTCAATGAGACACACCTCCGCGTTATTAACACACCGTGCAACCGGCTGTGTCGATGACTGTGACCTTATTTGCGAGGAATACGTGAAAAGGTTTATTTTGTACAAGCACTGGACATTTATACGCGTATTTATCAACTATAGAATACCAAAGATCATTTCGTTTATTTATAAAAGTAAATTCATTTGACCTACCATGCACATGAGTGACATGACATCAGATGCCGAATATGTCTTCGCTGACTTTCTACGCAGCGGGTTGTACGGTGTGTTAAATCTCGCTGAGCACAGATGACGTATCTCTGACGTAATCGATTTTTGAAGGTTGGGCATATGTAGCCGTTACAAAACAAAAACAAGGACGACCAGCATGTTATTAATTGACTTGGATTTTAATACTTAATAAAGCTCGACGAGTGGTAACAATGGACATAAATGATCTACCCCTTCAGGTTGGTAATTTCATACGTTATTTCTGGTTTGTAATTATTGTGCCATTTGCATTTTCGACAGCCTAGCTGGTTCCCCTTTAAGGCCCGTCGACTACTAAGGTCATATTGGGCGCACTCACAGTAATTATACCTCACTACAAGATGTATAGGAATATGTATTAGTTACATAAACATCTAGAGGAGAAATGATAAAAATACGATATTCTATAACAGATAAAATTCTATGCAAATTTATAATACACCATGAATAATCCGACGTGAGCACGAAAGGACATGGGCTCCTCCCAGATCAGAGGTCACCCATGTCCGAGTCCACCCGACCGGAAAATCATACCAAAAAATACAATGCACCTAGCCGAATAATCCGACGTGAGCACGAATGGACATGGGCTCCTCCCAGATCAGAGGTCACCCAGATCTACATCTAGACTAGATCTAATAACTCTATGTAGTTTTGTCTTTTTCTCTTTATGTTTGAAAATCCTTTTTATATTCTTGTTTTCGTTTGTTTGGGAAAGGTTTAACAATGTTAGATCTGCACCGTAATCCACATTTAAACAAAACAAAATATCTAGAATCTAATTCTTTAATTTTGCACATTGTTACGACGAATTTCAATATTATGGCGTATGTAACTTTATCTAGCTCACTTCAGTACCTTAATGGCGGACAGGTCACATGACTTACAAAATGGCGGTGGTCTATTTACTGTTTCTGGAATCGTCTATAGTGTACAAAAAGTAAATCTTTATAGAAGTAACATCTTTAGCAGGTTCTAAACAGGATCATTGAAAAAATGCTTGGGAAAGAGTATATATCTATCTTAAAAATTATAAATCGGTTAATCTTACCACAATTTGCTTTACCATACCGATTGTGATTGTAAATCAGTGCCATACACTTGCTTTAAGGTAGGCTACCACTATTTAGATTCGCGCGACATCGGAATTATTCGGGCGACGTCGAAAACATTCGGCGGTGGAACTTTCCACCGCCGAATGTTTACGACCACGCCCGAATAAGTTCGTATCCATTACGACGACGTTCGGAAATCAAAGTGCTGAGAGCACTGTAATTGGACGTCTCTGATTGATTGAGCGGGATTGTACATGAACGAAAGATATTTTATTTCTTCTTCTGTGTTTAATTCTATAAGATCGGTTTCGGACATACGAAATCGGCTTTAATACCAGAAAACCCTTCTCAGGCTTCAAATTGATTTGATTGCCGTTTCAAGAAAACTGATTTGTCGCTATGAATAATCACTATTAATTTGATTACCAAATTCAATTAAGGCCATGCGATTAGCACTTTTGTCTTCTTGTTTCGGTTTACTATGAGTATTGTCGTCAGTTATACTTTTCATTGATTTTATAAAGTACGCTACAAAGCAATTTATTCAAAATGTAAGCAAACGCGCTACGTAAATGAAAGCCGCGATAGCTCACTTAGCAGAGCACTCACCTTGTACTCTTTACACATGTTATATCCGGAAGTCCCTGGGTTCGAATTCTACTCAGGCATTGTTCTTTTTAATCATCTTTTTTTTATACGCCGCCGGAGGCGGACGTATATTGGCGTCATCTTCTCCGTCTGTCCATCCGTCCGTCCGTCCATCCGTCCGTCCGTACGTCCGTCCACTTTTCTTGTCAACGCAACTCCTCCTAAGTTTCTGGCTGGATCTTCTTGAAACTTGGTCAATGTTATCACCTCAATTGGTAGAAGTGCATGAAGGAAGGATTTTATGGTTCGTTGATTTTTGCCAGAGTTATGCCCCTTAAAAACTTAGTCTCTGGGGCTTATTGAAATTGCAGCCTTGTCAACGCAACTCCTCCTAAGTTTCTGGCTAGATCTTAATGAAACTTGGTCAATGTTATCACCTCAATTGGTAGATGTGCATGAAGGAAGAATTTTATGGTTCGTTGATTTTTGCCAGAGTTATGCCGCCTTAAAACTTAGTCTCTGGGGCTTATTGAAATTGCAGTCTTGTCAACACAACTCCTCCTAAGTTTCTGGCTAGATCTTAATGAAACTTGGTCAATGTTATCACCTCAATTGGTAGATGTGCATGAAGGAAGAATTTTATGGTTCATTGATTTTTGCCAGAGTTATGCCGCCTTAAAACTTAGTCTGTGGGGCTTATTGAAATTGCAGCCTTGTCAACGCAAGTCCTCCTACGTTTATGGCTGGATATTAATGGCACTTGGTCAATCACCTCAATTGGTAGATTTGCATGAAGGAAGGATTTTATGGTTCATTGATTTTTTCTAGAGTTATGTCCCCTTAAAACTCAGTCTCTGGGGCTGATTGAAATTGCAGCCTTGTCAACACAACTTCTTCTAAGATTCTGACTGATCCTTATGAAACTTAGTGGATGTTATTACCTTAATTGGTAGATGTGCATGAAGTAAGGATTTTATGGTTCATTGATTTTTGCCTGAGTTATGCCCCCTTCAATCTTAGTATCTAGGGCTTACTGATATTTCAGTCTCGTGAACGCAATTCCTTCCAGGTTTTTGACTGGATATTTATAAAAACCTTTTTGTGAACACAACTTTTTACAGGTTTTTGTGTGAATATTTATAAATCCTTGTCAATGTCATTTATTTTTGTCTCAAATTTTATAAGTGGCGGCGTATATTGTGACCATGGCACTCTTGTTCGACTTCTATCTCCACCATCGTTGGCGAAAAAACGACCGCAGTGATTTAGAATCGATCTTAACACAAATTCAACGAAATAAAGTAATGAAACGCCGATCATTTACATACAATTCCGCTCAATCATGATGTGCATAAAAAGAAGAAATTGGGAACGTCCCTATCTGTAAACATATTCATACGAACATCCAGGTACCATCTGTTGCAGACCTATTGCTTCATCTTCTCAGCTCAATACACGTAAACGGGTCTCTTAAACGAAATAAATACAGATCGCTGTCACTTAGTCTTATACTAGTAATAATCATTGTTGTCATGATCATCGATCAGTATGTAAATAGGTCATGATACTGTCGAATATCAGTGATACAGATGCTGGAGAAAAAAAACTCGTAAGAGCAACTATTTTTCTGAATAGGTGGATTTCACTAGTGTCTCATCTGAGGCTGTTCAGATGGAACCCCGATTTGTCATCGAGTCGAACCCGAGTTGCGAAATGAACTCACTCCCCGATAATCAATTTCAAAACCCTGGTTCCAAAGTACGTCTCGTGGAAACCCCGTTCCTTTAAATATGTCAAAGACTTAAACAACAATGATCAAAGAAAAGGAACCTATCATACACAATACGTGCATTAAATTGGGTAATCATTCTAAAATGTGTGTTTTCAGTTAACACATCAAGAAAAACAAACGTTTTACAGAAGAAATAATCCGAACTGGTTTTGAACCAACGGCGTTCCAAATTTCAAACTGAAAAAAGGTTGCGAGGTTAATCCTTTCCCGTTTGAGCTATCGCTGCTGCTGATGATATAGGGTGTCTGTTTAATTTATAACCATAGTGTATGCATGTTTCGCTTTCTCAAGATCTTACCCTTTACACAATAAATATTACGAAAGTCAAAAAACTACAAGAAAATGATTAAATCGAAAAAAGATCGTAAAGTTGGTTAAGGCGTGGCATGAATTGAATCGGCCAATGAATCTTATAGTATTTGTTAGAGAACACATAGAAAGCAGGAAAAGATACGACAGTTTTCCTGTATGGTCGCAAAATCTATTTTGAATTTTGGTCAACTGGCAATTGAGTCTGAGAAAGGGTTTTTTGGTAATGAAAACCCATTTCGCCTGTCCAAAAGTGGTTATAAGAATTGTACGTCCTTTCGGACGTCCAATTAAAAACCAAATGTTTTATGAAAATGGCCACATTACGGGTATTTTACTTTAAACTGCATGAATCAATAATTCCAAAGCCAACAACTTGGATGACTGGGTTGAATTTAAACAGATTGGTCTGATAAGGCTTGCAAAATGTCACCATGATAGATAATTTCGGTTTTAGAAAATAGTCAATCTGTGACACGCTTTTCTAGGCATTACAGAAGTAGTATGACGTACAATACAGAATATGGAAGTTATCAAAAACTTAAAGATAGAAAACTATCCTTAATAATTAATACTTGATAACTCTTGTCAAACATACAAACAAACTTGTTGAAATGTTTTGTAGATAAAACAAACATTATGTTGGCTTTTCTTGTAACAGAATAACAGGTGCAAATTAAATCATTAGATAAACAAACGCGATGTGCCATTTTAAAGATACACAGGCCGAGTGGCGGAAAGTACAAACAGGTACAAGCATTCCAAATAAATCGTATGAACATATCAATTTGTCAGTTTCTGTCCATCGAGGATTAGCATCAAGTTCATGTATACCTTTAATTTGTTTTCAATGTGTTAAGACCGCTTTTTTATTGATGCTTTCTGAGTTTATGTTACACGACGCTGATCTTCAATAACAGAACAAGAGTGTCATAGTCACAATATACGCCCCCTCCCGCGAAACTAAGTTTTAAGGGGGCATAACTAAGGCAAAAATCAATGAAACATAAAATCCTTACTTCATGCACATCTACCAATTAAGGTGATAACATTGACCAAGATTAAAAAAGACCCAGACAGAAACTTAGGAGTTGCATTGACAAGAAAAGTGGACGTAATTACGGATGGACGGAGAAGCTGATGACAATTTACGACCGACCCCGACGGCGTATTAAAACTCAGTACCTGCGAGATGATTACTTTCTTTTTTGCCGATGATATCATGCTGTGTAGCTACCACGCAAATATGTTTCTGTACTTTTCCCGCGTTGTTCTAATACCTAAACAGTGTTTCACTCCTGTCTTCATGGGGGCATTTAGAATTTTAGATGGTCAAAATTGTTAATGACTAAATCGAACTTGTTTACATTTTTCCTGAAAGAGTTATACCATGATTTATCTCGGCACAGAATTATCATTATTATTAATAGTTCTAGATACTACATCTACTTGGAATTAAAAACAAAGAAACAAACACAACGATTCTCTCATAAAAGCTTTACTTATAGTGAATATTTGTCTAAAATTTTTGTCAATTATAAAACTAATTATAACTAGAACAGCAGTTACAAGATCCTTACACTCTCCCCACTCTAATAGGGTTGCATCTGGATGTATGAACGATGGTTGATCTGCAGCAGAATAGAAATTTACCATAGTATCCAATATGTTAGACCCAAACTCTTTTCTGTCACTGTCTGATAGCAGACATAGGCCTCTAAGGCAGAGAACTGCCATGTTTGAGACAAGGTCTGTTGTTGCCAAAGCTGGAAATCTCCTCTCAATTTCTGATACTAAATGACAGAAAAATGCTGATCTGATTGACTGAAACTGTTGTCTTAAAACAGGCGTATTTTTGATTTTGACTCCTTTGACTCAGAGATTTGTCCAGCTGAGGCAACAGACCTCAGCTAAGTATTTGCCATCATTAGTTTTCAACCAAACAAGCTGTTGGATGACACTATCTACTGTTGGCCAAGTCAATATTTTCTCTTTGGAAAAAGACTCAGTTGGATTAGATCTACTTTTGGAATGATATCCATTAGCAGGTACTTGACTGCTATGAATACAAAGCTGCTTATTTTTTTATGCTCCCCGAAGGGAGAGCATATAGTCGCCGCTTCGTCTGTCCGTCCGTCCGTCCGTCATTCCGTCCGTCCGTCCGTCCGTCCGAAGCGATTTCTCTATAACCCTTGGGCCAAATCAAATGAAACTTACCATGTGAACTCCCTATGACATAATGCCGATGTACTTTTCCCAGTTTTTGGATTTGAGGCCTCGTCATGGGAAAAGGGGACTTAAGGTCAAATACACTTTTTCTCTAATTTCTCATAGTCTAATTGTCAGAATTTGATGAAATTTCATATTTGAGTAGCAAATCAGATGCCCTTGACAATAAACTACTGTAAATTTGCGTATAAAAAGTATGTCATGGAAAAAGGGGGCTTAACGTTTGTTAGCTTAATCTTAGCTCTGCATGGCATACATTTATTGTGACAATGCCTTAATCGGGGAGCATTGTCCGTCTCTGACGGCTCTTGTCAAGAAACTTTTGGATGCACTATCATTTGTTTCAACCATTTAGGTTTCAAAGTGTATTGCCACAGATGTCCATGTTCTATACATGGTTTCCAAGGCAGCATACATAGAAAACAATCTTACACTATGGAGCTCTGTATTGCAGCTGAGGTTCATCAAGCAATTACTGGATTTCCCTTACCTTTTCTCTTCTGAGAGAAGATCTTTTAAAGTGAGACGGAAGAAACTGGTGCTTTTTAAGGTAGGGTACTTTGTCAGATGCTTGGCCTGTGCAAAGGGCAAGTCTGTGCCATACAGTGCACACCAATAACAAAGGGAGATTCATGCTTGCTAACTAAAGAAACATTTTTAGAGCCGGTCATTACTGACACTCCACCAGAGCCTATAGCAACAACCTTAAACACATTACGAGAATTTAGCACTCTCCTAACTGCACTTAAAATTGTTTCAGTCTTACCATCAATAATATGGACATTCTCAATAACATTGGTTTCTACATCAAAACCTTCAGTGATTGTTTTGGCACGAAGCAGCATTTTACAGTAACTGAAATGTCACAACTTCCATACAATAGAATAGAAATGTATGTCCTGTAGGGTAACTTCTAATCAGTAGAATGTCTAAGCACTTCAGCTATAGAGTCCTGCATTTCTTAAGCTGACCGAGAATATGTATAGGTGGCCCTGCTGCTTACCTGAAAAAGAAAACCAATGAACAATGATTAGTACCTGTTTTTAGCTCACCTGAGCACGAAGTGCTCAAGGTGAGCTATTGTGGTCGCTTTTTGTCCGTCGTCCGCCCACAATTTGTTGTTACCACTCTAGTAGCATCCACAAATATTGGCCAATCTTTACCAAACTTGGTCAAAACATGTATGACGGTAAGTTCTCGGAGTTCGATTTTGAGTCAGATCGGACAAGGAAGTCCGGATTTATGTGCCCTCGAACGTCAAAATTGCTAGTTTTGACTTTGTTACCACTCTGGTATCTACATTGACCAATCTTAACCAAACTTAATCAAAACATGTATGGCTATGGGTTCTCGGATATGTGTGATTTTGAGTAAGATCAGACAGGGTAGTCCTGAGTTATGTGCCATTGAACGTCAAAAATGGCTCGTTTTGACTTTGTTACCACTCTAGTATCAACAAATATTGACCAATCTTAACCAAACCTGGTTCTCGGATGAGTTCGATTTTGAGTCAGATCTGACTCGGAAGTTCCGAGTTATGTTCCCTTGAACGTCAAAAATAGCTAGTTTTGACTTTGTTACCACTCTAGCATCTACAAATATTGACCAATCAAGACAAAACCTTGCCACAATGTTAGTAACGATCAGATCTTGGATGAGTTTGATTTTCCAATAATTAATCTAAAATCTTTTGGACTAGTCCCTATGGTAACGATAGCGAATCTCGTCTAAATTCAAGGCCTTGGTGGGATTTCATTAGCCAGTAGTTCGCTGTAAAGAGCATAACAATTTAAAAATCTGATACAAATGTTCATTTGTTGAAACCTTAATTTACCGTCACTAACCAAAACGTCCGATAATTCACTTCCATTGGATGATTATCACGGTGGGGATTGTACAAGATGGGATGGATAACGAATACGGACAAAATAATCTCGATTCTGGTAATATATTTTGCAATAACTTCCTTATTTGTGCGTCAATCTTCGAAGGGTTTGTTGCACGTACCCCGCCTTACCGAGCTCTTTCATCGGATGTATGACATATTAGATAACTCATGGTACTTTTTCCGAAATATTGTCCCAACCGACAAGAAAGCGAAATGGTAACGACTACGGCCCAATTAACCACGCTTCAAGTAAGAATTTGTGCAACTTTCTTATTTCTATGTCAATTTTCATGCGGTTTGCTGTATGTACTCCTTTTTACTAAGCCCTTTACTCAGATGTATTACTTATCTTGGAACTCCTTGTACTTTTCTCAAAAACCGGTCCTAACCGACCAGAAAAAGGGCCTGATTTTTTTGTCGTTTTTCTGGTTGGTTGGGATCAATTTTTGGACAAAGTGCAAATATTCTTCAAACAAGTCATATATCTGAGGAAAGAGCTCAGTAATGCGGGGTACAGGCAACAAACCGCTTGAAAAATGACGCAGAAATAAGAAAATTATTGCACAATTTCTTACCTGAAGCGAGGCAAATTTGTCCGTATCGTTATTCATCCCACCATGCACAATCTCCACTGTGATTATGTATTAGATAAAGGCGGTAAAGAAGATTCTACGCGATATAAACATTCAAAGACCCTATCTTACTTAACGTATACAACACATTATTAGCACTGTTCAACGGGCCAGAGGCGAAATTTGAAAAGTGCCAATAGTTCCCAAACTGTGTTACATTTTGATTCCAAATACAAACCTAAGCATTTTGAACGGTTTAGAATTTTGAATTAATGCATACTTGTGGAAATAATTGACAAAAACGTTCAAAATTACCTCCCTTGTATATGAATATAGAGTAATAGTATTTTTAAATTATTTTCTTCTTGAAGCATAATCTTGAAATCCGGCACGGCGAATCACCTTATGTTAAGTGTATTTACAAGTGTGTTTAATTTAATGCATTTCGTATGGCTAGAAAGTGGGGTTTTTAATGATGGTCACACGTCAGATATTGCGGCGAAATTTTATAAACTGCAATGTAGCCTAATTGGTCCAAAAAGTAGGTCGAACGCTGTTTGGATGAGTGACCTAGCGCGTACATGTGGACTTCTGTTGAATAACAATAGTGACGCAATAAATGACGTCACAACATAATTTTGATAGCGATAGTTTACGACATAGTATGAATAGATCAATATAAGCGGTAAATCTTCTCGTAATCCGAGTTTTCTCTGATGAAATTCGCTCTTTGATATGTTGATATGGCTCATTTACAATGAGCGACATCAACATATATCAAAAGGCGACATCAACATATCAAAGAGCGAATTTCATCAGAGAAAACTCGGATTAATTCTCTCGTAGATAATTTGCTTTATACGAGTTAGAACTAACGTTAGTATGATTGAGTATGTCTTTTACTATATTCAGTGAACATATGAATAAGTATGAAAACATCAGTGGGCATTATCGTATCGGATTAACATTTCTTTCTCAATGGTTGAAGAGCAAATCATTCAACATTTATAACTCTGCCAAACACGTCTCTATGAAAACATGGTATATCGCCGATGGACAAAATGAGCTCAAATAAATTTCTAATCTTTTTATTAGATATGTAACAGGTGGTGAAAAATATCGTGGCTCGACCGGGATTCGAACCCAGGGCCTCAGGAATACCGTTCCTACACTCTAACCACTGAGCTACCGAACCACATGTCGACATTGGCACACGATATAATTATCGCCAAATACCTGTACCCGGCTACATACACCCCCTCCAAATTAAGAATTAGTCCCGAATTCTGGAGACAAAGAACAATTGTGAAACGTTCAAGATTAAGGTGCCTAAGCAGTAGCCATATACAAATCCACCGTCCCTCGGTGGGCGCCAAATGTAACAGGTGGTGAAAAATATCGTGGCTCGACCGGGATTCGAACCCAGGGCCTCAGGAATACCGTTCCTACACTCTAACCACTGAGCTACCGAACCACATGTCGACATTGCCACACGATATAATTATCGCCAAATACCTGTACCCGGCTACAGATAATTAAAACTTAGACCGGATGTTAGTGAATTCTCACTGTACAATTTCATGGCGACGAAATTAGAACATTTGTTTGTTAGTAGAGTGGTTTCGGTTGAGCTCTGCCGTCTGCTGCTCTCGGCCATGTGTGACATCATCAGTCGTGTGTGTCCTACGAGGTATTGATGACGTTTATCACTAAGTCTATAATTTCATATCTGGGATTTGATTTTCCTAGAGATGGTACGTCTCGGACAGAAAATCGCTTAGTGAAGTGATATTTTGCGATACATTTTTAACATTTCGGTCGATTTCAATTTTGAACGAGTAAAAAACATAGGTAATTCAATGTTACCTCAAAATCTCATAAAAACATTGTACATGTATGGACTCCCGGTTATTCTGAAATTTTGTAAGAATGAAATCTGGTACAAGTAAGAATTGGGTCAACTGGGGTCAAAATCTAGGTCAGGGGGATTCAAATCTCAAACTTGTATGCACTCTAGGCCACATTTATTGTCTGAGCAACCTGCAATTTCGTCACTAGAATCTCTATAATTGTCTTGATGACTTTACGGACGAGTTTGAAATTGGGTCAACTGGGGTAAAAAAAAAAACTAGGTCACAGGGTTAAAAAAACTTGTACGCATTCTCATGGTGACGTCATTTGTATAATGTAAAGAGATGTAGTCGATTAGTACAACCTTTCCGGGGGACGAATGCAGCACGGGTCGCTACCACCGAGGAATCGACTGTAGGCGGTCCATAGAGGGTTAGTCTTTTCTAGTTTACTATAGTGGCGTTGTCGGCAGGATATCATATAGAAATGATTTTACTTCACCAAACACACCGTTTATCACTTTCTGTTCTATGAACTTGTTAACTTGTTTGTTTCCACCATCTGATAAAGCTGCTGTTTCTTCTTTCTTTTCTTCTGTTAAATGTGTAACCATACATAATGGACACCAGTATTCAGCTGGTTCTTCTTCCTCTGTTTCTCCAACACAGTTCGGGTGAAACCACCCCTTGCATCCTTCACACATCCAGTATTTTCTGCCGTTGTTCGGTTTCTTGCAAACACAATACAACTGTCTTGTTCTTTTCTTTGGAGTCATGTACATAAAACTGGATTTTCTCTTCTTTGATTTGTTTCTTTTCCCTGGATGGTATTCAATCCTCTATTATTTTGCTTCTACTGAATTGATCGGACTGAGGGGTCTCACAAGAAGTGTAGGGTAAAGGCACCTCCCTTTGAGTGGCCTATAAGTCTTGGTTTAAAGAATGCTTTGCCGTAAAATATCTTAAGAAATCTGCATCTACAGAACACACTTAAGAACAAAATCCAACTCTGAAAAATCATGTTACAGATATTCTCAGAACAAAGGTGGACAACCAGAAGATGGTAACTTTAAAACTTTGATTAAAAAAAAACAACTACTTTCTTCTTAATTTTTTATGCTCAATTCCACTTCGGTTGATATGCATTTCTCAGATGCCATTTCAAATGGCATTCCTGACGTCATTGCAACAATAAAAGCCATTGCCTCTTTCATCAACACATGCTGTATGTAAAAGTGAGCCACCAATTTATCATCCATGAAGATACCATTTAGAATCTCACTAGCATGGTGAATGGCGTCTATTTTATGTCCTGTTGCTGGGAATTTTGGATCCCTTATTGTATAGCAGTATTCTTTTGTAAGATCTGTTTTCAGTTTTTCTGCTGTATGATCATCAAAGTATGTTGCACCAAACAGATAAAAGTTTCTGAATTTCATGGTATGTTTAATGAACCCATGGTGCCTTTGGTGGGATGACTCATCACAAAAGTCTTGATCACATTGCAGTAAACAAGATCCAACGCGGAACATCTGTATCAGTAGAGGGTGTTGCCATCGTCAAAGACCTCATCTAGTCAACTTCTACCCGGGATGGATACCGATGAGGAGATAAGTCAACCCGGAAGAGGATGGCTCATTTAATAGAGCCGGGGGGATGTAGTCGATTAGTACAACCTTTCCGGGGGACGAATGCAGCACGGGTCGCTACCACCGAGTCTGTTGTCAGGTTCCTCACCATGGAGAGTTCCTGAACCATCTCCTTTGCCTTCAAAAGGTGACCCTGTCTCGTAGCTTCCAGAATGTCCATTTCTTGACGGGACTCTTTCCTTACCCACACGTCCTCTGCTGCCATTCCTGAAAAGGAAATGACCTGGATTAGAATGTGTACTGTCAAAACATTATAGGGAGGGGCCCGCCTCGCATCTGGGACACAAATATTCCTCTAACTTCCCTGCTGCCTTACGACTGATCCCCTCACATGCACCATGGTACCACTCCAGACACTCATCACATAGAATCATTATCTTGCCATCGTCTGGCTGTCTACACAGACAATAACGAGCACCGGAATCTCCTTTTGCACTTCCTAAAGCCTCCTTAATTGCGTCCGGGTTGTCCTTTAACCGATGGATCCATTCCGGCAGTACTCGATCACGACATTTTTTCAATCGATCATGGTTCACAACACTAACGGAGTTGCCACACTTTACTCTAGCAAGAGTGCCATGGTCACAATATACGCCGCCCCAGGGACTAAGTTTTAAGGGGGCATAACTCAGGCAAAAATCAATGAACCATAAAATCCTTCATTCATGCACATCTACCAATTGAGGTGATAACATTGACCAAGTTTCAAGAAGATCCAGCCAGAAACTTAGGAGGAGTTGCGTTGACAAGAAAAGTGGACGGACGTACGGACGGACGGACGGACAGACGTAGAAGATGACGCCAATATACGTCCGCCTCCGGCGGCGTATAAAAAGCGATTCAGACAGTTTTTCAATAATTACACCTGGGCCCTTCCATGGCGGACACAGTTTCTTACACCTGCCCTTGCTGAAACTTTTCTCGAGTAAGTATACCACATCTCCTACCTCGTAATTGAAAACGTAGGTCGTATGCTTTTTTCATTCTCTTTTGGGCCGTCTTAAGGTTTGCCCTTGTAATTTCATGGGCCCTCTCTAAGTTTTCTGACAATTCTCCTTCGTACTCATCGCCGGTCGGTAGTGTTTCGGGATCCTTCCTTAATGGAAACATAAGATCCACTGGTATGTTCACTTCTCTTCCCAGCATCATCTTGTTTGGCGTCAGACCTGTTTGCCGGTCCACAGAGGCCCGCAGGGCTCCAGCTATCAAGGCTAAATGGTCATCCCACTGCGAATCCTTTTTGGTAAAACAGCGGACAGCATCCATAAGACTGCGGTTGTATCGCTCTACCTCGTCATTTGCGGAGGGACGGTAAGCTGTTGTCCTGGTCTTATGAATTCCCAAAACCTCACACACCGATTTGAAAAGCTAACTTTCGAAGGTACGTCCTTGATCCGTGTGAATAATTAGGGGAAATCCAAACCTGGAAAAGAATTCATTGATAGCGGCCTTTGCTGTCTCTTCTGTTGTTTGGGAAGGTAGAGGCACACTTTCCACCCACTTGGTGAATTGATCCCTTACTCGTTGCCCTTGGAGGTCTTCGGTAACGGTCCAAGGAAGTCGAGATGCACTCTTTCCATAGGAGCACCTGCCTGGTATGATGTTAAAGGTGTACATGATGCGCGTTGAGGCTTTTTGTTTTTGTTACAGACTGGGCATGAGTTGACATATTCTTTTATATCTTTTGTCATCCCAAACCAGTAGTATTTTGTTTGATCCTCAATTTCGTCCGGTCCACCCCCTGATGTCCAGCAATTGGCGAATCATGATATCCCTCCAAAATTTCTTTCCGCAGTTTCCGTGGGACCACAATCACTGCCTCAGGCGTCTCTGGAATTTTCCTCCATAATACCCCACCCACAAACTGGAACTCATTTTTGTGAATCCAATAATATTTCGCCCCTGGGCTTGATATGAAGAGAGAACCCTCGTCCGGAATGATACCCTTGCTTAACCAGTTAATCACCAACGAGAAGTCTGAATCGGTCTTGGTAAGTCCTTTCAAGTCCTCTAGACTCTCTGAGTGATCCTTAGTGCGGTTCGTCTCTATGTCCTTTGCACTATTCTGTGGTAACTCCCCTGAGTGGGTGGACTTGTCTGTTGATATTTCCTTTGCATCGTCCTTTTCGGTTGGAGCCTTGACCTCTCGCATACCAGGTAAAGGGACGGCATAATCCAACTCTTCCGAGAACCCAGACCAGTCTTTGTGAGCTTTCTGACAGTAGCTACAACCCTTGCATGGAAGGTCCTCCAACGCAAACGCTTGCCTGTAGTTTTGGCAAATCTGTCCCCCTGGTTTCCTCGAAAGCGCATCCGCATTAAGGTGTTTTTGCCTGGCCGATGCTGGATAGTCACATCATACTTTCCAAGCTCCTCCAACCATCTAGCTAATTGACCTGTTGGCTCCTTGAAATTCAGCAACCAGATCAGACTGTGATGGTCTGTCCTGACTGTGAATTGTCGTCGTAGAAGGTAATGACGGTATTGTCGCGTGAAACGTATGACCGCCAAGAGTTCCTTCCGTGTCGTGCAATATCTTTTCTGTTCGTGAGAGAGAGCCAGACTACCTTAGGCTATAACCCTTTCCATGCTGTCTTGAACTTGAAGTAGTTCAGCTCCGATGGCAAAATCGGAAGCGTCTGTATCCAGGATGAATGGGTCATAACTATTGGGTAACCCAAGCAACGGTGCTGAGGTGATCCGTTTCTTTACCTCTGCAAATGCTTCCTCCTGCACTTCTCCCCACTGGAACTTATTTCTTCCTGTCAGGTTGTACAGTGGTATAGCTATCTGCGCAAGGAACACACGATGATAATTAACTAAACCGAGGAAGCGTTCAACGTCTTTAGTACTATTTTGTCTGGGCCAGTTCACTACCGCTTCAATGTTTTCCCCAGTTAGAGCTAGTCCCTGACTGCTGACAACTCTTCCTATAAATTCGACTTCTGGTTGGAACAGAACACATTTTTTCGGCTTCATGCGGAGACCGTATGCTCAGAATCGTATCGAAACCGCCCTCAAGTTTACAAGATGGTCCCATAAATGTTCTTCCCATCACAAGTATATCGTCCAGGAACGCAAGAACGACGTTCCAGTTCAAACCATGCTGAACCTCGAAATCGTCGCAAAGGAAAGAAAAAGGCATGTGGGCAGGTTTGAAAAAATGTGACCAAAGTGTGACATTTAAATGTTAAGAATAACAGCTAATTTTACAGAATTTCATCCAGATTTCTTAATTAGGGTGGCTAAAAACTATTCTAAATGGTTAAGCAGTGCCCAAATTATATTTTAAATTCATGTTCACTACTTTTTAGCTAAAATTGTGTGCACAATCTTGCAAAATGACATAAAAAGCGTTTCACTCCTGACAGCATATATATTGCACACTATGAAAAATTGTAAACCACGAATCACTAAATAGTAGAGTGAAGAATGCCCACAAGGTTGACGGCTTTCTAAAAAAAATTTGAGAGGTAGATTTCTGGCTGATTAGACAAAAATGAGAACACATTTTGAAAAATAAAAGTGTTTCACTCCTGACATAAAATTCAGGGGGGTATTGTTTAAAACAGGCTTCACATCCTAAACCAGTGAAGATAAAATGAAAAGGTAATTTTAAGATGATTATTCACATGTTGTTTTAAGAATTACAAGTGCTTATTGTAGTATCCTTTCACTGTCTGTAATTACCATAGCTTAGAAACTTGGTACAAGTGTTAAGTGTTACACAAAAACGTTTCACTCGTGACATTTTTGACATGTTTTAATGACATATCTTTTTTATTTGTGAAGCGATTTTCTTTAAACTTGGTACCCAGTATATAGACACAATAACACATCTTTTTGGCTTTGATTGGGTTGAATATGTTTCTCTGTAAGAGCCTCGGCATGTAAAAAGTGAATGGTCACATTTTTTTAAAGTTGCCCATGTAACACTGGGTAGGAAGAGGAGGGTTGCCGAAAATCAGTCGCCTACAAAAGCAAAGAAAGTGAAACGGAACAAGTGCCCATTTATGGACTGCCAGGTTGAGGCCAGGAAGCTGAAGAGGCATGTGTACGCAAGACACATTCTGGTAGTGTTCAGCGATCAGGAGACACCTGCGCAGCTGAAGGGCTCCACGTTCCAGGCAAGGCGGCTGAAGGCTCTGGAAACCCTATCCAGGATTTTGGTGAAACAGGCCGAAAACCCGGGCCCAAAAAGCCTCATGGCCATGGTGGAAAGAAATCTGGTGATGGACCCGATGTCATCCATCACCCCAGAGACCCAGACTGCTATGAGGTACCTTTGTCAGCACGCCGGATGGGAGATCCCACCAGAATTCACGTTGACTCCAATGAATTCGCCTGCGGTCCTCATCCATTGGAGGCCTATGGCATTCGTCATGGATCATCTGAATCAACGAGACACAACCATGATGTTTCAGGAGTATGGGAGGATGACAGAATCCCTAGAGCAGGAGACAGCCAAAGGCTCACCGACAGCGACAACCACAAGTGGGATGCTTACAGCCAGCACTACACCATCCAAAGTGGAGTTGGCCGTACAGTCACAGGGAGAGGCAGATCAAGAGGAAAGCAGAGTGCACCAAGAGCCAAAAGTGATTGGGGAGGACGGCAAGCCGATAGCCATCGTTTCAATGAATGCTTTCGAAGAGCGGAAACAATCCAGGACTCAGACACTAAGGCTGGATGTGAACTCCCCAGATCGGCAGACCGAGCTAGACTATGAAGGAACGCCCAGTCCAGAGACGCGTCGAGAGCGTCAAGGAAGAAGAGGAAGCTCTCTTACAATCTCCTGTGAGTGAAATAAGGGCAGCCAGTCAGGTCCAACCTGAGACCAGAAAGAACATTGGAGTAGTACATCCAAGACCAAGCCCGAATCAGACATTGGAAAAGCCTGTCACGACAATAGAAGCTGTTGCTGCTTTTGATAGCCACTTCCATGCTGACCGGTTGAGCCCACGTCTTGGAACAGGACAGTCTGGGGTGGAAGAAATGATCCGAGCGACTGAAGTGCCCCCTAAGAACCCGATCATGTTAGCGGGAGGGGTGATGGTGTTCTGTGACCCGGAGACCTACGACAAGGTTCATCAGCCAGTGGCCGGGAAATGGAAAGCGGCAGTTGGACTTCACCCCAAGAAAGCAGGGATGTTAAACCAAGGGATCCTGGAGGAAATAAAGTCATTGCTTGACCATCCAAGAGTCGTAGCTCTAGGGGAAGTTGACCTTGACTACAGCAAAGACGCACCAACTAAGGAAGTGCAGAAACGGGTTCTGACAGAGATGTTGAGGCTTAGTCACCCCGACAAGACATTGGTGCTGCACATCCGAGGAGCGAGGGACGACCCATTGTCTAAAGAGGCGTCGAGGGATTGCTTGGAGTTGGTGCGGTCGGCCTGCCCACCAGAACAGAAACTTCACTTACATTGTTTCGCAGGGGGTCTACAACAGGTCCGTCAGTGGAGAAGTGCCTTTCCGGATTGTCACTTCGGATTTACCGGGAAGTCTGCAAGTTTTACGGAGGAGCAAAAGATGGCCATGAGAAAAATTCCACTGGATCGGATCTTGCTGGAAACGGACACCCCATACCTACCCATGCTGGAAGGTCTGAGAACCACAACACCCGGTACATCGGAGATGTTGCCGCATCTGTTACGTCCATCCGCAAGGAACCTTTGAGCCTAGTGGTCGACAAAACAAGATCCAACGGGGAACATCTGTATCAGTAGAGGGTGTTGCCATCGTCAAAGACATCATCTAGTCAACTTCTGCCCGGGATGGATACCGATGAGGAGATAAGTCAACCCGGTAGAGGATGGCTCATTTAATAGAACCGGGGGGGGGATGTAGTCGATAAGAACAACCTTTCCGCGGGACGAATGCAGCACGGGTCGCTACCACCGAGGAATCGACTGGGAACCAGCCTTCCAACGCCGTAGCCAATCATCGTCCAGAAAGGTTCCAGGCTTCTTGTGTAATGGCGAAACGTGTACAGACGTAAATTCTACATCGAGAAGACATATCCGTGTAATCTAGACAAATGACAACCAATCTACGATCCCGATTGTGGCTAGGCGGTCCATAGAGGGTTAGTCTTTTCTATAGAGCGTTCGGAACAACTTGCTCGGGGATTCAGATTGGATTCATTTTTCATAGGACAAGCCCCTCTCGGGCATATATGCGCCGCTTTGCTAAGCTCATGTCGTATTATGATTTGTCATCTAAAACAATTTCCGCTGGACAGCTGATTTCTAGATAGCTCAGGTTTCATCATATTCAGCCCTTTCTTTCTTTCATTTATTTTTTTTTTTGTCTTGATCTGGGATTCTGGAGTAAGTCTGTTTCTTATTTCTGTGAGTGTTTGATTTTGAACGGAGAAACCTCGCTCACACCCAGCAGTGTTCACTGGACAGGTAATGGCTAGGCAGGCTAATTTCACTAAGTTCGAAAACTGGTCACTGTTGAACTTAGCTTAGAATCTCGGTCTCAAAAATACCTTATCTACAACATCTTAAGGAATATTATTTCGCATTAACCCATTACCACACAGTAACTCTTTTTGACTCCCCACGAGATAATGACTTTGAAAAACATTGTGGAAAATGAAAAAATTGCTTGTGACAAGCAATTTCTTCATTTTCTACAATGTTTTCCACCCTAAAAGACCAAACAATTACAAATTTCATTCACTTTTAGTTGTTGTCTGCAACATCTTTGAATTTGGACAAGTGGAATTTTTATCGTTTGGGAAAGGATTAAAGAACGCGCCACTTGTCTCGCACTTACCCCGAAGTTTTTTCCTCGTCTGGACCGACCCGTGTCTCATTGACATTGACCATATTCAAGGAGTCTTCTTCGTTTAGGCGAGTATTACCAAACAACAAAATCTTAGGGTGGTCAAAATTGAAAGATTATACAGACGACAATTTCAAGTGAATGGAATTTATAATTGTGAGGTCTTTTTGGATGGAAATCATTATGGTAAATGAAGAAATTGCTTGTAACAAGCAATTTCTTCATTTACCATTATGTTTTCCATGGCCATTATTTTTTGGGGAGTCAAAAAGAGTCATTGTGTGGTAATGGGTTAAAAAATGTGCTCAATTGCTTTTTAGCGAGCCGGCACGTAATGTCTGGGGAGCTAAGGTCACATCTCTAGTGTCGCGTCGCGTCTCCAAAATCTTCAACCTGGTCTATATATCAGGCACTTTTAGAGATACAGCCTTGATATTTCATACTTGGATACTTCACACCAAGGCCTGTCATTTGGGACCATGACCTTTGACCTAGTGATCATGCAGTTTGACCTACATTTTTTTAACCTGGCCTATATCTCATGCACTGTTACTATAGAGCATTGATATTTCACATATGGATACCTCTTGCCAAGACCTTTCATTCGGGACCATGACACTTGACAGTGTGTCCTTTACGTTTGACCTATAACATTTTTGTGACAAGCACCCGTATAGGCGAGCAACGCTGTCCGCGGACTACTCTTGTGAAATATCTTACATGCCATGCGTTTCCATTATCTGGCAGCTTTTTCTGGAGCACTGCAGTAATGATACACGCCTATTTGGTACTCTTGTTGTACTATTGCTACACAACCGTTAATTCTTCCCGTAATATTTCCTGTTCCATCTGTAGTTTGTGAGCTGCAAACCTTTGGATCAAATCCTTTATCTTTAAGTATGTTGTTGATCATATCAGCAATAGTCACACTGGTTGTTTCTTCGCAAGGCTCAGATTCCAGAATCCTCTCTGTAGATGTAAACGCTGCATTGCCATCACAAGACAATACCAAGCTGTTTCCAATTACTCTGTCAGTAATTATACGTTCCTCTGGGTATATAGTGTAGATATGTTTGAAATGAACGGAGATTTCAAACATTTGTTTGTTCATATAATCTTATTATCAGAGATTTTTTTCTTCTAGAGATTGTACGTCTGGGACCAGTAATTGAATTTATAAAGCGTTATTTGGCGAATAGCTTTATATAACACGATTTCGCTTGATTTCAATTTCGAATCAAGAAATAATCACGATGGTTAATCACGTGACTCAGAATTTCAGAAAATCGTCAATATTTTAGTCAATACTTGACCAATTTGAATTCGGTTTGAAGCAGAGAAGTTAGAAAAGTGCCAGGAATAAGCTCGACGTGTTGGATTCTTGACAAATCAACTGATATAAAAATCATTGAAGATAAACCAAAATTTTGGTTTATCTTCAATAACTTTTTCGTCAGTTGATTTTTCAAAAATCAACCACGTCCATATAATGCGTGACGTCTGTCCACATTCTCTGCTTCAAACCGAATTCAAATCGGTCCAGCACTTACAAAATTATTGAAGATTTTCTGATAATATTGTATCACGTGATTGTCCACCGTGATAATGGACAGTTCAATGTCACCCGATGAAACTGTTGAAGTAAAGACATTTAGAAGATGTTTCGAATAAATTGTCTCCCACCGATGCAGGAATCATTTGTGCGAA
Source organism: Fragum sueziense (assembly GCA_963680895.1). NCBI lineage: Eukaryota > Metazoa > Mollusca > Bivalvia > Cardiida > Cardiidae > Fragum > Fragum sueziense. The sequence continues at coordinate 66,106,983 of OY804596.1, read as the reverse complement.
ATGAGCAGCTGGTGGCTCGGTTTGGATGTTGTATCAATCCCGATTGAATTTTATCATTTTTTGAAATGTTTATCAGAATACATGGTGGGTAACCCACGTGACTAATCGCCCGCTTCAAGGTATGTTTTGTATAATTTCTCAGCTTATACTCTATTGAATTTGATGAGATAAAGCGCACGGAACGCGCCTTTGAGAGGGCTATTCCCGGCTCTAACACACTCTGCTCCAAATTCAGTAGTTTCTTCAAACATTCGAGCCAAAGGGTTTTTATGTGCAAAACGAAAGTGGGAAGTGTTCACGTGCACCGAAAAAAACTTTCGCTTATATGTTTGAAGAAAACACGGGATTCGGAGCAGAGTGAGCTACAAACGGGAATTGCCCTCTCAAGTGCGCGTACGGTGCACTTTATCTCGTCAAAATCCGTAGCGTATAAGCTGGGAAATTAAAAAAAAAAAAAAAACATACCTTGAAGCGAACGATTTTTTCGGTGTGAACACTTCCCAAAAGTCACGTGGGTTATCCACCGTGGAATAGTATTCGTATATGTACGAATCTATCAATCATGGGACCTTGGGTTGTAATAACAATTCGACAACTATCATTTGCGAAATTACAAATAAATCTCGTGTCTCTCTGGTAGATGAATCGTTGACAAATCATCTACATTGGAAGAGCAACTTGTGTCTCGGATTGGATGCTGTGATTGTATTGGTACCTGCTATGTCAGCAAGATGGTTTGATGCACATACCGATGAAATACAATTACAATAAAGTTGAACGCATCGTCAATCCCAATCAAACTGTCGAGTTACAACTTAAATTTATTGTCGATGTGTTAACTGAAATTTTCTTTGGTGACAATGGACAGAGCAAATACCTTTATTTCTTTTGATCATCATCTCTTCTCCCCAATGTGTAGTACAATTCTCTTCCAACATGCAAGACTTTTTGAATTGTCCATGCGAATATATATGAATATTAAATGGATGTTAGTATCATTTGATGTTAAACCCCACAAAACAACAAATGGTATTAATGGTTCTATTATGGAATACTTTTTGCGCGTACGGAGAGAATACGATGCTGTCAACAAGTCTTTTTGAACATTTTGCAAGTTGTTTTCAATGTTGAATTATACGTACATTTTGTTTTACTTATATAACAGCTATTTTGTAGCATAGACTGGTTTGAAAGTTTGATGTTTTGAAATCAACGGTTTAGAATATGATAAAGAAGTGCGTTTATAACTCATCTTGAAATGCTCCAAGGACGACACTGTCAAAATATTCTCATGAGTTTGTGAAGTCGTGTTTGACTAAATAAATATCTCGCATATTGAAACAAGAGGACCATGATGGTCCTATATCGCTCACCTGAACCAAAATGATATGAGCAACATTTTTGTTCAATTCAATAAATATTTATGACTTTAAGACTGAAAACAAACTTATGGTCAATAACGTTGTGAAAATCGAGCTCATCCAAGATCTTATGGTGCTCAACATTGTGTCCAAGATTTGTCTTGTTTGATAAATAATTGTAGATTCTGGAGTATAAAACAAGATCGAAAACAGCCGAAAACAGCAATTTTGTCAAATTCAAGGGCACATAACTCTCAACTTTTTTTATCAGAACAGACTGAAAACCAAACTCATCCCAGAACTTATGATCCCCATCATTGTGTCCAAGTTTTGTCTTAATTGATCAATAATTGTAGATTCTAAAGTATAAACAAGGTCGAAAACAGTCGAAAACGGCAATTTTATCAAATTCAAGGGCACATAACTCTCGACTTTGTGGTAAGATCAGGCTGAAATTCAAACTCACCCGAGATCTTATAATACCAAACATTGTGTCCAAGATTTGTCTTGATTGGTCAATAATTGTAGATTCTAGAGTGTAAACAAGTTCGAAAACAGCCGAAAACAGCAATTTTGTCTAATTCAAGGGCACATAACTCTCGACTTTTTAATCAGATGGGACTGAAAATGAAACTCATCCAAGATCTTATGGTCTCAAACATTGTGTCCAAGTTTTGTCTTAATTGATAAATAATTGTAGATTCTAGAGTGTAAACTATGTCAAAAACAGCCGAAAATGGCAATTTTATCAAATTAAAGGGCACATAACTCTCATTTTTATGGTCAGATCCGACTGAAAATCAAACTCATTTGAGATCTTATGGTCTCCAATATTGTGTCCAAAATTTGTCTTGATTGGGAAAAAATTGTAGATTCTAGAGTGTAAATAAGGTCGAAAACAGTCAAAAACAGCAATTTTATCAAATTCAAGGGCACATAACTCTCAACTTTGTGATAAGATCAGGCTGAAATTCAAAGTCATCCGAGATCTCATGGTCCCAAACATTGTGTCCAAGTTTTGTCTTGATTGATGAATAATTGTAGATTCTAGAGAGTAAACAAGGTCAAAAACAGCTGAAAATGGCAATTTTGTCAAATTCAAGGGCACATAACTCTCGTCTTTCTGATCAGATCAGACTGAAAATCGAACTCATCTGAGATCTTATAGTCTGCAACATTATGTCAAAGATTTGTCTTGATTGATCAATAATTGTAGATGCTAGAGTGTAAACAATGTCAAAACTAGGTATTTTTGGCATTCAAGGGCAGATAACTCCTGACTTTCTGGTTCGATCTGACCCATAATCGAACTCATCCGAGAACTTATGGCCATACGTGTTTTGACCAAGTTTGGTCAAGATTGGCTTATATTTGTAGATGCTAGAGTGTAAACACGAAATTGTGGACGGACGGACGGACAGACAGACAGACAGACGGACGACGGACAAAAAGTGATCACAATAGCTCACCTTGAGCACTTTGTGCTCAGGTGAGCTAATAAACTAAAGTTTGACTAAATCAATATCTCGAATACAAAAATAAAGTAAACATATCGTGTAAAATACTATCAAGCCGTGAACGCATGCTGGCAATGAAACATTTATATACATTAGAGTATCATTTTATTATTTATCTTAATTTTACCTCTCACACAGTAGTCATTAAAGCTCAAACGATGAACCAGAGTTGTCCATGGATAACGCAGCTCACCTGTACGGGTGCTTGTCACAATTGAAAGGTCTTGGTAGGAGGTATATATATATGAAGTATAACGGCTTTATCTCTGTTGATACCAAAGATATGGGCCAGTTTAAAGTTTTTTTTAGGTGTAGGTGAAATGTCAAGGTGACAATGTCAATGGTATCAGATGAAACTGTAGGGTGGTCACACTTTTTTCCAAAAGTATTTCAGCCCCTACAAAATATATACCAGCTTACAGAGAATACTGAGAGAAACATAAAACTGGTTGAATTGTGAAAATCGGACATTGCGTTATGGAATAATGCTTATTCAGATTTTTACAAAGGGGAGATAATTCTGCCGAATTATGTTATTGTTTATTTTTCAAAGAACTTCAACAAATTATATATCATTTTCAAGGTCTTAATGAGAAGAACTGAAAACTGCATACGTTTTTAAAATCGGCCATTTGATAAAATAGTTACTTTGAAGTTTTACAAAGGATGAAATTATTCTACCAAACAATTTAGTTCTTCAATTTCTACCCAACAAAAATTATATAAATATTTGTTACATTATTTCAACCCTTCCCCGAACAAGACATGATTTTCACGATCATATATGAAAAGGTTTTGGAAAACATTGAGAAAAAAGAAGAACATGCCGATAACCAAAATTTTCTCCCTTTGCGTAAATATTTTCTGCGCTTCGTTGTGCGCCATTTCCGTGTCATTGCCTCCGATAATAATAAGATTTTACGACATATAAAATAGGAATTTCAAACAAAAAAATAATAATAATTCAAACTTTCAAGTGATCGATTATTAACATTATATCTCTGATTCGTGAAGAAATAGGCTTTCAAAACATTGACCCAAAAGAGCACCATGCATTTGAACATGTCCATTTTGCAACCTCTAAGCTCAATCTAATTTTTGCCTGCCTCACCCTTTCCCGAACAAGACCTGGTTAGACCTGGTTTTGACGTCCTGAACGGATTTTATTGAAGGTGAAAAGATTGAGGCGAAAGCATTTTATTTTCTTTTACACTCATTCTGTCGCCTGTCACAGATTTCGAGTTGGATGACCGTAAAGTTTTACTGTTTGGGAAAAGGTTAAATGGATGTTTAGGAAGCCCATGAGAAATGCCCATTTTGTAAATCCATTTGGACTGAGCACGAAGTGCTTAAGATGAGCTATTGCGGTCACTCACTGTCCGTCTGTTCACCCATAATTCCTTGAAACACCTCCTACTCCTTAACCATTGGGCCGATTTTGACAAAACTTTACAGGAATGTTCCTTGGATGACCATATTCAAAGAATGTTCGCGATTTTTTTATTCGTTGAAAAATATGGGCGTGGCAGGGCAAGGCTTATCGAACTTTGAGAAATCATGATAATATTCTTAACAAATCAACCATTCGGCCAATTTCAACCAAACTTTGCAAGAATGTTCTTTGAGTCACTGTCGTCAACATTTATGAATAAAGTTAGGATGATTGGAGTTTAGACAGAAATTATCGATAAATCACGGGGAATTGAAAAACACTTCCCATTGTTAAAGCCTATGCGCTTGAATGCGCTAAGCTAAAAGCACAAGATGATTTATTATTTGAATAGATAGGATGTTGAAGAACATATATAGGCTTTTCTAGGTTTTTCTGCCGCATAGTTCTTGCCATTTGAAGCCAAGTAAAATGACCTATTTTTAATACCTAATCATTGACTCATAATTCATCGGTTCATTGTATTAACATACACGGATGAATAGACCTATTTTCTCTCTTTAATTTGATATAAGATTTATGAAAATCCGTTAAGAAATAGCAGTGCCAAAGCAATTTTATCACACATACCCACGCGTCCTTCTAAGGTAACGACCGAGTTCAAACAAAGAAACGCAGAGTTGACCCACTTTTTCAAATAGAGATTTAACAAGAAAAGAAAGTGTATAAAGTAAAGGTATTTTATCATAATAAAATATAACTATTTAGCTTTTTAAAAAGTTTTTACACACTTTTTGGCAATTCAATGTGTTATTTAGGCTGAAAATGCCGTTTGTTAATTACTCGTTTTTACATAGAATCAGATAGAGGCAGTATTTTTAAAACGAGACTGTAACCACACTAATGAAAGGTCCATGTGTGAAATACCAAGGCTCCATCGATAATAGTGCATGAGATATAGGACAGATAAAAGCTTTCTTTAAAGTAGGTCAAACTCCAAGGTCACTTGGTCATGGTCCCAAATGAAAGGTCTTTGCAGGAAGTGTGTATGTGTGAAATATCAAGGCTGTATCTGTATAGAGCAAGCTAAAAGTTTTTTTTGGGAGATGCGACGCGACACTAGGGCTGTGACATTAGATCCCCGGACATAACGTACCGGGTCTCTAATAAGTTTTGACGAAACTTCCATAACCCTTTCTCATTGAAGGCTATTTAGCACTAAACAATTAGACTTTGGCAAAAACTAGAGGAGTTCTGTATATTTGAAAGGGTAAACAACTATAATTTCAGCAAAGCAATAAGTTTTTACGAAACTTCCATAACCCTTTCTCATTGAAGGCTATGTAGCATTAAACAATTAGACTTTGGCAAAAACTAGAGGAGGTCTGTATATTGAAAGGGTAAACAACTAAAATTTCAGCAAAGCAATAAGTTTTGACGAAACTTCCATAACCTTTCCTCATTGAAGGCTATGTAGCATTAAACAATTAGACTTTGGCAAAAACTAGAGGAGTTATGTATATTGAACGGGTAAACAACTATAATTTCAGCAAAGGAAAGGCTCATTCCTGATTAGATCAATTTAGCAATAACGGACACAAATACTGTGCACATCACGATAGAGTTTGTGTTCCTGTAATTTTTTTCAGCAGCGCATTATCATCAACTTAACCCTTTCTTAAAACAAAATTGGCTGGGTTGTCTAATACGATATTTCTGAATGGATCTACGTATAATGTATTATGAAATGCACGCTTTTAACTTTTGCCAAAACAAAGGTCAGATCCACATAGATAGAAATACATGTCAAATACAGATGTTTTGAGCAAAATACAGCATACGAGAACATATGGAGGCAAGAAGAAGTGTGTGTGTGAAACACAAATGCCCCCGAAATGGCCAAGCCAGGTTACGTTTTCGGATAGACAGACAGACGAACAAGAGTAAAACAATATGCCCTTAATATTTCGATTCGGGGGCATAAAAAGCAATTGCTGCTAAGCAGCATTCTCTCCTGTCCCATCATTTTTAGCGAGCCGGGACTTTATGTTCGGGGAGCTAATGTCACAGCCCTAGTGTCAGCGTCGCGTCCCGTCGCGTATTCACTTAAAAAACTTTAACCTGGTCTGTACTCAGGCACTATTAGAGATACAGCCTTGATATTTCACACATGGATACCTCCTTCCAAGACCTTTCATGTGAGACCTTTACAGTGTGATCTTGACCTTCTAATTTGACCTGTTTTTGTGACAAGCTCCGGTATAGGCGAGCTAAGTTGTCCGCGGACAACTCTTGTTTCTCAAGACATAAACACATCGCCTTATTTAGTAAGTCATTAGCTATAGACCCACTGATATTAGCCTTTTAGTTCTCTTACTTCCTAGCATGTGAAAGACCTTTTCGTCAGTGTATCCCAATTACATTCTTTGTTTTTTCCATTATTCAATTATCTTTTTTATGGCTTCTTTTCAGTCATACTGACTTGGACATTGCACTATTTTTATGCTCCGAGACAAAAATTCGGGAGAGCATGTAGTCGCCACAATGTATGTCCGTCCGTCCTTCCACAACCAGATCTCAGCAACCCTTGGACCAAATTCAGTGAAACTTCACATGTGAACTCCCTTGGATAATCCATAGGGATTTATTTTCTCCGTTTCTTAATTTGAGGCTGCGTCATTGAAAAAAAGGACTTCATGCTAGGTTCTCACTGCCGATCAAATTAACTCGATCAAACCCGACCAAGCGATCGAGGACCGGTCGAGGTCGGTCGGCAAGGGTGATCGGGATAAGTCGAGATGGTCGAGTTTTGTCTGCATAGATCGGTTAACCTGCCAACTTGTTTTGACACGTCAAAAAAAATCCGTGTAGCCATTGAGTAGAAAACACATCTGCAGGAGGAAATTTTGTCAAAGGATGTTTGCCGCGGTCGTTAATCGAACCCGGGACATAGTGAGTCAAGTCGGATGCGCTACCGACTGCGTTATTGCCGCGAACTAAATTACCTTTGCATTACTTGTGGTCCATCAATTCTTATGAATGGAAACATCACAATAAACTTGTAAGGGATGACAAAAGCTGATCAATCATAGTCATCTCTAAACCAAGGCTTTTTTAAGACTCGCCAAACCGTTGCGACCATCGATAATCAATAATGATAGTTGTGACGTGAATAATCCCAAGTTATCGAATCTTAATAGAAAATAAAACTGTATATACATCAACGAGAACATGTACTATTGCGTGACATCTTTATTACAAACTGACCCTAATTGACCAAACGCCGGCCGTCAATCAAAATCATGGATAAGCCAATGGACGATCAGAAAAATGCCACATCGCCATTTTTTGTCTTAATTCCTCGTTGCACGTGGTATTGTATCGACTGGCAATCAAAACAATCGACATACCAATGCCCCCATTGTTTGTACTAGATTCTACGCTGGGCGGAGCGATCTATCGATTGGCGTCCGGTCAATTGACTGGGTGAATGCTATAAAAATTTAACCTTTGTCTTGTAATTGCGAGGAAAGTGCCTGCCTTTGTAGACTTAACGTCATTTCTAAGTACTGTTTGTCTGGCGCACGTCATGCCGTAACATTCCAACATTATAGCTTGCGTGTCAGTTCGACATAATGTCGTATATTTCTTTCGACGCTGTCAGGCTCTTCGCAAATTGCGAGTTTTATATACACTGTGTAAAAGCGTACAGTCGCGTGTATCGGAAGTTGCATCTAACTGTACGCAAAATATCACTAGTGGTGGTAAACAAGCTGATGGTTTGGATTTTTAAAAGCAAATAAGTAAAAATCGGAACAATCTTTCTTGACGGGGTTTTCAAATTTGAAGAGAAAATTAGATAGGCATTACCTAAAGTAGTTACGATTTCTAGTATGTCAACGAAATTTGTGTGTAAATTCGTATCAAAATGTCGAATCACTGTTTTTTGCTGTTTTTCGTCCTGCTTACTGGCACAATGTGGGCTAAAATCTCGCGATCTACACAATATTGAAAGCCTAAATTTGCATCATTTAGTAGCTAAACCTATCTGGTATGATTTGCAACAGTTGTTTACACAAATATGGTATGTTAGACAAAGATATCGGCTTTTGAATGAGACTGCTATATTTTTTCCGACTGTACGCCTAGTGCTAAATGACAAATTGTGTTCTGTACGCCTAATGGCGATTTTACATGACCTGTTTTGGCAAAATCTCTGTTCAGAAAATGTCAATTACTACTTTGGCTACACATACACAATGCATCAGGGTGCACTTGATTAGTTCATTAGATCACTTAAAGGGTTACGCTCACTTCAAACATACGCAAAACTTCTTTATGCTGCACGAGTATAGCGGTCGAATTTATTTGTCTGTCCACAATGAATATCTATAGAGATTAAAAAGTAACTGGTCTTTTGGACATATCCCAACTACATTTAAATAAAGGAACACCAATAGGGAACGATTTTATCAAGTAACCCGTAACGTAATTTCGGATATACAATAGAATTTCGTCGGTATAATTCTAAAACCTCGTAACTACAGCGTGATTTAGTTGTAGTTACGAGGTGTTTTAACTACATCGATAATTTATCAATATAGTCACGTAATCAGTCTCATTTTAGAACAAAGTTCATTCATATTCCTAAATGAACGTAGATTAATTTGCCTTGGTAAACAATAGTTACGGACAACTACATAAAGTAAAGGCTTATCATGCGAGACTACTATAAATCTTGATTACTTGTGCGATACTTAATGTACTTTTGCATGCGTTCAATTGTGTGTATGTGCGTGCGTGTTTGCTTACGTGCACGTGGTTGTTTGTGTGTGTGATAGTACGCATAGCTTGTGAGTGCGGCTGTATCACATGCTTTCGTGTTAGTGTTGACTTATATAGTTTGTCGTTCTTACTTTCTTGTTGTTACCGCGGTAACTGACGTATTTATCTCCATCTTTAAATTCCATTGTGGCACGCTGTTCAAGTTTACTTTCGTGAATATGAGAGTTATAATATACTCGCAAAACTGCCCACGCATCACTCAAATCTTGTAGAGTATTAGTACTGTTAGTATTTTTTTCAACGAATCTATAGAATAGGTTCAAACATTACTGAAAGAGTTCATGTGTATAAAAGCTATGTTCCTTAAACAAATCGACCGCTCTTACGCTTATGAGACCTCGTACTTCATGTATATGGAGGCAATGTTACATCACTAGCGTCGTTGGTTGTCAGTGTTGGAGGCGACGGCAACGTCGGTTACGTAGACAGAAACTTAACTATTTATATCTTACGAGCTGTCTAAGATGTAATCTTGATACATGTATTTTACACATATACAATAGATGCCACCAAGATCTTCCATTTGAGACCGTTACATTTGAGTTTGTGACCATGACCTTGACAGATTGTCTTGCATTAAAAAAGGGTGCGTCTATGCGAGCTACGTTTTTTTTTTTTTTTTGTTTTTTGTTTTTTTTTTGTTTTTTTTTCAAACTTCAATAACACAATCAACCAGCTTTCAAAATAAATTCTTTCAAAATAAGATTTGTATGACACGGTCAAATAAAAGAGAAAACTTACAATAGTTTTATGGATGTGTGCAGAAACATCTGATAAACAAATGCCAATTTCTGAATCTAGATCTTTGACAATGAAGAAGTTATGTAATTCTAAAAAGTGACGCGTTAGAACTTTTGCTAAGTATATTTGAACAAAAAGTTTGCTTTCGTGAATATGAGTGTTGTGATTATACTGATACATGCATGTAACCGGCACTTACGACTTACCACTTACGCAAAGGATATCTATGCTGTAATTTCCAAATCTTAGTCGAGTTCGCTACTCGATGAGTTTGACAAGGATATTTCTCTTGAGCAGGACAAAACTTGAAGTCCAAAATGACCGTTGAAGTGTTACCACAGCCCAGCTTGTTACTGATTAAAATGAATTATTTCCAGATACCATTGGTCTCTTGAGTCATTTATTTTCATTGGAATCACTGACTTTCCTGTCCTGTGATTTTCCCATCTAAAGCCGTTAAAGAGACATCCCGTAGATATCTTCTCACAAAATGTAGGCCCTACTTCTTTTTATTTGAAAGAACATATATTTTTATGAAAATTCTAAACATTCTAAGCCAAAGTAAGTATTGCGCTGTTCACCAGGATCTGAAAATCACAGAACATATGTTAATGGAACAGGCCCGTAAGAACGGGGGGGGGGGGGGGGGGCTAACCCCCTGAGTGGGCCAAATGTGCTGAAATTTCCCCTTTTCACGGTGAAAATATAGGGAAAATCCAAATTATCCCCCCCTATCTTCAGACACTGGGGCTTCAGCCCGCCCATATGAAATTGCTTCCTACGGGCCTTTGGAATATGCCATTTTCATCTCAGCTTTCAAAGAGTTTTTGGGCTTATCAGCAACAACTCAAAAGGTCTGATATCATTTAAATGATTTAGAATAATCAATCTTGGCATCAAAATACATGTATATATTAGAAAAAAACGAAATAGGTTGTCTCTTTAATAAATGTAGGAGATGATGGAGTGTGATTTGGCAAAACCTGCCAATATACGTATCGTCAAGTAACTAGGAACGTTCTGTTAAAAAAAACGTCCATAAATGTAGGTGTGTAAATGAATTTTGTAAGGACGTATGGTGACAGGTCACTCATATTGGCTCCTATATAACTATATGTAAAATGCCCCTTACAACACATTTTTACACCTTTTTCCAACATCCCAATGAGCAAAACTGCACGTAAAATGGCATAGATCCATCATTGCCTTGTATTTTTTTTAAATGAGAAAACATGTCATCCAAAAGCATCAATGCAAACCGTAGCTAAAATCATTCACGAAGAGAGCAATGTATCACCAGAAAAGGAGTCAAGAACTATTTTAGCACCCCACAAACCGGAATGACTACTCTGGGTGACCTTACGCCGTATGGACAGACCGAGATAATACCAATAGACGAATACCTTCGATGGCGTACATATACCATAGCATCGGTATTTCAAACTTTTGTTCTAGAGCGTTAAAATCCAGACTCAAATGGGCAATAAAAAATGAAAATTATCTACACTTTTTTACATAAGCTACCAGACTAGCTACCATCTGTCGCTTGATCCAATAAATCATTGAAGGATCTTGATCCAAGGGTTTGAATCCCGATTCTATCAATATCCTTTCGTCATTTTGACTAGAATGATTGTCTCGCCATAGGACGAGTCGGCTAGGTAGGATGTTTAACTGGTGGTACATAAGGTTTGGGATGTTACTTTTGTGCTGTTGAGAGAATTGCATTGAACACATGGCTTTGTATAAACCAACGCATAGTAACTGCAGTAGTATTAAACGGGGTGCTAAATCACTTCCAACTAATTCTCTGATTTGTCGCTAATATTTACTATATAAACTCATCTACAGTACATCTACTGCGTCTACGCCTACGTCTGTCGCTTTTACGAGTGTTTGGACAACTGTTTTCTAGCAATTCGTGGTCATATTTGCTGTCGACTTGTTTGAGACCAGATCGTTTTAATGTGATCACATGTAGTAATTTGGAATAAACACGCATTGCAAATGTTCTATCTTTGAATAAAGCAATTAATGGTTGATCAAATGTCATCTCAAAGCTTTTCAAACGAAATTTGATTCCACTTTTTCAATCGATTACAACATATACGGAATGACATAACGGCACTAGGCGTACAGATACATGTTCCTCAAACTGCATCAATGATGCTGTACAGTTTGCACTAGGCGTACAGGCGGAAGAAATACACCAGTCTTATTCAAAAGCCAATATCTTTGTGAAACAATGTGCATACGTGCATACAACCGATGGACACAATAGCAGAGAGGTTTAGCTATTACAAGGTACAAGTTTAAGCGTATATTATTGTGTAGATCACGCGATTGCAGTCAAAATTGCACGAGTTAGCACGATGAAAAACAGCACAAACCAGTGATTTGACAGGTAAAATACAATTTTATAAACAAAATAGACACCGATCGAGAAATCGTAACTGCTGAAATGAAAGTACATTTAGCCTACCCCACAACGTTGAAAATCGCATAAAAAAGATTGTTCCGATTTTTACTTATATACTTTTAAAAAGCCAAATTATCAACTTGTTTATCAGCACTAGTGATATTTTGCGTACAGTTAGATGCAACTTCCGATACACGCGACTGTACGCTTTTACACAGTGTATACGGGGTTTATAATCTGCACTTGGCATGGATATATTGACTACAACTTCACCATTGTCGTAGGTCTAGCAGCTTGTTATCTGTCAGACGGTTTGTGTACTAATTGTGTTACCCCGTTATTATCCCCCGCCGAAAAAAAATTTCGGGGGGGGGGGGGGTATTGTTTTTGCCATGTCCGTCCGTCCTTCCGTCCGTCCGACATTCGTTTCCGCGCTATTTCTTGAAAACTGTAGACCGGATTTCGATGAAACTTGGCACACAGCTTCACTACAAAGAGGACATGCGCATATCGTCGGGGTTACCTGGTTCGACCATTGAATTCAGAGTTACTGCCCCTGACTGTTTAAGCCATATACATACAGAATGATATTCGTTTCCGCGCTATTTCTTGAAAACCGTAGACCGGATTTCGATAAAACTTGGCACACAGCTTGACTACAAAGTGGACATGCGCATATCGTCGGGGTTACCCGGTTCGACCGCCGAATTTAGAGTTACTGCCCCTGACTGTTTAAGCCATATACGTACAGTGATATTCGTTTCCGCGCTGTTTCTTGAAAGCTATAGACCGGATTTCAAGGAAATTTGGCACACAGCTTTACTACAATGAGGACATGCGCATATCGTCGGGGTTACCCGGTTCGACCGCCGAATTTAGAGTTACTGCCCCTGACTGTTTAAGCCATATTCATACAGAGTGATATTCGTTTCCACGCTATTTCTTGAAAACTATAGACCGGATTTCAATGAAACTTGGCACACAGCTTCACTACAAAGTGGACATGCGCATGTCGTCGGGGTTACCCGGTTCGACCGCCGACTTTAGAGTTACTGCCCCTGACTGTTTTAGCCATATACATACAGAGTGATATTCGTTTCCGCGCTATTTCTTGAAAACTATAGACTGGATTTCAATAAAACTTGGCACACAGCTTTACTACAAAGAGGACATGCGCATATCGTTGGGGTTACCCGGTTCGACCGCCTAATTTAGAGTTACTGCCCCTGATTGTTTAAGCCATGTACATACAGTGATATTCGTTTCCGCGCTATTTCTTGAAAACCGTAGACCGGAATGAATGAATGGAATTTTAAGGCCCGTCGACAACTAAGGTCATATTGGGCGCACTCACGTTACCTCACTACAAGATGTATTAGGATATGTATTAGTTACATAAACATCTAGAGGGGATATGATAAAAATACAATATTCTATACAACAGATAAAATTGTAAGCAAAATAACAACACACCATGAATAATCCGACGTGAGCACGAAAGGACATGGGCTTCTCCCAGATCAGAGAACACCCATGTCCGCGTCCACCCGACCGGAAAATCATATAAAAAACTACAATGCACATCGCCGAATAATCCGACGTGAGCACGAATGGACATGGGCTCCTCCCAGATCAGAGGTCACCCATGTCCGAGTCCACCCGACCGGAAAATTCATAGTGTATAAACCTATTAAAATAACTTAAGTATAAATGATTAAAACTATCATACGAAATATTGTATGACAATGTACCATGAATAATCCGACGTGAGCACGAATAGACATGGGCTCCTCCCAGATCAGAGAACACCCATGTCCGAGTCCACCCGACCGGAAAATCCATAGAACATATTAAATATCACAGAATTAATATCACAGCTAAATCTTTTTAAAGAGATTACACTCTTTCAGAAAGTTGAAAATTGATTCAGGCCTTACAGTTTCAAACAATGTTTTCAAACTGTCGACGTTAAAGTGCCTGTTTCTTATGATGGCTAAATCTACACAATTAATAAGTAGATGCTGAACAGTTAGTGCCTCGTTACAAGGAATACATTGAGGTTTTTCCTCGTTCTTTAATAAGTACGAATGGGTCAAATGTGTGTGACCAATTCGTAGTCGGGCCAAAACTAACTCCTCGCGGCGGTCAGATCGAAGACCTGGCAGCCATTCACCAAGTGCAGGTTTAATACTAAACAATTTATTTTGGTGATTAGCCTCGTCGCTCCAACAATTTTGCTATACATTGTGAATAAAACTATTTATCAGAGGCTTAAAATCAGTAAAAGGGACTTTAAAATGTAAAATATCTAGTGACAACGCCTCCTTGGCAGCTTTGTCTGCCTCTTCGTTGCCACGTAGACCGCAATGGCTTGGAAGCCAGCAAAAGACAATATCAGTATCTTCATCAATAGCATATAAACGAGAAATCTTCTCAAGGAGTTTTACAATAATCGGGTTGTCCGTTTTTTCGTGCTCGAGCGCTTGCATACAGGACAGAGAGTCCGTAAAAATAATGTAGCGCCAGTAGCCATTTTCAATGATGTGCTCGAGCGCAAGGTCAATAGCCTTGAGCTCGGCAGAGAAAATGGACGAGTTATCGGGCAAACGATACTGATATTTGAAGCCATCTAAAATGGCAGCAGAAGCAACTTTTTTCTCGCTTTTAGAACCATCGGTATAAATTTGTAAATGAAGCATGTGCTTTTCTTGTACTTCAAGGAATTTATTTTTAAATACTAAAGGATCAGTTTCCGACTTTTTCGTTGAAGCAAGATCATAAATAAAGGTGGGACTTTTGGACGTCCATAAAGGTACGTTTGGAACTTTATGTTCCGCCACGTCATCTAGATCAAAATCTAGAGAGTTTACATCTGCCTTACAACGTAAACTGAAAGGAGGTATAACTGATTCCTTCTTATTAAATTCCTCTTCATAAAGAGGTTCAAATACAACGTCATGTGTAGGATTATCTGGATTAGATTTAAGTTTTAGATAATAATCCATTGATAATTTCTTTCTTCGTAAATTCAAAGATGGCTCATTTGCTTCCGCATAGAGACTGTTAATTGGCGATGTTTTAAATGCGCCCAGCGCAATACGTAAACCTTGATTATGAATCGAATCAAGCTTGCGCAAGTAGGATTGACGGGCGGATCCGTAAACAACACAACCATAGTCTAATTTAGATCTCACAAGAGATCTATAAAGACGTAATAAAACTTTTTTGTCTGCTCCCCAGTCCATACTGGAGACGACACGTAAAAGATTTAGAGCTTTCTTGCATTTATTGCTCAAATATTCAATGTGCGGAATGAACGATAATTTAGAGTCAAATAAAAGACCCAGGAACTTGAATTCTGGGACAACTTCGATTCGGATCCCGTCCAAAGTGAGTTCTGGATCGGGATGGAGTTTTTTGGATTTACAGAAATGCATACATTTTGTCTTGGTTTTAGAAAATTTAAAACCATTTTCATTAGACCATTTACTCAGGTTGTTTAAAACCTGTTGCAACTGTCTTTCAATGGTATGCATGTGTTTTGATCGGTAGCAAATACAGAAGTCATCAACGTAAAGGAAATATTCAATACCAGGGCAAGTTGCCTTTATAATATTATTGATTTTAATACTAAAGAGTGTAACAGAAAGAATAGAGCCCTGGGGAACACCCATCTCCTGTTCATGAGGATCAGAGAGCGTATCTCCAACCCTGACTCTAAATTGCCGTTCATCCAAAAATGCAGAAATGAAATAAGCAAGGCGACCTCGAATACCGAAATCATGGAGGTCATTCATGATTCCATACTTCCATGTGGTATCATATGCACTCTCCAAATCAAAAAAGACTGAAACAACGTGTTCTTTTTTGATAAAAGCTTCTCGAATAAATGTCTCGAAACGAACTAAATGGTCGAGAGTGCTTCTTTGCTTACGAAAGCCACTTTGGGCTGGTGTAATAAGTTTGTTTTTCTCAAGAAACCATACAAGACGGTCATTGACCATTCTTTCCATGGTTTTACAAACACAACTTGTTAAGGCTATAGGCCGGTAATTCGAAGGATTATCTGAATCTTTACCAGGTTTGGGTACTGGAATGACAATAGCTTCCCGCCACGAGGCTGGAAGTATTCCCGTTTTCCAAACACTGTTAAAGATATCAAGTAAACATTGGAGGGATTCGTGCGGTAAATGCTTCAAGAACTGGTAGTGGATATCATCGCATCCAACTGCAGTATCGTGGCATTTCTTAAGGGTTGTTTTTAGCTCCTTAAGAGTAAATTCTTTATTATAATGCTCTGCATTTTTGGATTTGAAATTCAAGTTAACTTTTTCTTTTTGTTCTTGATGTTTTTGAAATTCAGGTGAATAATTAGAAGAGGAGGATTTTTTGGCAAAAGTATCTGCCAAAACATTTGCTATGTCAGGCTTAGATGAAACAACGCCATTATCAGTATTCAAATGCCCAACACTGAGCGAGGAGTTCTTGCCACTAATTTTCCGCACCATATCCCAAGTCTTTTTGACAGATGATCTAGAATTCAATCTAGATACATACTGTCTCCAAGACGTACGTTTACTGCGTTTAATAGTGCGCCGTGCTCTCGCACGTGCAACTTTAAACTTTATAAGATTTTCCTTAGTCGGCCTAAGATCAAACTCTCTAAGAACCGACTTTTGCTTTGCAACAGCCTTCTTGCAATCATCATTAAACCATGGCTTATTTGGATGTTTAGGGTTTTTAGATGTTCTTGGAATTGCTTTTTCTGCAGATGAATATAACAGAGAGGTAAATAATTCTGCAGGATTCTCACAATCTTCAAAAGCTTGAGGTGTAATGGACTGTTCACATACAGTTTTGAACAAGCCCCAGTTTGCTTTATGGAGTTTCCACCTTTGTGGTCGCTCCTGTACAGATGGTCCAATTTCCGATACAAGAATCGGAAAATGGTCACTGCCATGCAGGTCATCATCAACTTTCTAGTTAAAATCTGGAAAAACTTGAGGACTGCAAACTGTCAAGTCTAATGATGAATAAGAACCAGTAGCAGGATGTAGATAAGTAGATGACTTGTCATTTAAAAGAGAAAGATCGTGCCTTGAAATAAAGTCTTCAACAATATGGCCCTTGTTGTCTGTGTTTGAACATCCCCACAGCGTATGGTGGGAATTAAAATCTCCCATTAAAATAAAAGGTTTAGGTAACTGTTCAACAAGTTGGTCTAGTTTCCTGCTGTCAACAGGAGAACTAGGGGGGAGATAGATAGAACAAATCGTGATAGTCTTGTTAAGCGAAACACTCACAGCTACTGCTTGTAAAGTTGTGTCCAGCTGAACAGGACGGTGAGGAACATTGTTATTCACAATGATACCTACACCACCTGAAGCTCGTTCGCTTTCCGTGAAATTTTTAACATAGCAGGAATGATATTTAAGTGAAAATTTATCTGTATCTTTTAAGAATGTTTCTTGTAGACAAACTGCTACTGGTTTTTCTTTCGAAACTAATAAATTAAGTTCTTCGAAATTCGACTTGATACTGCGACAATTCCATTGAATAATTGTATTCGCCATGATGAAAATTAAATTAAGAAAACACAGTTTATTGGAAGTGTGGAATTATTCATTTCTTGTTAAGTTTAATAATATTTGTTCCTTGCTTACCTCTGGAATCTGCGTAATCATCCGTTATCATGTCCTCATCGAGGAACCGATAACGGTTATATTGTTTAATAGGATCTTGTGATCCTTTTGGTGGTCGATCAGAGATCGGGGGTCTCGAAGGTGCTGACCTTCGATTTTGATTAGCCATTTCATTACTTGTTGAACTTTGATTTTTGGACTTAGACTCGGAATCTGGTTTATTTACGTTGCGTGGGATTGGAGTAGGAGCTGTTGTAGAAGTAGAGGTAGTTTGTGGTGTAGTAGATTTACTAGACGATGAAGACGCAAGGGTTGGAGGGTTTACAGAAGAGGAAGGTGTTACATTTTGTTTAGGGAATAATTCTGCTATTTGGTTTTTCTTCTCAGGAAAAAGCACGCATAGCTTTCTGAAAAGATCCTCACAGTTTTGGCAGCTGTTTTCATTATTGTTTGAATTGGAATTAGGTTTAGTTGCTTGAGCATAGGAATTAAGGTTTATCCGACTTTCGACCACTTTTCTTGCCTCAAAGAAAGAAAGACCTTCTTTATACTTAATGGTAACAATTTCCTTTTCTCTTTTCCAGTGAGAGCAGGAGCGGGAGGTGGCTATGTGAGCTTCGCCACAGTTTTTACACTGAAGCTTTTCCTCACAGTTGTTAACATCGTGTGACTCTGCATCACCACCACACCGACGGCATACCTGGGTCTTTTGGCATTTCTTTTCGTGGTGCCCGTATCCAAAGCAGTTGTAACACTGCAATGGATTTGGGATGTACATATCCACGTTTACTTTAAGATAACCAACCTTAATTGATTTGGGCAACAATGAAGATCCGAAAGTCAAGATAATCGTATTCGTGGGTTTCTTTATGCCATTATTGAAAACCGTAATTCTTTTTGCAGCTGTTACATTTTGTGATTCCAATTCGGTAACAATTTCATGTTCTGATACTCCCTGAAGATCGGGACAGCGTATCAATCCTTTAGATGTATTAAGGCTTGCATGAGGCGTACATTCAGCGGGAATTTCGAAAAAACTTTCAATGTCCAAGAGATTTTCAGCGTGGGCGCGTTTTACTACCTCTACGAGAAGTGCACCTGAATTCAGTTTTTAACTGATTTAGGCTCACCAGCACCAGAAAGCAACACTTTATTGATCACTAAAGGAGATAGTTTTGTAAGCGGTCTATTTTCATCTTTTGATTCTATTAGAAGAAATCTTGGAAAAGAAGAGGTCGATGATGCATTTCCAGAGTCCGAGTCCATTTCATAGCATTTACGTTTAGAAGTTTGAGAAGCCATGGTTAAAGATTTAATATTCATTACCCGCGGCCCCCACCCACCATGGGGTCCAACAAGGGGACATGGATTGTGGAGCGGATATCCAGCTCCCCATGTCAGGGTTACCGGGTAGTATACTCGAGCCAACCAAACAACAAGCTCGGCAAAAACATACATGAAACAACTCACACAGAGCTCTGCCATGCAAATCTGCGCCGATCAAGCCACCTAATCAACCCAATTAACCCATAAGCCTATATAGACTAGAGATTAAACTTGTAAAATAACAATGCAAACGTGACGATGACACAGCAATTTGCATAACAAAGTATACACCGACATAAGTCGAAGCTGAACTAATAGAACAACGATTTATACTCCAGTCTAAAGCAACCAGCCGATTGCCTAGACCGGGTCCATCTAAGCTCCCGTTTACACCGAAGCCGAGGCCAAAGCAGCGTGTTGGGAAGCTGGAGAGCCCTGGACTTCCCTCAACTAACCAGGATCCTCTTTTCCGGCTTACGAGTGTCCACTCACGACCAACAAGCGGGTCCGCACTTAAAACGGACACACTGTCCTTTGCATGGGGTCTTACCATTTGCTACAGGACAGGGCAGCCGGGATATTTCTAATCCCCCTCCACAGCTGGGGGCACCGTAGACCGGATTTCGATGAAACTGGGCACACAGCTTCACTACAAAGTGGACATGCGCATAATGTCGGGATTACCCGGTTCGACCGCCGAATTTAGAGTTACTGCCCCTGACTGTTTTAGCCATATACATACAGAGTGTTATTCGTTTCCGCGCTATTTCTTGAAAACTATAAACCGGATTTCAATGAAACTTGGCACACAGCTTTACTACAATTAGGACATGCGCATATCGTCGGGGTTACCCGGTTCGACCGCCTAATTAAGAGTTACTGCCCCTGACTGTTTAAGCCATATACATACAGTGATATTCGTTTCCGCGCTATTTCTTGAAAACTATAGACCGGATTTCAAGGAAATTTGGCACACAGCTTTACTACAATGAGGACATGCGCATATCGTCGGGGTTACCCGGTTCGACCGCCGAATTTAGAGTTACTGCCCCTGACTCTTTAAGCCATATTCATACAATGATATTCGTTTCCGCGCTATTTCTTGAAAACTATTGACCGGATTTTAATGAAACTTGGCACACAGCTTCACTACAAAGTGGACATGCGCATATCATCGGGGTTACCCGGTTCGACCGTCGAATTTAGAGTAACGGCCCCTGACTGTTTTAGCCATATACATACAGAGTGATATTCGTTTCCGCGCTATTTCTTGAAAACTATAGACTGGATTTCAATAAAACTTGGTACACAGCTTTACTACAATGAGGAATGAATGAATGGAGTTTTAAGGCCCGTCGACTGCTAAGGTCATATTGGGCGCACTCACCTTGCCTCACTACAAGATGTATTAGGATATGTATTAGTTACATAAACATCTAGAGGGGGTATGATAAAAATACGATATTCTATACAACAGATAAAATTGTAAGCAAAAAAAACAACACACCATGAATAATCCGACGTGAGCACGAAAGGACATGGGCTCCTCCCAGATCAGAGAATACCCATGCCCGAGTCCACCCGACCGGAAAATCCACAGATCATATAAATATGTTAAACAAAACTGAAGTAAAACATAAAAATGCCATACAGAAGATAGAATAACAACGAGCTATGAATAATCCGACGTGAGCACGAATAGACATGGGCTCCTCCCAGATCAGAGAACACCCATGTCCGAGTCCACTCGACCGGAAAATCCATAGAACATAAAAAATATCACAGATTAAATATCACAGCTAAATCTTTTTAAAGAGATTACACTCTTTCAGAAAGTTAAAAATTGATTCAGGCCTTACAGTTTCAAACAATGTTTTCAAACTGTCGACATTAAAGTGCCTGTTTCTAATGATGGCTAGATCTACACAATCTATGAGTAGATGCTGAACAGTTAGTGCCTCGTTACAAGGAATACATTGAGGCTTTTCCTCGTTTTTTAATAAGTACGAATGGGTCAAATGCGTGTGACCAATTCGTAGTCGGGCCAAAACTAACTCCTCGCGGCGCTCAGATCGAAAACCTGGCAGCCAGTCACCAAGTGCAGGCTTTATTGAAAACAATTTATTTTGATGATTGGCCTCGTCGCTCCAACAGTTCTGCCATACATTTTGAATAAAATTATATATGAGAGGTTTAAAATCAGTAAAAGGAACTTTAAAAGGTAAAATATCTAGTGACAACGCCTCCTTGGCAGCTTTGTCTGCCTCTTCGTTGCCACGTAGACCGCAATGGCTTGGAAGCCAGCAAAAGACAATATCAGTATCTCCATCAGAAGCATACAAACGAGAAAGCTTCTCAAGAAGTTTTACAATAATAGGATTGTCCGTTTTTTCGTGCTCGAGCGCTTGCATACAGGATAAAGAGTCTGTACAAATAATGTAGCGCCAGTAGCCATTTTCAATGATGTGCTCGAGCGCAAGGTCAATAGCCTTGAGCTCGGCAGAGAAAATGGACGAGTTATCGGGCAAACGATACTGATATTTGAAGCCATCTAAAATGGCAGCAGAAGCAACTTTTTCTTCGCTTTTAGAACCATCGGTATAAATTTGCAAATGAAGCATGTGCTTTTCTTGTACTTCAAGAAATTTATTTTTAAACACAACTTGATCAGTTTCCGATTTTTTCGTTGAAGCAAGATCATAAATAAAGGTGGGACTTTTGGACGTCCACAAAGGAACATTTGGAACTCTATGTTCTGCCACGTCATCTAGATCAAAATCTAGAGAATTTACATCTGCCTTACAACGTAAACTAAAAGGAGGTATAACTGATTCTTTTTTATTAAAATCCTCTTCATGAAGAGGTTCAAAAACAACGTCATGTGTAGGATTATCGGGATTAGATTTAAGTTTTAAATGATAATCCATTGATAATTTCTTTCTACGTAAATTCAAAGATGGCTCATTTGCTTCCGCATAGAGACTGTTAATTGGCGATGTTTTAAATGCGCCCAGCGCAATACGTAAACCTTGATTATGAATAGAATCAAGCTTGCGCAAGTAGGATTGACGGGCGGATCCGTAAACAACACAACCATAGTCTAATTTAGATCTCACAAGAGATCTATAAAGACGTAATAAAACTTTTTTGTCTGCTCCCCAGTCCATACTGGAGACGACACGTAAAAGATTTAGAGCTTTCTTACATTTATTGCTCAAATATTCAATGTGCGGGATGAATGATAATTTAGAGTCAAATAAAAGACCAAGAAACTTGAATTCTGGGACAACTTCGATACGGATCCCGTCCAAAATGAGTTCTGGATCGGGATGGAGTTTTCTCGATTTACAGAAATGCATACATTTTGTCTTGGTTTTAGAAAATTTAAAACCATTTTCATTTGACCATTTACTCAGGTTGTTTAGAACCTGCTGTAACTGTCGTTCAATGGTATGCATGTGTTTAGACCTGTAACAAATGCAGAAGTCGTCAACGTAAAGAAAATATTCAATACCAGGGCAAGTAGCCTTAATAATATTGTTTATTTTAACACTAAAAAGTGTAACAGAAAGAATGGAGCCCTGGGGGACGCCCATCTCCTGTTCATGAGGATCAGAGAGCGTATCTCCAACCCTGACTCTAAATTGCCGTTCATCCAAAAATGCAGAAATGAAATAAGCAAGGCGACCTCGTATACCGAAATCATGGAGGTCATTCATGATTCCATACTTCCATGTGGTATCATATGCACTCTCTAAATCAAAAAAGACTGAAACAACGTGTTCTTTCTTGATAAAAGCTTCTCGTATAAAGGTCTCGAAGCGAACTAAATGATCGAGAGTGCTTCTTTGCTTACGAAAGCCACTTTGGGCCGACGTAATAAGTTTGTTTTTCTCAAGAAATAGACCTTGAGCCACCAATAACCCCTGCTCCCCCCCCCCCCAGGGGGAATTTTGAAGGGTATGATTTTCTGAAAGCTTATACCAAATGCTACAAGATGAGCGTTGTTTGCACTCTGGCCGTTGGGGCTTTTGGCTGTAACCCTTATCTGAAACCCTTAACCTTTTTATTTTTTTTATTCAAATATACAAACATTTATTTGGTCATATCTTCATTGAATTTTGACCTACATATGTCAATACGGTATCAAATGAAAGCTTATGACTTGCTCTTTCATTTGTAGTTATTTTATGCAAATTAGCTCATTTGCATATTCATGAATATTAATGATTTTCCTTAAAATTGTCATTTTTTGATTAAAATTTGGTTAATAATTTCCAAAACAAGGCGTTTCTGTCCAGGGGGAATTTTGTAAACATGGTTTATCAGTAAGAACATTTTATTAGAAACATTTTGAGCATTGTTTGCACTCTGGCGGTTGGGGCTTTTCGGCGTGACCCTTATCTAAACCCTTAACCCTACCAAATCGTTCATTCAAATTTTGAAAATGAATGTGGTCATATCTTGGTTGAATATTTACACACAGATGTCAGAATGGTATCAAATGAAAGCTTATGACTTGCTCTTTCATTTTAAGATATGTTATACAAATTAGCTCATTTGCATATTCATGAATATTAATTATTTTTCCTAAAATTACGATTTTTGACCAAAATCTGGTGAATACTTTCCAAAACAAGACATTTTTGTGCAGGGGAATTGTGTAAACATAATTAATCTAAAAGAAAATCATGTAAGAAACATTTTGAGCGATGTTTGCACTTTGGCTGTTGGGGCATTTGGGCAAAACCCTTATCTAAACCCTTAACCCTATGAAATAGTTCAGTCATTTCAAAACGTTTTTTATCATATCTTGGTTGATTATTGACCTACAGATGTAAGAATGGTGTCAAATAAAAGCTTATGACTGTCCCAATAATTTGTTATCAATTTTATGCAAATTATCTCATTTGCATATTAATGACATTACTTAAAACTGTGACCTTTTTAGCGGGTATTTGGTAAATACTTTCAAAAACATTGTGTTTCTACTCAAGGGGAATCATGTAAACATAGTTTATCTTAAAGAACATTTTATTAGAAACATTTTGAGCAATGTTTGCAATCTGGCGGTTAGGGCTTTTGGCCGTGACCCTTATCTAAACCCTTAACCCCATCAAATTTTTCATTTGAATTTTCAAAACGTTTTTGGTCACAGCTTGATTGAATATTGACCTACAGATGTCAATACGGTATCAAATGAAAGCTTATGGACCCTTTCATGTGCTATTATTTTCTATGCAAATTAGTTCATTAGCATATTCATGAGAATTAATGATTTTCCTTAAAATTGTGATTTTTCAGCGAAAACCTGTTAAATACTTTTAGAAAATACTTTCAGAAACAAGACGTTTCTGTTCAGGGGGAATTATGCAAACATCGTTTATCTTAAAGAACATTATATAAATAACATTGTAAGCGGTGTTTGCACTGTGGTAGTCGGAGCTTTTGGCAAAACCCCTTATCTAAACCCTTAACCCTATCAAATTGTTCATTAAAATTTTCAATATGTTTTTGGTCATATCTTGATCAAAAATTGACATACAAACGTCATAATGATATCAAATGAAATCTAGTGAATTGTTTGTATATTGGCAATTTGCTCATTTGCTTATTCATGAATATTATTGATTCTTTAAATGTTTGGGATAAAACCACATTTATTGTGGAAAATCCATAAAATGTATTCCATTTGACAGTGCTAAAGTATGTGTTATATAGTAACCCTGTCATGTTAAGTACTTAGTAACCCTGTTATGTTTAGTACAATAAATGCTGATGAATCTTTGCATTAAATAGACATTCTAGTGTTGATCTATGTTGGTTTCCATTATGATAACCTAGCCAAACTCCCAGAGTGTAAGTAATTACAAGATTGCCACCAAATGTGATGTTAATCATTTTTGGTTAAATTGTCCTAAAACAGTGCAAAAAGTAAGTGTCTTAATATGGGATTTCATATGCTGATCTAAACCAGGTTTTAGTTGTTGCATTTAAATATCAGGGAAGAATTGAACTGAAAATATCTATGGCTATCTAATGCCATCCTTGAAAACATATGCCATATTGAAAGATGTTGTATATGTAGCGCAAGGGAACTATTTTCAATCCATTGTGAGGTTATACTATGCTGAAAGCACATATAAGACATAGGTATAGGTTTGGAAGAATTTGAATGTACATTCAGCATGGGCTGTCGGTAGTATGGATCAGTTCACAGTTCACATCTGTTCTGATCTGATACAGACAAATAAATGCATTGTAAATAACTGCAATAATCTTTTGATCGCAATCGGTTATTGTCTGTACTCTAGCTACATACGTGCAGCGAGTACATTTCTTGATTTATGCATCTGATACATAGGCTTTACATATGGCACCCCAAGCTTAAATCATCTGAAGTTAAAATACCTCAATAGAGCATAAAGGAATGGTAACACCAGTGTCCCTGATCTGTCAGTCACATATCAAATACACTTACGGCCCACAAATTGACTTGGCTATGAGGAATACACAAAGAAGGGCTCTCCAGATTGAACAAAATCATGCTGTTTTCTCCATGTGAATGGCAAAAAATGGGACTTGACAATTGCTTAACAATGTTATCCTGCTATATGTATGCAATTTGTCTACATTCCAGGATCTCTATTCAGCCATAAAAATTACAAAAATAATTGAAATGATCAATTTTATGTGTGTATTAGAATAAAGTCCCGCAGGTTAGACACCTGTTGTATCATTATAATTATGGCATTTGATAAAATGTTTATGTTCAGAGTCCTATTTAGCGGCAATTTTTGATTCATCAAAGGATAGCATTCTGTCAACTAAACTAGATATAAGCAATAACACCAGTACAATACATGGAATCAATTAAACTTATTTGCACTTAAACAAAAAAGATTAAAAAACCAAATGGAAAATAAATACAAACATTGATAATAAGATTTATACGAACAAAGTATGATGGTTTGCACACTTTAAAATGGCAGTTACTTCCAAACAAAACACCAAATAGATCTCAAACAAGGCTTATATGTTGTTCAAAGAGTGAACATGGATATCAGATGGTTAAAAACTCACGAGAAAGAAAGAAATCCCACCTTTTGGTAGGTATTTAACTTGAAAACAATCACAAATTGTAGATAAATCATTAATATACATGCATATGCAAATGAGCCAATTTGCATAAAATACCTGCAAATTAAAGAAAAAGTCATTAGCTTTCATTTGATACCATTCTTACATCTGTAGGTCAATATTAAATCAAGCTATGACCAAAAACGTTTTGAAAATTCAAATGAAAAATTTGATGAGGTTAAGGGTTTAGATAAGAGTCACGGCCAAAAGCCCCAACCGCCAGATTGCAAACATTGCTCAAAATGTTTCTAATAAAATGTTATTTAAGATAAACTATGTTTACATGATTCCCCTTGAGTAGAAACACAATGTTTTTGAAAGTATTTACCAAATACCCGCTAAAAAGGTCACAGTTTTAAGTAATGTCATTAATATTCATGAATATGCAAATGAGATAATTTGCATAAAATTTATGACAACTTATTGGGACAGTCATAAGCTTTCATTTGATAGCATTCTTACATCTGCAGGTCAATATTCAACCAAGATATGATAAAAAATGTTTTGAAATGACTGAACAATTTCATAGGGTTAAGGGTTTAGATAAGGGTTTTGCCCAAATGACCAACAGCCAAAGTGCAAACATCGCTCAAAATGTTTCTTATATGATTTTCTTTTAGATTAATTATGTTTACACAATTCCCCTGCACAAAAATGTCTTGTTTTGGAAAGTATTTACCAGATTTTGGTCGAAAATCGCAATTTTAGGAAAAATAATTAATATTCATGAATATGCAAATGAGCTAATTTGCGTAACATATCTTAAAATGAAAGAGCAAGTCATAAGCTTTCATTTGATACCATTCTGACATCTGTGTGTAAATATTCAACCAAGATATGACCAAATTCATTTTCAAAATTTGAATGAACAATTTGGTAGGGTTAAGGGTTTGGATAAGGGTCACGCCGAAAAGCCCCAACCGCCAGAGTGCAAACAAGGCTCAAAATGTTTCTAATAGAATGTTCTTACTGATAAACTATGTTTACAAAATTCCCCTTGGACAAAAATGCCTTTTTTAAGAAAGTATTTATCAAATTTTCGCCAAAAAATGGAAATTTTAAGGGAAATCATTAATATTCATGAATATGCAAATGAGCTAATTTGCATGAAATAACTTCAAATGAAAGAACAAGTCATAAGCTTTCATTTGATACCATTTAGACATCTGCAAGACAATATTCAATGAAAATATGACCAAATAAGTATTGTAAATTTGAATGAAAAAAATGATAGGGTTAAGGGTTTTAGATAAGGGTTACAGCCAAAAGCCCCAACGGCCAGAGTGCAAACAATGCTCAAAATGTTTCTAAGATATTGTACTTTATGAAAAACTATGTTTACAAAATTCCCCCTGGGGGGGGGAGCAAACATGTTTCTGGCTCAGGGACTAAAACCATACAAGACGGTCATTAACCATTCTTTCCATGGTTTTACAAACACAACTTGTTAAGGCTATGGGCCGGTAATTAGAAGGATTATCTGAATCTTTACCAGGTTTGGGTACTGGAATGACAATAGCTTCCCGCCACGAGGCTGGACATGCGCATATCGTCGGGGTTACCCGGTTCAACCGTCGAATTTAGAGTTACTGCCCCTGACTGTTTAAGCCATATACATACAGAGTGATATTCGTTTCCGCGCTATTTCTTGAAAACTGTTGACCGGATTTCGATGAAAATTGGCACACAGCTTCACTACAAAGTGGACATGCGCATATCGTTGGGGTTACCCGGTTCAACCGCCGAATTTAGAGTTACTGCCCCTGACTGTTTTAGCCATATACATACAGAGTGATATTCGTTTCCGCGCTATTTCTTGAAAACTATAAACCGGATTTCAATGAAACTTGGCACACAGCTTAACTACAATGAGGACATGCGCACATCGTCGGGGTTACCTGGTTCGACCGCTGAATTTAGAGTTACTGCCCCTGATTGTTTAAGCCATATACATACAGTGGTATTCGTTTCCGCGCTATTTCTTGAAAACTATAGACCGGATTTCAAGGAAACTTGGCACACAGCTTAACTACAATGAGGACATGCGCATATCGTCTGGGTTACCCGGTTCGACCGCCTTATTAAGAGTTACTGCCCCTGACTGTTTAAGCCATATACATACAGTGATATTCGTTTCCGCGCTATTTCTTGAAAACTATAGACCGGATTTCAAGGAAATTTGGCACACAGCTTTACTACAATGAGGACATGCGCATATCGTCGGGGTTACCCGGTTCGACCGCCGAATTTAGAGTTACTGCCCCTGACTGTTTAAGCCATATGCATACAGTGATATTCGTTTCCGCGCTATTTCTTGAAAACTATTGACCGGATTTTAATGAAACTTGGCACACAGCTTCACTACAAAGTGGACATGCGCATATTATCGGGGTTACCCGGTTCGACCGTCGAATTTAGAGTAACGGCCCCTGACTGTTTTAGCCATATACATACAGAGTGATATTCGTTTCCGCGCTATTTCTTGAAAACTATAGACTGGATGTCGATAAAACTTGGTACACAGCTTTACTACAATGAGGACATGCGCATATCGTCGGGATTACCCGGTTCAACCGTCGAATTTAGAGTTACTGCCCCTGACTGTTTAAGCCATATACATACAGAGTAATATTCGTTTCCGCGCTATTTCTTGAAAACTGTTGACCGGATTTCGATGGAAATTGGCACACAGCTTCACTACAAAGTGGGCATGCGCATATCGTTGGGGTTACCCGGTTCAACCGCCGAATTTAGAGTTACTGCCCCTGACTGTTTTAGCCATATACATACAGAGTGATATTCGTTTCCGCGCTATTTCTTGAATATCGTCGGGGTTACCCGGCTCGACCGTCGAATTTAGAGTTACTGCCCCTGACTGTTTAAGCCATATACATAGAGTGATATTCGTTCTGTTGAAGCCATATACACACAGAGTGATATTCGTTCTGTTGAAGCCATATACATGCAGAGTTATATTCGTTTCCGCGCTACTTTATTGACAATGAAAATATGTTCGGCGGGGGATATCAATTCAACGAATTTGTTTGTTTTTTTTATTGCAATCCTCATTAAGAAGTTGTCGCTTATCTGTTCACATTGTTGACTGGTATTTGCAATAAAAGTGTGAAATGATGTTGCTATATGAAGAAAATAATATAACGCAATCTAACTTCTGGGTTACGACTTATTACTATCGCTTCAGACAGTGTATTTAATCCGAGTCCGGCATTGAACATTCACAATATACAAATAGAAAGAAACATGTCTAATAGAAGAAGCATGATTGAAAAGCATAAGAAAACAAACACACAACAATGAAATAATTAGCATTGGTCCATATGCCTTCTGCTCCTCTTGTATTTTGATAGTATTCTCTACGATCGAAAGACCACGTTGAGAGTGAAATACCTAAATACCGGTGTTGTTTTGGTGCAAATAGCCTAAACATTTTAATAACAATTCAATTTATTGTCAGCAGCAGCTACCAAAAATGCAACAGTTAAAATCGTTGCCGTTTTGAAAAAAGTTGGAAGAATTTTGTCAATAGAATTTGAGACCGAAATGTACCTATCCAGACGCCAAAAAATGCATTTTTATCGGAGGCCCTGGCTACTTAATGGAACTAAAGACAAACATTAAACACATACCCTTAAGACGTAAGTCAACACCGTCTTAAAGGGACATAACATTTCAATTTCATTTGTTTATAGTATGTCTTGATGCCACAATTGTTTTATTCTAATGCGTATAAATGCTATCAGTTTATTGAAGTCGTTTTTATAAGAGCCTTTATGAATCTGAACTGCTGTGTACATCAATTTGTTAAATTTTAGCACACAAATATATACTGAGCAAAAAAGGTTTAGCACGTTTTTAAACACATTATTTTTTTAGTTTATGATAATCAAATGAACATTGCTTTGTGCTGTTCAGTTGTCCCGATCGACAACCATTACGCATACAGTGCAAGTGTAGAATGAACATTCAGTGTATTGGACAAAATCCAGATTAGCAAAAGTCACGTGCGGCACGTGTGCAGTGAGATCGATAATGTCTAGCTTGTCCAAAAACACACGATTACACAGATCTGTTAGCAGAATCAATTTAACTGTTACAAGTTCTTTGAAATTGATTATGGGAAGGCGAGAAATGATGGCGTAAGTTCGACGTCAGCGAGCTCTTTGCATGCTCCAAGCAGGTATGACTGTTAGAGATGTCGTTTTGCATTTCAATTGGCTCGAATTGACAATAACGCGCCTACGGCACTTGGTTTATGTAACTTTAGCCACCAACGACCGACCTAAATCTTGCAGACCGTGTAAAAAGGCGTTCAGGGAGGATCGTTTCACAGCGACGTCCTGACGACGTTTCGAATTCCTGTCTAGTGAGAATTTAGCGCTACTCCTCCAGGACGTCACAGGGTATACCGTTAGTATCCAGACTGTCCGGAACAGGCTCCGCACAACTTGCATCAGGGTCCTCCGATCTTACGTCAATGACGTTAAGCATCGACAGGCAAGGCGTCAGTGGGTATGGACACATCGATATTGATTCATGAGACATTGGACTGATGTCCGGACGAATCTCATTTTAAGTGTCATTAACTGGCGGCAGGATTTGTAGTTGGAGAAGATGCGTAAGGCTTGATACCAATAACGTCATCATTGAGACTGTAACGTCGAGTGCAGCGTCATTTTTTGGTAGGAATAGATGAAAACAGTTAAACAGACCTAATTTCAGTTAATGGCAACAAAACGGTGCAAGGGTACTGCAATGAAATTATCCAACCTGTCACTGGACCGTCTTACAACGACACAACGTTGTGATATTTCAATAAAATAATCACCGCCCACTTACTCCAGGGAACATCCAGAATGATCTACGCCTGAACTGCTTAATCACAAGCAAAAGAACACATAAAGAACATTGTTGGACGTCAGACTAGAGAAAGTAATGACGTCTGTAACGTCAATGGCATTGAGCGTCACCTGCAGTATGAATGGCCAAAATTCCTTTCTGTGTGGTCAGGAAGCTTGTCTGCAACATTGGAAGACATTGAATGGCGGTCCTAGCTGCTTATGCTGGACATTCGCGTCATTGAAATTCGCTTGATATTCGATATCTGACCCCCGTGCACTTTAACGTAAGATACCTAATTAACGCTTAAGAATTTTGAAACAAAATTTTCAGGAAGCGCCAGAAAATTGAATTTTCAAACACATTAGTGTTTTCTTTTTAAGGATTTTGGAATAGTTTTTGACTAGGAAAAAACATTTGCCGAGTGTGCTAAACTTTTTTTGCATAGACTAGTATATATTTCTCGTGGACGGCGCAATACTATGGCTTGATATTTTCAGAATTTTCATAAGAAAATGTGCTCTTTCAGATAAAAGTAAAATTTATGAAAAATATATGTGAAATGTCACTTTAAAAAACAAAAATTAAAAGGTTTTTTTTTCACAACATGGAGTAAAGATACCTACGCTCGTACAATAGGGCACAGAAGTAAAAGGTTTCACTGAAGAAATAAGTAAAACTCGGAACGATATAAACCGTGTTAACATGAACAAGGAAGCCATTTTAATTTCCGTCATGAAGTTGAATTATCATTCTAGACTTCTTTTAAATTGAATCTTATACGACGAGAAAAAGCTGTTTTTGATGGCTCGATTACAATCTAATAGAAGATTCCGATTTTATTCCGATCTAATTAAGTTACAAAGTCCTTACCAGGCACGGTGTCGCGAGAGTAACGAGATTTGTTTATTATTTCAATAGATTTGTTATCAACTTTTTACATCGAAGAACATTCAAAGGTTAAAGGGAGTCTGGCTAGACTATTAAGACAAAACATAGAATTTCAAACATTCGTAACTGTGTGGCACACCACACTATTTAGGTCCGAAACGAATAATAGCATGGGCATTATGTACTCCATTTTCGTGAGAACTGGCTTTCCAATAGGTCAAAATGATAATTGGTTTAAATGACGGTCAAAATCAGAAACGATCTACCTTTACACATATCACGGATAATACAAAGTCAGATCCAATGGCTAAGTACTCCGTTTCCATCGTTTTGTTTCCTAAATTTACTACGAAGCAATCAAACTCTGATAATTGCGATAGTGAATATATTCTAATCACGGGGCCGTGACGGGATCTCATTATCCAATAGTTTTGTGTAAGGTGCATAACAATTTAAAAATCAGAAGTTTTCATTGTTGGAAACATTAACTCTTAAATTTGGATAAGTGACCAAAAGCGTGATCGCTACATTTGCACGGTGTACAGCCCATGCGGCGTTTGACGCCACGAACCAGACAAAGCCAAAATCTCGGATCTGTAGTTTCCAATCGAAAATAGACCTGTTACACTTACCTCTGGGTTTTATAAACATATTACCTAATTATGTATGGATTTGTTTAAGACAACGTGTGAAGTCGTTGGATTTGTTTATCACTCAACAACTCCGGCCATACGAAGAACTACGGATGTTAAATCTCGCCAAAGACTGGTGTGGCGGTTACTCGAACCAACGATCCACGTGCTGCTGCCAGTCTAGATTTACCACCATACTAATACTAGATCACGGTGGATAATCACGTGATACAATATTTTCAGAAAATCTCCAATAATTTTGTAAATACTGGACCGATTTGAATTCGGTTTGAAGCAGAGAATATGGACAGACGTCACGCATTAGATGGACGTAGTTGATTTTTGAAAAATCAATTGATAAAAAGGTTATTGAAGATAAACCAAAATTTTGGTTTATCTTCAATAACTTTTTTATTAGTTGATTTGTCAAAAATCCAGCACTGCACGTCAAGCTTATTCCGGGCATTTTCCCACCTTCTTGCTTCAAACCGAATTCAAATTTGTCAAGTATTAAAAAAGATATTGAAGATTATCCGAAATTCTGAGTCACGCGATTATACACCGTGTAGATCCTCATCACTGCTGATAAGGAACCCAAATTAAAGAATTGATAAATATTTAGTTTATTTAACTAACAGATTATTGAAATGTTTTGTAGATAAATAGACCATATGCTTAGATACCTTGTTACAATAAAACATGTTTATCAGCCAATAAGATACGTACACGTGATATGTAATTTTAAAGAGGGTATTAGTATTAGAAAGGTGAAATGACTGGCCATTTCATTAGTATAACGATAAATTGAAGTGATTATTTGAACATTTTATCTGGATGTACAACAAGAGTTGACCGCGGAGATTGTAGCTCGGTTTAATGGAAGATCGCCAGGAAATGTACAAACTCAAAGTTCTAAGTGGTTTTATCCCCTCGTTTAAAAACAGTTAATTTACTTATCTTAGCAAATATACACAAATTTTATCAAGACAGGAAGATTAGCTCCATATCGACGTGAACATCTGTTTTTATCAACAACAGACATGCAATAAGATTTGAGCCAGGATCTGGAAAAACGTCCCTTAAGGCTTTTGAGCCCAACATAGATCCAGATCAGCCTGTGCATACGCACAGTCTGATCAGGATCCATGTTGTTCTCTAATAGCTTCTTCCTGGCCTGTAGTAACGTAAAGAAAGCAGCATTGGTGCAAATTGGACTCAATTTGACAACAGGCTGATCTTGAAACTCAATTCTGAAAAATGCTATAAGGGACGTTTTTCCAGATCCCGGCTCATTTGTTTATTGCAAGATGAACTGACAGATGTCTTGTTTGATACTGAACTGAAATACCTTTTAGTATATAAAGGTCACATAAGAACAATATATCAGTATATCGTGGCAATTGTAGCACCTAACCTTGGGTCCCCGTCAGCTTTCTTACCAATGCCTTGTTTCGTCCATTTTCTTTAAAAAAAAAACAAACATTATTTCAGAGAGAAGCAGAAACAAGTTGTCGCTTAGAGCATCAAATACATGTAACCTTTTACCAGAAAATAAAATACTCAATGTCACACAAAGATAATTTACATCAACCATCCATTTAAAAACCGATGTTTGTTGATTGTAATATTGGTTGAATATAGAAAGTGATCCCATTTTCATGCAAAATCATAGATTTGATATATTTCTAAACCACTTAAAATGTCAAGCGTGTACCGTATTGTACTTATTATTTTTTTTAGATTCGAATGTTTGCTTGTGCAATGATAATTATACAACTCAAACTGTGCAAATAGTTGCACAACAACAGTGTTAGGATCGATTATCTTCTCCATTTGTCTCGTATTTAGAGTAATTAGACCATGTTTATTTTAATTTGAGAACCCTTAAAGCGTTTGTTGTTTCTTAAAATCATTAAAACGCTCTTCAAACAACATTGTCTGCATATGGGTTCATTAACGCAGTAGTCAATGCACGTGAAATTTGAGTACCAGTTTACGTAACAGCTTGTATTGTTTAGTATGTAAATATTGTGACATCATCGATTATCAATTATGTAATTGGGCAGATTACGTCCGGGAACTCACTTATCCAACGGATTAAACATAATACGAGTTTCCATCGACAACTACTCGGCTTCACCAAAGAGACATCATATTCCCATTTCAATTTTT
Organism: Fragum sueziense; assembly: GCA_963680895.1. Classification (NCBI taxonomy): domain Eukaryota; kingdom Metazoa; phylum Mollusca; class Bivalvia; order Cardiida; family Cardiidae; genus Fragum; species Fragum sueziense. The sequence goes on along the minus strand of OY804596.1, from coordinate 66,072,050 downwards.
AAAGTATGCTTTGATGCCAAGATTGGTTATTCTCACTTGTATAAATGCTATCGGCTTTTTGAAGTTGTCGCTTATAAGCGAAAAGCACACCTTTAGAGTTTGAGACAGAAAAGACTAATTCATATACATCTGAACTTCTGTTTGCGTAAATTTGTGTACTTTAACGCAAAAATATATGATATATTTCTCGTAAACGGCGCAATAATTTGGTTTGAAAATTTCAGAATATTTATCAAAAAATATGCTCTTTCAAATAAAAATAAAATTCACGAAAAAATATCTGAGAAATGTCGCTTCAATTGTTTGATGTTCTAAATTGTAGTTATAAGGTTTTGTTAAGCCACAGACGACATGTTATCATTGGTTCATCATAGGTTCAAATAATGATTATATTAAAAAAGAAAAGGCGACTGCACAAAATCTTTGGGTTGAAAGGAATTAAATGATATCTGTAGGATGTAAAAGAGTTATTTGCGAAATGAAAATAAGTGATCATTGATGACCAACATGAGACAAACCACCCCATCGCCCAAATTCAGTTTAGAGGCGCCACTAGGGTCTGAAATGGTCGAAAAATTCATGTCTTCAGAAACGTTTCCCATGTTGATATCTGAAAACAAGTATATCTGACGTTACATATTTCGATGTTTTTGGATGCAATTTGATCTTTCCATCGGAATTGTTGACCATCAAAAATGGGTAGTTTCAATCGCTTTTTTAAGAATATCGGGTATCTTTTGAATTAGAATTTGAATCTTATTAGAGGGAAAGACAAACTGCTTCGAGTTGTTAATCAATGCCAATAATCTAGTTAACGAAATGCCGTTTAGATTGCAGCTTCTGACGTGTCCATCTCTACAGAATTTTAAACTGAAACAAATTAAATTTCCGTTACCAACTTGAAATTTCCGTTGTATGTATACGTATGTCTTTTGTTCTGTCCTTCAAACGCGTGGAAAGAAAAAGTATCATCTTTTGTGATAAAAGAGAAGTATCAATGCGTGAGAATCTCGAACTTTATTGAACTTGTGATATGCAATGAAATATTTTAGTTGCATTAACTGTAAAATACAATCGTACGTTTTCTGTAACAACGAGCACATTATTATGAGAAAACAATATCAAAGACGACTTAGAAATATAGCAACTTCAAATTGGTAAAATCAAGTACCGAGTATTTACGCTTTCGCTACGTTTTGAGACATGTACAGCTGCATTTACCTTACTAAATTTCCGTCACCTATTGGTAACGGAAAATTTACTCATTGAAAACAGACTTTTTATGAGTAGCTCTCGCAAATTTATCTGGAATACACCAAAATTCGTAGGACATGTGTATTTTACAGATATTTGTCAGTTGTATTGGTAAGTGCATAGTGATAAACATTGCCGAAATACCATGTGAAAATGCAAATACCTTCCCTACTTTAAATATGAAATATGTCTTTGAAACATGAACACCGAACTGTGTTTACAGTATCATGTAGTAAGTTCAATGATATGATCATCATACATTACGTTATAGATCATTAGCACCAAATTGCGCACCTGTTTTCCATTAAATTTGATTTTGGTATCGGAAATTTCAAAAAAGGTATCGGAAATTTGGTATCGGAAATTTCAAAATTATCACATTTTGTCCTGTGTTTTCTATTATATTGCCATTATGTACAAATACTTTAGCAGTATACCATTTCCCTGATCGCATTAACACTTTAATCTATGAATTATCAAACCATATTGCCGAAAGAGCACTTAGTTTAGTATAACGGAAATTTCATGTTTTTACTTTTGATGAGGGGTACCTCGCTATCGCAGCATTTAGCAATTTTATTTCGTAAAATATCAACCTGGTTTATGTCATTCTCAAAAATAATTATATGAATCAAAGTGTAAGGAAAATGACGACGAAATCTATCGGAGAAACTGTTTTTAAACCAAGTGCCAAATTAAGGTAACGGAGATTTCTTCAATCTTTGGAATTTTGGCGACACTTGCTTGACCCTGATTATTTTTGTTTTTATGACGGACAAATAATAAAAAGATGTACTTTTCAGAAACTTAGGTCATTGACGGATGTTTTTAAATGCATATACAGTGGATAAAATGAATCTGTTTGTGAGAAAGTACCACGTTTATTTACTCTACTGCGTCTGGCGACATCACGGAAATTTAAAAATACGACCTTATTTTTGATATTTTGAAGAAACGAGTCTCTCAATTTTCTTGAAATGTTTAACAAAGTTGTAAAGTGATCTGCACTAATGTAAGGACTATCAAAATTCAATGTACTACGTTTCTTCAGTTAGATAAATACCGGCGACAGGGGTGGCGCCTCTAAACTGAATTTGTGCGCTATGCTTAAATAACGTTTTTATCAGAACTTGATAGATATTTCAAGAGAAACGAAACACAGATCTTATTAAATTGTGAACGTCAACACATTCTCTGGGCACATGCTTCTTGTCTAACCCTTTCAAACATAAGCGCTTTCATTCAAGGATTTCTCTTTTGGTCATTCGATTCCGACACCCCTCCTTTGAAGATTTCAAGTAAATTGTTCGATTTAATCTAATTAAAGTTTAGAATTTAGGAAGTCCGATTTTAGAAATTACACCAACGTGAATTTGACGCGAGTGCTCTTTTCAAAGAAAGCAATGGAAACACCAGGCCTGCTCGGATCCGGGATTGGGGGTCCGGATCCTCTTTCAATTTTATAAGGAAGTTTTCAAGTGTCCAAAACGTTGGCCCCTCTGGGAAGCACGGACCCCCTCGGGGAAATTGTCTGAATTCGCGCATACCAGGGATGAAATTCACCAGCACTTCTAAATTTATACATGCACACTTCCGTTCAAGCCACTTGCTATAACTTTAGAAATTAGTTTTAGAAGTGTTGATGAATACTGACCTTGAAACTCGTTGTGGCGAAGTCAAAGGGAATGCTATTTCGGATTCGTTAAGTTGATTTGTAAGGTTTATTACTTTTGTCCCTGTTTCGTTTTCTTATAGTACTATTCCATGAAAATACAAAAAGATATTTTCATTTATTATACCTCACGTGACCTTATTATTCAATAATTACAAACCTAATATTTCGTACTATTCACCGCTCAGATAATATTAACCGGTTAATAATTTCTATTATTATACCTCACGTGACTTTCTGTTCAATAATAATAAACTATATATTTCGTACTATTAACCGCTCATAGATCCGAGAGGGTGACATTATATACGTAATGTCACCCATTACGTAATGTCACCCATTTGACATTATATAATATCTACCCCTGCATGTTCTATAAATAGTAATACACTCTTTTATTACGTCATTAATGACGTCATGTAATATCTTAGAGAAATTTTTGCTGAATAATAGTAAATTTTTGTATGGCTTAATTAAAAGAAATTGTTACGTGACCTGTCACGCAAAAAGGGACTTTCTGGGAAAATATGAAAAAATTCTAGAGTCAGTCAGCTTGGACTGCACTATAAGCTGATCATGATCAAAGCTTTCCACTCTAAGCTAGGTGTTTTTTTTTATTTTATTTTTTCCTATCTAAGATCTACCAGATCTAGATTTTAATTGCTTTGTTCGGTATAATAAAATGAATATCACATGCCTCTCAGGAAAATAGTACATATCGTCAACCCTCGACCAGGTTATGTTGACCTCGGCTAACACCTCGGTCAACATTACCGGTCTCGGGTAGACAATATGTACTATTACCCTGAGAGGCATGTGATATTTATATAATATATTTAGTTATTTACAAGATTGCTCACAAACATCCGTCATAGAACGAGTTCTACACTTTCTGTTGTTCAATTGGTGTATGCTTGGCATTTTCAAGTTCAACAGATGTGATAGATAAGCTCAACTTCAATCCCTTTTACTTTTTGTTTTTTTCTACAATAAGTGCTTCGTTTGACACCCTAGAGACTAACACCTCGATTCTTCTTATAATGTCTGACTCCCGCAGTATGTTTTGTTTGTTATTGGTAATAAATCGTCTCGGAATGGACATTTATGATGATGAAAAAATATTGTTGTCTCCATTTCACCTGTAAAAAATATCCAATTTTATCCGGTTCTTTTTACTGTGTAACAAAAGTTTTACAGTTTTTGTCAGAAAAGAACACTGTAAAAACTGAAAGGCCGGTCGTAGTCTTGTATTGGTGGGAATAGAATGATTTAAGTATGCATTGAACATTAGATAAACTATCGAAGCAAATTAGATTTCCATAAGTCACATAGATTTCTCTATTTATACCGATTGATGCAAGTTTATATCAGTACAATAAAAGTTACTGTTCATTCGGTGTTACCACAGCCAAATAACACGCTAAGGAAATAACGAACTTACAATAAAATACTTCTCCTTTACGTTATTGTGTATGTGTCGCATAAGTGTAAGTTTTGTCTGGTATATACAATTAAAGTGCCCTATCTATTTGTTTTAAGCGGAACTTTGTGTTACAAATGTCTGGCCAGTGTCGAATTTTATTGCGATCGCTTGCCTGAGGATGAGAAGAATACTATAGACGTGGACGCTCAACTAAAAGGGGAGCTATCCCATGCTTCAACGCAATGGTTTGGTTAATGCACACGTCGTGTCGACCTTTCTTGGCATTGGCGGCCATACGAATATGAAGCTATGAATTTTACGGAAAGATTTCCTCATAAAGGTGCCCACAGAGTACGTTGGTGATGAATAGGACAGGAGGGCTATAGATTTTCGGATTTTATATAAAGTAGCCATTCAACGGACATACAATGTGTATGGATCAACATCATAGTTCTGGTACTAATATTGTATTAGACTGTCGTGGATGCCTAGATATCTCAGTTTACTGTAATTGGAAATGACCACGCGTGTCATTTTTCTCTGTATGTCTCTTACTCCTGGATCTTTGTCTTTAGTAAAACTTGGAACCTGTGTGCTAGAATATCTACGGCATTCTCTTGTCATTTTGTCCCGAAGCCTGCGTTCTACTACTAGACCAAGACACCCAATGTACCTGTACCTCATTAATGGCTGAAACGACGCCTGCACGTTACAGGACATCTATCGATATATTTGTCAGGTCGACGTTCCCAAGTAAATTGTATTCCACTACATGTTTGTTAAGGGCCTTGAGCCGGGATGGCTACTTAATATAGCCATAACCAACATTTGTCCGATAACCTAATAGTGCCTTTTGTTCAGAAGTTCTTAGTTGAAACTCAAACATTGTGTTCGAAAGCTGATGATTTGTCAAAGAGTATACTTAGTAAAACCTCCAACATTATGATCCACTTCCCATATGAAAGTTATGCATTTTTTTCCAGTCTTCCTCTAGCGCCTGCTCTAATTCTGCTATAGTTTGCTGGACAAGCATCCCCCCCTTAAAATGGATATGTCCAACAATTGTTTTCTCCTTCAAGGCGGTCGATTTCAAAGTAATCAAAAATAAAATATTGTTGGTAACGTTCTAGTGACGCTGAATATATATAATCGACCGTTTGTATCAACTCAGTGGAGTTATCTGACCACATGAACCCTTTCTCAAACAAAACCTGATTTTGACGTCTATAATCGTATCAGCTTGGGGAAACATTAAAACAAAAGAACAAATTGCTGACGATCAGCGTTGTCTCATTTTGCTTCAATATTTTTGCTTCAATATTTTCTGTACTATTTTTAGGCATACCCATTTTAAGTGACTCTCATCTTACTGTCTGCAGCAGCTTTCAAAACTGAACAGTCTGGATTCTTGCCGTTTGTGAAAGGGTTAACACATAGTTGGGACACAGAAACATCAAAATAGTGTCAATAAATATTATTATGTCTGACTTCCGCAGTATGTTGTGTTTGTTGTTGGTAATAAATCGCCTCAGACCGGACATTTATGATGATGACCAACATCTATGATAACAGGATATGAACCAATATTCCTCAACAGATCTATGAATGAAACAAGAATGTTTGATATAGGAAAACTCAATTGATATTGATGTGATGTTCTACTTTTAAATTTAGTCGTGATAGTTATCATTGGGATTCTCGGTCAAGACATGATAATCACCATAGTGATTATATCATACTCCAGGTATTACATAATATAATTCAATTTTTATACCTACTGTGAAACGAATGGCAAATGGGGGGTATACTTGAAGCGGCGTGTCTTTGCGTCTGCCGTCCGTCTATCTGTCCGAGTACGAAATACTAACAAATGATATTTTAAAATTGTTGTCAGCTGACCCTCTGCTCTAATAGTTGTAAGGGCAAGTGGGGGAAATGATTTTGTTCCCTCCGTGAAAACACAATGATTTTATAGTTACATGTATGTTTCAAATCTCCATTAATCTGATGTCGGTGAATAATGTTCATATCTGAAAACAGATTATACTCATAATAAGTCATTTCCGATGTAAATCATTATTTTTGTCTTTATTTCATGTGTAAATAATCTCCAAATTTTATCTTGTTCTTTTTACTGTATGTAACAAAAGTTTTCAAGTTTTGTCAGAAAAGAACACTTTAAAAAATGAAAGGCGGGCTGTAGTCTTGTATTGGTTTGAATGGAATGATTCAAGTATACGTTGAACTAATCCGAGTTTTCTCCGATGAAATTCGCTCTTTGATATGTTGATGTCGCTCATTTCATTTCATGTAAATGAGCGACATCAACATATCAAAGAGCGAACATATATAGACAATCGAAGTAAATTTGATTTCCACAAGTCACACAGATTTCTCTATTCCTACCGATTGTTGCAAGGTTATATCAGTACAGTGTTACCATATCAAAATAACATACTAAGGGAATAAAGAAGTTACAATAAAATGCGCTTCCTTTTACACATAAGTGTGGTTTAGTCGCATAAGTGTAAGTTTTGTCTGGCTTGTACAATTAAAGTGCCCCATCTATTTGTTTTAAGCGGAACTGTGTGTTACAAATGTCTAGCCAGTGTCGAAGTTTATTGCGATAGCTTGCCTGGGGATACAAAAGAATAATTTAGACGCGAAAGGCGTGCATTCAAGCTCGACTAAAAGAGAAGCTTTTTCTATGCTAGGCGTAATTGTTTGGTTAATGCAGGCGCCGTGCTAATCCGAGTTTTCTCTGACGAAATTCGCCTTTGATATGTTGATGTCGCTCATTTATATGAGCGACATCAACATATCGAAGAGCGAATTTCGTCAGAGAAAACTCGGATTAGCGCCATGAAGACCGGATTAGATAATAAATAGACACATGAATAAAAATGATTCAATGTAGATGTTGAATCTTGGTCAACAGCCGAAGTATGGAAGGGTTATAGGATAGCACTCGAAAACATAGGAAGGTAACAGAAATGTTATGACTTTATATTATACCTATCTGCAGGATACTTTATGTTCAAATCGTTCATGGACCAATAGCATTAGTCTTGTCCTCCCAGTATATAAAGTTTCACGTGGCTGCTTGCATGTTTAAGTTAGAATAACCGTAATGCGGTTATTTTGAGATTATTAAAACATCAACTTTTTTCGAGCGGCGTTTTGACGTACCCGAACCTATTCGGGTGCGGTCGTAAACATTCGGAATAGCGCCATGCTTTTGGCAGCGCCCGAATAATTCCGCCGTCGCGCGAATCTCTTTAGGGGTGGACTACCTGAAGTATCGCGTGGTTATGAAAGGTCACTCATGTCGTTATCATTGTTTTTCATGTCTCTTGCAACTCGTTCATAAGCCTCAACTAAGGCTAGAACTAGTACGCCTTAGTATATAAGACATTCTCTATTACAGGCCTAGCGCTTGAGAGCATTTACCTTTATATTCTCTCATAGCGCTTATTGTTTTCGACGGTTTACTAATTCATTCTGTCACACCCCCCCCCCCCCCCCCCCATGTACATCGTTTCCAATTATGAAATATGGGACAGAAACGTCACCAGACTTCTCGATAGTGTGGTTTAATATGATGTTCTGACTCTTCATGCCTTTCTCCCATTCTGATACCGATATGAATCTATAGAAACTTGTAGTCTTCGTCGACTGGGACAATAATTAGAACTGAAGGAAACCACAGTGCCTAGATTATTGTTTATCTTGTATCCAGTCAGCATTCACGGTGGCTAATCACGTGATACAACAATTAGAAAATATTCCATAATTTTGTTAATACGGGATCGATCCGAATTCGGTTTGAAGCAGAGAAGAAGACAACCGCATGCATTAATTAGACAGACGTGATGGATACTTGATAAAAAAATCAACTGATAATAAAGTTATTGAAAACAAACCAACATTTTTATTAGTTGATTTGTGAAAAAAATCCACCACGTCCCAATTTTTCCTGTCATTTATCCAATTCAATTCGGTCATTTATTAACAAAACGGAATTTAGCAAAGTCTCTCGGTAATTCTTAAGCATGCCAAAGAGTATCATGAAGTTTCTGTTGGAGACCTAGGAATCCAACTGGAGGCCACACTTCGGCGGATGTTTTTTGTATGATAACCGCATAATGTTATCAATTTAATTGTCTTGTGCATGCAGCTTCTGTCGCCAGTATTTATTGAGATGGTTTGTTTTTAAAGGTGAAGTAAGGCTTCCATTTTTGGCTTTGAAACTTAATTTTACTTTGCACACGTCTGGGACTATATCACATAGTTAAAGGCAACGTACAAACAAACATCTGGCAACCATCTACGCAGAATGATCACCCTTTTAAAATGTTTGATCGCGGTTAAATGTACATTTTCTGTATACTTAGACTAGACAACACTTCATCCAAAGATTCAAGCCAGTAAACTGTAGATTACTTTGACAAAAAAGAGATACCCTGTTTTGTGTTGATGCATAAGGTTCTAAAAGGTGAGTCTCCAAGCTGTTAAAACGCGAAATAAATTGTGTTATGTGGTTGTACCATTTTCAGAAAAGACCCTGTAACGTAATTATAGGAAATGGGAAAGTTTCACAGCATCGTAATCAGGCCATCAAAAACAGGTTTTTCTCATCAACTGAGATTCAATTTAAAAAGAGTCTAGAATGATTATTCAATTTCATGATGGAAATTTAATTGGCTCCGTGCATTACATGGAATGTTTTTTTTTTTTTTTTTTTTTTTGAAGTCTCATTCAAGTTCCAGCCTACCATTTTGTCGCTTGTCTTACCCACCTATCAAGTAGCTGGTTTCTATGATCGCAACTGGTGTAGCGGTAGAAAACATCCAGACAATTGGAGTTTTACGTCCCACTCAACAGCTAAGGTCATATGGAGACGGGACCTCGGTTTAAAGTCTCGCCCGAAAGACTGGAGAGGCGGGGGGAACGAACCAGCGACCCCTGTCTTTCAAGTCCAATGCGTTACCACTCCAACGCCTCCGCCTCAACATCCAGACAAAAGAGGAAAATTTGTTAACTAGCATTTCGTCATTTTACTATTCTTCATACTCCTTCTTATTCATGCAATTTTCAACCTATGGTTCACATATAATCTTAACAATCCACTACTTCTTTGAATAGTAATAGATATTGTGCTTAAAATAGACTAAATTTACTATTAGGATTTGATACACCAACGATAATGTTTTTCGTAACTAGGATTTGATACACCAACGATAATGTTTGCCGTAGTTACGAAATTTCATCACAAGGTTAACGAAATACTATTATTTGTCCGAAATAACTTCACGTTTAAATGTATAGAATCGTTCTATTTTCAGTGTAGTTTGCGATTTAGTCGTTTGGTGAAAGATATAAAACAGTGTGACAGAATGCTGATCATAACCTTCCACAATAGCAGTGAATTTTGTGCTAAAATGAAATATGTTTACAGTTATGTTTTAATAAAGCGTCGGTGTTGTTATAAAATCTTTTAACTACGGATTGACTCAAGCCGTAGTTACGAGATTTTGTAACAACACATACAAAAATACTATTGCTTGTCCGAAATTACGCCACGTTTAGCTGGATAAAATCGTTCCGTATTAACATGACAATGTTTATTATATCAGATCAGATCAGATTTACATGAAACATATTTCCCAATGTTTATAAAAAATGTTAGGATTAATTAAGTATTTTGTAGATAAAGTTAACCTATGTTGTTACAATAATTATAACATTTCTCATATCAGTGGTAAAGATACACATTTCGACTGCTGAACGCAATACTGTTCTAAGTCACTTTTTGGCCAAAATGAGTTTTTGTCATCAATGTTTGTGTTTATCATAGGTGCATATATTCTGATTTTTTTCGGGAGAAAGGGCGGAGCCTAGTAAACGGTTATTACATTGAAGATTGAGGAGAAACAGCGTTTTCAATTAGCGGTAAATCGTCGGTGTTATTGCAAATTATTGTAACTGCAGCTTGAATCAAGCTGTATTTACGAGGTTTTATAATAACACGTTTTACAATCGCACAGTCTTTCAATTTCGAAATGTTTTCATGCTCGTGCCGCACGTTTTTCCCTTATGTTAACCAAGGTATCGAGAAGTAAACTCGTCGAATAACCTTTTGGCTTAGCCACACCCTTTCAGGTGAATAAAAACGCAATATATACTGTCAAAATTTTAGAGTTTAAATCAAGAAGGTTTTTGAGATATTCAATAATTCCATAAAAGTCTATCTCATTTGTTAAAATTCATTCCCTGCAATACTAGTCTAAGTCGACTTGGACTAGTATTGCAGGGAAAAAATGTACAAAACTCTACCAAAGTTGGAATGCAATACTAATCTATGTATCTAATTTTGTACTTTTTATTGGTTGTTCAGAGCCAAATCTTGTTCATTTACTTATTAACTTTGATATATAACATAGTATCATCTTCATGATGCTTTTTAGAACGACTATTCGTATAATGTGGTGAGGGCAATTCTAGTCACCCAGGCATCGCTGTTAGCGTAATGCTTTGGTTAAGTTTTCACAGGCACATTTTTCAAATCTCTGTTTCTACTAATGTTAATACTCTGAAACTTTGCACATGACTCTGTGACCATAATATCAGCCCCTAGGCAAATATTTGTCACTCTAACATATGATTAAGTTGAATTTTTACCCTTATGGACTTTCAAAACTATATCTGTGATAACATATTTTTCTGTAACAGCTTTTGCTTTCAAACTTTGCACATGCTTTTGTGACCATGCTCTAGGCAAAGAATCATTACTCTGGTATTTAATTTAATGGAATTTAATCCTTTTCGAACTTAGAACTTTTCAATATCTAGTACTTGATAGTTGCGCTTGGCTGTCAGGAGACAGCTCTTTTTATACATAGTTCTTTGAAGAAATATACTAGGCTAGGAAAGCAGTCACAATGTTAAACAAAACATTTTCACTTTCATTTTTGTATGCATAAATCCAATGATTTTTTTACCTGCGCATCCTGCTACATTTACTCATAATTTGGTCTCTTGGATGCAAAGTTTTAATTCTAGCGAGTCCCAGGATGCAACAATTTTTACAGATTTCTTATTAAAAATAGTGTATTGGACTCACTAAGCTAGTAGCTGGACTCATTGATATGGAATCCAGAGAGTCCTCAGGACTCACAGTCTTAAAATTGTAAAATAATCACTGTAAATCTTAATAATATTTCCTACTTGAGTTCTAATCTTCCTCAAGTACACTTTTAACAGGAATCATCCTGGTTCACCAATAAGCATATTCAAGGGCAAATTATTTTGAAATATGCAAGAAATAGTGTAATATTATCAAACAAAATATGCTTTTAATAGGTACCATATGACAATTTCTGTGTAAACCTCATAAGTGATTAGCAAGGAGTAATAAAGCTAAGTAAGCTCTCGTATTTAGCTTAAGTAACAGGGATGAGTAAATTAATATAGTAGGGGAGACCGGGGTTATTTCGGCCCCGGGGCAAGTTCGGCTAGTGGCTCTTTTGAGCCTGTCGACAGAGATAGAGAGCTCTGACCCGGATTTTAATGTCACTCATTGCGAAAGCTTTTCGCAGAAGGTCGAATTTAATACAAAAACATACAATTTAGAACACGATTCTGATTTTTAGACACTTTCAGTATTTTTCCACATTTACCGTATGTAAGTTTTAATTTATAGTACTATGCGCCAAGATTCAGATTTCATTTTTGTATATTTATGAAGACAATTAAGTCCTCTTTCATATTAAAACTAAAGATGAAGTGTTCATGTTATCTAAAAGAAGATATTGCGTGATGTTGACACCAGGTCTGTCTGGGGCTAGTTCGGCCTTTGGGGTTGGGGCAAGTTCGGCTACCACCAAACTTGCCCATGAATAAAAAGAATAATCGCTGTTACAATTGACATTTCTTGACGACTCTGAATATATCAATTGTTCAGACCTTAGAGCTCTAACAGAAATGTAAAAAAAGGACAAATTCAAAATCACAGGCCGAACTTGCCCCAGCCTCTACTTGTTATCCCGAATGTCCCCTTACTCACGATGATTTGACTGTTATAACAATGCTTTTTCAATTTATACCTTCATTTGGAAGTCGTATACAGATTCCTTTAAATTTAAACAGTCTAAAAATCAAATATAAGGATTTATAGGTCTGTGCATACCTTGCCCCAAGGGTGGGCCGAACTTGCCCCATGTATGGGGCAAGTTCGGCCACCACGATCAAAACTCTAAAATTTGAAATTCTCTTTATTGAAAAGAGACATATAAAAAAGGACAGACGCAGTTTGAAAGGCTTTCGCCTGTCGAACTTAAATATATAAATCACGCCCAAATAACTTTCATATCATTCAAAATATGAGCAATCGAAATTAGGGGGCCGAAATAGCCCTGGTCTCCCCTACTATTACTCTGGTATGCATCTAAGCAGAATATTCTTCCTTTAACTGACTTACAATATTGAATGATTGAAATCATTATATCAAGAAAATACTGAATTTATCTCAGCAGAGATCTGCAAAATGTCAAATGATAAATAAACAAGAGGACCATGATGGTCCTAAATCGTTCACCTAAAGATAATACTTTGCTATTTCTACTTTGATTATACTGAAATCGAGATCCATCCAAGATCATCCAAGATCTTCTTGATTGGTCAATATTTCTGGTTGAAAGAGCACGGTGGAGATTGTGCATCATGGGATGTATAACGACTACATACAAATAAATCTTGATTCTGGTAAGATATTTTGCAATAACTTCCTTATTTCAGCATCAATTTTCAAATGATTTGTTGCATGTACCAGCCTTATTTGTCTTTCATCGGATAAATACTGGTAGCTTGTAAGAAAACTCTAGGTACTTTTCCCAAAATATTAACCCAACCACCGGGAAAGCAAAATGGTAACAACTACAACTTCGGGTAAGAATTTTTGCAATAACTTTCTTAATTCTGAGTCAATTTACAGAGCGCTTTCCTTAGATGTATGGCATATTTGGAAACATCTTGTACCTTTCCCAAAAATTGATCCTAACTGACCACAAAAACGATCTGAACTTTTTGTTGTTTTTCTGATGGGTTGGGATCATTTTTTTCAAAAAAGTACAAGGATTCCACAAACAATTTATATATGTGAGGAAAGATCTCAATAAGTCAGGGTACATGCAACAAACCGCTTGAAAATTGACGCAAAAATAAGAAAGTTATCAAACAATTTCTTACCTGAAGCGGGGCAAATTTGTCCGTATACGGCACCAATCACATAATGCACAATCTCCACCGTGAGAGTGATAGTGTAAACAAAATTGAAAACTGTAATTTTGTCGAACTCAAGGGCAGATAACTCATGAAATTCTACTCTGATTATGCAGAAATTTTAATCTTATGGTCACCAACATTGTTTCCAAGCTTTGTCTTGATTGGTCATTACTTGTAGTTGTTAGAGTAAAAACAAAGTCGAAAACGCAAATTTTGTAAAATTCGCAGCCACATCATTCACTCATGACTTTGAGATCCAATCAAATGGAAAATCAAACTCATCTGATATCTTATTGTCACCAAAGTTGTGTCCAGGTTTCGTCTTGATTGGTCAATAATTGAAGATGTTAGAGTGTAATCAAGGTTGAAAACATCAATTTTGTTAAATTCAAGGGCTGATAACTCATAACCTTAAAATGAAAGACAAACACATCCAAGATAATATCATTAACAACATTGTGTCAAAGTTTCGTCTTAAATGGTCAATAATGAAAGATGCTATATAGAGTGTAAATATAGTTGTAAACAGCAATTTTGTCAAATTCAAGGGTGTATAACTCAAACTTCAAAATGAAAGTCAAACACATCTGAGATAATATCATTAAGAAAGTTGTGTCCAAGTTCCGTCTTGAATGGTCAATAATTGCAGATGCAAGAGTGTAAACAAAGTCGAAAACAGTGGAAAACGCAATTATATCAAATTCAAGGGCAGATAATTCATGACTTTCTAATCCGATCAAAATAAAACTTTTCTGATATCTAATGATCCTCAACGTTGGGTCCAAGTGTTACCTTGATTGATAAATATTTGAAGATCTTAGAGTGTAAACAAAGTAAAAACTAGCTATTTTTGACATTCAAGGGCAGATAACTCTGGATTTCCTGGTCTGATCCGGCTTATAATTGAACTCATTCAATAACTTATGACCATACTTTTTTTTCTTGTTTTGTCCAACTTTGGTAAAGGTTGAATGATATTTGCAGATTCTAGAATGTAAACAACAAATTGTTGAAGGACAGACAGACATACAGATGGATGATGGACATAAACTGACAACAATAGCTCACCTTGAACACTTTGTGCTTAGGTGAGCTAAAAAGAATGCCCTCTGTACAAGTATACAACAGACAGAATTGGGCAAACATTGTTCCACAACTGAACTGGTATACCTCATGATAAATGACCTGGCATAGCATTTTGGCTAGGGCTGTTCTGCCAATTCAATTATCATGAGCTAAACCAATGGGCTACTAATGACTTTATATAAACATAATTCATTTACATTACATTTATATTACAACACATTTTATGTAAATGCATGAAATTAAATGATTAAGATGTTTTTGCAAGCTTATCCTTAAAGTTTTAAATTTCCCAATTTCTATTTTCTTCTTTTATAATCAAACCCTTTCCCTAACAAGACCTAGATTTGACACTCTGATTTTTTTTTGAAAACTGTTAAATATCCACTTAATTAATATCAGAGTAGGATCTACGCCTAGAGGCTGATATCATGGTCGCAGAAGGATGAAAGTTTGAAAGCAATATCTCCATCAGAAACATAGTTATTACAGATGTATGACAAATTGCACACAAAAAAAATTAAGCTTTATTTTTAAAGTTTGAAAAGGGATATTCTATTAAGTTAATTGTCAGAGTAACGAATCTTTGCCTATAGACTGTGGTCACAGAAGCAAGTACAAAGTTTCAGACCAATAGCATGAGTAAGAACAGAAATGACACTTGCAGGTTAAAACATAACCAAAGTTAACCAGGATACAAACACCAATACAGACACTTGCTCGACCATACTAAACCCCATATTCTATGAATAATCATGCTAAAAATGCTTGGTAAAAGAAGGGCATAACCAATTTCTTATTTTGCCTCAACATCATCTGTGCGTTATTGTACTTAAATCCTCTCTTCACTACATGTAACATCCATTTGGTCATTGCTGCAGTGTTCAAATAAAACCACCAAACTATTTTGTCGTTTGGGAAACTCTATGCTGCTTACAAACTAATGCAATCAAAGGAGAATAAAACATAGAATAGTATTGCAGTCAATAATTTTGTCCCATGTATTCAATTTTTACATGCAATACTAGTCTATATCAACTTGGACCAGTATTGCATTCAAATTCTGACATCAAAACTGCTGATATTTTACTGCAATACTAAGCTAAGTCAACAAAATCATATTTCTCTTTTATCATAAACTTTAATGAAAAATGTAATAAATATAATTTAATCTTGTCTATCAGATTATATAATATCAAAAATTCAGATCATTTCATTCAGTTTTGACAAAATGGAAATGTTTTTTTCCTTCTCCTGAAAAATGATGAAAAATGACTTAGAACAGTATTGCGTTCAGCAGTCGATTTGCTATCATTTATATTTTAATGGAAACAGATAAATTGAACCATTTTTTTTTGAAAATTCGCAGAACTTTCGATTTGCCTCTTTGTATAAGCAATAAATTCGTTTTCGCCTTATTAAAAGCCCATAATTTTGAATAATTGAGTGGTGTTTAAGCATCGGCATTTTTTTTTTTGTTTTGTCTCAATATTTTCCCAAGCAGTTGCTAATAGGGACGTCAAAACCAAATCTTGTTAGGGAAAGGGTTGCATTTACTCTAACAAATAGCCATGGATTTTGTGCTAAAAATAGACCGGGTTAACCGTTATGTTTTGATAAACCGTCGGTGTTGTTATAAAATCTCGTAACTACGGCTTGAGTCAAGCCGTAGTTACGAGATTCTAAAACAACATCAACGATATGCTATTGTTTGTCCGAAATTACGTCACTCTTTATAAGGTAAAATCATTCCCTATTAAATATCTTGTTATATATCGTCGGTGGGGAGTCAAAACCTAGTAACTCCAGCTTATTCAAGCTGTAGTTACGAGGTTTTGACTCCCCACCATCGATATGATTGTCCATGACAAGCACGTGCAAACGCATGGTTCTGAACTGAAATTTGTCCTCGTGGCTTTAGTATGCCCCTGTATCGGGACATCGGTGGCATATTTTTTACCGTTGCCTTTCTGTCTGTCATTCCGAAAACTTTTCATGAAAACTTAAAACAGGTATTTTCTCCAAACAAGATCTGTCCGAAGACAGCGCGCTCGACCTTCTAAGTTGCTTAGTATAAAGGGGGCATAACTCCAAATATAGTGTAGCCAGGGTCATGGGCCCTGGTAGTAAGGTAGAGAGTTTGATGGTGAATAATCCAAGTTTTGGTTGAATCCCTTTGATAGTATGGAAGTTATTGATGTTTGAAAAAACTTAAACCTTTGTTGCAACGCCAACGCTAGTTGCAATAATGTAACCGAAACCTTTTTGAATTTTGATCTGGGTTTCGGTTACAATTCCTTCCTATTCGTTTCAATGGAGCAGGTGCTGGAATAATTCATTCCAGCAAGTTTATCATGGCCAAACTTCAAAATAAAGCTATGGAATGAAGTAAGAATGTTACCTGACAACAGGTTAACTATTTTTCTGTTAATCCAGCATAGTTTTATGTTGAAATCACTTTCAAATAAAGTTCAATTCAATTTTGAAGCGGAGTACCCACCAATTTTATTCTACTGAGACTTGAATTTTCCGCTGGAAGAGTTTGAGTTTATTGGGGTTTTACGCCGTTTTCAACTACCAGGGTCATATCGCGGCGGCTGGAGCACCTACCCATGGATTCCTGTTTTTCTCAAACCAGTACTACCACAACACCCTTACCGAGCCTCCAGCTGCTCGCCCACTTAGGTTAACGATTTCAAACCCATTGGTGGGTGACAATTTTGTCAGAAAGGGTATTAGCCGCGGCCGGGTATCGAACCCGGGACCTCTCGTATGAGGGTCAGATGCGCTACCAACTGCGCTAAGGCCGCGGCCTTCCGCTAGAAAAAATAATTGATAACAATTCTTGTTGATACTTTTGAATTGAATTTGTGCCATGGAATATCTTTTAATGGGAAACACATCTGATTAGATATGTTAGTATTCAAAAATTTATGCAAGAAAATGTGTTTTCCACTCTTTTGTCTTGCTCCACAAGAAGGAAAAGTTGGACTCGTAGCCACAAACCAATACCCATCAAGTTTGTGGCTACGATATCGCAGCTACGCCAACGCCCGGGTGACAGTATAATTTTTCATTAAGCTCTCATTTTATTCGAAAAGTCGAGCTAAAAACAGCTATTTCGGGGACGAAAGTGTTTCACAAACAAATATTGTTTACCGTTTTAATCGTGTCCACTTTTTCCGAACCTAGAGTATGATTGGTGCAAAGAAAGGTCACAGATCATGACCCCCCTAACGGGTGCCTTTTAGATGTTACTGAAAAAACTAGTATATAGGATTCTAATTAGATTGTGAACAATATTTACCTGTAACAAATTGCACATTTTCTTTTGTGTGTCAGTATATTCAGAAAATTATTGAAGCGTTAAAATAGTTATATCGATTCACGTGAAAATTGATTAACACAACTGTATATGGGAGATTTGTTAAATCACAGTCAGTGTTACACGTTCAGCACGTGCAAGTGGTTTTACGTTCAGTCGAATCGCGACGATTATCATTATGCCCCCTTTCGAAGAAAATGGGGGTATATTGATTTGCAAGTGTCGGTCGGTCGGAAGGTCGGTCGGTCGGTCGGTCGGTCGGTCGGTCTGTCCGTAGACCAAACCTTGTCCGGAGCATAACTCGAAAAGTATTAAAGGTAGAATCATGAAACTTCACAGGTGGATAGATCTCATCATGGAGAGGTGCAGTGCACAAGAACCGTAACTCTGCCGATCAAATTTTTGGAGTTATTGCCCTTTGTTGATTTTCAAACTTGATTCTTGTCCGGAGCATAACTCAAAAAGTATGTTAGGTAGAATCATGAAACTTTACAGGTGGATATGTCTTATTATGGAGAGGTGCAGTGCACAAGAACCGTAACTCTGCTGATCATATTTTTGGAGTTATTGCCCTTTGTTGATTTTCAAACTTGATTCTTGTCCGGAGCATAACTCGAAAAGTATTAAAGGTAGAATCATAAAACTTCACAGGTGGATAGATCTCATCATGGAGAGGTGCAGTGCACAAGAACCGTAACTCTGCCGATCAAATTTTTGGAGTTATTGCCCTTTGTTGATTTTCAAACTTGATTCTTGTCCGGAGCATAACTCAAAAAGTATGTTAGGTAGAATCATGAAACTTTACAGGTGGATAGATCTCATTATGGAGAGGTGCAGTGCACAAGAACCGTAACTCTGCTGATCATATTTTTGGAGTTATTGCCCTTTGTTGATTTTCAAACTTGATTCTTGTCCGGAGCATAACTCAAAAAGTATGTAAGATAGAATCATGACACTTTACAGGTGGATAGATCTCATTATGGAGAGGTGCAGTGCACAAGAACCGTTACTCTGCCGATCATTTTTTTGGAATTATTGCCCTTTGTTGATTTTTTAACTTGATTCTTGTCCGGAGCATAACTCAAAAAGTATGTTAGGAAGAATCATGAAACTATACAGGTGGGTAGATCTCATTATGGAGAGGTGCAGTGCCTAAGAATCGTAACTCTGCTGATCATCTTTTTGGAGTTATTGCCCTTTGTTGATTTTCAAAGTTGATTCTTGTCCGGAGCATAACTCAAAAAGTATGTAAGGTAGAATCATGACACTTTACAGGTGGATAGATCTCATTATGGAGAGGTGCAGTGCACAAGAACCGTAACTCTGCCGATAAAATTTTTTGAGTTATTGCCCTTTGTTGATTTTATAACTTGATTCTTGTCCAGAGCACAACTCAAAAAGTATGTAAGGAAGAATCATGAAACTTCACAGGTGGATAGATCTCATTATGGAGAGGTGCAGTGCACAAGAACCATAACCTTGCCGATCAACTTCTTGGAGTTATTGTCCTTTGTTGATTTTAACACTTAATTCTTAACCTTGCCTATATCTCATGTATTTTTACACATACAGACTTGATATATCACACATAGATACCTCCTATCAACATCAATCACATTTGACCATGACCTTGGACCTTGTGACTTTGACCTTGGAGTTTGACCTACTTTGAAAAAAAATTAAACCGGGCATATATCTCATGACCTGTTACACATACAGCCTTGATATTTCACACATGGATACCTCCTACCAAGACCTTTCACAATTGACCATGACCTTGGACCTTGTGACCTTGACCTTGGACTTTTACCTACTTTTATAAAATTTAAACATAGCTGATATATCATGTCCTTTTACACATACAGCCTTGATATTTGACACATGGACACCTGACCGAGACCTTTCACATTTGACCATGACCTTGGACCTTGTGACCTTGACCTTGGTGTTTGACCTACTTTTATAATACATTAATCTGGCCTATATTTTATGTCATTTTACACATACAGCATTGATATTTCACACATGGTCACTTCCAACCAAGACATTTCACATTTGACCATGACCTTGGACCTTGACCATGAAGTTTGACCTACTTTTAAAAAACTTAAACTAGGCCTATATTTCCTGTCCTGTTACCTATACAGTCTCGATATCTTACACATGGACACCTCCTACCAAGACCTTTCACCTTTGACCATGACCTTGGACCTTGTGACCTTGACCTTGGTGTTTGACCTACTTTTATAATACATTAATCTGGCCTATATTTTATGTCATTTTACACATATAGCCTTGATATTTCACACATGGTCACTTCCAACCAAGACATTTCACATTTGACCATGACCTTGGACCTTGACTTTGGAGTTTGACCTACTTAAAAAAACTTTAAACTATGCATATATCTCATGTCCTGTTACCTTTACAGCCTCAATATTTTACACATGGACACCTCCTACCAAGACCTTTCACATTTGACCATGAGCTTGGCCTGTGTGACCTTGACCTTTGATTTTTACATACTTTTAGAAATCTTTAACCTAGCCTTTATCTTTTGTCCTATTACACCTACAGCCTTGATATTTCACACATAGACACCCCCTACCAAGACCTTTAACATTTGACCATGACCTTGAATATTGCAACCTTGACCTTGGAGTTTGACCTACTTTTAAAAAACTTAAACCAGGCATATATATAATGTCCTTTTACACCTACAGCCTTGATATTTCACACATGGACACCTCCAATCAAGCTCTTTCACATTTGACCATGACCTTGACTTTGGCATTTGGCCTACTTTTAAAAACTTTAATCTGGCCTATATTTCATTTTACTTTTACATATACAGCCTTGATATTTCACACATAGACACCTCCTACCAAGACCTTTCATATTTGACCATGACCTTGGACCTTGTTAACTTGACCTTGGACTTTGACCTACATCAAATGCAGGCACTTGAAGGGGGCATATATGTTTTACAAACATCTCTTGTTTATTCGGGTTTGATAAGACACATAAATGTAGGTCGTGAGTTTTATAGTATATTTCAGAAAAGAACAGGGTTTTGTTACCTTTTTTCTGTTCACGTAGGGTCAAATATGTGAAAATAAAAAGGATGGTATTCATTATATTTTAAACATTAGCAGTTTTAGCTTTATCCAGAAGTCAAAACGTTTGCACATGGGCAACCTCCAATCATCTAAAGCCTTCTTATCAAATTTTGCGTATCTAAAGCTGTCATATCTGACAGTACCACGTCGCCAAACAATTATGAATAGGCCGAACAGCTCAGTCGATAACGAATTTTATAACCCATGGAGTTTCGGTTTTAACTCCACATT
Organism: Fragum sueziense; assembly: GCA_963680895.1. Lineage (NCBI taxonomy): Eukaryota > Metazoa > Mollusca > Bivalvia > Cardiida > Cardiidae > Fragum > Fragum sueziense. The sequence continues at coordinate 66,050,661 of OY804596.1, read as the reverse complement.
GGCAAATGGCCTCCATTGCTTTGCTTTAAATGTCCTAACGGACAACTTGGCAGAGTGTACAAACTTTGGTGATCGTCAACCAAATGATTGGACACTATTTTAAACAAATTGACAGTATTTTCTTTTTAGAAAAATTGCGTAAATAATTTTTTTTTCAAAAAATTTATTCATTACCCAGACACCAGTCCGTTTGCCCATGAGCAAATTCACTTCCCTAAGGCATCTAGCGGCGGAAACAGCATATTGCTAACTCGTACTTTGCCACACCTCGTCCTGTAAAGAGAATCATCAAACAATTTTGAAAAGACCGAATAGTTCAGTCGATAACGAATGTTGATCAAAGTGGTATCAGTTTTAATTCCAGATTAAGGATCCGCTAAACAGTTTGACAGTGAATTTGCGCCATTGCTGGCTCCAAGTTAGACAAGTTTTTCAGTAAAAATGTGTTTTATGTTCTGTTACATCATGATTTAAACATGCCATAGGCATAGTTCATTTGACAGAAAGAACAAAGTTGAGCACCAAATTCAACAAGACAAGTCGAAAATTTGGCATTTCTCCCAAAACAAGCAACTTTTTCTAGACAACAAATTTTCTTCTTTGAGATATGCCAATATAATGTGCACATTCTAGTCCAGGTAGTACTACCTTGATATGTCAATATACCACAGCAGTTTTCATGATATTCCCCAAAGACCATTCCCGCCCATGCTTTTTCATCGGACGCCATTTGCAAAATCCATCGACTCCTATTCAGTAGTGTTTTGGGGGCATAAAAAGATAGGCAGCGAAAAAAAAAAAAAAATGAAAAGTACCTTTAAATTAGGTTCATTTTTCATCTTCAAGTACGATGCATTACATCGATCGCGTCTTCATCTTCATATAATCGTCGATTTAAATGTCACTCAATCGTTTCCGGCCTTCTCTTGTAAACAGTGGCTTCATACGAGCATATTCGTATCTTTGATAAAAGTTATTTTTCGTGACTATTATCAAGATTTTCAGTTGTAATTGTCCTATTTATTATATTTACAAATATCTATAAAAATTCGATCGGTAAATCAACAAAAAAGTTTCGCAAAATTCGGAACTATTTTCAGCGTTATTTGGTTGTGCCGGGAACCAGCATCCTCGAATTTGTAAACAAAAAGGCAAACATCGAACAGATCTGCGTAAAAAAAACATATTTAATGATTGGTGAGTTGTCAGACACATTAGAATTGATATCTGAAAGGTGGTGTACGTATTACTATTCTTCGATTTTCAAAGAAGCTGGACTATGCCATGCATAAATATGAAATAATTTGCACCGGAAATGGACTCTCTTCATGTATTGAATTTTTTTCGAAAACTATTTTATTTCGCAAAGACAAAACGTGCATGCATAATAAATACAATATGCATTCCGTCTCTACACAAAAAATATTTTAAACGATATATCAAACGAAATTATATTGTAGCATAATTTAAGAAATGTATGGTGTAAAGCTACGACCATTACAAATTAGTAGCGTCCAGATATGTATCATGCTTTTTTGATAATTTTCCTTGCAATTACCGAGCAATACAACATTACAACAAAGGGAATGTTATGCTAACTTATAACACAATTCTGATAACAAGATACCTTGAAAATATGTTTACACTTTTGGAATCAATATGAAAAATGTAAGTGGTGTGTCAATAGAAAAATGGGGAAAGGTAATTATTATCATGTGACATATGTCTTCACTGTAGGAACCATCACTGATTTATTTCAGTTCAACAAATAAAGAAAAATAACAATTTTATTAGAAAACTTACTTTGATTGCTTGAGAATATGGCCAAATATTTTAACCATACATAGTGTTTCAAAAAAATAGTTCCACCTTGAATTTTATATGAAAAATGAAGAAATGTCCAAAGTTTATTTCGTAAATGCACGTTTTTTGTAGAAAGTAACTTCATGTAAGTAGTAGTACTACCAAGTTTAGACCATGGTGTATGTTTGTGTGAAAAACTAGCCAACTTCATTCAAGGATAACTATGTTCTCGGTTTTCCTGGAAGTCGTCCTTTTTCGCAATGTTTTGATTATGCTTTACAAGGTAGACCAGAATTAAGTTGCTTAATATCTGCTACTCATGCAGAGCTTTAATTTGATATATACTGAGAGGCAAAAATAAGTATACACCCCAGTTCTTCCACGTATTCTAAGAAAACCATGTATAGATTATTACGATTTCTAAACGCCACTGATGAAGGTCGTTTGTTTTATGTAGGCCTACACTTCTTCGCCTATCCGTCTATCTGTCCTTCCTTCCGTTGCGAAGGTTTTTTCCTATCATACAGCGGCATCGAAAAAGGGGATTTAAGAAATGAATTAACACAATAATTCACGTTGACACAAACCCTACATTTAAGAACGGATTTGGATAGAATGTTCGCAGAAAGAGCCTAGTTACCTAGAACCATGCGTATATTGCTAGTGCTTTCCATAAAATGATGCGTCATGGCAAAAGGGGGCTTGATGCAAACAAGTTATCTGACATAACTCATTCTAAATTTATACACGAATTTTGATAAAATTTGCACAGGATGTTCCTATGCTACCTGAGTAAGTTTATATTGTGTCACGTTTCTTTCGTATTATGTTGCGTCATAGAAAAATGGGTCTTAATGACAAAAATGGGTATGTTGATCGTTTTCTACCAGCCACCGAGAATTGTGTTATGATATTAGAGAAAATTTAACGTTGTGATTTGTTGTGATAATTGATAAAGAATTTCAATAAGGATTAATAGCAATATTTGATGCTCCACTAAGTCGCACGTGCAAAATTTGCAAGATCGGCATGTAGCAAGAGTACAGGTAGTCAAGCAATTTCAGGTAAAATTTAACAAGACTGCATTATTGGTCTAGGAGTAGGAATTAATAGTGCAAAATTTTGAGTCGATATGATGGAAATTAAGAGAGATATCGAAAATCAAAAAGTGTATACTTTCTTTTGCCTCTGAGTATATAATATGGCATATACATGTTAAGAATAAATGCAAAAATAACTTTGAATTTTGTGTACATACCGAATTTACCTGAACCTTAATATCCTCTTTGGCCTGAAATGAAATGTGCCCTTTCCATTTTTTCACGATTGTTCGACTGTGCTATGTTGAGCGTTGACCAAATACTTTGACAACATTTGAAAAGGTAGACAATTATTTTTTTGAAAGGAATTTCGTGAATGTTGTTTCTAAAGGCTATTCTTTACCCAGACACCAATCCGTTTGCCCATGAGCAAACTCACTTCTCGAAGACATCGTGTGGCGAAAACAGCAAATTGAAAACTCGTATTCCTCATCCTGTAAAGAGAATCATCAAACAAGTAGTTCAGTCGATAAAGGGTGTTGAATCAAGGCGCATCAGTTTTAATTCCAGATTAATGTCCTCTTTGGCATTAAATGAAATGTGTCCTAAATGCAATGTGTCCTGTCCTAAATGAAATATGTCCTTTCCATTTTCACGATTGTACGATTGTGCTTTGTTGAGCGTTGACCAAATGGTTGGACAACATTTGAAAAAGTGGACAATTATGTTCTTAAAGAAATTTCGTGAATGTTATTTTTAGCTCGACTTTTCGAAGAAAATGAGAGCTTATACTGTCACCCGGGCGTCGGCGTTGGCGTTGGTGTTGCAACCAAGGTTAAAGTTTTTTCAAACATCAATAACTTCCATACTATCAAAGAGATTCAACCCAAACTTGGAATACATGTTCACCATCACACCCTCTACCTTACTATCAGGGCCCATGACCCTGGGACCACCCTATTTGGAGTTATGCCCCCTTTATACTAAGCAACTTAGAAAGTCGAGCGCGCTGTCTTCGGACAGCTCTTGTTAAAGGTTATTCTTTACCCAGACACCAATCCGTTTGCCCATGGGCAAACTCACTTCTCGTAGACATCGTGCGGCGAAGTCAGCATATTGCAAACTCGTATTTTGCCATACCTTGCCCTGTAAAGAGAATCATCAAACAGGGTACATCGATTTAATTCCTTATTGGGAAATTTCCTCTTTGGCTCTAAGGTAGAATACCCATGGTGTGGTCATTTTGAGATTCATAAAACTTTTGGTGTGTACAGTGACAAAGTACACATTTCTATTTCTTTGTCTGAAACTTTCAAATGAGAAATAGATCTAGTCATTGACATATTCCTTGTTCATGGTTTGTTCTGAATGGCTGAAGATATAATTAATTTCATGTCTTAGTTTGTCCAAGATCTGCCTTCCGTTGCACTGCCATATCACCAAGTTTTTTAATCTGTTGATCGATGATGGCAAAAAATGCACTTCTTTGTTTTCTTCGGTTAGGCCTTGCTGTTGAATCTAAGTCAGGTAATTTAAACTACGTGGTCTCCAAAAAAGACCTAATAGCCATGAAATTGGTCTGTTCTGTTGAAATCACTCTAGTTGGACATAGATTGAACTCTAATTCTTCACATATTGATTCACTGTTAGTGATGAAAGTGTCACTTTTCGCAGGATAGGATTCTCTACCTTGGATTTCAGAGATTTTCGGAGGCATTCGTCTCGTACAGTGCTGTACCAGTTTTGGGTGTATATTCATTGAATTGTTGGTAATTAAGGGTGAATATAGCTTGCTGGTTGACTTGGCTCTCTGGTTTATTTCTGTGTACCTGAATTGCAAACAAAATCAAGATTTCCCTGCATCAATGAATATAGATGTACATGTATAAGATTATGAAAAATGAAACAAAAATGTAAAAAATAAAGTAATGTAAGATGAACTAGAACTGACTCTAAGCATTAACAGATTTACAAGTAGAAAGCCCGACTCTCCCCTCAGGCCAGAATTCTTTTTAAAATATCAAAGTTTTGAATATGTTTTTGGATAGTTGTTCTTTTAGCAAAAACCAAAGTAAATGAAATTGTTCAATACTTTGCTTATAGCTAATACAAAGTAAAAAAAAAAAAAAAAAAAAAAAAACAAAACAAAACAAAAACAACAACAACAACAACAACAAAAAACCAAACCCAACAACAAGGTAGCCTGAATAGTTCCACTGGCTTTACTGAAAGAATTATCTCATGATTTATTGTAAGTCAGGCACTGCAATTTTTTTAGAATTATTTCGTGATTTTTCCAATTCTGATAAGCCCCCGCCCTATCACGCGCACATTAAATGACTAATAAAAATTTAAGTAAAGGGCCACTTATTAAAGGGGCCCATTCTAGGTTTTTATGCTTCTGAACTGTTCGGGAACACATATTTGTTCAAGGAAAAACAATTTGCAATGCATAAAAACCTCAAACACGGCGAATAACCACCTTTCCTTTGCTATAGATAAATCCTTTACAAGCGTGTTTACACATTCTATTTTTACTTCAAAACGAGACAAGGTCAAGGTCAACGAGACACACCTCCGCGGTATTAACACCCCGTACAACCGGCTGTGTCGATGACCGTGACCTTATTTGCGAGGGATACGTGAAAATGTTTATTTTGTACAAACACTGAACATTTATACGCGTATTTATCAACTGTAGAATACCAAAGATCCTTTCGTTAATTTATAAAAGTAAATTCATTTGACCTACCATGCACATGACATCAGATGCCGAATCTGTCTTCGCATACTTTCGACGCAGTCGGTTGTACGGTGTGTTGAATCTCGCTGAACACAGATGACGTACCTCTGACGTAATTGATTTTTGAAGATTGGGCATATGTAGCCGTTACAAAACAAACACAAGGACAATAAAAACGGGCTGCACGGTATTGACTTGGATTTTAATACTTAATAAAGCTTGATAAGTGCTAACAGTGGACCTAAGTGATGTACCCCTTGGTAATTTCATACGTTATTTCTGGTTTGTAATTATTGTGCCATTTGCATTTTCGACAGCCTAGCTTGCCCCCCTTTAAAGAAATATTTCTGCCATTTGTTCTATATTGACCAAATGGAAGGAAAGGTTAACACACGAACGAACCTCTGATCAGCCCGGCCCTGAGAAGCCCACATTAATCAACCAATAAAAAATCACTATTAATTTAAGTAAAGGTACACTCAAGAAACATTTCTGCAAAGCTTGGTTTGAATTGGCCTTTTAGTTGATTTTTATACGCCTGAAGGGTCGTATTATGTTACGGCCTGGTCGTCAGTCCGTCTTTCCGTCCGTTAGCAATGTCTTGTGCGCGCAACTCCTACAGTTTTGATCGGAATTTGATCTAACTTGCCAGAAAAATTTCCCTTGTGTCTAGTTATGCACTCTGCTTACGAAATTTAGATAATTATCCGTTCTTGAATTATCTGTCCTTGAATTTTAAAAAAAAACTCCCACCTTCTTGTCTGCACAATTTGTTACCATGCATGTCTGGTTGTGCAAACCGCTTACAAAATTGTTTCATACTTGAATTATCTGCCCTTAATTTAAAATAAATGGCTACAGAAGCTTTCCGTGATTTACTGTATACCGATAAGCACCGCGCCACCACGCTTATATTTATTGACCAATCAGAATTCTTGGAACAATTAAAAGTAAATTGCAATTAAAGAGACATTTATTCCATGTTTGCATAAAAATGATCCGCTTGTTTTAGAGAAGATTATTAAAAGTTAAAAGACCGCCCTGCCACGCCCACATTAATCAACCAATCAACATTTTCACGAATAATTTAAATTAAGAAACAAAAAAACATAGTTTCTACTATGTTTGGTGTACATTGGCCCAATGGTTTATTTCTTTAAACATATTTGGTGATTTCTCCAAGTCTAATAAGCCCAAGCCATCATTTATTGATTAATCAAAATTGTTTGAACAATTTAAGTAAAGGGCCACTATTGAAAGGAACATTTCTGCCAAGTTTGGTCTAAATTGGCCGACTGGTTTCAGAGAAAAGGAATTAATTTTTAAAGAAAAAGTTAAGGCACGCACGCACGACGGACACAACGGAGATAAAAATATTGTAATTAAAACCAACAAATCTTGCCATGTCATATTCTTTGTATCTTTCACTTTAAACAAGTGGAATATACCAAAGCTGATAGATTGATTACGGATATCATCTATTCAACGTTTTCGTTTGTTGGCTATCGATAGATATTTCAAAGTGAAATGAAACATACCCAATTAAATGGCAACTTTCAACACTCACTCATACCATATGTTTTTTATCTAAAACTTTCATTTCAATTACAAAATTCGCACTGCTAATGAAGTACCGTCATTTGTCATCCATCCGTAACTACATTTGTCTCGGGTTGTACTTTAACGTATACAACCCATCATTAGCACCAAATAGCCAGAGGCGAAATTTGAAAAGTACCAGTAATTCCTAAACTGTGTTACATTTCCATTCCAAATACAAACATAAGCATTTTGAACGGCTTAGAATATTGAATTAATGCATACTTGTGGAAATATTTGACAAATATGTTCAAAATTACCTCCCTTGTATATGAATATAGAGTAAAATAATATTTGTGAATTATTTCCTTCTTGAAACATAATCTTTAAATCCGGCAAGGCGAATCAACTTATGTGAAGTTTATTTACAAGTGTGTGTAATTTGATTCATTTTGTATGGCTAGAAAGTGGAGTTTTTAATGATGGGACATATACCTTAAAACAAAGACCTCCTCCGTATAATGAAATGACCACAACGTTTGATAGGGACGTAATTCCTTCTACAAATTAAATTCCTCTTCATGATTTGTAAGTGGCTTCAAATGTCTACAAATGCTAGTTTATGCATGCCACGAATCACAGTGGAATACGCCGTTTCATCTCTGTGAATCATTAGATTTAAAGACAATTCAGTTACAAAGAAATCCAATTAAATTCCATCCTAGATTCGTCTTGTCGAATGACAAACATACCTATAAGACGTTTTGTTAGCTAGGATCTGCAAAAAGAGTCCTTGTGGTATTTGTGACCAACATTTGTGGTATTTGAGACAAAAATGGGAAAAGACAAATATATGAACAAGAGATGTTTGTAAAACATATATGCCCCCTCAAGGGCCTACATTTGATGTAGGTCAAAGTCCAAGGTCAAGTTAACAAGGTCCAAGGTCATGGTCAAATATAAAAGGTCTTGGTTGGAGGTGTCTATGTGTGAAATATCAAAGCTGTATATGTAAAAGTAAAATGAAACATAGGCCAGGTTAAAGTTTTTAAAAGTAGGCCAAATGCCAAGGTCAAGGTCATGGTCAAATGTGAAAGGCCTTGGTTGGAGGTGTCCATGTGTGAAATATCAAGGCTGTAGGTGTAAAAGGACATGATATATATGCCTGGTTTCAGTCGTTTTAAAAGTAGGTCAAACTCCAAGGTCAAGGTTGCAATATTCAAGGTCATGGTCAAATATGAAAGGTCTTGGTAGGAGGTGTCTATGTGTGAAATATCAAGGCTGTAGGTGTAATAGGACATAAGATAAAGGCTAGGTTAAATATTTGTAAAATGATGTAAAAATCAAAGGTCAAGGTCACACAGGCGAAGATCATGGTCAAATGTGAAAGGTCTTGGTAGGAGGTGTCCATGTATAAAATATTGAGACTGTATAGGTAACAGGACATGAGATAAAGGCCTAGTTTAAGTTTTTTAAAAGTAGGTCAAACTCCAAGGTCAAGGTCCAAGGTCATGGTCAAAAGTGAAATATCTTGGTTGGAAGTGACCATGTGTGAAATATCAAGGCTGTATATGTAAAATGACATAAATATAGGCCAGGTTAATGTATTATTAAAGTAGGTCTAACACCAAGGTCAAGGTCACAAGGTCCAAGGTCATGGTCAAAGGTGAAAGGTCTTGGTCGTAGGTGTCCATGTGTCAAATATCAAGGCTGTATGTGTAAAAGGACATGATATATCGGCTAGGTTAATTTTTTTTTAAAGTAGGTCAAAGTCCAAGGTCAAGGTCACAAGGTCCAAGGTCATGGTCAAATGTGAAAGGTCTTGGTAAGATGTGTCCAAGTGTGAAATACCAAGGCTGTATGTGTAATAGCACATAAGATAAAGGCCCAGTTTATTTTTTTTTTAAAGTAGGTCAAACTCCAAGCACAAGGCCACATGGTCCAAGGTCATAGTCGTATGTGATAGGTCTAGGTCGGAGGTTTCCATGTGTCAAATATCAAGGCTGTATGTGTAAATGGACATGATATATCGGCCAGGTTAAAGTTTTTTAAAAGTAGGTCAAACTCCAAGGTCAAGGTCACAAAGTCCAAGGTCATGGTCAATTGTGAATGGTCTTGGTAAGATGTGTCCATGTGTGAAATATCAAGGCTGTATTTGTAAAAGGTCATGAGATATATGCCGGGTTTATTTTGTTTTAAAGTAGGTCAAACTCCAAGGTCAAAGTCACAAGGTCCAAGGTCATGGTTAAATGTGAACGATGTTGATAGGAGGTATCTATGTGTGAGATATCAAGGCTGTATGTGTAAAAGGACACGGGATATAGGCAAGGTTAAGAATTAAGCGTAAAAATCAACAAAGGGCAATAACTCCAAAAATTTGATTGGCAGAATTACAGTTCTTGTGCACTGCACCTCTCCATAATGAAATCTATTCACCTGTAAAGTTTCATGATTCTACCTTACATATTTTTTGAGTTGTGCTCCGGACAAGAATTAAGTTATAAAATCAACAAAGCGCAATAACTCACAAAATATGATCAGCAGAGTTACGTTTCTTGTACACTGCACCTCTCCATAATGAGATCTATCCACCTGTGAAGTTTCATGATTCTACCTAACATAGTTTTTGAGTTATGCTCCGGACAAGAATCAAGTTTGAAAATCAACAAAGGGCAATAACTCAAAAATTTGATCAGCAGAGTTACAGTTCTTGTGCACTGCACCTCTCCATAATGAGAGCTATCCACCTGTGAAGTTTCATGATTCTAACTTTTATACTTTTTGAGTTATGCTCCGGACAAGAATCAAGTTTGAAAATCAACAAAGGGCAATAACTCAAAAAAATTGATCGACAGAGTTACGGTTTTTGTGCACTGCACCTCTCCATAATGAGATCTATCCACCTGTAAAGTTTCATGATTGTACCTTACTTACTTTTTGAGTAATGCTCCGGACAAGAATCAATTAATAAAATCAACAAAGGGCAATAACTCCAAAAATTTGATCGGCAGAGTTACAGTTCTTGTGCACTGCACTTCTCCTTAATGAGATCTATCCACCTATAAAGTTTCATGATTCTACCTTACATACTTTTTGAGTTATGCTCCGGACAATAATCAAGTTATAAAATCAACAAAGGGCAATAACTCAAAAAATTTGATCGGCAGAGTTACGGTTCTTATGCACTGCACCTCTCCATAATGAGATCTATCCACCTATAAAGTTTCATGATTCTACCTTACATACTTTTTGAGTTATGCTCCGGACAAGAATCAAGTTATAAAATCAACAAAGGGCAATAACTCAAAAAATTTGATCGACAGAGTTACGGTTCTTGTGCACTGCACCTCTCCATAATGAGATCTATCCACCTGTGAAGTTTCATGATTCTACCTTTAATACTTTTTGAGTTATGCTCCGGACAAGATTTGGTCTACGGACAGACCGACCGACCGACCGACCTTCCGACCGACCGACCGACCGACACTTGCAAAACAATATACCCCCATTTTCTTCGAAAGGGGGCATAATTAAAAGCTTCTAGCTTTTTCACGGCCTGATAGGAGTTGCAGTGGTCTTAGTCACGTTATACTTAAATATGAAAGCATGATGTCTCATATGCTGTAGGCCGACTAGGTTCCATTTTCCGGAACAAAGCTCAATGATATCATATGGAGCGAAGATTTGAAGGTTTGAAAGTAGATGTTCTGAATATCTATTATGTCAATGAAAAGGCTAACAGTCTAAAAAGATCCTTTTATGCTACACACAACTGTCTAGTTAACATCAGGGTAGATGAAATGGGCATTGTCGGACGTGGTAATAATTTGACTGAGCCTTGCCTTGAACGTAGTATTGTATGCGACTGTTGTTTCACTGCCTAAAACAATGCATGTTCATAACTTTTAACACATTACTGCACAGTAAGCCTTTTGACTCCCTCACGGGAAAGGCCTGGAAAAAACATTGTGGAAAATGAAGAAATTGCTTTTGACAAGCAATTTCTTCATTTCTCACAATGTTTTCTTCCAATAATGACCAAAAGATTTCAAATTTCCTCAACTTGATATTGTCGTCTGCATTATCTTTGAATTTAGATCAGTCTAAATTTTTGTCGTTTGGTAATGGGTTAAAAGCACTGCTACATCAGTTTGGAAGCATATCCGGGCAGAAATATTGACGTTTGGTAAAGGATAAGTAGTCCCCAAATCAAAATTTTGAGACTATCCACGACGCCAACAATTCTTTTATCGTTCTCTTTAAATTGGAAACAACGAAATTCAATTAAATTCTAATGCCGCCCGTCCAAACTATCAGTCAACGTATCTATTGTTTAATCACTCTCGGCACATTTCACTTTCTATTTGATACAGGTTTCGTTTGATACATAACATATGGGAGTTGATCTCCATTTAAACCCGTTTCCAGACAACAAAATTCTAATCAATTAAATTAGAATGTACGTGTTTTGTTCATCTAGGTACAGCATGCCCGTATGAAGCAATTTCAAATGGGGGGGGGGGGGCTAAAGGCCCTGTGCCGGCATTTTTGGCCAACTTTGAGGGACTTAGCCCCGCTAGCCCCCCCCCCCCCCCCCCTCCCCCCGGTCATCTTGATTAAACATTGTGGGAAATGTCACAAGCCTTTTCTAAGTTTCCCTAAATGCGTGAATAAACAATGATTATTTTTAAAAATGAGTAAAAACTTCAGCTGACGACAAAATGGCCATGCGTTTTCTTACAAAGTTTTATTTTGACTTCCATTAATAGGACATCAAAACTCTTGTTTTGTGTCGTTAGATACAATAATATCACAATAATAACATAGCTTCAAGTTTCTTTATTGTATGAGACAAAATTGTCCATAATACGTGAATAAACAAATTATTGTTTAACCGAAGTGACCGTGCGCTGTGAATATTTATAAACAAACGTAATCGTCTGCAATATTGATAATAATGAGCGCAAGGTTATAATAGATTCACAATACTATTATCCATACCGGTATAAACGAATGTATTCCGGCGATGACGGCATAGACAAAGAAAACATATAATATAATGATAATTTTTCAACATTTTTTTTACAAATCAGCGGAAACTTTAAGGCAAAAATACCACTGCGTTTCACCTTCCCAAACACCATATTCTGTAATTCTAAGTGAACACCTTGTCCTGGGTGCTGCTTATTCAGGCAGTAATGAAGAGAAATATGCATTTGAGCCAGAAAAGGGAAAAAAGTCCCTTATAGTCCGTATTCGTTATCCATCCCGACGTGATTAAACCAGAAATGGTTCAGACTTAGCAGGTGTCAACCAAGAATGCCGTAACGCCCCACTTGGTACTATGTACCTCTGACGGAAACAAAAAAAGTTCTGCTACAACTTCAGAGAATTCATCTTGACACATATCACACATGGCAGTAGTATAGGATGTTTCATAATATGTGTTGTCATTTCAAACTTTAAGTACCGTATATAGCGGACGATAATTCACCTGGCAGAGCATTCCATTCGATTAGCATGGGTTGCTCTGTCAGGTCGATTCTCGTCCGCTATATTTAAATGAAATGCACATCATGAAAACAAACATGATAAAGTTTAATTTGACATATAAAACTAGTATTTTGAATTCAGGATTGACATCGATTGAATATCACTCATAGAGTACAGTTTTACGACAAAGCATTCTTGACGACGTCATCCATGTTGCAAAACGACGTCAACATGTTTCTTAAAGTTTGTAAAGACAGAATTGCATGATTCCATTGTGAAATATTCCAATTTCACAATGGATTGATATTTAAATTCATCTTTTGATATTGCGACATAGTTTTCCGCACATGATATTTCATGTTTATCGAAAAGAAAGTTTGTGCAGACTGAGATCTGGAGAGTGCAAAAGCCAAACATAATCTGACCTGTATGAACCCTTTGTTTCCGAAATCACTGGTGGTGAACTCGGCCAAAGCGAGGGACTTTGTCTCGCTACCACAAGGTACAGATATTTTGCGTTTAAATGTGAGTTAAAAGATCTGATTGGATAGTTTTTCTAATAACAATGAATTTGTTCTAAAAATAGACCAGGTGCAGCGATATGTATTGACAAACCGTCTGTGTTGTTATAAAATCTCGTAACTACGGCTTAATCGAAGCCGTAGTTACGATATTTTATAACACCGACGGAATACTATGATCGCGAAAAAACGCCCAACGCTTTGGCCGAGTTCACCATCAGTGGAAATGTTTTCTCAAGCCATATAATAAATCGATAGGGAGCAAGTATGGGGCGCATCACCTATCGAACCCCGGACCTCTCGACTGAGAGGCAGGTGTGCTGCCAACTACGCCATGGTCGTGGCCACGTGAAAGTAAAAGTATTACACAAGTAATTTATATATATGAGAAAACATCTCATTAAGGCTGGATACATGCATTAAATCTTTAGAAATTGACGCAAATGTTAAACAGTTATTGCAAAATAATTGACCAGAATCGACATTATTTTTGTCCGTAGTTGTTATTCATCCCCTGATGCAGTCTCCATCGTGATAGTTCCCGGTCATGTCTCTATGTGAAACTATTGTTAGCTCTAAAAAACCTGAACTGAATTTCTTACCCTTGTCAAAGGTGTTGTCAAACATTTTCTGCAATTCTTTCAACGACGTTCTCCTGCGAAGTAACTTCAACAGCCAGTTGAAGTTTATCACGTCGTCCAGAAGGTCAAACTGGCCGATTTCTCGAAGTATCTGAAAATAAAAATTAATTATAAAGGACCTATAATAAGATTGATAACATATGTGGTTCGCATATTTCCTATAAATATTACAGGGAATTGGTCAGGAAAGCGTTGATTGTGATGTGATCAGTACTCTTTCCATTTCGTTATTTTACTGATCACAACATAAGATAACCATTCTCCTGCCAATTTCTCGCGATTTTTAAATCATAAATTAATAAGACGGTATATGCGTATGCGATTTTTGCTTATAAATCAATATGTAAAGCTACAACTTGCTATTTAGGACTACTGATGTGAACGTTTCCCACATTTTTTTTCACCGAAAAATGCTGTCACTTGAATATTGTAGGATTGAAATTCATTACTAGAGTCGAAATGAACCTTACACATTATGATGTCAATTGAAATAAATAAGCTGTATCAAGTCCCCTAACTGCTTTGCACATTGCTCAAAATAATTAAAGGAACAATTAAATTCAAGGGTTCATATCTGTCTTTGAGCCTTAGAAAAACTGTTATCACCAAAATACCCACACTTATTGATGGCTTACCGCATTTTGATTACCAACAAAACTGAAAGTGTTTGCTTGCTTATAAATTGATAAGCGACATCGTTTTGAGTTTTGGGATGTCGTTTCCACATTATATTCCTTTTTAAATGTAGTTTATTTCTAATTGTCGTCATAAAAACACAAAAGTGTAATTTCATTGACAGAAAATTCTAGAAAACACTCATGGAAACCTTCGTATCATCATAGAAATGGAAACATGCCGAATATGTTCCCATTTTTATTTTGAGCAGTGTATATTGAATATCATTGGATTTATATTTTTTTGGCAAAGTCGAATTTAGGTAAAAGATAGGAAAACTGTAATTTCCACAGCACTAGTATATTCCTCAAACATGATTGGACCTGAAAGAAACGCGTTCTGTTACTCATAAATTCGAGTTCGCCTTCCGAGAATCAACCCAGTAAAGGTAAGATTTATGAGAAATATTCCGAAAACCTATTTGTCCGAACTGAAATACGGACGAACAGAACGCAACCCCAAAGTTCCTTTCGGCTACACCAGTGGGGTCTATTAAGGGCCGATTAACAGAACATATCCTATATTGAAAAATTTCAATTAAGGTAGAATAATCTTAAAGTTTTGCTATTCAAGAATCATCGGCTTTATCCGTGTGACGTCCTTACGTGTCCGCGGACACTTCCACCACCGAATGTTTTCGACGTCCCTCGAAAATCCTGACGTCGCGGGAATCGCATTAGGGTTGGACCTCCTTAATACCAACCTTTCTCGTTGCTTTGAGTGGAACTGCAATTCTCTCTATAACCCATAAACCTGCACTACTGATGCTCTGTATCTCCCTCATCGTGTCGTTGATCTCTTCTGCTGTTATGTCTGATATCCATTTTAATAGAACATGTAGACTGTTTGATGCCTCTCGCGCTTTTTCCTCCACATAGATAGCCACGCCAGGCTCTTTCCTCCTTAGAATCGGTTTGGATGCTCTGTATCTCCCTCGTCGTGTCGTTGACTTCTTCTGCTGTTATGTCTGATATCCATTTCAATAGAACAGGTAGACTGTTTGATGCCTCTCGCGCTTTTTACCCCAGATAAATAGCCACACCAGGCTCTTTCCTCCAGATAGATAGCCCCGCCAGGCTCTTTCCTCCCTACAATCGGTTTGATCTCGAGGACAAATAGTCTTCTATAACACCTGAAGGTAAAACTAGAATTTATTGATATGTAACATTATCATGTGATAATTTTATTCACCCTTTCCATGCCGAAATAAGGTAATGATTTGCTGGCAAATATATAACTGATTTTCAATTGTATTTAATGTTTGTATATCGTCGCCTTTCTACGAAAACCTTGTATCTGCAGCTTGCAGATACGAGGTTTTCGAAGAAAAGCAGCGATATATCATTTCGAGGAGATGTCAAAATTCACATTAAAATCATTTTATGTACGGTTAACACTAAACCGATCGTGATAAAAATCAATAAAAAGAAGATAATGATGACATTTAATGATTATTATGTCATTTAAATATAGTTTGTTGTTAAATGCACCATGACTTTGACGGTTCTTCCCTTTTTAAATGCGTATGCATTCACCTTTAAACAATGAAACGAGTATCAATAACACAGGGCCTGATCAAAATTTAGAGATATGCATTTTCAAAAGTCAATAACCCAATTTGTCTGTAGTTCTGAATATGACATTATAAGAAAATAAGACTGCACTCTTTTCGCTTAACCCGTTACAAAACGACGAACTTTTAGACTGCTCACAATTGAAAGATGTTGCAGACGAAAATTTAAAGTGAATGAGATTTAAGAAAATATTGGTCTTTTTTGGTAGAAAACATTGTGGGAAATGAATAAATTGCTTGTCACAAGGATTTTTTTCATTTTCAAAATGTTTTCCAAATCCATTAACTTGTTGGAAGTCAAAAAATTCACTTTGTGGTAATGGGTTAAAAAAACTTTTGAAGATGATTCCATAATTACACCAAGAAAGAAACGAAGTGCTCACATGGAATATAACTACATGTATTGTCAGATTCGAAAGATGTGACTATTGCAGCTTGAATAAGCTGTAGTTAATGCGATTTTGAACATACCCTATAGTAATTTTGCGTTCTGATATTTCCATTACTGTTAATGACAGGGGTTTGCTTCCGGGGTGTTACGGTATCCCCACGGAGAATGAAGCTTACAATATGATTTGGAAACTTAATACAGCTTACGAGTTTGACACGACTTTTTACTAGCATAAGAAGTTCCGCGATGCACTATAGTATAACAGACATTCAGCAATAATTTACTTTGGTTTGAAGCAAAGAATGCGTATAAATGTCATGTACTTGTTTGGTGTGATGAATCCAAAACAACACCTCATTAAAATGATTTGTCGTCAAAAATTGTATATCATGACATGATATACAATTTTTTACGACAAATCATTTTAATCGCATTGTGTTTTTCAAAAGACCTGCTGTATTTCGCAAACCCTTGTGTTTTTGCGCCTTCTCTGCTTTAGTAATTTTTTTCCAAAGTCGGGCATATTTTTATTAAAATACAATTCTTGAAAGTTATCGAAAATGTTGTTTCGCGTGATTTGGCCAACGTGTTTCGCGTGATTTGCCAACGTGAACGTTTGTCTTCTGTAAATTTTGATAGTGATGTCTAAGGTATCATTTTCCGTGACATGGGCCATTATTTGAGGCAGTGTTTCATCAAAGTGCATCATTAGATTTGCAGACAATTCAGTTACAACGAAACACAATTAAATTTGAGCCTAGATTTGTCTTGTCGAGAGACAAAGATACTTATAAGACGTATATTTGATTACAATTCCGTCATGTTACGTAAATATGGAATTTGTGGAAGGTGCCATAGCAGAGTTACAAATAAGAGGGGATAGTGCCTTTAGAAAATGCATATATTATTCGTCAAACCCTATGTTATGTGTACTCATTGGAATCATCTCATCTAGGAGAATGTCGCTCCCACAGTCAAATTGAACAGAACGAAAGCTGACAAATGATCTTAGACTTACTCAAAGAGTTGGTTACGACATCCCTTATAAGAAATGCTAGGGAAGTCATTGAGACAAACGGCACAAATGAAAATACTGATACTCAACATTTGTATATTGCCTTATACTGTGCATACACATGTGAATGAAATCAGGTCAGTGAGATTATATGTCATCCAATTATTGGTTTGAAATCGTTAACCTAAGTGGGCGAGCAGCTGGAGGCTCGGTAAGGGTGTTGTGGTAGTACTGGTTTGAGAATCAACAGGAATCCATGGGTAGGTGCTCCAGCCGCCGCGATGTGACCCTGGCAGTTGAAAACGGCGTAAAACCCCAATAAACTCAAACTCTCCAGCCGCCGCGATATGACCCTGGCGGTTGAAAACGGCGTAAAACCCCAATAAACAGTGAGATTACAGAAGACAAATAGCCGAAGCAGATTATATAGGTTTGGACACTGGCTAAATTGCAGACACTTTCCGTGCTTTTATGATGGGCGAAACCAACCTAATCAATCTCAGCTCTTTATATGTTAGTATCATTTTTTTCAACAAGCGTGCTGTATATGAAACCATACCTTTGTATTCGTGCGCATAGATTACTGGTTTCCCGCTCGCTTAGAATTTCAAACCTGTTCTTTGTTTTAACCTCGCCTAAGAATGGGGAAGAAAATACGGATGATATCATCTTTGCGCCTTCAAAAATCTTTTGCTGGTTCGGCTTTATAATAACAACATCCCGATACTTGTGTCTGCCACTTGTCGAGCTTATTACCTCAATAATTTTTCGGGTTCAGCTGAGATTTTTCATGTCCACAGTCGCCATCTTGCTATATCATCAATGAGCTTCTTGTAGCGAACGTCAAGGGATATCGTATTTGGGAGGTCAAAACCTCATAAACCCAGCTTTTTCAAACTGTAGTTACGAAGTTCTGACCCCCCCCCCCCCTTCCCCAACGAGTGATATGGTACATGTAGTGCCGCTGTTGTTGACCGTGCCCAAGAATCGGGTGTGGGATTCAATCTGTCTGCCGGATGCTCCCACATGTTCTCATTAGATTTCAGTGTTGTAGACATGTCAGTAGTCGACGGTTCAATGCGTTTGTTGATCAAACGAGGTAGATCTCCGACGCAGATGCTGTTCGATCCGTGGGCATGTACATTGGCGTCATTAAACGGCTTCAGTGCGGCGCAGAAATCCTGCCTCAGTTCCCATCCGTTTTCTTTGAGGAGGTTGAGAGTACTGTCGGTTGTCTTGGTTAGGCTGTTGTCTTGAAGAAAGTCTGTCAGGACTCGTCGTTGTAAAAAAGAATTTGTACTAATAGACATCGTGTCGTAGGTCGAATTCCAATTTATGACGACGTCTTGTACCAGGATTTGTTGATGGATGTCCATAGTTTTCTGGTGCCTTTCAAGTGTAATTGACCTACCAATTTCAGGCGTCTGTTCGACTTATTGGCCTCCGGTGGTAGTTCAAGGGCTAATTTCATACAGAGTTGTAGCGAATGTCCGAAGCACTCTAGGCGATCCAGTTATCAAAGAGGTTTCCATTCACATTCGATATCACACGCGTTGTCGGAGACGCAGTTGTTTATTTTGTTCCCTATCTTGAATTTTTGTCCTAGTCTTTAGTCTGTCAGCGTTGTTGTCCCCGGTATGTCGCTCTGTCATGGCTCTTGGTAATAGGACGTTGGCTTTCATCTTCCAATCATTCTTTATATGGTGCTCTGTCACGACCATGTAACTTTCGATCTGGCGTCATGGATGCTACGTCGACTGTCTTTTTGGGTCTGGATCAGCTTTTTTCTCGACTTCGTATTTTCGCTCGATTCTGGACCGTATTGTCTTTCTACATTGTGCGGTGTAGTCAGGAACCACAATCTTTTAATCTTCATTATCGTCCGTAATCCACCACCTTCTTCAAAACACAGTGGTAGGAAATTGGAGACAAAAAAGTCAGTTTGTGTAATGGGACACCGAGGATCCATAAATCGGATGCCAACTCATCAACACTGATCTATTTATCAAAAGTCTGGGACAGAAATCGGACGTGTTTTCATTAGTCTATGATTGATTATCAATATTCCTAACTGGTCGGACTTTTGTTTCTATTTATCATTTCATCACTGACGCGCGTTATTGGATACGAACAATAAATTACAGAATTATTTAGTAACTAATACCTGTCGCGTCAGTGAATAGAGGGCTTTTATAGAAATAAATACTGCGTACAGAATTAAAATTTGAATTCGACAGCCGGATCCTTGAAGCCTATCATGAATATATTTTCTGTATATTAAATACTTTCGAATGATCATGGAGACTTGGCATTTTTGTACTACGCCCAATGGATTGCTTTTATGATACGAATATACCAGTGCTCTTTTCTACCGAAATCAAAATGTATAATTGAAAACATTGTTTGATTCGAGAATGAATTCTCTGAATGCCACATGTACCATATCGCTGCTTTTCAATAAAACCTTTTAACTGCAGTTTAAGACAAGCTGCAGTTACGTGTTTGTTTTTTTTTTTCTTTTCTTTTTTTTAAGAAAAGCGATAATATAAGCTTTTCGATGTTATCGGACTATTTTCGGTTGGAATACAACCGTCACCCTGTCTTATTCCATAGCCAATTTAGAAATAATGACCTATTTTGTCACGCAATTCTTGCCAATGAAATGTAAACAACTGGTATTTCGTTATTTTCGGGACATTCTTAGCTGTTTTAGTCGTAACCATTGTCGATTAGGATCATTACAGTGAACAAAGTCACGCCTAAGCCAAATTGACCCGGTTGTGACAGTAAAATATGAGTCAAAGGAAGAAAATGCTAACAATTTTCTCCAGTTGCCTCAACTTTTCAGAGGTAGATATTGTAAACAAATCCCCTCTTTATCAACCACCGTTTTGTTATCGGCATCAGTTTCCAAATTTGACCACCCAAAACTGTATTGTTTATGAAAGGGTTAATGTTAGTTACCAGATCAACCCTTACGTATCATTATCCATTCAGTCTAGAATAATCGACCTTGACACAGGCTATCAGTCACGCAACAACCCGTCTCTTTTCGTAGTCAATTAGCCCTTTCCCAACAGGAAAATTATGGGTGTTCTAATTTGAAATATGCTGCAGATGGCAAAATGGTGTTGTTTAAGAAAGGACTTCTGTACAATATAGCACGAAGAATATTGAGGCAAAAGGATAAAATGCTGGTCACCATCTCATTCCGAATAATCGACCAAATGTGTCACGCGATAGATTTTGACTTTCCGACATCATGGCGGGATATCAAGTGACACAACAAATTCATGAAATTGTTAATAATTTTGTCTTTACTCGACCAATTTCAAACTGGCTTGAAGCAGAGAAGGAGAAGGTGGGCGCACGATAGAAATTTGCTTGATGTGGCAGATATTAAAAAATAGCTAATAAACGTGTTGATGATTAACCAATTGTTTGTTGGTCGTCAGTTACTTTTTTATCAGCTGAAATTTTGAAAATCCGTCGCAATCAGCAATTACCTGGTGTTTTCCTGCATTCTCTGCTTCAAACCTTTTTCATGTAGGTCATATATTAACATAACTAGACAAGCAACTCATCCAACAGGTTGTGCCATATGATTACCTGTCATGGATCCGTTAAAGCATAGGTACACTGCTGTTACAAAACCTGATACCCAAATGAAATAAGGGAGTGACGCAATTTAGAGTACATTGACGGTCTTTTTATCTCATTCCTAGGGATTGACTAAATCCGAAACGCAATATGACGTAAGGGGGGGGGGGCGTCCATAAGGCCGTTTTCCTAGGACTTGAATATTTAATAATATTTTGGATACAAATAGATATATAAAGGGATCGAGTATTGCTAATAAACTTGAATCGAACAGACCTTTCAAGTGGCTTTGGTTTGGTCTTTACGGTATATTCAAAGTGGGTGGGGATAATTCTATACCGCTCCTACCTAATATTGTAAAATATCCGTTTGTATAATTTAAATGTCGTCGAAATATTTGCCATATATTCAAAGAAATATGATTAAAAAAAGTGACATGAGATTTTTTGGTCGGTTGACAAAAGCCTCAGACATTATCCGCTGCTACCATAACTTAGATTTGCGTTTATTTTGGTCTTCCAACTTTGTGCAAAACATCAACATGTCTTTACCAAGCAACGGAATATAATCAGAGTTTGTAGTTGAAATACTTGTTAACGGGTTGTAATTGCAAAAGTATGGAGATTTTCCAATAGTTGATATGATAAATGAGTTTTCTTAGAAAAATAGATGCAAAACTATGCAAAAAATGTAGAACATTATAGCTTTCATTGACTACAATGTAAAGAATTCTACTGAAGGTAAATTCTGGTGAATTAGAGGCTAAACAGTTGGTTTTGATCCATTTCCAAGAATGAAAATGTGTAAATTATTGCAAAGTGAGACTAAAATGATAAGGAAAAAAGACGTTGTATAACTTTTTCTCATTCGAGAATACTTTCATCAGATGGTTAATTTTTTGCATCGCATACTTCTGGTACAGCGTCTGAAAGACTTTCCATACATACATCATGTGTCTTACATGCCTTTGTCGCTGTTTTGGGACGCTCGAATAAAAAACAAGAGGGCCAAGATGGCCCTGGATCGCTCACCTGATAGAAGTTTGAACTTTCTCCATGCAGAACAAGACCCACCTTTTACATGACCTAGGTATCTCTGAGACAAGAACATGAAACTTAAGATGCGAGATTATGATCCAGCTGAAAACAGCATTCTTAATCTTTAATGATCAATATTTGTGGCTGTTAAAGTGAAAACCAAGTCGATAAACAAACATCAATTTTGTCATAATCCAGGGCACATAACTCTGTTCTGATAAAGATATTCTCATCAACCTTATGTCCAAGTTGTTTTTTGATTGGTCAATATTTATTGCTGTTTGAGTGAAATTAAAAACGAAATCGGCAATTTTGTCACCATCAAGGGCACACAACTCTGGTTTTTCTAGTCAAATCAATATGAAAAATGAAATCATACAAGATCTCATGGTCACCAACATTGTGACAAAGTTGAGTCTTGACTGGTCAATATTTGTGTTTTTTAGAGTGAAAATAAAGTCGAAAATGGCAATTTTGTGAAATTCAAGGGCCAATGACTTTGGTTTTTCTCGTCCGATCAAGCTGAAAATTTAAACTCATTCAGCATCTTATGGTTAACAACATTGTTGCCAAGTTTTGTCTTGATTGGTCAATAAATGTAGATGCTAAAGTGTAAAAAAAGTCGAAAACAGCAAATTTGTCAAATGCAAGGGCACATAACTCCAGACTTCCTACTTCGATGACACTGAAAATAAAACTCATTCATAATTGTATGGTTACCAAAATTCTAGCCAACTTTTGTTTTGATTGGTCAATATTTGTAGATGCTAGAGTGGTAAAAAAGTCGAAACTAGCTATTTTTGATATTCAAGGGTGCATAACTCCTGACTTCCTGATCCGATCTGACCCAAAATCGAACTCAGCCAAGAGCTTATTGTCATACATGTTTTGACTAAGTTTGGTCAAGATTGGTCAATATTTAAATATGCTAGAGTGGTAACAAAGTCAAAACTAGCGATTTTTGATATTCAAGGGCGCATAACTCCGCACTTCCTGATCCGATCTGACCTAAAATCGAACTCATCCAAGAACTTATCATCAAACATGTTTTGACCAAGTTTAGTTAAGATTAGTCAATATTTGTAGATGCTAGAGTGGTAACAAAGTCAAAACTAGAATTTTTTGATATTCAAGGGCGTATAACTCCCGACTTCCTGATCCGATCTGACCCAAAATCAAACTCATCCAAGAACTTATAATCATACATGTTTTGACCAAGTTTGGTTAAGATTGGTCAATATTTGTAGATACTAGAGTGGTAACAAAGTCAAAACTAGCCATTTTTGACGTTCAAGGGCACATAACTCTGGACTTCCTGGTCCGATCTGACTCAAAATCGAACTCATCCGAGATCTTATGGTCATACATGTTTTGACCAAGTTTGGTTAAGATTGGTCAATATTTGTGGGTGCTAGAGTGGTAACAACAAAATGTGAACAGACAGACGGACAGACAGACGGACAGACAGACAGACAGACGGACACCGACGGACAAAAAGCGACCACAATAGCTCACCTTGAGCACTTCGTGCTCAGGTGAGCTAAAAACACAAGAGAGATGCAATGTGAGCACAACAGCCCCTGATTTACACGTACAATACCAACCTGTAATGGGATTCAAACTTGTACTGCACTCTCCGAATGTTGAAGACTGTACTGCTGGTATGTCTTGGGTGTATTTGCACCTTGAGGATACCTTCTTGTTCCTTGTTAACAAATAGTTCATATTTACCGGACTCGGTATGGTGTTCCGTTGAATATGGTTATGCTTGGCGATTTCAATAGACACCTATCTTGAAATCCCTAAACTCTGTCTATTTTTTTTTGGGGGGGGGGGGAGTTCTGGAATTTCAGATGCGTTCCTTGTCATCCTTATTGTACGTTTTGTATCCCAGTTATCGTCTGTGACTTTCTGTTTAAGTTTATTGTTAGACATAACCAATGTCTTCATCCTACTTTCCAACGATTTTTTCCATTGCCTAATACATCCATTTGCTGATTCCACAACCCATCTCACTTTGGCGACCATGTGGCATTTTTGTTTTAATGCCACAGTCATTAACCAGCTCGATCACATCTCGAAAGTCCGTATCAACAATAAAGACATTTCCTTCTTAAAACCAATTTCTGATGTCTTCTCTGTTAGTATTTAGCACGTGCTCTGTAATTTTGGCATTTTAATT